>JALIZH010032956.1:3422500-4135000 GCA_030522465.1 Rhipicephalus appendiculatus
ACGCACACACACACACACACACACACACACACACACACACACACACACACACACACACACACACGCACGCACACGCACACGCACACGCACACGCACACAGACAGAGTAGAACCTAGGTTGGTAGAAGTGCAGTGCACGAAATACAAGTTGAGAAAAATTAAGGCCGTATGATAAGGACATCGCTGCTTTGTTTTTCTCACTGACGCGCTCATCTGCGCACGACGGCAACCAATTCTGGCACACAAAAAAATTGAACAATGGTGTGCTTGTCATTCGGGTAGAATGAATGGAAGGAAAAGGAACCGGAAATAGTTGACAAAGACTGAAGTAAAACAATGAGAAAAGTTTAACAGAGGGGATAAGATGTGGGCAGGAGACACCTGTACACAGATAGGTGCTGCAGTTATGGAACTCCGAAAAGTTATCGTGAAAAAAAATTACAAAATAAGCAGCAATAAATAAATAAATAAGCAAACAACCAAATAAATCCATAAAGAAATAAAATGTGCACTCATGCGTGATGTGCAGCCAGGCGTGTAGAGTCTCTCACTTGTGGCATTTCCGGTTCGTTGCGTGCGTAATTGGTTACTTCTATGCGCTATCTCGTTGAAGCCATTTCAAGCCACGCTCGTTGCCTGCTCCTGGCAACGAGGAAGGCTGGATGGATCCCTAAATCCACGGATTTGTTGTTGCTGGTACAATAATAAGACGTTTTTTTTTTTTCGAGAATTCGAGGCTTTAGATGTCCGGTTTGAGCTTAGCTTACTACGTTGTTGTCCCGCGTCCTAAGGCATGGGACGTTGAGACAGAGGCAATACATTGGGCGCAGTTTCTGCAACTGTAAAAAAAAAGGGGGGTGAGGGGGGTGTTCAGGATATTAGCGTGTCGTTCAATGGCTACACGTGACATCGGGTGAACTGTTGTAGTGACACACATAAGCGACAGAAATTTTATTGGCCGTCTTGGAGAGTGGCAGTTACGAGTCCGCGGCAGTGTGTTGCCCATCGAGATCGTGATCGAAGTGACATTGCGCGAGAGTCACGATTAACAGGTAAATGAGATCACCTGCGGTTACTTGCGCATAACCAATTCGCTGCTCACAAAGGGAATTCTTCGAGGATTTTGACCAACCTCCCTCATCTTTTGTCTACCGACGTATCTCCCTAACTCTAAGAATGACAATAGAAAGCCAGAGTATACGGTACGTCGGAAGCAGTCGCTGCCCTGACGAAGAGAACAGCAACAACAACACATGTTTATCTTAGCGTTGACTGGCACCGACAGCTTTTAAAACGAGCCACTTTAATCCGGTAGAAACGTGATCGCATCTATTTTAAACGATGAGAGTTTCGTTGAGGCATAAGCTGAAAGTAGAAAGCATCAGAGGGTACAATCTCAGTATTCTCGTCCTTCGTACCTTCTCCTCTTTCTTTCCCATCAACCAGAGAGAAAAGAAAAAGAGAGAGAATTGAACCCTGCGCAAAACTGAATAAGTAATGCGTGCCTTCGAAAGGCTGTTGTGACGAAAAGCGGAATGGACGGCACTATGACTTTTTTGACATCCGCATTGCTTCGTTTATCATCTGTGAGTTACATGCGAACCCTTTCGTCTGCAGTGTAGTGTTGGATGCACCCTTTGTATTTATCGATGACTTTATAGATTCCGCAATACAAAATTGAAGTTAATAGCTTCTCCTACGAGAGTCCAATCAGTGACAAGAGCCTGGCTTTCCTTACATCAAATGCTTTACGAGCCGGTAAATTTGCGTGTACTTAAAAAGCGTCAACCACGCGACCATAAGACGTCGAAGGATGGAGAGAAAGAGATAGAGATAGAGATTAATGAAATAAAAGACAGAAGTTCAACTATCCGTTTCACTAGTCTGCGCTGGGAGAGCTTAAAGCGCCAAAAGGTCAGAAAAAAAAAAAAAACTGTCGCTAAACGTGTTCTAAGGATAATCGAAAACTAGTCGGTAATTGTGTCCCAGTACTTTTAAAGAACTGTCGAACAATCAGTTTCAAACAGAAAAATGTAAAGAAAAAGCTTCATTAGGGTGGATGTTTTGGCTAGTTAGTAGATCGTTAAAACTGGTTAAAGAAGCGCAAAACACGCGCGGCGAAAAGAAAGCTGCGGACGACGCGAGTCGTCGTTGTATTGCTTTTTGTCCTGTAAGTTTCGAGCTACTTTAATGATTTCAAAAAGTTCACCCGATTATTGCTCTTCTTACAACCGGCAGTGGGGTAAATGAGAAGTTTACTGGAAATACTTCTAAACACTTTTCAAAGTACAATTTTTTTTCCACCGGCATAGCACGCTTCGTGTAAGCGGCCCCTTTGTCACCGGATTTACTTGTTTCGCATGCTGTATCTTTCTTTCCGGAGACGGGACCTCCTGAGGGCATGTATTCATCCAGTTGATTGTAGGGAAACATTAAAGATGTTGTTCACGAGTGCTTCGTGATAAAATGCTGTAATGTGCGACTTGCAGCCTCGCGAACCACAGCATACCTCACGGTTACCATTAGGGTCTGAGAAAGCAGTTTTTATTTCATGCTCAATCTCCACTCAAACAGCTTCCCCCTACTCAAGCAGAGACGGACCTTCGCGCTACGTGCTACAAATTCCTAAGGAAAAAACAGCGAGATATTTCTAATCGACGAAAGCACTATACTTCCGACGGCCGCTTCTTTCTCGCTTTTCGTCGGGCCGAAAAATGCGCATTCTCAACTGGCTGGCGGGCACGCAACCGCGGTGGAAAGCCACCTCGTTGGCGGTTGCCTTCGCACGCAGACGAGAGCCTGAAATGGGCTTACCGGCAGGAGAGAACCGTTAATAGTTTAAGTCACTCCCAGGCGTCTCTCTCTTGAGATGGCGTGGCCGGTATCCCCGCTGGCGTCTTGCATGCTGGCGAACAGCCAGGCGCCCGATCCCATTCTCAGGGATCGTATCGGCCGCCCATCGATTTTCGTGCCTGCCTCGTTTTGTCTCGGGCGTGCGATCCTTTAGGGCTCTAAGGAGGAAGGCAAGGAGCATTTTTTGTCTTCTTTTCTTCGCCGCCCACAGAGCCGCCCGCCGCCTTTCTGAACGCGTAGCAAGAGAATGCAGGAGACATGGTCTGGGTAGACGCGCCATTGCTTTTCTTGCTTTCGCTGCGGTGCTCCCGGCGCCGGATGGTTTCGCTGTTGCGCAGGCCCTCTATTCTGCCCTGTCTTATTCAACGCAGCCTGCGCACGCGAGGCAACTTTTCCGTGCTCTCCAGTGGAATGAGACCGCGCACGGGGGGCCGCGGATGGGCTAGCGTTTCGTGATCCTTAGGAACATCACTGCCATGTTGGGACCAAACCTGATAATAAGCGTTGCTTTTCGCATTTTAGAACCTACTTTATATACCAAAGTGCTACGCTTGTACGCCTGTTGAACAACTTTCTCGACCCCAACTCTGGTAGAAGTCATCAAGGCAGGGCTCTTCTTGAATATATTTAGCGCACTTTTCACATCTTATTTGTCGTTTCTGAGTGATCTTGACAGCGAGGCAACCAGTATCTTCCCGGAAAGTCAACGAAAAGACTGATGTGTTCGATGGTTACATAAGCACAAGGAAACATTACTCACCGACGGGGTCGAAGGCAAGCGAAGCGCTGGGCACCGTCGTGTCTTTTCCTCTCGTCTGGCCGATGTTTCCTCATGGGAGGAGTGAAAGCAGTCACGAACTTTCCCCGCTGTGTACAGAACGGCCCATTTGGCCGTGAAACCCTGTTGGGCGAGTAGCATCACTTTTCTGTCAGGCCTTTTAAACAGCGTGGCAATGACTGCACCATGAATTCGGACGTATACCGTTATATATCTGTTCCCTGATGTGCGCGAAACAAACCCGGCGCACATGACGAAAAGATCCTGCCTCTGCCGCCGCAGCAGTAGCTGTTATGTTATTAAGTGCGGAGCCCTTTAGGGGCCCGGAATCCCGTATGCTCTCGTATACTGTCGTCGTCGCTTGGCGTAACGCAGGCAAAACCACGTATAGCACAGTCATCTGTAGCCTATTGAGCGCGCGCTCGCGTTAAGGAGAAGTCTTTTTCCTCTTGTTTTTCGAGCGCCTTGGTGAGTATATTGAGTGCGGAGCACTTTAGGGGCCCGGGCTGTCGTATGCTGTCGTTGCTTGGCGTAACGCAGGCAAAACCACGCATAAAAATAGAAAAAAAGAGGAAGCAAGCGAGAAATAGAAACAGAGAGAAAGAAAGAAAAAAAAATAGGATGACAAATAAAAATAAACAGAAATAAAGATAGAAAAAAAGGCAGAAAAACTGGAAAAGAGAAAAAGAAAGAAAGAGAGGAGGAAAAAAAACAGAAAACCGAAGAGAAACAAAGAAGGCTGCCCAGCTCCGCACTTCCTTCAGGCTTGGCACCACTATAGTGCGAAGCTGCCTTAACTTTATTTTCAACTTGCCTTTAGCTCTCCAAAGTTGGCGTTGGAGGCAGCAGCGCCTGCTACAATGCTTTGCATGCATGAAATCAGCACCGGTAGTGTATCTGTTTTCAATTTGAAGCGTACCATTGAAAAATATTTGAAGATACATTCGCGCCGTGGCTCTGCGGATTAATTGCCTTCCTGCAGGAAGGAACTGAAGGAACCGGCAAGAAAAACTGTCTAATCACCAATAAAATAATTGCGCAAATATCCTTTTAGCCACAAAACCCTGTGCCGCATCTTGATATTGGAAAGGAACAGAGATTATGCTCTGTGCTTATGCATTCCAAAATGTGACCCACGTAGTTTGAAATAACTGCCGTCAAATTAACTTCCCTGAATTCCCTGAAGCGTCGCACCCGCGGGACTGCGATCCGCTGCTCATTGTCCAACAACATTTGAAGTGCAATGGCCATTTAGAAATGCGGAGACACTAAAGTTATCTTTCATGAAATCTTATTTAAGCCTTCAACTATAAACACGTGTTAACAAGGTAATAAAGTAATTCGTTCATGGGTAAATGAGTCATTAACTTTCTCTATAAACCGTGTCCGCTTGGGCAGGCAATAGATGTAAAGTGAGCTGGTGTGTGTAAATACTGCTCGCTTTAAAAAGGAAATGTCACCCGCCGCGGCGCTTCAGTAGTTATGGCATGGCGATGGTCCGCTGGAGGCCGCGGGAGGTCGCAGCGCCGGTGGCATTTCAACACAGACCGTCGCACACTTATAAGGATTATAGAAGAAGACATGTACTCTTCAGAGTCAGGTGTTGCATTTGTTTATTAGTCAATGCACGTGACTCGCGAAGCACTCCTAGAGTGCCTGATAGACGTTAATAACAACAGGAGGTGTACGTCCGTGAATCGCTTCGCATTCGTTTTAAGTACTCCCGTAGCTTATGCATTGATCCGATCCTGAGCTGTGATTCTGGGTAAACGAAATCGACAGCAGGACAATGCTAATGAGATACATAATTAAGTGAATAATGCCAGTAATATGCAGGAAGGAGTGGACGTAACACTGCTACGGCACTGTGTCACACTTGCAGAAGACATATAGATACATTTCCGGACACGAGCACCCCGCCTTCCAATATGTTTTGCCCGATGGTGTACAAGCAGCATCCAACATTAGTGCATGAGTGATCTCGGAGGTGTCGTTTTTCGTTTGTAGTGTCTATCTGATGCCTTCATTTCTTACGCTTATTTTCTTCCTTAAAACGCTGTAACAATGAAATAACATGGCAAACAACGTTGTACGCGCACAACGTTTTCGATTCGTACGAGCGCAAGACGCGCTTCTTCAGGCGGAGAAAAAAAAAACTAATTACTTCCCGTCACTTTTACGTCCTTGCGGTTATTGCGGCGATTAGTTTTCTTTTGTCTCTAGTACGGCACTTAGCACTGCATTTGGCGTCCTTGAAAGCGGGCAGATAGCAGAGCAAAAGAGCAACGGCGGACTCTCTGTTCATTGTGTCGTATGTTGGCCTCTGTTCATGCTACCCTTCCGAGAGGGTTGGCTTCATCAAAGTGCAGATTTCTGCATGTTGAAGGAAAATGTGGGTTAAAAATAATGAGCAGTCTTTCCAACGAAAACGCGCGTGCTCGCTTCGTGAAGATAGCGCTCGTCCGTAATGCAGCACGCGCTTCATTACTGCGCCGCGTGAGTTATCCTCTGACCGAGCCTCCACTCCTTTGTGTCGTGTAGTGCGAACAAGTCGGGACGGATTCCATGCGTCGCGTTTGTGTGGATGGATGCACAAAGTGCGGACTGCGAAGCATCATTCGTCGCTCCGGAGAAAATGTTGATCGCGCTCACCGCTCCTTGCATCCTTTCCCGGCTTGCGCCGACGACGTGCCGCAAGTTTTGCGGCACCACTTGCCTTCTCGCCCCCTTTTGTTCCCTTTCGCCGCTTATTCACGCCATTGTTCGCACACGCTCCACACATTCTTGAGAAGTCGTATTTCTTTGGCCCGAAGCACCACGCGTGCTTATAAGGACGGAGAAAAGGAAAGAGAGGATTGGTGTTCTCGGTGGCCATCGATCGCATTGGTTGTCACTCGTGTTTCTTCAATTAATTGGCGTCTGTCGCGCGCACCCCGCTGAGACACTGATGGTGGTCCGCGCGATCGTTGCTGGCGTGACGAAATGCTAAGCTTGCCCTGCGACGACGCCCGCGCGGGCCGTTTCGGACGCTGTAGTCACGGCCTTGATTAGGCGCCTAACGAGCGCCTAATTGGCCCCTCCGCGGTTGCTATCTGCACTGTGCCGTACGGACTTCGGCGCTCAGTAGCGTGGTAGGGCCGACGCGCGGCCTGCCGGCTCCCACTCTCCGCAGCGAGCCAGGACCGCGGCGGGGTGTCCGTGGCTGTCGAAGTCGGCGGGTGTTCTACCGCGCTCAGGGTTGGCTGCAGGCGTGCACGCGACGTCTGTTCTGCGACGCTCATGTTTAGCTATTTTGTGATAGGGGAGCTATGCTCAGTCCCAACGATACAATTTGTTTCTTGAGAGGAAGTAGTAAGTTAACTTCGTGTCGATATAAGATGTATCTTCTGAATTGGAGACGTCGGCAGGAGTCACATGGTTTAGGATTTTGAGCTATAGTTTTGTTTCCCCAAGAACTGCCTTTCCTTTGATAGTGTATACTGGTCTTGTGGTGTATCTTCGTTTTTCAGTAATTTGGTGTTGTCTACAGGATGATCAGAAGCTACGTCATTAGCTTAAACACCATCTGGCATAGTCTGCATTACCTGTTTGTGAGAGGGCGCGCTCCTTCTTGTTCCCTGTTCTGTGAGGAGTTATCGTTCATTAGGTTCAAGCATGGTTTTCCAACGCAAAGACCTAAGACACGAGCGTGCGCGGGGTGCTTTCGTTTTGGTATATAAGATCCTCTCCGGGGCCGTTTAAACAAACTTGTTTGCGAAACTGCTTTAGTGAGAAGCTGAAACAAATCTGAAGACGAATAGACGAATACATACATTTTTTTAATCCCCAGGGTTCACAAAACGGAGAAATTTGCCTTTTTAAAGGGAGTATTTATACTAATCGTCATGCTACGAGTTTCTTATGGCCGGTCTGAAAAATGTCTTTAATACCGACTATAAGTACTCCTGCCAAAAGAAATCGCCGTGGTATGACAAGTCTCCATCGAGATATTGGCGGCTACCATCATCAGTGTTCTATAAATAGTTTTTTTTACGAACATGTTCGTGGGAACAGTTAAACTTTTCGCTTGTCTTTTTGGTCACTCGCTCCTATGTGATCAATAGTTTGCGTGTTACCGAGCAGCGTTGATAACTCTTCTGTCTTTAAAATGACAAAACAAGTGTCTAAGATGCTTGATCGTCTTGTCAAAATAGGATACCCTTCAAAGTGATTAAATATTCACCGCTTCACTCACTTATGGCATTCAGGGATTTGCGTCCTATGCCAACTAGAGGGCTAAGATAGACGCACAAGAAGGCGAAATCACAATCTTTTTCGACTTCCGGTGCTATTTTTCGCGAGCACGTAAATGAGACTACATTGGCGCCTTTACATCTTGTCCTCGTCGGCACGTGAACTTGCGCTCAGAAACAAGGTGGCGGCCACTTGTTTACCTCGGTGATTCGTCACTCATTCACTGACAACGCTTAAGCTATAAGGTCATACATCTGTGTTTTGTACGCCTCTATAACTAATAATTCGATGAAAAATAACGCACTATCGTTGTTTACATAAAAAAAAAAGAAACGTTTCCTGGCAAAAATAACAACAGCGATAACACGAAATATTTCAGCATTGGTAATGAGAGCACGCATCCAGAAGCACGGGGCTTTCTCGTTGCTGAACGCAGCGGGCATGACGAAGGAAAACTGGTGAAGACGCTCGCTGCCAGGGTCGTGGTTTTCGTGCACCTGCAACACCATGTATTGATTGGCGCGAAGGGGAGCAATCGAAAAGCAATCACGAGAAGGGTCCGCGGCAGTTCCCGGGTCGATTCGTGCGTTGCTTTGTTGCCTCTGTTTCGCTGCCTTCTCGTCTGGGATATGATGAAACAGTGCCCTGCTGCCTCTGCCCCGCTTTGTCGTGTATATAGCGGCCGGGCTACGTAACTCGCCATAAATTGAACACTGTCTCGACCACATACGGGGAAGGAGTTCCTCCAATTTTCCGGTTATTCTCAGAGCTAAGAGCCGAGACAGAAGGAGAAAGCGAGAGAGAAAAACGAATGAATGCTGCGGTTTGAAGTTCGAGTATCGGCTCCCTAAGTCGGGTGGCTGTCTTTTCGGGGTCCTTCTTTTTTTTTTTTTATTTTAACTTTTTAAAGGATGCGGTGTCGTACTACTTCGAAATCTCTGGCGTTACTTGTCGTCGACGAATCGATTTTTACTCGAGTGTTGCGGTGCAGGCTCGGAAAATTGAGTGGGCTAAGATCAAGTTTAGGTGCGGAAGATAATAGTAAAAGCAAAAGAAATAAACAAAGAAAAGCAAGAAACAGAGAGCGAGAGAGAGAAAGGGAAAAGAGAAGAGAACGACAGCGAAGTTGAGACGAGAAAATCTTGCTTTCCCCTTTACACGGATAAACGGGCGAGGAGGCGATGGATGCATGAGAATGTAGAGCGAAAGAGGGCACAGGGACGCGCGTCACTGTTAGTGCAGAGTGTCACTGCAGTATAAGGCTCAGTTGAATAACACAACGAAGACCAATTTTGGCCGTACGGTCATCTACAGAGACATGATCACCACCATCAACAATGCAGCCGACCGATATTCGGGTGAATTATCGTGGTGCGAAGCGTCGTGCAAGTCGCCGTAACAGAAGGCACCGACGCGCTTCTAGCATGTGGGGCTCATACGTCCGTGGAGTGGAGATGGAGTGACAGTTATGACATTGCCATTCAACGATCGGCTGATTATGTGTACAGATGAGGGTTGAGGAATGGAGATGTGAAGGACCCGAAAAGTTGGCACGACCCTGGAGTGCAATACTGAAGTGCGCTGTACTGGTGCGACACTGACCAAGCAGACGCGCAAGACCACAAGACTCGGAAAAAAGGCAGGCGTAGAGAGATTTCTTTTATTAAAAGAATTGCGCTTTTAATCTCGCATATTTGGTGCGCTGAAATCTCTAATTTCACTACGCTGTTGTGGGGAACACAGAGCCAAGAACAAGCATACCTGTGCAGGTAGCAGATAGTTCAGAATGAGTGAATTATGAGGTTTTACGTGTAAAAACCAGGATATGATTATGAAGCACGCCATACACGGGGCTAATTTCGACAATCTTCGGTTCTTTAAGGTGCTCGTAAATCTAAGTACACGAGTGTCCTTGCATTTCGCTTCATAAGAAGTTCTCGTTGCAGTGGTACTGCTGCAACTAGAAATTCCCATCTGACTTATAAGATCCGTCAAGAGTCCTGAACCTACAGTAACCAAGCGTGCTGTCTTCTGTGTCACAAGTCGCATTAAACCAAATTTGAGGCAGCACTGTACTTTCGCACCCTCAGAAGCCAGCTATCTCGAAGTGCTACGTCGCCGCAGTTGACTACGATCAATCCTGCTGTCCGGCTAAATGAAAACAGCACGTGCTAAACGGATGCAGTGCTTTCATAATGTGTACATGACAGACTTTTTTTTTAAAATGTGTGCATATCAATTATCTAATACTCAAAAACAACGTCATGTGAACAATACATATGTATACGTGGATAAGGAAAATCCGCATATCACGTATTTAAAATTGTTGTCTGTAACTGTAGTGTAGAAAAAATGACGTAAATTGAAATGAATACAGCGGACGAAAATACCCTTTCCGTCAGTGGAATATGAACCCACAACGTGTAATTCGATGGTTGTGAGCTCGGATCCTATCGAGGGAAAGGGTGATTTTTCATTCTCTTTAATTCATTTTAATTTGTCATTATTGCTACACAACAGTTAAAGGGACACTAAAGCTAAACAACGACTTGGTTTAGATTGACAAACTGCACTCTGAGAACTCTAATGCCATATGTTTCACTATCATAAGTTCATTATTAGCGGAGAAAATCAAGGTAGAAGTTTTATTTTTAAATTTTGCGCCGATATCGGCGCGCGTGACGTCAGATATTCCAAATGTATTTTTCGTATTTTCGTGACATTGGCTCGATGAAATTTTCTGAAACTTCGTATGCTAGGTCTATGGCACCCACAGATGACAATGCACCTCATTTTTATCGATTAGAAGCTACGTAAGACTCAGTAGACGCCTTCAAAATGTATGACGTCACAATGTTTGGTGCGGGAATCTCAAGGTGGCGTCTCCACCCGCATTTTTTTTTTTCGAGTGTTTTCTCGCTTACCAAGCGTCGTGTCGCGGTAAGAGTGGTGTTTTCGGGATTGTGAAATTGTACTTAACTAATACGCGAAAAATCGTTTTGCCCTTTAGTGTCCCTTTAAAGACAACAATTAATGGCCCCTATGCCTAGTGAGAGAGAAAGAGACAGAGACTTTTAGGGGCGAAGCTCCTAAGGGTGTGGGTCTGTCCCTCCTCTGTAGTAGTAGTAGTAGTAGTAGTAGTAGTAGTAGTAGTAGTAGTAGTAGTAGTAGTAGTAGGTAGATAGCCACGTATAGTGGAATGTACCCACTCCACGCGATAAAGATGACAATGACGCAGTATAGTGGAATGTACCCACTACACGTGATAACGATGAAGTATAAGCGCGTTCCAGTATAGTGGAATGTACCCAATACACGTGATAACGATTAAGATGACGCTGCTGACCATGAAGTATAAGGCGCGTTCCAGACCACACATTCTCTTTCTGCCATGGATGAAAACGATCGAGCTTCGCCCACTCATCATCATTCACTTCGTGGATATGGCGTGATTTTTATTGGAAAAACAGATTTTTGCCATCGTCTGTATACCCGCTGGCATGTATCCCATTATTTGTTCGATTCATTTGGGTTGTGTATAACAAAGAAACTAGCCCTTTGAAAAAATTCCCTTTCTTTCATATCGTGAAATAGTGCGGTAAGCTACGCTCGCGTAAGACAGTCAATGACGGTTTCTTGCACCCCTAAAAAAGAAGCAAGCTGCTTATAATTTTTTAAGGTAATTACGTAGTTTAAGGTTCCCCCCGTTCTGCTTTAGAATTTTTGAGCATTCAATCAATGCGAGGCAAGATATCTGCATTTCGTTAGCTTGTGTTGAGTAGCGTGCGTCGTTGGTCGTCTTGTCATGTCGATGCACATTCGAGCCTGGTCGTTGTTGAAACAGGACCACTCCTGATTGCCCCGCTGCAATCAAACGCTTTGATACGCGAAGCTTAGCCAGAGAGAGTAAACATGGTGCGGGTTGAGCACTCGCACACTTGCACAGGCGTGCGACGCGCTTCTCGCGTTGTTCAGGATTCGTTGGGCAGAAACTTGGGTCACTACTGTCCTGACTAGTGTGAGCTCCGTGATTTGCAGACTAAGTAACCGACGCCTCTCTATTTGCGTTGACTTTGCACCGGGAGTCCCTGGCAGTTAAGTGCAGCGACTGCGAGGCTGACTGTGAAAAGGTACGCTAATCCGACTAGTTAACCCACAAATACCAGCGTTACAACTTTTATAGACACTGTGGCAGCTCAAAAGAAAGTGAAGACAAGGACGAACTGGTGAGTGCGCTACAGGATGCGCTGGAATGATCTGACCGCAGTTAGCAACGTAGGTTACAATAGATATTTCGCAATATCTTGCAGCAAGAAGCGCAGTGTACTTTTGTTCACGTCTATCAAAAATTAAAGGATCGGGAGGAATATGGTTTAACAAAACTTGAAACTCGGTGAGATGGTGCATAATTTGACGGGAAACAAGCGCTTGCCCTGTTGTCTCGCTCTTGTGATTGTTATTCTGTGCGCTCAAGTTTCCCGTCAAATTGGGAGGAAGTCGTACACGAAGGACAGACGGCTGTGAACAGTGATTCCTAAGAGCGAGACTATAGGGAGAGCAAGGATGCGAGAAGCGCCTGTGAGACGGCTGCTGCGGCATTGCTTCTTGCAGTCCCCGCTTGCACCACGCTTTGAGGCAGCACTGGTCAATGCTGTGGAATCCGATGTAGCATGTTGCTCGAAGGAGCCCACCAGGTTGACAAGGGCCACCTTGAAGCTCTGAGGCGTGACAGTAGCTTCCAGGACGCTTTCGCACCTGTTGTCATTGCCGTGTTTCCCAATTCTTCCAGCAGCTCCATGTGGTCCGCAGCGTGAATCCTGAACCTTCCAGGTCTCACGTGGAAAAAGCACTCCAGCGGACAACTCCAGGCCCAGAAGGCAAGGGCCATCATTTCTCAGCCAGACGCTAGGTAGCGCGTCCTCTGCCGCAACACACTTGCAAGGGCTTGCAAGTGCTGACATGTTCCTGTGTCAGCGGTGGTGGCTTAATCGATGCACAGAGGCCAACTCCTGCCAGAAACCTGCGAGAGAGCAAGCAACCGTCCAGGAGCACCTCCAACTTGGCCTGGACAGTAAGGCAGTCCGCACTATGTGTAGATCATTCCACAGCAAAGGAAGTGGCAGCGCGCTCCTCCTTGCTTGGAAGGACGACGGAGAATGACGCCCCAGCAGCCTGGTCCTCGTTGGCCTCGACTTTGTTGGATCTCACGGTAAACACTCCTTCGCCCCCCGCGTATGCAAACTATCACGGGAACGGCGCAGGAACTTTCGTTGATAACGGTCACTTCCTGGATGCCGCAGCTTTTTCCACTGCATTGTTCAGCATCGAAATGCATACCTTCGAAGTTGATGCCCTGGCTTGGCTCCAGGGTGATGCATGTCTCCTCAACTCGAGCGGTCAGAGTGATGTTGTGCAGGATTTCGGGAACACCCCCGGCCTTGTCCTCAGTGACAATGCCGACCACTATTTCTACAAAACCGGGAATCAGGGAGATGAAGGAGGCCTGAATTTCTGCAAAACACCCGCTGTCCACAGTGTGCTGGCCTGGAAACTGAACGTTGACTGTCTCGGTGTTCTGGGGTATGGGACCATCGGCCCTTGAGCGAAGCTTCCGAATTTGGTAGTTGTACCGGTAGGGGGGCCGTCACCCAGATGGTCTGGCAGGACTGAAAAGAGAGTCCAAGTTGTGAAACGACTGTTGAAGAAAAGTGGGGGGTGCAGACGAAGATTTCTGGGTGGGACTGCTGAATTACCGGACATCCCCGCTAGAGGATGGGCGGACACCCAGTGAGTTACTCATGGGAAGACGGCTTCGTGGAAGGCTGCCAGACTTTGCAGCTCCTAGCGCAAGTCCAGTACACAAGATCTCTCAGAATTTAACACAGGGTCGACCCCTCCCGATGCTACACGAAGGATATATCGTGAGGATACGCCAAGACGGGTGCTGGGGTCCCAAAGCTAAAGTGCAGTGCTCGGTGGCTCCAAGGTCCTACATGGTTTGCACGGCGGGGGGGCCTACAGTTTAGAAGAAATCGGCAGCATCTTCTAAAAACGGACAAGCCCTTCGAGCCGGAGGCTGTTCTGGAAGATGACTTCGCGCCAAATGAAGCTCCTCCGGAGGTTACCCCAAGCTGGAGGTTACCCCAAGCCAGAAATACAAGATGGCCTCCAATCTGCAGCGGCATCTCAGGAGTTACCTGTCGATGAGCCCACCCTTACCTCTGCAGCGTCGCCAAGCTCTCATCCAACGACCCCGCCTTTACGACACTCTACTCGAGTGCGAAGGCCTCCAGCCTACCTGCAGAACTACGAAACCCTTTCCTTCTCCAGAGAAAGGAAAATGTACCGGTAGGGGGCCGTCACCCAGATGGTCTGGCAACATCAGGCTGGGGTCTGAACGGCACGCTTAATAAACGAGCAGTTTGACTACAGTCGCAACGCTGTGTGCGTGTCATTCCTTTACAGTAGTGACGACTTTTTCCCGTTGGATTTACCAAAGCAAGCACGACGTCCTGTGGTGCTCCAGCACAAAGCGTACCAAGCTCTGCTGTCGGATGCTGAAGAAAGCCCATTGGAAGAACCAGGCCCAATGGTGCCGGCCACGACTGGGAGTTTGAGAGCACCGGGCTGCGAGAAGAACCTTGGATGCTGCTGTCTGCGCCGAAGAACTGGCTTGATGGGTTCTTGGTGACGTGTCCGGAACCATCGAACAGTTCTCTGGCTGGCAGTCGGCCCTTTTTCGTAGCTTCACAGTTTCTTTCGGGAACAAGGTTTTCAACGCTTCTACATGTCCCCTTTGCTGCTGAGGCTTGCTTGTCCCCGTCCCTGCTTTTAAGTGTTCGCAGATCTGGATTGCTGAGCGATGACGACCTCCTTGGCGCACTTGGAGACTTAAACACCTCAAAGTGTTCCTTCAGGTACGCACCTGAACTCCTTCTTGAAGGTGCCTCCTCCATCACGAACTGTTAGCAGCGGGACACCTTGCAGTCGTTTCGAGAAGGCTGAAATCTAGGCAGTCATCGCTGGCTGAGAGATCTTCTAGGAAGGAGCCGATGAGGGCGACCCACTATAAAGCGCTGGAGAGCGCAACCCACTACACAGTTCTAAGGCTTCGCTACAGCGTATTGTTTTGGGGCTGCTAGCTGAAGAAACCCGCAGCGTAACGTGATGAAATTTAGAAGAATCAGAAAGGAAGTGAAGCTGAAGCCATGGTCATGAGGCTGTGTCGTTGACCTGTCACTTTCGCTTCCTCTCTGCAAGACTGTCAAGACTCTGTGGCGCAGCCGCTAGTGGCGGCCAGCCGGCAGGAGAAAAAGACGACGAGAGCCGGTGTCTCGTGGCGCGAAGCAGTTAGAATGTTCCGCTGCCTTGGCTGGCTGGACGCCACGACCTGCTGCGCTTCCTTCCTCGGCTGTACTCCTTCGTTTTCTCATTAAACTGGCGACGACGGCACGTCTACGTCAGACGCCGTCACGTCGCTACAACTCCTTTCGGACATCTATATAGCGCACTGCCCTGCAACTGCTGGAGGTTCTTAATGCAGTTTTTAAATGCGAAGCATTTCTTTGCGTACTGCAGACACTTTGAGATCTATCTATCTATCTATCTATCTATCTATCTATCTATCTATCTATCTATCTATCTATCTATCTATCTATCTATCTATCTATCTATCTATCTATCTATCTATCTATCTATCTATCTATCTATCTATCTATCTATCTATCTATCTAACCGCCTACGTCTGGGTGCTCTCGGGATCACTTCCTTAACTTGGGGTAGACCAAAATTAGTTTGGGAGGGTAAGAGGGTTTGACGATTATGACTGTCTGGTCATGACATGAATAATGTGAAAATCCCATCGCGTGCGACGTCAAACCCTTTTCTCCAGACACGTGTGGCACATACCCGTATACCACGGGCCGCGGTTAGCGGGTATGCGCCACAGGTGTTTGACAGTTTGTAGCTACCGAGGAACGGCGAGAACAGACATTGGTAATTTAAATGCGAGAGCTTTAAGAAAAACCGACCTCAGCAGCGTTGACCCGTCGAATGCAAATAATATATGTTATGGTCCCAGCAGGAATCGAACCCAGGCATTTTGCGTGGTAATCAAGTATTCTACCACAGAGCCACGCCAGGCCTCGGAACTCCTTTGGAAAAAGACTCCATGCAGGCGTAATGTTGGTGAAGCGTCAATTGTGGTTGCAGCGCTGCCCATCTAATTTTATAAACATTAGATATCTACTCCAACGATACAGGCATCACGTCGAGTTGGCGTCAATTATACTTAAGCGCCATTCACTCACTGATGTTAGTCTAGGTAGCACTATCCAGGGCTACCATCGTAGCAAGCAGAAGCTCTACATTTCAGCTTACAGCTTCTGGTGTTGGTACTAATACCCATGTTGCTCTTGGCATCGTTTCGCAACTGCAAGCAACTGGTTATATAAAACATATGCGACTGTTCAACATACATGTCTTTGCGCATAACATTTGTACGTATGTTTAGCGTCATTTCGTAATGTTTCCCTCAACAAAAAATTACATTACAGTCACCTTTCCTCTGCATGGTTCTCATGACATTGATTCCCGTGGTACGTGGGATCCGCCGAATTTTTTCAGCACTTCAGTAATCACCACGGCTAGCCACGGCCCTCTCAAAGGCCGTCATTTCCCAGTCGGAATGTCAGAACGCTGAAGTCATGTAGGTCAGAGAAGCTCCGGCCTCAGTGACTGACTGTCCTCCTTTGTACGTGCAGTGCTCTCCTTCTCTCTTTCTCTTTTCAGTCCCCATTCCCTTATCCCCGGTGCAGGGTAGCAAACCGAATGCTCGTCTGGTTAACCTCCCTGCCTCTCCTCTTCTTGCTTTCTCTCATCGGAAGCGCAGCATTCATTAGGATAACTGGGCTAATGGCGCTGTTTACATTAAAGACGCAATCTGGAATGGATGTAAATCAAAGGATCAGGGACGCCTCGCGTTGGGCGCTCACGGGAAGACGACAAATGAGGCTGTAAAGGGTGATATGGGATGGACAGGTTTTGAAGTGAAGGAAGCTCAGAGCAAAATTAGATTTGAAGAGAGGCTGAGGAAAATGAAGGAGAGTAGATGGGCAGGGAAGGTTTTCAGGTATTTGTATAGAAAAAGCGTCGACACGTAGTGGAGAAAAAGAACTAGGAGGCTCACCAGTAAATATACGGCTAGCAGTGTGGGCGACATGGCAACAAGGAGCATTAAGCGAAAAGTCAGAGAGCCCGAGAGGTCTTATTGGATGACAGCGATGGAAAAGAAGCCGGCTCTCAGTGACTACCGAAAGGAAAAAAAACGAAATAAGGAGGGAGAGGTTTTATGATAATTCAAGGGGAAGCGCTTTACTGTTTGAGGCAAGGTCGGGTTGCCTTAGAACGCGTAGCTATAAAGCGAGATTCTGTAACGAAGAACAACAACAATGTACATGCTGTGAGGGAACTAAGGAAACGATGGAACATGTACTGATTGAATGTGGCGATATCCACCCAGATATACGTGTGGGCACGAGCTCAGATGAAGCCTTGGGTTTTAGGGACAACAATGGAAAGCTGGACACGTCCGCGATAGAAATAAGTAAGAGACGGTTAGAGTATTGGTGGCAGTGCGAGATAAAGGACAAAAAATGAAGAATGGGAAAAGTAAGGCTATTCTGCCTTAAGAGGCAGAGATGGACCATGAATTTATATTTTTCTTTGCTATAATAACATAGATTTAATCAATGTAGATAAGGCATTAGGCCAACATAAAAAAGAAAGTTTTTTTTCGAGCCTGGTGGCAGACATGTCACCGCCCCGTTATAAAGGGGACGCTCATAGTATCCATCCATCCATCCACGCCCGCACGTGTCCGCACGTGATTCTAGCCCCCCATATTCTCAACAAGCCTCTACTTGAAGTTCGTCCTTCATTCGACCAAGTTGACAACAGCGTCACCGCCCGACTAGATGCGCGTTCACACTTGGCCTTCGAAGAGGGCGAAAGGGGCAAAACTCACCGCAAATTTACTCGCTTCGCCGCCTAATCGGCCGGAAAACCACGCTGCGAGACTGACGTGAAAAAATCGGTCCGAGACCGATTTTTTCGCCATGCGAAAGCGGAACGCCTTTCCGCTTAACGGGAAGCAGTACTATGGCTGCGCTAGCTTATGAACCACGTGACGTAAACAACCGGCCGCAATTTCAACATCGCGGCAAGGAGTCGGTGGTGGTTCGCATCGGCGCCATCGCAAACTACTCGTGCAGCACGACAAAGCTCACGGCCTCTACAAGACGCGTTCCTCAGGAGCCTGATTTAGATTAAGACTGCTGGGAAGACTATATTTCGCAGAACGTGCAGTAGCAGTGAATCGGCGTACCCAACGTATCACGCTTTAGCGCAGCCGGGAGAATCCGCCGCCACCGCTGCCGGTGTGTCCACTTGTGTTGTTTCTGCTGGTGTATCTCCTGAAACAACGGTTTGAAAGAGTGAAAGCTCTTTCTTTTGAGTGCTTTGCATGCATAACTTGAATTCGGTACGAAATTTAATGCTTAGGAAACGGGCAAAATGAAACGAATTCTCGAAGTGGCGAAGGCGGCGGCGGCGGAAGCATGCATGAGGGGCAGTACAAATGTAAACGTGTTCAACGCGTGCGAACGTGGTTTATCGGCCGCTCTGGCGTTTTCTCTTTCGCTTCGCTTCTCAAGTGTGAATGCGCCATAAAAGTGACGTCGCGTTTATCAAGCATTTGTTCCGATTATCACTCATGCGTAGTGACCATTTCTGCTCAGGCGCGGTGATGCCATCGACATTTTCGAGTCAGTGGAACGTTGAGTGGAAGGACATTCTAGAATACGGGGTTAGACGCCCAGACGATTAAAACGCCCATTTCCCCTTTCCCACCCAGGCTTCCTTACCTCACACAGATTTTTCTATTTTTACTTCGCGGTGGCGAAAAGAACACCACTGAAGCTGCTCGTTAACGAAGACGTCTAGTGGGCTTGCCCAATAATTGGATCCTGAGCAACACGGTAGCCGTCGTCGAATCTCGAATGCGGGGCGATTGTTTCTGGCCGAATGGCTCGGAGAATACGTTCGAATTGGCGCCGTGTCAGGGCCCGCCAGTCGCAACTTCCGAAACGGGACGGACGCCCGTTTTCTTTCCCTTAGTCTTTGGCGAACGCTACGTGCCAGCAGGTTAGTTTTGGACAGCCGAAAAGGAGTGCGATGAAAGGAGGAAGCTTGGAGTTGCGGATAACACTGAAGTAAACAGTGACTGCCACTTTAATGGGGGGTTTGTCTGAGGCATCTGCCGTCGGAAACCGCGAAGGACGTGACCTAGGTAGTCTGAATGGGGCGGCTAGATAGTTGTTCGTGCGTTATTTTACCGTTTTCTTTTCTCCATAGCCCCAGTGCTTGTGCGTCGGGCTTGGAAAGAGCGAGAGCGTTATTATCTGGCCTTCAGTTTTAGTAGGACAAGTATAGGTATGCACATCAGAAAAGGTGGCACAACACACAACAAAAGAACGAAATCGAGTGCCTTCTGGAAGATGACTCAATGAACGATACCAAACACTGCCAGGGAGAATACATGGCCAAGGTTAGTTATGCTAGAGTGGCTCTTGTTTGTGAAAAGAACTACAATAAAAGTCAAAACGGTATTCAATGAAGCTTGTTGGTTCGTAGCTAATACTGAATCAAGCCGCGGAAGTGAAAAACGAACGAGGGACATGGGCGACGTCCTTGTCTGTCCTCCCTTTGTCCCTCGCTTTTTCAGTTCCACTGTTTGAACCAGTATTACAATAAAAGACATGTCACTGGTCTCAGGGTGTGTATTTTTTAGGAGTCTACGAAAGGCAGAACGTTCGATGCTTGATACGGTGAAGTGCCGCACATGAACTTGATAAATACGCAAGGCACATTGTCTAAGTGGGCGCATGCATCAGTGATGATGCTATGGACACGTGTCCCCATTCTTCCCTGAAGCCCTTAGTTCGATTGCTAAAACAGTTGAGCTTAAAAATGGTCTTCCTGTGTCCCTCCCTTCGATTGCGCCGATGTACAATCGAGAGTTGGATGCGATGACCACAATGGTAGCTCGCAGCTCTAGCGATTAGTAACTTGTTCGTGGTTTTGCACCCTACACAATCTCCGCGAGTGGTTTTCGCTGGTCTCATGTTTTGGAGGCCACAGCTGGAAATACTAGAGCGGACGAGAGTGATTTTTGTTACGTTGCACAGCAAATACGTTGTCCTTAATGAGACGGAGTAGAGATTTCATCTGTCGCAGTAAACGAGGCAGAAGCTACAGGAATCTGCGTAGTCAGTTTTAAAGGTGCATGGACATTCAGATGATGGAGCCCGTTGGAGCAGGTCGAAGTCTTTCTGAACAACTGGAAGGCAAGCAAATATGCCGGAGCGCCGATTCGCATGTTTGTCCGGTGCTTCTTTGTTAATTTGGTGCTTTCGTTCCGCGTCACTAAAACTTGATAACTGGCTATTTAAAGTGTGTCGCCATATTAACCGAATTTCTTACGTTAAAATTTTCGTAAAAGCAAGTTATGGTCGATCCCAATACTGGGCGTATTATTAGTACTAGCGAACTCGGCTTACCAATGCAAGGAGCATTTGCCAACAGGAACATTTAAGGATTCGTCCCTTGGAGCCAGTTTCATAAATAGTTTTATTCGTAAGTTTTCTTTGCTGTTGGCGTTGGTCTTCGTCGAAACTTAGTTACGCATGAGTCTCTGACACGAAACAAAGTCTAAGAGAGCGATATACGGCGCGATCACATGTGGCACTGCCTTGTGCTATGATATACCTCGATATATTTTTTTTAAATGTTCTTTTCCTCGTTGCACTGAGTTACTAATGGTTGCCCTAATTGTCTTTTCGCCATAAAATTACACAAACCACAAGTTTTATGCAGCCGCTTCGCTTATCGTTTCTCAAGCTGATAAACGCGCACTGCTCTCGAACGACAGTACGTGCTTTACTGAACACTCACCACTACAAATACGAAAAAAAAAAAAAAGGAATGAAAAATGGTGTCACCTTTATGTACACTTAGCAAAGAAAAGCATGTCTCGCGCGTCGCTTTGCGGGCTTGTGCTGGCCGACTGACATAATGACACGTATTAGCGATACTAATGTTTTCTCTTCGTGCGCCTTTGTCTTGAACGCTCTCACTAATGATGCGAAATACGGTATCATTATTATGGACACCGTAATGGAAGAAGCGAAGCGCGTGTACATAGCATACCTGACGGTGAATGAAGGCCACCCATAGAGCTGTCACTTTTTTGTTACGGCAACGGAGACATAAGAAGCACAGTCACGCGAGATTATGACAGGAAAACAACAGAGAAATCCTCCCAATCATTCACGCGGTCGCTATTAATCTAAACACTCGCGAAAATGAAACGTTGGGGTGAAAAATTGCGCGCTGCTGAAGTTATCGCGTGCTCCAGGGTGCGGCATGCTCTGTGGTTTTCTAGCATCCATCATATCGGTGACTGGGGCACAAAATATAGGGCATTCCGCGGAGTCATTAAACGGGTTTCACTTAAGCACCTACCGTTGCTGTTTCTCCCTTCCGGTGCCCGAGCATTAAAGTAAACAGTGCAAGTCACAGAGCATGAGGTGCAGTGTGGTTTCTGCATGCCGTGGCCCCTCGCTACGAGGCGTTTTATGCTTTGCTCAGAGCGATGCGAAAGAAAGTGGATACATGGCACAGGAAGTCGCAGGATGTTTTCTTCTTCTGGCTCGAAAATTAATTGCTTTGATGCAGCGGCTATGGACACGCCTAAAATAAGAAGGCAGTAAAAGAGATGTCTCGATTGCGTAGCACAATAGACATCGAAACAGGTTTACTAAATTCAGAAAGACAGGAAGAAACTGGGAAATGTGAACAATGTTCACTGGACAGAAGGAATCGCTAGCTGGAAAAAAGAAGCAGGGGCATTATTCATAATCGCCCAGTAGGTTTCTCTGCTTATACTTTCAGCGTATGCGCACCGAAGGCGTCCGTATGCGTACAGGAACACGTATTAGGTGGTATATGGGCGGGTGGCCGTGCGCAGTCTTGAACGGGCGCGCTTTTGATGGCCGAAGCTGTAAATCGGAGACCGCGCGCGCTATGCTTTTTCAGTTGCACTCTCCTCGCTGTCTGCTTCGTTTGCAGAGAGCGGCGAAAACTGCCGGTACACCGAACACGACGAGAATCAGCTCTTTTCGTTCGAAGAAGTGGATTTGGAGCGAACAAAAATGAATAGAACCGTGTCCCGATGGGGCCTTTCGGCGCGTGTTTTTATCCCGGAAAGAGGAGCAGTGCGGTCGCATTCTATGGGGAATAAGGGGGCGCCTGCTGGTGCGTGCGGGGGCGACCGCAGACGGTAGCACGGAGATGGTCTCGAGCCCTCCATCGGCCCATCCAAGAAAACGATCCCGGGCCCGCGCGTGCACGGCGACTGTCCGCCGAGTCCATTCGGAGGTGAATTCAGAGGCCGTTCCTCGCGTATTGTTGCCGGTTTGGACGCGTAGTTAGCCGCCCAATTGCCTAGCCCTTCTTTCTGTTGTTGTATATATACCGCGATTTGGGTGTGCCCCAAATTTGGACGGGCCTCTGGGCAAGAAGTGCAGCATCCGTATGTGCATTTGGGGGGCAAGCGGGTAGCGCTCGTCCCTAGAGCCATCTAAGCAAATAGAAAAAAAAAATTAAGACCTTGGATGGATTTAGCGGTACTGGGAGACCTTTCCTACTTCGATGAAATGAGATATCTGAGGAAACACAATGACTGTCGCTGTAAGTAATACGAGGGTAAGTAGTTTTTACAAGATATTTTTTTCATTAAGGCCTCACTAAACGCCAACGCGAAATGCGAACGTCGTCGTCGGCGGCGTCAACAAGAAGTGATGCAAAAAATCATCATCATATGATGACGTCATCACGCCGTCCCTATGAGGTCAAATCACGACGTCATCGCTTGGTCTAAAATGGGCCGATCCCGGAGGCAGTGCAAAACCACGTTAGGTGCAGAGATCTTTCAAGGGGGGAGCAACACAATCGACTGCGAAGAATAAAAGGCAGCTGGCTTTCGCCTCCGAGTCGTCTTAGGCGAATGAATAAGGGACCGTGCTCTTTCGTTTTTGATACTATTACTTTTATTCAGCCTTTTGCTAATTTTCTTTCGTATTTGTAAGATTGTGATCAGCATTCTTTCCTGCATTGATCAAGAGTTAAAAAAAGAACGCTTGATGAGACCATCATTTTTACAAGCCTATTATAACAACTATCATCTCATGAGCATCAAGTAAACCAGTGTGCCCTAAAATTCACCTAACGCTCTATTGAAACCTGACTACGCATGTCGGTGTCGTTTCTGCCGCTTTCCTAATTTCATTGTGTCGAGTTGGTCCTTGGATATTGCGTATTTATGCTCCTCGTTTTATATACCGTCAAGGGAGAGATTGAAATTCAGGTTGTTTTTACATTCAAAACTTTCTTTCGCAAGCTTTAAAGATATTTCTTTTATTCTATCATCAACCTTTTTCGCTGTTTAAAGCGCTAACTAAATTCAGAAAGAATCGCGAAAAAAATTGAAATATTATTTATTTCCGGTCACCATTTCCCGTACATTAACACAACAAGTCCTGTAAAAAAATTTTTATTTTCGTTGCCATCCTGATCACTTTAGTATCACGCACCACACATTCAGCTAATTCAAGTGGATAGCATAGGCCTGTTTAGCCATTTATGAAAGGAAAACGACTGGCTGTGGGGAGAAACGGGTGAAAGATATAGCAATAGTTGCTCTCTGGTATGCAACTCCTCGTTGCGGACCCCTTTTAAATACTACAGCAAAACACCTGCTGCACACAACGTGCGTGCCATGCGGCCAAAGCAGTAGAATCACAGCGCCGCATTATTTCTGTACTCGAACGCGACTCAGCTTATATGTCTGACGTGAAAGTAGCAGTAGCGCTGCTACTCGCAAGTCTCATATGCGGAGTGTGAAGCAGCGATCGGACCGCGGCGCTGTGCGCGCTTTTTAGCTGCACAAGGACGTACTGCACGTACCCTGGCGTGCTTCCCGAGCAGAGGCGACTAATCCCACCCCTTAACACATTCGAGGGCTGACTAATTAAGAGCCGCGTTAATGATGCGCCTCTCGCGAAGGCGACATTCTTTCGTGTATCGTGAACCGTTCTATAGGCTGAGCCACCTGAGGTGCACCTAAAGTGGAGGTTCACATTGATGCGATGCTACACAGGCGTAGTCGGGGTCGTGAAACAAAAAGGAACAAGAACATGTAAATAGTCTTAGCAACAAGGGGATTCGAATGAATGTACTCTGAAGTCGAAATGACGCTGCCTTAATAAATAGGTAAGATCAAGAAGGCCGCTGGCTGGCCACTAATGTTCCGTCATTTGAAGTAACGACTATGCGGTCCTAGTTTCAGTCCTGTTTGAGGAATTTTCACACGGAATGCCACTGTTAGATATAATTATGCAGTGTTAATATACAATTAAAGGTGTTCATGAAAAAAAAAAGAAAGAAAGAAAAGAAAACCGAACGCCATCTTCGTATCGCCCGTGGTAAATACCAAGACGGGGTTGAAAATAAACTTGCGCTTACAGGTGCTTCCTGGAGTACCGTCAGTGCTAACTCATCCGTAGTGTTGTATAAGCCAGCTTTTTTAGAGATCTATAGGGGACTAATTCCTCATTTACTCGTTTGAAAGTGCTATTTAATGCGGTAGCAGCTTGGATTGTGGCCATCGCGCCGTTTTCTTCCGCATAAAGAGAGCGATGGCAGCGAGGGCCGAATGCCTTTTAATGGTACGACGTCACGACTTGCTGACATGGTCCCGATGATTTGTCGACACCGTTCCATTTCGTGCATAGTTTCTTTTTTTTTTTTTAATTTCCTGCCCTGCGCGCCAGGCGGTGCGCAGAATTAGCTCTGATCAGAATGAAAGAGGGGCAGATGCCTTTGCAGAGGCAGGAGGAAGAGAGAAAGAGGGCGAGGGAAGAAAGCACGGTGTATAGTAGGCGCGCAGAAATAAACAAAATGAAATTTAAAAAAATAGCAGGACCTGGTATGGTTGCAAGGGCAAATATTGTCGCGAGCGTCCGTAATCGAACGTAACGTGTAGGCAGATGAGATGAAAGGAAAGCGAGTGTCCCTTGCTTTAATAGCCAAATGTATATAATGCCAAAGATAAGCTAAAGAGAAGCGAAAATAGAACCAAAAACAACTCCCTACCACTGACATCCGAACCCACAACCTCCGCTATACGTGCATTGCCTTACCAGTTGAGCAACGGTGACGGCTTTTTTCTTTCTACTTTCTTCGGTATTTAGATACGTGTGCAAGATGTCAACCTGGCTGTGTTAGCGACACTTATGGTCATGAATGCGTGGGAGCACGGCTTGTCCACGAAGGAACGACACAATTGTTGCCTCATTGTTCACGGATGCCTTTAGTAAATGGTCATGATTCCTCATCGTCCAGCGATGCACCTGTTTCTTAAATATTTCACTTAGCAATAATAAAATATACCTAGAATCAATTAACGTGATAATGAATACAGCGATGTTCGTCTATAGAACAGGACCACCACGGTGCAATGCACCAGGCATTGTGGGTTCATATCTGTAGAGAAGGAACACGTGTGCTCATGGGGGGGGGGGGGGGGGGGGAACGTCTCTACGTGCTACGTGCTTCTTCGCTTGTCGCCACTCCGAGTAGCCGCTGTAGCTTACAACCGCATGGATTGGGGCAACCGCAAAGCTTTTCTGCTTCAACACGTGATGTGAAACCAAGTACACCCAGAAAAGCTTTTACATTCGGGCTTTTAAAGACCAATGAGAGCTTGCCGCAGTCGCATTGCTGACACGCGAAAGTTTCGAGGGAAAGGGGCGACACATTTTACTCCGCTCATGAAGTTTCGAAGGCGTAACTACAGCGTAGATATATTTTCTCTAATTGTTTCAATTCGGGGTTGTGACGGGTGCTCCTTTAACACGTTGGGGACACGCCTCTTCCGTTACATAAGTAATGATCGATCACAGATACAAAGAAGCTTGCGCTCAAGAAACAACAGTGTGGATCGACGCTACTTCCGCGATGAGGAGAATCGCAGGTCTTCGAAGCTGTAGGAGAAGCCGCTTTCTTTCCTTCTTTGCCGCCACTTCCTTCAACACACATCAGAAACGCTTTACCCGCGTCGCGTTCCTCGAAAGGTAACCGGAGCACTCTGTGGGCAGCACGAGAGTCACCGGCGCCAAGCTCGGTTACACGAAGCAAAGAAAGAGAAATAATATAGGTCTCATCCAGAAGCGCGCGCGCGTCATTTCAAGTCGATAAGGCGAGGCGGCGGCGGCGGCGGCGGGCGCCTCTGGGTGCTCACGAGGAGACTGCAGGACGGGCGTCGTGTTCCACGCCTCGCTGCGATCGTCGCCAGACGAGTCTAACAAAAGCGACGAGGCCAAGAAAGCAGCGTCGTGGTCCGCTAGAGCGCCAGTGTACACAGCGCACGGCCCGCGCCCTCTGCGACGACAGCGAGGGCACTGCATTATCTTCTCGTTCGCGATGTGGCCAGCGGCGTTTATTTATGGTCGCTTCCTTTCGGGGCTTTTTTTTTTTATCCATCTCATTCGGATGTGAATTTGACTGCAATTTTATTTACGGGCTTGTCATCCAGTGGCGAATAAGAAAGTGGAGCACCGAAGAAAGTGATTTCAACCGCGCTTGCCGTTTCTGAGAGTGAACGGAGCCAAATAAAAGAGAGAGAAGAAAAAAAAAAGGGGGGGGGGGGGGCAGCAAATAAGTGAAGTGCGACTTGTTGAGGAATTCAGAGGAAATTTTGGGACGACTGCGGTGAATGAGACTTTTACGGTTGGGGAAAAATAAAAAAGAAACCGATTCGTGACAGGGTCGTAGTGGGCAGAGATCTGCCGGTCAACATTTCTTTTCTTTGAACCAGCTATAGGTATTCGTGATGGCATCGTGCGCTCAAACGTGCATTCTTCCTTAAAAAAGACAAAAATAAAAAGGACGTGTGAATCACGGTGCATTCGTCGTCGAGTGTCATGACCGTGAACGACCTAGCCGCTGTCGAAGCCAATTTTTCTCGTTGCTACTCGATCTTGGTTTTTCTTTCTCCCCGGTCACGCTATTTTTGTGAACGCGCGTTGTACGCTAAACATAAACACAAATTCTGAATCTTACTGTACCGAGATAAATGAGTGTGTGTACAGTCATACTTTGACCCCATGTCGATAAGTAAAGAAATGTTATAACAATAGTTTCGAAAAATCCTGGTGGTTGAATATGAGTACAATCACCTGCTCGATTGAGAAACGCCACATTAATGCCGAAAGTTGCACGGTGATGCCTGAAGGTAAAGCGCGAGGCAATGGACAACGTGGACGAGACAGCCGCCCACGCCTTCCGTTTCTTCACGCTTCACTCTGAAGCATCATGGTGTACTATCCAGTGCAAACCAACTCTGTCCTTCTAAGTTGCACAGTCAGTTGGTGGGCTATTGCTCTCTTTCTCTCTCTCTTTGCAAATTTGGTACGACTTATTGATTTCGTGTTTATAGTAACTGCTGCCGTTCAATGGAGACCAGACAATAACAGTGAAAGTGGTGATTCGTGGGCAATACCTAGGGCAAGCGATTTGGCTTTTAAATGCGAAATATTTCTTAGCGAACTTCGGCGACTTTGAGCGTATCTATCTATCTATCTATCTATCTATCTATCTATCTATCTATCTATCTATCTATCTATCTATCTATCTATCTATCTATCTATCTATCTATCTATCTATCTATCTATCTATCTATCTATCTATCTATCTATCTATCTATCTATCTATCTATCTATCTATCTATCTATCTATCTATCTATCTATCTATCTATCTATCTATCTATCTATCTATCTATCTATCTATCTATCTATCTATCTATCTATCTATCTATCTATCTATCTATCTATCTATCTATCTATCTATCTATCTATCTATCTATCTATCTATCTATCTATCTATCTATCTATCTATCTATCTAGCCGCCTACGACTTTGTGCTCTCCTGGCCGTATCGCTAATGGGATGTATACCAAATTTGGTATGGCATAACATGACTGTATGACGAACATAAATGGCTGGTCATATTATGAAAATCATGACTAAGTTGTCATGAAAAGTATGATTTACATGCCACGCTCAAGGCGCGCTCGCGGCTGTTTCGTTAGCTTGATATACACCAAATTTGGGATTGAGTGACGTGACTGTATGACGAACATAAATGACAGGTGGTAATATGCAAATAATGACGTGCATGTCATGAACAACATGATTTACATGCCACGCTCATGGCGCGCTCGCGGCCGTTTCGTTAGCTTGATATACACCAAACTTGGCATTGAGTGACGTGACTGTATGACGAACATAAATGGCAAGTGGTAATATGGAAATCATGACATGTCATGTGCGACATGACTTGCATGCCACGCTCATGGCGCGCACGCGGGCGTTTCGTTAGATTCATATACAGCAAATTTGGTATTGCGTGACGTGACTGTATGACGAACATAAATGACAAGTGGTAACATGAAAATCTTGGCATGCATGTCATCTACAACGCCATTTATATGCCACGCTCATGGTGCGCTTGCGTCCAATTCGCTAGCTTGATATACACCAAAAGTGGTATTGCGCGACGTGACTGTATGACGAACATAAATGACAGGTCCTAACATGTAAAACATGACATGCAGATTACGTAAAACATGATTTGCTCCTTCCCGGCTGCTTCGCATTACATCGATTCCCACAATTCGTGGGATCTGCCGGCTTTTTTCTAACTCCTATCGCAGCATACCATAAAACTCGATGCTTTAAGACATATTCCTTATCTGGTTTTTGTTTTGTCAACGCATAAATTCTAATGCTTCCACGGTCACCTGCAAGATGAACAGGTGTGTTATATACAGACGTGAAAAACAGCGCCAAAGAAGACTGAGCACAAGCGAAGAAACACGGATGGATTTTTTAGCTTCGTCTCCATTGGCGCTGTTTTTCCCATTTACAAATGTGTGACCAACTAGCCCAGCGAAGCACACTTATGGATGAAATACCACTCCTGCACGTGTTGTACGAGTTTGCAGTGGATTTGCCGCGGAGCAGTGCCACTGATTGTTGAGAAAGAGGGAGAAACGGATGACAGTTGAAGGGCAGGAAGCTTGACCAGAAGGAAAAATCTGGTATCGGCATACATGAAATAGTCATTAGGAAAATGAGGTCCAGGGGCGCTATGCCGCATGGCCCGAGTTTGGCGAAACTCTCGAGCTCTGGCGACACCCCCCTTTTGAACGAGCTAACAGTAAGAAAAGGTCAAAACCATCCCTCAGCGCCCGCTGCGTTCCATTGGTTACGATGGAACGCGGCGTCCCGTCAAGGGTGGTCGACAAAGTCTTCAAACCGGAGGCATCTTCTTTCATTTGTTTGTCGTTCCACTGAGTGCAGAAGTGCACCCATGCAAGAAAAGGGTCAGAAACTTTTACTAACGATATTTTTACAGCGAAAGCTGATATCAGATCAGAACTGCAGTGGCAGTGGGGTAATTATCCACCGCCGCCGCCGCCGGGGTCCGTAGCCACTATCGCGCGAAATATAAAAAATGAAACGAGAACAAATTTCTAGGAACGTCGGTCACTCTTACTATCATCATCAACCAAGCATGAGCACCTCAAACAGCGGGTAAGGTTCCATGCCCTTAACCTCGCTTTTCAAGATCAAGCGATGGCGTCAACCTCGGCGACAAATACCGCCGGAGGTGCGTGTTATTCGTTGCTTTCACCTAGCCATTGGTAAGCAGCCACTCTGGGCTCTCGGCCATGGCTCTGCTGACAGTGATGATGTTTGGGCCCTTATACATATCATAGCTGTCATGGGATCACAACAAGAGCCGATTTTGGCGCCGTAGTTGCCCGCTACCGGCGCCGCTGCCGCCGGTGTCCGTAACCACTCTCGCGCGAAATAAGAAAAAATGAAGTTGGAAAATAATTTCTAGGAACTGACGGGATTTGAACCCCGGGCCCTCTGCGTGGTAGTCGTGTATTCTACCTCAGAGCCACGTTGGTAGAGCCACGCAAAAACACCCTCTACAAGTGTCGTAAGCAATCGTGTGAACGTGTGTAGTATTTCATCGTAGTAGATTAATATAACAACCAGGCGTCACACGATGCGAATAGCGCAACGAGTAGGTCGTTGGTTGCTTCCAACACATTACAAAAGGCTCAGCCATAATTTAGCGCAAGAAAAACGGAGCACACAAGAAAGACACACAAGGGACAAGCGCTCTTTCCTGTGTGCTGCGTTTTTCTTGCGCTAAGTAATTCTCTTCAGTATGCACCAACTAGGCCCTCAAAAAGTCCTTTAAAGCCATAATTCTTTTCGTCCTCAGCCTCAGCACAAACAAAGTGCACATAATGCCTTACAGATTTGTAGTGGGTACTACGCTTCTCCGCAGAATTACGAATAATGTATTGCAAAAGTATTGAAAGTTGGGCTAGTTGGTATGGCAGCATATTGGGTACAGCGCGAAAAACGACCAAGACGGAAGACAGAAGGGACACAGACGAGCGCTGACTCGCAACTGAAAGTTTTATTTGAAGAACACACGAACGTGAAAAGAATAAAAACAAAAAAGCAAAAACCTGGAGAAAAAAGCGCATCAACATTGCGCAGAAGTGTTAAAAATGAATAGTACAAGATGCATAGCGTATCACCTGACCACACATGTGCTCAGCAGATATGCGAACTCTTTGTCCGTGAGATTCAACGATGCCTCACTGACGCATGCGTCATCCATTCGTTTAATATGAAATGCCTCTATCACTTCTCTAGTAATCTTAGAATTATGCTTCCACAGAATTTCTGTGTCGGCAAAAACAGGTGGACAGCCACACGTGCTACAGTGCGATGCCAGATGCGAAGCGTTCGGATTTTTGAGCTAATTGTCGTGCTCTCTTAAGCGCACATTTTTTTTTTATTCTTTTCACGTTCGTGTGTTCTTCAAATAAAACTTTCATTTGCGAGTCAGCGCTCGTCTGTGTCCCTTCTGTCTTCCGTCTTGGTCGTTTTTCGCGCTGTACCCAATATGATACGAATAATGGCATAGTAGATGCTTGCCTACTTCATGAAAGTTACGATGATTTATGGCGTGGTGGGTACCTTGCATGTGTACTTGTACTAGTTGCCCCAAGTGAGTCTACAACGGGCTCTAGAAAAGCCGCTCTTCCGGCTTTCGCTGTGACTGTGCTGCGTGTTCCGCGCAGACCTGGCGATTTTTTAGAGGCACGTGCTGTTTTTAAATTCATTTTCACGCTTTTAATGTCTGCACTGAGTATACTTTAGGATAATCAGCACTGTGGCCGCTGAGATTAGTTCCGGCCGAGCACCTGACAACATCGCGACCGTCGCTAATCGCCGAGGCCACGTGTATAATCATCATGGTCGGCCTGTAGTACCTTCTAGCGGGTTGGTCGGCCGGTGCACGCCCTCTTCGTCGTCTGCTAGCTCCCGCAGTGCGTGCGCCAGGCTGATTAGCTGAGTGGCTGGGCGGTATACCTAGCTAATTAAGTCAGGACATACTATGACTAAGCCAGGTCATGCTAAGACTGGGCTAATTAAGCCACGTCTTAGTAAGACCATGCTAATTAACACGACGCTAATTAGGAGCGCGCTATTTAGAACCAAGCTAGTTAGGACATTACTCCCTAAGGTCATGCTAGTTAGGATCGTGCTAATTAGGGCTATCTAATTAACCTTATACTAATCTATACATTGCTAATTACACCCTAGGTAATTACTGACGTGTTAATTAAAACCTTACCAATCAAGACAGAACTGTTCAATATCATGTCCTGGCTAATCAGTGCCATCAACACTGAGACCGAACTGGCGTAGTCTTCACTCCGAAGCAGACCGAGCAGACCGAGTAGACGAGCCACGTAAAAAGCCGGAAGCTGGGTGATCACATGCTCCTCTGATGGCTCCAGCCTTGCACAAATATAGTGCAACCTGTCCAAACTATTTTATATGCATAGAAGCTGCTGGTTAGCGTCCACGGCAAGAAACGCATGGTAGTCACACCGTCCCTATGACAGTCACGAGTTGAACTGGGGCCTTCTCAGAATCAACGAGTTCGTACCCAAGTTCGCGCGTCAATCAGTTTGATTGACAGACGCCCGCGGCGAAGATCGTCTCCACCCATCGCGTTTGCTCTTGCCGAGGAGCAGTGCTCACGCCACAACGCCAGCGAGCGGATTAGGATTAGGATTAGGATGTTGTAGGCTGCCGGCGGATCTAGCCTTGCGAAATTTGCAGGCAATTGCCCCGCCCGGTTTCCTCTTTTCTGAACATATGAAACCAGTGTCCTTCTGAAAGCGAAACGCGGGCATGCTCTATAGAAAGTCGCGCGCAGCGCGACTCAGCCCTGCTTAACCGGTGGCCTGTGAGCTATTCCGCCTACAGTGTTACCGGGCCCCCCCCCCCATATCCCCACTCCACACCCCAACATAAATGTCACTCATCACCAGTCATCTGCGAGGCCTGTAACGGTCAAAAACTTCAAGAGCAGTCGCGACACCTCCTTCCTGAATGTCCAGTGACCACGCGGAAACACAATATCGTTTACACTGTCGTGTGGCGAGCCTAAAGGGCTCGATTCATATATTAGCTTAATAGCACAGACTATGCACACACGCACGAAGAATAAAGGTTATATCATCACGCGGCTACGATGTCTCGCACTCAATTTAACCGTGCTCACGACGTACCATTCAAAGCCATGAAGCAAGCGCCCCCCGGGGGCATTTGCGGAGCGAATGTTGCTATTTACATAATAATAATATCTGTGGTTTTACTTCCCAAAACCACGATATGATTATGATGATAATAATATCTGGGGTTTTACGTCCCAAAACCACAATATGATTGTGCGAGACGCCGCAGTGAAGGGCTCCGGAAATTTTGGCCATCTGGTGTTCTTTAACGTGCACTGACATCGCACAGTACACGGGCCTCTACCATCCCCCCCCCCCCCCCCCCCCGCACTCTCACTTCTTCGCCTGAGTGCTTGGGCTTTTATAAAAGAGACTCACACAGCACAAGCAGTGCTGACAACCGCGCGCAACAAGTCGCTTATAAAGCCCCCCCCTTTCCGTTTGTCTTGCAACTGGGCAATGCGCGCGTGAGAAGGCCACGGCCGCTATCGCCGCGCTAACAACAGCCGAGTCAGGCGTCTGCTGCCGCGGAAGCAAGCAGAGCTTTCGGACGAGCCCGACAATTTCTGCAGGGGCAGGAATCTCCAGCCGCGTCTCTGCGCAGTGCGCATGCTGTCGGGCGGCCGGTATCATTCCGAGAGACGTGAAAAGAAGCATTGCAAGCATTGTGGGTGGCACCGCGTTCCGGAACGCTCCCTAGGAGAAAGTAATATCGAGCGAAAGCGATATCAGAGCCGACGCCGTCGGCGAGCTGAGGGCTCGCGCTTCAAATGCACCTCCCCACGCATGAGTTCAATCATCATTTGCCGAAGCAGCGGAGCGGAGCGACGCCGCCTACTCCCTCTGCGCGTCCGCTGCCGAGATGAACCGCTTCGGCCGCAGCCGCACTCACTCGGCGAGAAATGACGATAAAGAAAAGGGCTCTGAACAGGCCAAGCTTGACTGAACGCGGAGCTTTCTTTGTCTTGTAATTACTTCACAACTAAAGCAGCGAGGATGCCCGTAAGACGAAAGCAGGAAAGAGTAAGGACTCCCTCCTTGCTCCGCAAGGTTTTATTTTCGGTGTCGCAAGAGTTTACGAGCGCTACACGTTTTGGTAACGCAACGTCGTCACAGGCTCGCGTGTGAACGAGAACCGATAGGTAAAAAAGACGAAAGGAAGGATAGGTTAAAATATACGCTGGAGATAAAGGGCAGCGAAAACGTGTTTATTCATGCGTACAATATGGCTGGGCTCTGAGACAGTAGCTTAACTGGCGCTCCGTCGACACAGCACCAGGAAATACTTCCATGCACTTCCGGCCAAACCAATCTCAACTGGTCCCCTGCGAAGCGTGCTCTGACTGCATAACACCAGAGCATGGCAGGCAGCGCACTCTCCCGTGCGCTTCTGGGCTGAGCAGGCGCACGTACCCACTGCGTTGTCCCTCCTTGCTCACCAGTTCATTTGCGTGCGTATGTTCTGACCTTTGTGTAATGGTATTGTTTAACGTATATTCTTCTGTGCGGTTGTCTGTGGCTTCGACATAATAAAGTAATTGGCGCTATAACAACATTTCTGCTGCGACGTAGCGTTCGTTTGTTGTTATAATATCGCAGAATGGTTTGTGGATGTCGGCACCAAACATTGTCGTTTTACAGGGAACCCGGTAGCTTATAGTTAGCCGCGATTTTTCGTAGCGTCATGCTTACTTCCATGAAAAAAAAAAAGTGAGTTTGGGTTGATTTTGTATATAATGTAATATCGGGCCGACACATGGTGGATGTGAAGCTGGTATAATAATAATAATAATAATAATAATAATAATAATAATAATAATAATAATAATAATAATAATAATAATAATAATAATAATACCGTAGCTCGCCCTGGAGGCGCAATGCTAAAGAGGCAGCGGAGCTGACGGGCACCAAGGCAGTCCTGGCTGTTGCTTTGTTGCTAAGTTTTGCAAATTTTCCCTTTCTTTCTCTCTCTCTTTCTCTCTATTTCTTTCTTTTTCTGTCTGAAATCTGTTTTTTTTTTGTGTATGTCTTTTTGTCTGTGTTTATTTATTTATTTCTCTCCCTATTTCTTTCTCTTTCTCTGTCTTCCCTTTGTTTCTCTCTCTCTAATATGTATTTCTCGATTCCTCTCTCTTTCTCTCGCTCTATTTATTTGATTCTCTCTTTTTCTCTCCTCCTCCTTCTTCTTCTTCCTGTCTTTGGTTTTTCCTATTTCTGTCTTTTTCTTGCCATGCTATGCTTTGCTTCCTCCTCACCCTGACATCTGTTCTCCTCACCCTCACTCCTTTTTCCCACTTCATTGCCATACTATACTATACGAGGCTATGCGAAGCTCTGCTATCGGGCCTAGATAGCCGAGTGGCGCGATAGCCGGCTATCTCGGCTACCGTGCCGAGATAGCCGAGTGGCGCACGCAAATGCACATGCGTGAAGGCGACGTGACGCGGCGTGCACGTGGGAATTTAGAGCGCTTGGTTTTCGCGTCAACGTAATGTGATGAACTTGGTGTCACCGGCATCCGCCGCCGCTGGCTGACGCGAACGATGCGCCGGACTAGCTATCCCTTCTTGTATAGCATTTCTCAGTTTTCATTACAGTCAACTCTCACTTGAGTGAACTTCAAGGGACCCAAAGAAATAGTTCGCATAACTGAAAGTTTACTCAAGTGAATATTAACTAGAGTACGGAACAGCATTGGGCACAGTAGATGTCAAGTCAAAAGTGTGAAATCCAATTTATTTTGAAAAGAATTTTGTAATTTTCATTTGGACTCTCGTCCTTAAAGCGCAAGAAGAGATAAAGCTGTCCAGAGAGTACGTATTTGTGCATTGCCTCGGGCACAGCTTGCTGCTTTGACACGAATTCTCGCGACTTTCTAATACTATATCCTACATCCTCAGCTAGAGATACAGGATTTGAACCTGCCTCAGCCACTACAACTTCTTCGTCGTAATATTCTTCTTGCGGTTCCGGATGAACACTGGAAAGAGTTTCTAAATCTGATAGTTCTGCGCAGGTACTGGAGCGCACGTGGCTGGTTTTCGTCTGCCGCACGGCCGCTTTGCCTCGGCGGCACTGCATGCACAAGCGATGTTGCACCACCACCGATGGATGGGGGGATTTGGGGGCGGCCTACATCGGCTATGCCAGTGCTGCAGAGCGCAAAACTGATTGATCTCACAAATGAGCCCAGGTCCGCAGATAAATTTCGTTCAACTGAAATATTCACTATTCAGAAATTCGTTTAACTGCATTTTTTTTTCATAGAATGCATAGGAAAACCACCGGGGATTTTCTGAAAGTTCGTTATTCCGAAATATTTGTTAAACCTACGTTTGTACAAGCGAGAGTTCACTGTTTTTCTTTTTTTATTCTTTCTTTTTTGGTGTGTCACGTCAAATAACGGAAAGGGCCATTAAAGTTTCATCTTTCCTGAATGTTTTCCCTCAAACCGCATTAAAATCGAATACTTCGTAACAAAACTACAGTCCAGTGAAATAGGTCCGTTCTGAAATTCCCCCCTGTACATGTACCCTTGTCTAACCTCCGCATACACCCCTCAGCTCTTGTAATGGTGGTGAATTCAACAGCTTTGCTGGGCATCTACTTTCGCAGGGTCGGGATGGCGAGTCCATCTTTTTTATGGCAAGCAACGGCCCCTGCATTAGTTCGTCCGTAGCATTTGTCAGGCCACAGTAGCATTTGGTGTCACCCCCCCCCCCCCCCTCCCCTCCACACACACACAATTATAATTTAGTATAAAACAATAAAATTCTAAAAAAAACTGCAGCGACCACATGTGCATGAGTTATTTCTTGCGAGGAGCCGGTATCATATTTAATTAACATAGAATGATCTCAGTGTAAACAACGGCGGCGCTTTGAACAGCTTTAAACTACTCGCAGCGTCGGAGTGGTTGCTAAGTTGAATGTAACGAAATATTCGCAAAGTCAACAAAAGAATGTAAGTAGTTTGGAAAGTGCAGGACAGACGACACTTATTTAAGTGTTCTTTTAGAGTAGGGGAGCCGAAACATTAAAAGACGGGTTATGCGTATAAATATCATGTTGAGGCTAGACTGATGTCTATAAAAATAAATAAATAGCTTGTTGAGGAGAGTTGTCTGAATAAATAAAGTGTCAGCATTTAATTTCTTTCAAGAAGATTACACTTCAAGAATCTTCAGCCTTCTTCGAAATTAAAATAATTAGCAGTATTTTGAAAGCGTTGGCTGGTTGCAAATTATTGATAGCGAAAAAAAAAATAAAGAAGAAGAAGAAGAAGGAGCACTGGCACCACATCTTCTTGATTTAATCAAACGACCAAATTTTAACAGGTGCAATTCTTCATTCACCCTTAACTGGTTATGCCCGTTTCGATTATTGTTTAGTTGTTTTTCGATTTTCCTCGTTAAGACAGAGATTAAACTTTGCTCGCACATGACTCTTAAAAAAAATGGCAGGTAATAAAGTGTATTTGTTCTTCGGTATCATATGAGTCCCAAACTGATCAATGCAGTTTCAACCAAAGTTTAGTACGCACCTTCATTTCTCTTTGATGCTAATCTCCGCACCGACCGAACGGCAAAAGCAACTGAAAGCTCTGCTTCGCAATCTCCCAGCCGCCAGGAGAAGTTGAAACATACAACACGGCGTCATGCTGCCACACCGAAGCGGCTCGCTTGTCTCTTTCCGTGGCAGTTCTGAAGAGGCCAGAAGACAACACTGCTGGGTCACTTGTTTCTACAGTGGCTGTTCGTGGCTCTACGTCGGACACGAAGCGTACAGCCGTCGTTATCGTGCTCCTTCGGCGTGCACTGCGCCGTCCGTGACCAGCCGGCTCTTGTCGAATGGCACGCGTCTCGGCTACGCTCCCAAGCAAGCCCGGCTTTCTCTCCGGTTTCACCGCAACGAGGGAAACCTATTTTCTGCCCGCGGACCTACGTCGCTTCCCGTTATCCGGACTGTCCGCGGAGTGGATACGACCCGCAAAATCGAAGCACCCGAGAAAGAAGGGCGCCAGAGATCGCTCGGTCAGTGAGCGCCGAAGGAGTGCTCGGGTGCAATCGTCTTGTCAGCTGCTTCCGTCAGTCGAAAGAGGCTACAGGAGAGTCGATCTTCTGGGCGTTGTTTGAGGGGAGCCCCCTTCGAGCCGCATATTGTCAAACGCTGCCTATTCCCACTAAAGAAAGAAAGTTCTCTCGACAAATAGGGGCTCCCTTTTTTTCGAGAGGCAACACACATTCTCACGAATCGAGGTCCCATAGATGGAAACAAGTGGAAAATGAAAACGCTTACGGGAACGTAGTTTTTTATTTTTATACGGACTCCTTTTACGGATGCGTTCGAGTGTCACCATCTCGGGCTGTTCGTGTCGCCGGTTTGCGTCTGCAACAACTACGCGCGCGTTGCTACACCTGATTCATATGCATGAAAACGACCGCATGGTTGCATTAGGCGCTCCGTGAACTTGTTAATTTGACGCAACGATACACGAGCATGGTAAACCACTGGTGTAGAAGCCCAAGAGGGTGGTACCTATTAATCTAAAATAGCAAAGCCTAAATGCGTAGCCTTCCTGCACATTAGATCCGACATTAGTCCTTAGCCACATTTTGATTTTGTTACACAGCGTCAATGGCCGTGTTCCCTCTGTGGACATAAGAGCGCATTATACGGTTGCAAGTGTAATTAGCAAATCGGGTGTATCGAGGTGTATTTCGGTGATTTTCTATATTTGCCTCACTGGCTCTGCCTCGACTATTCTTTTACAGGAGCCTGATCATTGTCATCTTTTACATCGTGCCCTAATGGATCCAAGAAATGTCGGCCGATTATCACAGGGGGGTATGGGCAGAAACATAGCACGCGTGAAGTGCTATGCTAGTAAGGGATTCTCCAGAGAACGACACGCTATTAAAGTTTGTGGAGGTGGGGGGTAGGGGGGGGGGGGGGGGGCATCCTGCTTGCTACATTCGTAAGTTAGTTTATATTCTCGGTCTAGTTATTCAGGCAGTTAAATTGAGATGCAAGAAGTTTGTTGTACTTTCCAAAACACTTTCTTCTTTGTGGTGGCCGTCTACTCGAAGCATGTCTGTCGCTGGCATGAAACGTGACCATCCTTCTGCATGTTTTGCGAGGTGAACATCGGTAAGCAGCTTCGTCGCAAGGGTCAACGGCCCGGACAGGCAGTCACGTAGCGCCGCTTGCACGCGTGCGCGTTAGGAGCGCTCGATTTGTCCCCCGCGGAAGTTATGTATTTACAAATGCGGCAGCGTCCTTTCACAACCGAAAGGTTCCTCGAATGCTTTTATAAAAAGCAAGCGAGAAACAAACACATTAAAAGAAAACACCACATAGCGCAGAAATTGGTCCGTGTTGGCTGCGATATCCTGTCATTGCAACTGTCGATAAGGCACGCGTTTATCCGCGATTACACGTTCGCTGCTCAACGTGCTCCAATATTCGAAGTAGTGCTGCGCATGACACCAATAGAGTTCGTACTACACCGCTGCCGAGGCACTGCTGTATTGCTAATTAGGAAAATGCAGAAAAATTGCCTTTTGTAAGACCATCCTGTAATGTGGCCCTCATTCATCATAAAGATTTTTGGGGGGTTACAGAATAGCAGGTTCTGACTGTTTTCTTTTTTTTTTTGTTATACATTGCATAAGAAGCAGAAGTAGCTTGATGTGGGCGAGTTGGTGTAACATACTGGAAGAAATAACGTTGCGCAAATAACACGAGGACGAGAAAGGAACACTTACAACGCCAGTCTGTTGTAAGTGTTCCTTTCTCGTCCTCGTGTTATTTGCGCAACGTTATTTCTTCCAGCATTGCATAAGATTACTTGGAGGTAATGTATGACGAGACGCACATTAATAGCAAAATGAAGCATCCTACACATCAAAAAGGGGAGAAGTTTACTCTAGCCGCGTAAAGCTTAAGAAACAGCGAAGCTGGTTGATCTTAGGGGCTTAACATGGCCTTCTTGGCTGATGCTGCGTAGACAAAGTAGAGTCGAACCACAGCCTGTCACAGACCATGCAAGAATGTCCCAACTCCAGTGCAAGAACTAACGTGCAAAGCTGGCTGGTGCACCCCCGGTAGAAGCGCGGGCCTTGCCTTTCCTCGCTCGTACTCGGCTCGCGCGGCAGGCAAACTCGGCGCGGCGGCTGCGCGGACTGTCTCCGTCGGTGGGCGCGACTGATAAGCAACGGCGCGGAGGGTTTTTTTGCGGACACCCGCCGTTTTACCTCGAGCTTTAAGAGCTTCGCTCTTTAAAGAAAAAGAATGTAGAAGGGCATAACAAAAAAAAAAAAAAAAGATGGGAGATATTGAAGAAATGCTGAACGTTGTGCAAACATTGAGAAAGGTACAAGCAATGCAATGTCGCGTAAACGTTGATGTAGCTATTTTCTTTTAACTTTTGGCTCGTTCCAATGTCGCGGGTCTGCCCAAGAGCAGAATTTGCGGTGGTGTCCTAGAGTGTCTTACCGGCTTTGTTGTGCGAGCGTTATCTTCCTTCCTTCGAGGGGCTGTTTCTCATTTAGGGGACCGCAGACGGCTCTGCATCCGCGGCGCCGGAAGGTATGCGGGGTGAGCTGTACGATGGAAGCCTAACGGATGTCGCGGTAGCTTCCTGTATGTTTTTACATTAGTTTAGATCATTATCCTTTAGGTTGACGGCGGTCCTCGAGTTCAAACTCGGTGGAGACCGCCCGCGATTGGGTGTACCTGTTTGAATTCGTGACACCCGATTGGGTGTCGTCAACGGAGACTTCTGAGTGGTCCTTTTTTGTTTGGTCTCTGGGGTGGCCTCGGGACGCTTCCAGGGGAGCCGAGAGGGAGTCGCACCGTGGACGCCACGAGAGCAGGTTGCAGCGAGTGCTGCTCAGAGTTGTCCCAGTTATGTAGCGTACAAGTGTGTACAACGTCAATTACGAATACTTTAGCCAAATAAATCAGTTTAGGAGAAAGTCTATGGATCTGCTGTGTGTACGTGTCATCTCTCCGGCGGCGACCAAGTAGCGACCAGAACACTACGCTACAGTATTATTATCGTTTATGTTACTGTTAATCACAACCAAAACTGTAGTTTTGCCATACTGATCATCCATCTCGATAATTTCCTGACCCTCATGCTTGCCTCGCCTTCGCCATTCTGCATCCCCCAGCTAGGTCGTTATCATGGGAATACGTCTCCGTTCACCCTGTGCTGAATAATAAGTTCGAGGACACTACCGACATCTCTGCCTTTCTTCCAAGAAATTATTTCTGTATCTTTAGAGGCCCCAGTCTGAATTTTTAGAGGCCCCACAGCAAAAAGCCTGTCGCAAATTGTTACGGAGTGACCTGCAAACCCGTGGCCTCGGTTTCATCGTTGAAAACGGGAGATGAAGGACATTCTTGTTCCTCTTTGAAGATTGCCGCTGCTCCGGTTTCGCTCCCTCTGCCGTTCAGAGAAGGTGAGAAAAAAAAAAATCTTTGGCCGTTAAGTCGGAGTGGCCGTAGGAGCGTGACCGCGATCAGCTGGCCTTAACCGAAACGCTGTTCCTGCCGGTGCACGAATGCGGCGAGTGTTGCGCTAAAGGAGAGTTTCGCCCGGGGCGAACGCACGCAGCATACGAGCGAGCTCGCCAAGCTGCCGCCGCGACGCCACGATAACAAGGGCGCGCCAGCGCGTGGCGGGAGGGGTTACGGGCGCCCGGACGCATTACGACGGCGGCAGCTCGTAAAGCGGCAAAATCGAAAGAAACGGGCGAAAAGAAAAAGAACACTCGCTACAGCTGCGCGTACGCGGGTGGTGTACGTACGTACGCGCCTGTGGAAAGGGCGCGACGTCGGATATGAGCCAGTCGTTTCCGCGCCGAGTTGGGAGCCGCACGCCGTTCTGGCTCGCACTGATTTCTGGCGGGAATCTCGGCGTCGCCCCCGGGGCTTTCCTCGGCCGCCGCCGGTGGCCGGCTGTCTGGGGACGAGAGCGCACTGTCTCAGCGGGCTCTGACGTTTCTTTTGTTGTTTTGTTTCCTTCGAAGGTGGCGTCTTTCGCGGCGCCTAATGTTCAAGCGCCGATTAGGACTGTTGTGACGCGTTCAAACGTGTCTTCCACCGTTGCACTAGAGTCGTGGAGCCGTTCGGGCGTGAAGACCATTCACGCTTCGGCCACTCGGCTTTTTCATCGAGCTGCGCACGCCGAAAAACGGGAGCGATTCTGAGCTCGCCTCTCGATGCACCGATTGAGACCTGAACTCGGGAACTCTTTTCCCGAGGATAATTTCTCAGTGCGTAGCAGTGCTGTGAATATTCTTATGCGGAAACGCCAACGAAAAGAAAAAAAATACATAAATAAGAAACAGACCTTAAATCTTCAATAGATCCCAATAATCAGCGACTGCAGGAAATTTGCGTTACTAACCGTAATGGTTGACCGGTATACACGTATTGTAGTGACACGTGTGTATATATATTCTACCGTAGTTTAATTTGTTGGCTGCAAATTCAATATTTTTGCGCAGACACGTATGGTGCTAATACTAATGTAAGCGGAAGCGCTGAAGGCTCTCGATATTGTCTGCTATACCTTTACCTTTTTTATTTTGTATTCTGCTCACGCGTTTAATAAAGGACACTGCTTTATTAATATCATGCAGGAGTAAGTGTGTGTGATTTTTGCTTCAAAATTATGCGTAGCTGCGTCTGATTCGGGGCTGTGTATTTTGCCATGAACCGGCGGAATTACATGCTGATGATGCCCCCCATTTGACGGACGACTGTTTTCCGGATAAATTGCTTGTCAGGGGGGCTTGGGGATTCTTGGATACGGAGGATAAGGAAGACGTAACAAAAGGGGAAGAAGAAAGCCCGGTTCACATCTCTGTCAGAGAATACTGACTAGAATTGTACGCGCCTAATGACCATCATCTGGCGGCAACTGGAGCGTCACATCGTGACAGGCATATTGCCGAAAACAAGTTGTTAGAGTTATGGAAATGGTCTGTCCTCAAGACAAGACTTTTGCTTGAGAAGCGTACCTTAGTTACTCGTCATAGCACGAGGCTTAATGACCCCGTAAGCCGAAACATATGTCACCTTCCTGCCTAGCTTGGCATATATGTAATGAAACTTCTTTCACTGAACAACCCTAACGTGCGAGAGGAAAACATTTCCTATTATCCTCTTTTTTTTTCCTTGACTGAGACAGAAGGATGTGTCAGTGCAAGAACCCGTCACCTTGAAAAATGATAGGAACAGTAATATTTGATAAAAGAAGGACACCTCCACGCTGACATTGACGCCCGCATTTCGAGCGCGAAAAAAAAGCGCGCCCTACACGCGCCAAGTCGTAAGGGCCTCGAGACCAAAGCGTCACTGGACCGAGTCCACTCGGGACAGCTGTCCCATTCGGGAGCGCAGGACAGCGACGATGACAGCGCGTCAAGGCTCGCGTGCGACGCCGCAGCATCGTTTCGCCGCCGCTGTTGCCGGCGAGTGACGGGCCGCGGCCCGAATAACAGGCGGCCGCTGAGGGCGCTCCTAAATCAGCGTCTGGCCCGCTCAGTATCAAGCATCGCGGGGATTAAGCGAGCCGGCAGGCGAGGTGTCAGCGGCTGCGGCGGGGTGGGTGTGCCCCGGCGGCGCGAGCGCTTGGAACGGGGCCAATGCCTCGAGGCGGCGGCCACCGCGGCCGGCCCGTCAAGCGGACGAGTAATGGCCGCTCGCCTGGGACCCGAGCCGTCGCGTGCCCGGGCCCTATTTCAGCCCCGGCTCGACCGATAACGACGACACACCGCCGCGTTCCCGAGAGCAGCTTCTTTGCCCGTGGCGCCGGTGAAGTTCTTTTTTGCGAGAAGATTCCGCCCTCGTTCCGGCCAGCTCTTCCGTCGAGGATGCCTCCTCGCGCCGGACGTGTGCCGCATATATCGCCTAGTGCCCCTGTGTGCGCCCTCGATTTCTCCTGCGTTATATCCGTCGCCTTCGAGAGGCCTAAGCTTAAAAAATAACATAAATAAAATGCGGTAAAAGAGAAGGAAGCGTAAAGGAACGGCCACGCCGAGATGTTTCTTTCGCCGCGGCTGCCAACTCCTCCCCCCCGCACGCCTCACGGAAGGAGTGCGCCATCAACTTCGATCCACAACGGACGGTTGTTGATTTCACTCATCTTGCGGACTTCTTTCTTTTCCAAATGGTTTATTCTCGCAGGGGTCGATCGCGTGGGTGGCGCATTTTTACAAACAGGAAAAGAAAAAAGAAAAGAATAATCCGCGAGGAAAAGCGAACGGGAGAAGAGTGATGCTGGAGGGAACTCTACGCGTCCACAAGAAATGAAGTCTTTATATCAACTATATTTTCAGATCTTCGATCAAACTTTTTGTAAAGAGATGCATCGCGGAGCTCTATATTCTGACGGCTTCCTCCCCTTCTTTTCCGAGTGTAGTTTGTTTGGCTGATTTCGCTTTTTCTCATCCAGTTCCCGGCTATTGAAAATGACAGCTGGTAACGTTTTGCCACATTGTTAGGTTCACTACAGGCATACCGTTCTGGCCCTGACAGTTTCAGTTTGGGTATTTCTTTTTTTTTCTCTCTCTCTCTCTTATTCTTTTGTTGGAAGCAGGTGTCAGCTCCCGGTTTTGCGAAAGAACGAAGAATTGCCAATCGATTACTCAGCAAAAGGTTGAGAGGCAGAGACCTTCGACTTTTACACTAATGGAATCAAGCACTGCTTGCTGCACATAGGCGACTCGTGATGTGACATTGGCTTCTGCAATTCTCAAAATGACGGCCAAACCGCGATTTCATTTCACCTAATTCTTTCTTTCTTTCTTTCTTTCTTTCTTTCTTTCTTTCTTTCTTTCTTTCTTTCTTTCTTTCTTTCTTTCTTTCTTTCTTTCTTTCTTTCTTTCTTTCTTTCTTTCTTTCTTTCTTTCTTTCTTTCTTTCTTTCTTTCTTTCTTTCTTTACAAAGTTTCCATTGTAATAAAAAGATGTTCGTTCACGTAGTTGGTTCATAAAGACAAAGATCAAGAAAGTGAAAAAGAGGCGGTTTAACCAGAAGATACCTATGATCGGCTACCCTATTATGCGGGGGGGGGGGGGGGGGAAATACGCAAAAGACGGGTAGAAAATGTATCAGCACAAAATGAAAAAAAAAGAGAGAACAGGGAGGTTGGTGCGAGAAGATCTAAAAAGAAAAAAGAAAAAAGCCCCATGAGATTGATTGTGCTAGTGTGCTACTACAACACAGTCTGTCGATATCAGACTTGTACACGTTACAGAAAATGAGAAAAACCAATTACAATTACTATTACTTCCTTTACAATGCGATTGATTACAGTGGTCAATTACAGTCTTAGAAAAAAGTAACTGAGTAATTGCAGAAATGTGATCGATTACTTTCGCGTTACTCTCCTTCAAAATTTTATTTCCGAAACACAATAACACAAGTTTCTTTAAACTACAACGCACTGCTGTGGCTTGCATGGTAGAGAGTAGGCTGGAGGCTTGCGTGAAGGCTGGAAGCTTTACTGTGGCTTCTGTGATGTGGTACACAACAAATGAAACCGACAGACAATTAAGCTAAGCAAGGCATAAGAAAGGTTATTTGTGCTTTCTTAACTGTAATGTAATGATTCGCACTTAAATTAAAAAATAATTAAAGCGGACGAAAAATCACCCTTTCCGTCGGTGGGATCCGAATCGACAACCTCCGAATTCGAGCTACGACGGAGGGTGCTCTCTCGTCAACTTTTTGTAGAGTTTTTATATGAGCTTAACACCTGGGAGTGTTAGCGAGCGCCACTCGAAGTTACAGTTTCGAAAAAGCAAACGATTATGTTACAAAATTACAAAAAATGTAATTGATTACAAGCAATCGATTACTTGTAATCGTACAACTATGTAGGCTACAACTCTGGTCGATATACATATATCACGCGCACACAGTGTCACAGATACCGGCAGCGTCGCAAAATTTTGCTTTGTCGCAGAGCCCGGCCTAGTTATATAAATACGTGAAGAAACGCCGCTACACTACCAAGTAAGGGTATTTCCATTCAATGTATGAGCGAACCATCATTATACGACTGAATGCAATGTGCGCGTGACATACGTAAGCAGTGTCGTAATGATATCTATAAAGATTACGTCATGAAAGCAAACGTAAATTATGGCAGGTAAAACACCGTTAAATTTTCATTGTTTACCATTGTTTCTGTGGTGTTGGGCGATAACCGAAGTCAGATGAGTACGCGTATGCGCAAATGTTACAATGGCAACGCTCCCAGGCGACCGCCAGCAAGCCGCCAGCACTCGTTTAGAATAATTGCTAGCTCTCGCTAGATACACCCTTCAAACAACGCGCAGCAGTGCTCAACAACTTTCCGGTGGCCGCGGCGGTGATAGGCGGAAAACCTGATCAGTTGGGCATAGCCGCACTGCGCGCAGTGGTGAATGGCGGCTGCCTGATTAAGCCTGAGCGCGTTGAATCGATCGGCAACGCACAGACCGGGCGGACTGTGACCTGCACAGTTTATCCACTGGCGCCGTAAGCCATCGGACAGTGACGCGTAACACACCGTCGCACAAGAGCGCGGCGTGAAACCGGGCACGGAGGATCGCGATTGGTGCCTCCTTCCTCGAGTGGCTCGATGTTGCGAAGCTGCTTTCGTTGGGCGATGCTTAACAGGCCTTGCAACATAATGACAGTGACGTGCAGCATCTCGGCTTCCTCCATGCGTGAAAGCTGAGAGCGCCTGAGCACGTGGAACACACGCGGGTACAGGCGCATCGAATCCACGAGAGTCGCGACTTAGCGGGCGCGTAGGTTGGGGTCGGCTGAGGCTGGCATGGCGGCAGTGCAGGTAAACCTTATGAACAGGCCCGTGCTCTGTAATAATGTTTAATGTGTTCATGTTCTGCTGCTGATAGCTATGAAGGAATACAAAAATTTGTTCTTCGAAAGTCCTTTGCTATTTAAGAGGTGCATTCTACGGCCGAAAATTATTGCTGTGATGTTTGTAACGGTGTTAGCGATTAGTCAACGGGGTTGCCAGTACACGCCTATGAATTCAGTCGTAGATTCAAGCAGTCATCTCATGGCTTGAGGTGGGCACACTGCTTCTTTGCATCAGATCCGGACAAAATGAATGCCTTTAACCAATGTCAAATAAATAAATAAATAAATAAATAAATAAATAAATAAATAAATATGCACGGCGTAGTAGTATTTTCGACGGTCTTTTGGGGGGAACGCAGTTCTGACGTTGGAAAATCGCCCAAGCTAGCTGACCGCTACACTGTCGTTTCTTCTATCTCTTTCCCTCTATCTTTAAAACTCCCCCATTCCTTTCCCCATTGTGCGGTAGCATACGAGGCTTTCTAGACTGGTTAACATCCCTGCCTTTCCTCCCTCTACTGTTCCTTTCTTCCTTTGCTCACTACCAAGATTTCGTACGCAATCATCAGGACGTTTCAAACGGCGCCGTTTCAGGGGCGCTCGTTCTGGGTGTCTCGTAAGACGACGGCGGGAGTGGGCTCTGCCCTGAGGCACTGATGTCGTAGATATGACAGCAGACCACCTCGCGACCCGTTCGGCCGCTTTGTTGCCACGCCGACGAGCGGCAGAGAACATAGCCGGGCCGAATGCGGCAGCCGTCTATCGATTCGTGGCCTAACGGCACTCTCGGGGCCATCTCGAGCGAAAAAGGCGTATACCATTTCTTTCGCGGCGGCAACGTTGACGCGTGCGTCTGTATCAGCGCCGCTGCCTCGTTCCTATATGCCGGGTAAATTAGGAGCTCCCGTAAAACGCGGGCTTCGCCCTCGATACGACTCGGTCGGAAGCGATGCCATTCGGACAGGATTCGGCGAGCACGCAGCTCGAGCTCCGGCGCCAGTGGCTCGTAGGCGAAACGTCTGCACGGCCGAGGGTGTCGGCTGCTCGAGGAAATACGCGCGGCGTCGTTATTCTCGCCGGTGCCACAGGACGTGAGGGCATCAGCTCGTGCTCTGTGATCTGAACACTGCATGCCAAACGATGCCTTTCTACCTCGCTTTCAATAGGCGCTTTCTTTTTTGCCACTCTTTTCTGTCGTGAACAGATACGCAGACGCATTTCGTGGAATGGATTTCACTTCGAAGGTGTTGTTCATTTCTTCCGAGACTACAAAGCGGGACTGTGGCAAAAGTTGTCACGCATATATGAACCACATCTCGTGTAACGCAGCACTTTTTACGCATCTTGATATCAAGATGCTCTATTTGTAATTCATAACCGGATGGTACTGTCGTCTATAAGAACGGCGTCCAGGTTTTTTAACGCGTATAGAATTTTACTTTTCGTGTAATTAGTTCGCATGCAAAATTACAGAGTAGCACCATAAGGGATGAAAATAGAATGAGATTCGAAACTTTCAGTCAGGCTGTGGCCGTATTAGAGTGCATTCACTAAGATTAGTTAGGCACAACATAATTTTTTGTTTGAACTCTGATTCATACGAAGAATAATGTAAAAAAAAAAGAAGCTTAGTTGCGTTGTGATACGACGTGCAAAGGTTGAACATTTTCCCTTGTGATATTACATTCCACCCGCTATGGACTTCCGTAACTCAATCCCACCACCTAACCCTCTGCCGTCCTCGGCTACGTTTCTTATTTCTTGATATGTATTCCGTTGTTTAATTTAATATAATAATTGTTGGGGTTTAATGTCCCAAAACCACCATGTGATTATGAGAGACGCCGTAGTGGAGGGCTCCGGAAATTTCGACCCCCTGGAGTTCTTAAACGTGCCTCTAAATCTAAGTACACGCGCCTCAAGAATTTCCGCCTCCATCGAAAATGCCGCCTCCGCGGCTGGGATTTCATCCCGCGACCTGCGGGTCAGCAGTCGAACACTATAACTACTAAACCACCATGGCGGGTCGTTGTTTAATCTGGCCATCCTTTTGGTTGGGAAGAAATAGGAATAAAGATCAATGGAGAATACATAATCAGCTGAAGGCTGGCAGAAAACATCGTACTCTCTAGTAACGATGGCAACAAAGTGCAAAAGATTATTGATGATCTAAACAGAAAAAAAAATTATTAAAGAAGGGTTGAAAATAAGTATGCAGATGACCAAGGTATGTTCAATAGCCTGGCGAAAGAACAAGAGCTCCCGACTAGAAACCAGCTCCTAGAATCGATGCAAGAGTTTGTCAAATAGTGTTCGCGAAACATTCTTATATTGCTAGCTATGTGGCAAGCGCATTCATATGACTTCAAATCGTGAATGCGCATGCGTACACGCACCTCAAGCTTTTCCGCCTCTATCGAAAATGCCACCGCAGCGGCCGGGATTCGATCCCTCGACCTGAGCTCACGAGCTAAATATTCCCAGGTTCTTAGGAGTAAAGCGCTGCTGAGAAAAGCTCTTGTGAGATAGTGCTTAAAAACCATGGACCAGATTACTTAAAGAATCTTATTTTTCTCAGTTTCATTTTCGGATAGCAGCGTGCTACATAGATATCTTAGACACAGAAGTTCGGAAATTTGCCGCTTGCTTTCCTTTCATGTGACGTACAAATCAATGTCAGGGCTAAGGTCACATGGCTTCTGCCATTCCTATTCCCCAAATTGATCACGGGCTTGAGAAACTTGCTTGAAGTGGTCGTTGTATAGCATGCATGCAGTGTGCAATTTCGGCGCACGCACTGGTGCGCATGGAGCGATGTTGTAAACCAAAACAAATGTTTCTCGTGAGCAGTTTTCATTGTGCGAAAAAAAAAAAGAAAGAAAAAAAAGCCGTTATGTCGGTACAGCAAGACATAAAGTGAGAGAAAAAAGTGCCTGGAGGTGCCTAAGCAATTCATATGATGTTTAAATGTGAGAGCATGACTTGTCGCTGAGTGTGTCGCTGAGTTATGTCGCTGAGTTATGTCGCTGGGTTTTGTGTTGTGGAAAAATGTGGCTGAGTTTAGTGCTGCTGCGTTGTTTACAAATATAACGTTGCTACTTACGAGGTCGCAACGACGCAACAAGGCAGACCGGCTGCATTGCCATCTCTCAGCAGTTTATTAAATGCGAAGCATTTCTTAGCGAACTTCGGCGACTTTGACCGTACCTATCTATCTATCTATCTATCTATCTATCTATCTATCTATCTATCTATCTATCTATCTATCTATCTATCTATCTATCTATCTATCTATCTATCTATCTATCTATCTATCTATCTATCTATCTATCTATCTATCTATCTATCTATCTATCTATCTATCTATCTATCTATCTATCTATCTATCTATCTATCTATCTATCTATCTATCTATCTATCTGTCTGTCTGTCTGTCTGTCTGTCTGTCTGTCTGTCTGTCTGTCTGTCTGTCTGTCTGTCTGTCTGTCTGTCTGTCTAGCCGCCTACGACTTTGAGCTCTCCTGGCCGTATCGTTAATGGGATTTATACCAAAATTGGTATGGCAAACATGACTGTATGACGAACATGAATGACTGGTCATATCATGAAAATCATGACTAACTTGTCATGAACGGTATGGTTTACACGCCATGGCCGTGGTGCTCCTGCGGCCGTTTCGCTAGTTTAATATACGCCAAATTTGGTATTGCGTGACGTGACTGTATGGCGAACATAAATGATAGGTGGTAACATGAAAATCATGGCATGCATGTAATGTACAACGTGATTTACATGCCATGCTCATGGTGCTCCCGCGGCCGTTTTGTTATCTTGATATACACCAAAATTGGTATTGCTCGACGTGACTGTATGACGAACATAAATGACAGGTCCTAACATGTAAATCATGGCATACATGTTATGTGCAGCATGATCTGCACCTTGCTGGCTCCTTCGCATTACATCGATTCCCACAATGCGTGGGATCTGGCGGTTTTTTTTGCTGAGCTTTCACAGAAGTAGTGCTCCACGTCGCACGTAATATTCAACGCAGGAATCGCCGGTTTCTGCCTCTTGCGATCATTCGACCGGCGGTACGTTACCTCGATGCAGCCGCTGCTCCTTCGCTGTGCTTGCTCCGCAGACACTCGCTCAGCCTACGGCGTCGTCGGTGTCTTGGGTGGTGAACGTTGTTTGTTGCGGCAGCTCGCTCCGAACGCAGCTCGTTTAACTGCGCTGTTTACTTTCTTGCCTGATGATGCAGACGAGGGCTCTTAAACTTCGGACGACGAAGACTCCATAGCGCATACAGTGGCGCCACTCCTATCGTGTGCGCCTTGTGACTCGCCCACCAGGCAGAGCCCAACCACGTGAACAGCTTCCACGATATTCTTCACTGTCACCTGTTGCAAAGTTCGTGCAACGCGACGGTGGCACAGCGGCCAGCGCTATATGCTGCACAGCAGTATAGCAGTGGCGGCTCGGCAGATGTTCTAATCCTCGCCGTGCCCACTTTTCCTTTGGTTAGATGAAGATCACGTAGTTTGTGGGCCATTTTTCTGCCACGGCTTTCTCATGACGGCGATGTCGGCCAATAAGCCTGGTATGCCCTCGTATTAGCAAGAAACTACTGTCGGCTTAAGTAGCACGCGCCTTTCGGGGTACGGTTTCACGTCACACTTTGGTCTTTGTAAAAAAGTGTCTACAGCTGTTTGCTTGAAAGTTATCAGAACATTGGCCTGTGGTATAACAGAGTGGAGTCATTGCAGGGATGTCTGTTCTGACCAATGCTGGCTGGTTACAGTGCTGCAACAGTAGTGGCTGTCGCCACACGTAGCGAGAACTGCGAAGACCAACGTGCAACCGGCTCGCATTCGAATCTAGACCCCGAAACTTGGCAAATATGACGGCCGCGGATTATTGTGTCGTCCGGACAACCCTTTCGGGCCTGTGGCGCGGTGGGCAGGGCACAGAGTGGCGGCGCCAGCGCGCCCGGTAACCCCAAGGCCGCGCTGGTCGTTCGCCGATACTCAGAGGACGACATATATCTCGACTGCAGAGCCAGACAGTGTAGCCGAAGGTCGGCACCCGGCCCAGCCGCTTTCTATTGATCCACTCATCGTTCAATTTTAATCTTGGCTGCCCGAGCTGCGCTCCCCGCTTTGTTCGCTTCCACAGTGGCCACTATTCGCAAGCGTTATTCCATGCCATCGCGGCCGCAATTTGCCTTCCGTTATTTATTCTTCCCGCGATCACTCTTGCACGGAAGGGATGAGAAAATTAGAACTGTACGTGTTCCAGCGCTGTAGTGCTCGGAGCGCAATCGCACTGTTGACGTTTCTTAGCTCATGCTGCAAATTATTCAACTCAGTATTTGCATAACCCTGTGGCTCGATGAATATGTTTGTGCAAGGAGACGAAGAAATGAGTTCTGAGAGCCCTATCTAAAGCTTTAGAATCCTTTGCAGCCTTGAGCGATATTTCTTGAACAAATTTGTTTCGTTAGTAGCGTACGCGTGCCAGCATGTAACAACGTTCTGCAAACCATGAAGTCTTTCTGTGCGATAGTAAACTTCGCGCCAGTAGGCATTCGTTTGGGAAGTGAGCGAAGTTTTTTGGCCCTAGCCTTTTAAGCTGTATGGTTGAATGAAACTCCACTGTAATTCTCAATATTCCAGGGCACGATAAAGCCCCTCTCTTAACAGAAACAATTTCCATGTGATAGCTTTAAAGGGTCACCAGGCATGCACGTTAACTTACTTATAGCCTGCCCCAAAAATATAAAAATAAGATAGTTATATCGAGCCAACCTTCAGTGGTAATGACTGCGTGACCTTTACTTTTTCCCAATGGGTTTTTCATAATCTCCCATACACAAAACGTAGATCGACTGAACGTACGGAGTAATGATTGCAGTGTAGCTGCGCCAGGTTGTTCTGACTTTTTTGAAGAGGGGATTTCAGAAAGGCACATTAGCTTTATCCGAGGTGCCGCGTAACTAAGATTTCAGTTATTGGGCCAGTTTTGTTGTTAGGTATGTAATAAACGATGTGCACGTAAGCTGGTGTCAGGCAACGTTCACTTGTAGTTTGAGCGACGTGTGCTTGTAGTTTCATGGAAAGGTCGTTTTCTTTTTGCTCTTTTTTTTTTTGTCAAACAAGTTCAATTTATAGGCCCAGTGCAAATGTTGTACGAATCTGCGTCTCAGCGACCTTTTTTTGATTGACTCTGGAACCAGAGTAGAGAAAAATGCTTATGTGAAAACGGTGGACAGTGACTTTTTATATATCACTGCAATAATCAAAACACACACACACAAAAAAAAAACAGTTTCAAGCAAGTAATAAACAAATTGTCTGCAAAAGGTATATACCACCCACCAGCGGAAGACTGCTACACAAACAGAAAACGAAAGAAACCAATAAAGGAAGCAGATGAACGTGGAGCATCATTTCGCAACAAGGCACCCGTGCGATGCGTTCGCAGTGCGTCAGTGCGTGCGCTAGCCGGAGCGGCAGCATGCGAAGCATCTTGGAGTGGGACCTTAGAACGCGCCATTCTCGTGTGTATTATTCAGCCTGCGTGCCTCTAGTGCGGGCCGGCGTACGAAACAAAGGGGCTAAGCACGGCGCGGCCAGTTGCGCTTCTATGCAGCCGTGCAGCATCGAACGCTCACGGTGGGCTGCGAGGCGCGATGCTTCGCCGGGACGTGACGAGAGCATCGGCGAGCGCCGTGTTGCGCGAGGGGGGCAGCCAGACACGTACACGTGGTCCTCGCGGCGCTCTGTATTCGAGAAGACGAAGCACGCAGCGAGCAAGGCAGAGCCGTATAGCTGGCGGCGGTGACCATTTGCCGTGGGCGCTCGGAACTCGGGAGTGCAGGAGAACCTATCGCCCCTGCTTGTTTTTCGCGTCGTCTTGCTCTCACGCACTCCAGCTTTTGACAAGGAAAGCCGGAGGACAGCCGCGAGTGTAGAACATGGCGCCGGTCGAAGCGCCGGCTAAAAGTCAATGCTGCAGCCCCTGTAGCGCAAGGGCGAAGAACGGGGCGACCATTGGCGTAAGCGTCTCGAACGTGCAAAAAACAGCTACAAAGGCTGCCGCTCGAAAGCCGGTATTCGCCCTCCTGGAGGGGAACAAAGGCTCGGCAGAAACAGAAGTACGCCGGAGAGAAAGAGCACGCCACCGTCGCCCGCTGAAGGGACAAAAATCGCATTAACCGGGCGGCCAGTGTTACTGCCGGATGGGAGTGCGGCGCTTCTTTCCTCCTTTAACGCTATCAAAAGGAAGCGAGTTCCGGTTCGTTCGGACGAGGCGTAAGCAACAAGCATAGGAGTAGAAACAACGCAAAGAAACGGCGACTGGAAGGCGTTGTGTGGCTGAACAGGTGCCACATTTCGCCATTTCGTGCTATCCAGGTGCTTGTTTTTTTGTTGTTTTTTTTGTCTGTTGCGCTGCTTACTAATAGAGGAAGCACTTTCTAGAGAAGTTGGCGCAGATGCATCTTTCAGGGTGCAGTTTTCGTTTTCTTCGCACGCGTGAAGTAGCATCAAGGTGTCCCTACTCTTTGGTTGCACAAATGCGTAGCTGGAAGGTGCGAAAAAAGCTGCAAGGTGCAACTGCTTCGGCACTTTGGACGCAGCCTTTGCCATCACATTACATGGCTATGTGTAAAGGAGGAGGTTATTGTTTAAGTAATCGAGCAGCCTCAAATTCATGCGCCGACAACCACTCTCTGCGTAGTAACAGAAGCCCGAACTATAATGCAATTCACATTTCCAGTTTACAGAATCAAGACACGGTATTTCAACGAAATGAATTTTAATTATTAATAAGCACTACAGCTAGACAGAATACTCGCTTCTATGATTAGGGCTTCGAAGCACTAAGCTTTCTATTTACTTGCTCATTCTTCCGTGATAGCGACCGAAGCGATATTGCCTGGTTATCTTCATCCAACGTCACTAAGCCATACATTTCTAGCAAAATAACTTTTTCTTCCCTGCATTTTTTTTTCGTTCCGCCATATTCTTTCTCTCGCGAGTTGTTTAATCTTGTTACATCTGCTTGCGGAAATATACAGCCTACAGCCTGCTACATTCTGCAGAACGGTGAAATCCACTAATCTGATAAAGACTCTCCCTCTTCGTTCTTTGACCGGATGGTTGGTTGTTCTGAACATGTTCCAATGAAAAGAAAGTAGGGTTGCTGTGAACTAACCCTGGGACGAGAAATAAGTAAAATATATTGAAGCGCCTACTCATAAGGCCCCATTATAATACAATGTTATACAGTGCAAGCTGCAAGGCGCGTCTAGTGAGCCTTTTACCGCGGCTTTCTTAAGCATCGGTTTATTATTGGAGGAGTTAAAAGAATTTTAACTGCCCTGCTACCATGCTGCCAGGAGACTCCGCAAGTAACCTTCCTTCTCTGCTTTCTCTCACGTACCGAAGCCGCAGACCGCATCACGTGACCAGCCTCGGCGCTCTCTTTCTTCGGTTTCTGCTTTCTTTCGCGGCGAGCGAAAGAACCATGCGCGCGTACCGTGGCGAAATGAGCGGCCGCAGCTCGAGGCGCCGGCTTCTCAGTTCGCCCCCATTTCTGACGGTGGCACCCGGCAAGGAAGTGCTGTCGTCCTTGATAAGCGATTGGCCAACGGTCCGCACGCACGGTTGTTTCGCTCGAAGCATGGCTGAGAGCACTGCAACACGGTAGCGCATGGGCGCAGTCACGTGGTTTTATTTCATGTTTCGTGGGCTTTGTTTGAACGCCGGAAAAGATCTCCACATTCCCAGGATTTGGCGACGTCTGTACGTGGCGCAATCTCTCAGCGGCAGCAACGGCGTGCTGCCATAAGTGAATGGGAAATAGGCGAAAAAAATCATATCTGACGAAAAAGGCTAGTTACCAAAAACGACCCCCCGGTTATATGCAGCAGAGACCCACTGGAACTTTCTGGTGAAATTCCAGTATTGCATTACAAAGCGTGTGGCTTCCCGGGACAACTGAACACAGCCCATTAGAAACATAATCGGCCCCGTTGTTAAAAATTAAACACTCCGGGAAGCCACGCGGTTTGTAGTGAGACGCTGTAATTTTAAATTTTACCAGAATGTTCCAGTGGGTCTCTGCTGCATATAACCGGGAGTCGTTTTCGGTAGTTAGCTTTTTTTCGTCCGATATGATTTTTTTCGCCTATTTCCCATTCAGTTGCGGCAGGCCTCCGCTGTCGCCGACGAGAGATGGCGATACGTGCACATGTGCCCAAATTCTGGTCATGTGCAGCATGTACTACATACGTTGCCACGAAAAATTGGATCGGTCGTTTTGGAATCCCCTCTACAACGTAATGAAACGCACTTGACACTTGAGTAAAACACACTTGAGCTAAACGCACTTGAGTTAAACATGAACGTCTACCAACTAGCCCAACTTCCCGCCGCGGTGGAGCACTGGTTATGGTGCTCGGCTGCTGACCCGAAGGTCGCGGGTTCGATCCCGGCCGCGGCGGCCGCGTTTCTATGGAGGCAAAATGATAGAGGCCCGTGTACTGAGATTAAGGTGCACGTTGAAGAACCCCAGGTGATCGAAGTTTCCGGAGCCGTCCACTACGGCGTCTCTCATAATCATTTCGTGGTTTTGGGACGTAAAACTCCAGATAGTATTACTAACTAGCCCAACTCGCCATCTTGTCACATTAGACCCTAAATTGAATGTTAAAAATTTTGCATGCTTGATCTTAGTTAATTAACTAATGAAGCGCAATATATGAACCACCCTAACGAGCGTCACATGAAAGCAAGCTTATGTCGTTGGTTTCACTCAGCTGCTGTCGGGGACAGCGTCGGCGTCGGTGTCGTTGGTTGTGAGCGAAAAATCAGCGTTTTCTGTGAGCGAAAATTCAAGACAGATGCAAATAAATCAATAATAAAAACTTGGGTTAGAGGGGGAATCGAACCGAGACCTTCTGCATGGCAAGCAGGTGTTCTACCACAAAGCCACGCCACAGCTTGCAACTGCTTCCGAAAAAAAACACTATACGAATGTCGTGTAATACGAGGAGCCTCCTTAAGACATGGAATGTTGTGTGGCATAAGTGCAGAATCGAGCCAGGCATCAAGGCATGTGAAGTGCACAACGAATGAGGGGTTCAAAGGCCCACGCATTACAAAGCACTCAGAGATGTCATCAGCAGCCGCAAAAGCATCAACAAAGTGAGCAGCTGTGTAGGTTCGCGGCATGCCTTACGGACACTTAGTGGCTGATTCGCAAAAGGAAGAATTGTGGCGTTGTGAGCACTTCTCAACTTTACTTGCAGAAAGCATTCTAGGATAGTTTTAGACGGCCGATGTTACTCGCACAGACACTCCTTTCCTTGCGGCATGGTTGAGGTGTCCATCGAGAAACGAAGCGAGGCTATCGATCGAGAAGGCGATGCGAACGGGGCCCGATTACGCCGTCGCCTTCTACTCTTAAAGCGAAGCTCAAGCGCCCTCAAAATTTTGCGCACTCTGTGCATTGTGCTGTCTTAAAGAAACGTTAATCAAGTAGAATGTTAAACACAAAAGTCTTGCGTTTGTTCTCTCGTCTACGATGCTAATTAGCCTCGCGGGTGATATCGTATCAAGACAAATATTGTCGTCTTTCTGACCAAACGTTTAGGCAATTTTCTATTCGAAGAATATTCGACCCACGATACCATGAAGCGATGTAGCCGAAGAAACAAACTTCCCGATGGTATCCTCAAAATTCCAGTAGCGGCATACATTCGCGGAACGGGAGCAGTGAGCCCCTCGTAAGGAACTGTCACGGACGCGGCGCACCGCCGTCCGAGGTGGCCACCGTTGTTGTCCGGCCTTTCCTTGCCCGCCGCCGAGGCAATCAAAACAGCCTGGCTTTCCTGACGCCGACTCCCTACTGCCTGCAGTCGTGTAGCCTACACCGCCTGCCCACGCCTCGTCTACCACACTGGCAATGGGGGGCCTCATTAATTAGCGGACCAGAGCCGCCGTCAGCTGGTTGTGAAACCTCCAGTGTTCGTCTCCGAGTGTGCGTGTGTTAATTCTGCCGGACCAAAGAAGTTTCGACATTGCCGAACATTTTGCAAACTGTCTACAAGATGGAAAGCGCTCGGGTCGAACACCGGCCGTCGTCTTTCCGCCCAGTTTAACAAAACAAACACGCTCGTAAAAGCACTCTTGGGAGGCCGTGGGCGCGATGCATGCGGAGGCACTTCTTTCAGAATATATGAAAAAAATCTCGGCAAGATGGTCGGCGGAATCGAAATTGCTGAAGCCGGCTCATTGAGAATTAATGGATGGTAACTATATCACGTAGCGTTTAGCAATGCACACAGCGCGACCTTCTTGAAAAAAAACTGGGCACTTTAATAACGCTTATTATCTGTCTCTTTCTATTGGCATTACACTCACCTTGTTTTTAACTGTCTGGCTTGCGTATAGACCACTATTGAACTAGATATCTTCGGTAACTGCATTATGTAATGAAACATATTCCCTCTTACCGAGTTCAAATCTACAGAGATCCGTGCGCATCGCCTGTACTACCGACAATGCCATCTACTTTTAATAATTCCTACTATATATGTGCGAGGGAGCGATTATGAAAGGATGCGCTGGATCAACCAATCGAGAGCGTACTTCCTCCTGACGTCACGTCAATAGACTGCTGGCGTCACGAATTGTGCCGAAAAGACGGGAAAACGCCAGGACAGAATAACGCGCTCGTTCTTTGTATTTTCAGGGGTTGCTTAGGGGCCCTTTAATACGGACTACTAGATTTTGCCAAGCCCGCCCGCACCTTTGCTGATAATTAACGTTGGCCGTTACTAAGCGCCAAAGTACTGCGCTGCGCCTTTTCTTGATATATATAAAATTTAAGAGTCGTAGGCGTCTTTAGGTACCCCATTTAAAACACTCTCGTGCTTAGGTGTGGTGTATTTTCTAATGATTTACAGTCTCAAAAGAAGAACATGGTTGATCCCTCCGTTGTAGGAATCGGCATAACACGAAAAGAACCGTGTCTTCGCGGCAGTATATAGTTGATTGCTTATTTGAAACATAGATGTATGAGAGCTTGCACAATGTCTATTGGTTTTTGGCAGCTATAGCACCATTTGACGTAGATGTGCACGCGTTGACGTCTAGTGGCACATCTCTGTCCCGACGACTAACGCCGAAGATCACGATTTAGCCCTAGGGGTAATTGAACTAGTGACCAACTTACCATACACCTGGACAGAGCATGTCCGCCTCGGTGGAACAGTGGCTACGGTGCTCGGCTGCTGACCCGAAGGTCGCGGGTTCGATCCCGGCCGCGGCGGTCGCATTTCGATGGAGGCGAAATGGTAGAGGCCCGTGTACTGTGCGATGTCAGTGCACGTTAAAGAACACCAGATGGTCAAAATTTCCGGAGCCCTCCACTACGGCGTCTCTCATAATCATATCGTGGTTTTGGGACGTAAAACCCCAATTATTATTATTATGGACAGAGCATATGCTGACTCCCGCACAAATATGGCATCAACAAGCACATAATAAACACTGGTACTCGATATGCACTCATACGAGGCGTCATGTGGGGTTTTACGTCCCAAAACCACGATATGATTATGAAGGACGCCGTAGGGGCGGGCTCCGGAAATTTTGACCATCTAGTGTTCTTTAACGTGCACTGACATCGCACAGTACACGGGCCTCTACCATTTCGCCTCCATCGAAATGCGACCTCCGCGGCCGGGATTATAACCGCGACCTTCGGGTCAGCAGCCGAGCACCCTAGCCACTGATCCACCGAAGCGGACATGCCCATGCATATGCCGCACAGCGCTTCAGGGGCGCGAAATGCAGAGTTCGTATACCTTGAGCCGTGAACGCGGGAAGGTGTTGCTCTCGCTAGCGTCTCTCTCGCTGCAACAAAAGCTGAAACTACCGAAGAGCTCGCTGTCGGCGCTCGTTAACGTTATGCTGGAGTACTTCACTTCACTGATCCCAGACGACAGCACCGCCCCCCCCCCCCCCCCCCCCGCCCCCCCACACACCAACCAAGGTCACTATGAAAGGGAGTCCGCCTCGGTGGATCAGTGGCTAAGGTGCTCGGCTGCTGACCCGAAGGTCGCGGGTTCGATCCCGGCCGCGGCGGTCGCATTTCGATGGAGGCGAAATGGTAGAGGCCTGTGTACTGTGCGATGTCAGTGCACGTTAATGAACACCAGATGGTCGAAATTTCCGGAGCCCTCCACTGCTGCGTCTCTCATAATCCTATCGTGGTTTCGGGACGTTAAACCCCAGATATTATTATTACTAAGTTAAGCTACAAAGCTCTGTACACCAACAACGGAAAATTTACGTGGTGCGTATTAACAGGACAGTGGGCCGCGACACTTGATCCAACGATTCCTTTCACCCGAGTCTATTCCATTATTTTTTTATGTTCGCCGTTCAGGGCTGGTTGGTGACGTCAATTTCTTGAACGGAGCGCCACCCTGAGCGCGACAAGGAATACCATCCGCACAGAATACTTACATTACAACGATACTAATCGATCGCTGCTTGGACTGTTTTAATAAGCAAAGCTGTGATTCACCTTCGACACCTCGAATTATGAAGCAAACGTCAGTCGTATGTGCGCATACCTTCACGGAGTAAAGCGAAAAAGTACATTTTATCCTTCATGTCAAGTTAGAAAGGTATATAGAGGATCTTCGCAACGGCCAACTGCTGTGGTGATAATGTTAGTGATGCCAGGTGGTTGCGCGACCATTGAGTGAAGACGTGTGAACACCGTCCAGATGCTCACAATCGGCCCGCGTGTCTCCCGATTGTAGCATTTTCATTCTATACATGAGGCACGTTTTTTCCCCTTTCGTTCGATACAAGCACGTTGCTTTTCTCTTCGTAAGTACTCCGCGATCTCTCCAGTTCTAAAAGAGTATTCAAGCAAGGCGTGCGAACAAACAGGCCTATGCGAGAGTTCGCAGGCTCAGGGCGGAATTTTTTCTATGCTCGCCTGCACTGTCGTAGAGCGCACCGATGTATTTCATTTCTGCTCCAGATCGAGCATCCTCTACACCGGTATTGCATGCCGTCTATTCTAGATATTCGTGCGGCTATTCGTTCTTGCGCGGCAAAGGCTGCCTGGCGATATTGTGTCAGCGCCGGGCCCACCGCCTTTTATATATGTGTATTTGCGGAGTTTTTTAATCCTCTTCCCTCGAGACGTTTTTGATGCACCTCGCCAAGAGTGTTTTCGGTCGTAATCGGAGAAAGCGGCCGTTGCTGGGCAAAAACCGCTTCCGCTCTGCTCGACATTTTCCTGAGCGCGCGTGCCAGGCGATATGGGCGCTCTCTTTCACTGCTTTCGTAAAAACCGTCCGGTTATTCAGAGGGGCCGGCCAGAACGCGTGCCCGGCTGCGAGGGCACGCCTCAGGACCATCAACGAAAAGCATTGTGTCCGGCTCGATTCGGCGCAATGCACAGAAGCGATGACCTGTATAGTTCTTTCCATCGGACGGGCTTCGTTCTCCCCAAGCACTTATAGGGAGTGGAAGATTTCTTAATGTCCGCGCCCCGCACACATCACTTCGGCTGTCGCTGGCGAAGGTGCTGCATTAAATGTAATGGCTCATTAAGTTCTCCCTCTCCGCGAGCGGCGTGAACGGCTCACTATACCGGCGCGTGCGAACGCCTACAGTAGCACGGAACGAGCCGCCAGTATCAGAACCACCTACTTTTTTCTTTTCCTATATGCGGCGCGTGCCTTGAGGACAGCTCCTGCTCCTCGCTCTGTCCGCTATAAGTGGAGTAGGCCACATGACAACGCGTGTTCTTCGGTTTATGAAGCAATTACGGCCGCAGAATTTTTCAATTTTACTTCGGCTTCTGGGGATCGCGTGGTGCTTAACGTTTTCTTGAGCCAGCCACGTTCTGCTTCGTTTCTGTCGTGCCCTACTTGATATTGCGGGGCTATTCGCACAAGTATCATTGCTGGGCCTTATGGCCGCGTTGCTCTTCCTTTCGCACTATGCTTTTTTATTACAGCAACTCTACTGTTTGTACATGCATTTTGTGCTTGCCGCTCCACGGTTGCGCTGAAAATATTTAAATAGCGCGTTACGCTCGCAGTCGATTTCATCCACTGGTGCCTCAAAGAGGGCATGAATAATTCCACCTTGATAGGGCACAGTGCCTTTGTATGGCCATCACGCAGAAATGAAATCGCTTAATTAATAGAAATTAGGTAGTATGACATACAAATATACATTGCATAGAAAAAATTAAGCATGAAAGTGAGCCGAAGGCTAAAGACGCACGGCGCAAACTCGGCACGTATAATTACGCCAATCTAAACACACGCCTGGCTCCGTCTTTCTACCATCCGTTTTTCCATGTCTCCTTCAAAAAACTGTCTGCACGCAGCGTGAAATAGATTCTTTGCACAGCCTTCAGATGGGGTATTGGCAAGCTGAGAAACGAATACATTACGGTGAATAATTAAAGGAAGCTGGATTTGATGTGCCTAGTGAGAAATAAGTTGGTACGTGCGTGCGCAAAAAAAAAGTGGCCGTGTGCTGAGATCGAAAAAGACGTGCTTCCTCCTCGTAGCGCAGAAATTGGAACAATGCGGCACGCGCTCACGAGTTGGTTGCCGGTGCGTGACAACCTTCTCCGGTGTCATGCATACAGATGCGCGTCGTCTCGCACTCCCTGTATAAGCATAGGGGGGACGACGCTGGTGGGGCGAGGCGCGTTTTAAGTGGACAAGTGTGAAGCGCGCTCGTTTCCACTGCGACCGAACGAGCCTATAGCCGACGGCGCGGACGCCGGCAGGCCGTAAACAGCTTGGCGGCATCGGTGCGCTCGCCCCACGTGCGCGCATTATGGATCCGCGCGCGCCGCCGTGTCTGGCGGCCGTATACCGGCGGTTGTGACAAGGCGGCGGGCTCCACGCTGTTGCCGCTACGGTGTTGCGATATCAGCGATGCCCCTACTCTCCGCCCCGATATCGACCCGCGCGAGTGGACGTGCTCTGTCCACCCCATCGACCTCGCGGTCCGAACCGCCACAGAGGCTAATTTCGCCCATGCAAATGCGGCCTCTAGTGCACCGGTTAAGAAGTACCCGTGACTGGGATCCTCTATGCATGGCGCCGACTTTGGCAGCCGGCCCATTTGGGCCACCGGCCCGCAAAAGGGGAACAGTGAGCCTGTGCGGAATGTTTGAGCAAGTCTTGTTGACAACCGCGAGATTTCGGGCCACGGAAATAAATATTGTACTATGTACCATAGACATTTACCTTATACGCGCTTTAAAAAAGGTCCCTGCGTCTTCTAAAACAAAATAGAAGTAACTCATTTAACGCCGTAGGCTAGGTTCTGCTTAGAGACGTAACACCGAGTTTGGCCCCAATTAGATGAGCGGGGAAAATGTCTCGGAATGAATGGTTCCGCTCCGGAAGTCACTTCGCAGAAACCCTGCTGGAAGAGTCACTATAAATTGTCAAAGAAAGTTCACGAAAGAAGAGCCGGATCCTTACTAAGTCTATGCTGCTACGATACCGTGTAGGAAAACGGGAGGCACCCGCCGTGCCTCTGTGAATTATTTCGACGGCTCTTGATGGCAATTCATGAACATGTTCATCGTGAAAGAAGGTAACGCGTGCAGAAACCGATGCAGGAGAAGAGAGACAACAGAAACGTCTTTGGGTTTTCTGGTTCTCTTTTCTTGTGTCGGGGCCTGGGTGCTTTACCTTCTTTCACGAAGAGTAACTGCCAACTAGCCCAATTTTTGTCGTTCATAAAGAGGAGCGCGTATTTGTATCGTCTCTCGTCTCAGTTAATGAACTGGTTAGCCTTTCATGCATGCCGCTCTAAGATCCTCTCGACTAGCGTCGCATCTTTCAATCCCTAGTATGGTCAGCACGTTGAAGGTTAGATGCGCTAATTATGATAATTGCTTATGACGGTCTAATTAAGAGGGTTGGCGAATTGGATCACGAGTACTAATCATATCATCACTTGAGAGCGTGAGCGTTTATCTCATCAGCGGGGACCGGCGTCACATAGACACCACACTCTTCTGAAATACATTAAAAAAAAATTTACAGTCTAAATGAACGCCATCTTGAACTGAGAGCTCGCATCAAGTTTATCAACAGTAATGTAAATAGTTCCTTCTCCGAGAAATGGTAGCCTAGTTGCAGGCCTATCTGGCTTTGTTTTGTTTTTTTTTCTTCTTCTTTCCGTTTAGCTTTCACGTTTTCTTTAAATACGCGAACACACGGTTTCAAAAACAGGCTAGGCTGCTGGGAGATACATGTCTACAGAAAGTGAAAGTCAGGTATTGTGCCCAAACTTAGCTCTTCACAGCACCGCAGTCACGAGTCCTGCCTAGTACGAGTCTTGCCGTTGTTAATCCGGTCGGCAGCGTGAAAGGGAGCAGCGTGTCGGCGACCCCGACCCGGGCTTACGACTTGGTTGCCTAGACGAAGTGACCGTGCGCGACATACGAGGAGATATGGGCTCGCCGCATGCGCGCACAGCGCCGGGTCATTATTATGCGCTATACTCTGGCGTGCTGCGAACGGCCGTCGAGGGGGAGGCACGTCTGCCGTGCGCGCTGATGCACTATTGGCGTCTTGGTATGCGCACGCCTCTCCTCCTGCCGAGTTCCATCTTTTTCTCCGTTGTCCCGACGATCAGGTCGCATTGACTAGCTCCGAGGCACCGCACTCCCCGCGTTGGCGTCCCGTACTCGCGGGCTGACCACAGCGCGGGGAACAGGAATGCGGAAGGAGCGCGCCGGTGGCATGGACTCTGTCGGTAGCGCAGGCCTCGCTGAAAGCAGTGGATGTCGACCTTGCGACGCCCAGCCCTGCAGCGCCATCTCCATCCGTCCCTTCTCACGAAGCGCAAAGAATGTTCGCGGAGATACCGCCACAGTATCTATAGGGGTGTACTGTTTCCACCACGACTGTTAAAATGATTCTCATCACGCACTGTAGCTACTGTGGAGGATCGTGAAAGGCGTATGACTGACTCTGCTGACATTCACAGACGAGAACGCAAAACCGACCTTGCGAGTCATCGAAAATAAACTCAAGCCACAAAGGAATGTCGGGCAAAAATACTGACGAAGAAGAGAAAATGGCAGAAAGAAAAATTATAGCGGTGGAAGAATATTGTAACTATCGCTTGCTATAAAATATGCGTAGTCAAAGCGCACTGTATCGGCCTCGGACGAAGATTCAGTCAAAGTGCGCGTTATCAGAACAATCGCTTTCTTTCACGGCATAAAAAAAAAGAACATAAAAAGCACTGAGCACACGGTGAAGAAGAGACTGACAAGAGTGGATAAACACCACCGTATACTGGGAACAGAGGGCAGACAACAAGAAAACGAGGGTTCGTCGTGTAGTTCGAAACACTCGCGACGCCGTGTTCTTGTACGGCTGTTGTCAGCGCTCTTTGTAGAGCAACCGGAAGAATTAGATGCATAAAAGACAGTACGCGTTCACATTGAAATACGGGATGTTAAACAAACAAAACACGTTCAAGATAGACGGCCTCACGAAAGCACTGCGTAAAGTCATTATTTGGCAGAAAGCTGTGACATTATGTCCTTGGGTGACGCCTAATACCCTGCTGCTGCTCTTTAATACTCTTTCCACACTCATAGATGGTTGTTTTCTTGTTTGTATGTCATAAATATTTTACTAGTTCACTTGATCAGTGGACATCCTTCGGTCTCTCCGTGCTGTCACCGTATTTTCATTTCAGTGCCCTTATTATTAAATAACTGCTATGAAGAAAAGGCCCGACGTTTGCGAGGAATCGTAAGCCCATTTGTATGCGTGAGATCACCGTACTGATTTCTTTTTTATAGCCGAAATGTAGAGCAGTCATATATAATATGGATGACCGGGAAGCCTCCTTCACTTTCCAGAATATATACATCTATTGGAGCGGGTACATTTGTTTTTCTTTATATATTATAATGTAAAAAAGGGATGGAGGATATTGCTGTGGATTTTTTTTTTCTTCTGAGATAAGCTTGTGTCAACGAGCACGTTGCTTAGTTTCCACTCCCTGGGGACTCACAGAAGCTAGCAAAGCTTTTATTCGTGAAAGAGATTTACACTGCTTTCCACTCTCTCTCTCTTTTTATTTTTTTAGTTACCAGGGGCTGATACAGTATCGCCTCTCATTAAGACGCACCCTTAGCTGAACGGTTTCTGGTTTTGCGCAAAAGTCCCTGCAAAGAGGGTCTTATGAAAAACAACTTCCTTCGCCTTTGAAAACGCTGAGGGAGCGGTCGCGTGGGACTTAAGTGAAGGAAAGCAGAAGCACGGCAATGCGAAGAATACGCGAACACAAAACATCAGGTGTTGCGCTACCGGGCCGGGTTTCCAATCTTTTATTTCTTTCGTTGTCTGCCATTCACATCTGCTTTGAAAGGTACAGCCATGTCCTTAATTGAATGTTCTTAAGATCCGTGGCCCTGAATGATGTTCTTTTCGTTTCATGGCTCAACATAATGAAAAGAACAGCTACAATAATGAAAACATTCGTAAAGAGTCCTTTATGTTACCTTCGGGCTTCTGACCTTTTTTTTTAACGAAGAAAAAAGCGCGAAGAGCGCACTGCTCTCTTTGCTCTCGTTGAATTTGCGAGGGAAGCAGGGTCGAAACGATGAAGTCTCTCCGAGACGAATCCTGTTTGCCCAAGTTGTTTGCCATGGACGCTTTGAGCGCGCATCGCCTGGCGCGAAAGAGCGCGTAAGCTTCGCTGCAGTGTCGAGGAGGAGAAGAGGATTTCGCAGTCACAGTATTTCCTTTTCCTACATTTATTTGTCCTTAGCACGCGATTGAATAGCGCTGCCGTTACCGAACACGACGCCTTCGACTGTGCACACATTATGTGTCGTGCTTACGGGATTTACCGGTGTCGAGTGCAGTTTGCTTGCGTTTCAGCGGCTTGAAACTGCCGAGAGAGACTCGAGTCCAATCTTTCAACGCGATCTCGCAAAATACAAGTGCTCTACAAAGCACTCAAAGTAGCATAGGCCGAGTTCGTATTAAATGCGTTAAACAAAGAAGCCTTCTTACCAGATGTAACTAAAAAAGTTACAGTGACGTTTCACTCCGTGAACGCGGGCGACGACCATGCAAACTGGTGCTCTCCCGTAGAGCGTCTCTTTGCGTTAATCAGGATGGCTTTGATACACTCCACGACGGCAATTTGACACATGGGGGCATTTACGCTTGCGCGTCAAAGGGGTTGACTCGCGGCCCCGTGACCCCGGCGCTGAGAAATCAAATATTCGGAGTTATCGAGTAAGGTGGGCTCGTGTTTGCTTGTGCAACCAAACACCATGGTATAGTTAATGCAGTTAGTCCGCGAATGTTTCCTCCACCTTCTCGGGTTGTTGTTCTTGTCTCACAAGGGACTCTTTCGCGACGCTTCTTCTTTCTCTTCCGCTTTGCCTCCAGGTGGCGGTACATGTGGGGAGACAAGGATGTCAGATATGGGACATTTACGCTTGCTCGTAAATTATATAATGTACACGTTGTGTCGTATACTTATCTATGCACTCATGGGCGTCGGCAGGGGAATGCAAAAAAGGCGCTTGCACCCCCCCCCCCCCCCCCCCCAAATCCCACCGGCTCTTGCCCCCCACCCAAGTTACGCCAGCTCTCCACCCTACCCCAGCCGCCATGCAACATGAGTCTGCACCCCCCCAAGACAAAATCCTGCTGACGACCATGTATGCACGTCACGTCAACATTTTTATACGTCACCTGCTACTATCGATAGTAACATCGTACGCAGGGTTAGCATTCGTTGGGTGCGATACGCTATTTTCGCAACGTGGGTACCCAAGAGGATAGCGTATGACGCAGACGCGGTGGCGACAAACGCTAACGCAAAGCTTTGCGTACCCTATTCTAAAACTGACTTATGGCAACGGCGCAGTGTGAAGACGTATCATCTAGTCAGTTTGCGGGTCGACAGGGACACTTTGATAACTATATATCCATTCGTGGCAGCCGTCTGAGGAATCCCTCATTGTTTCTCTCCTTGTGCGTCCTTTTCTACGGCAGAAATGATGTCACCGTTTTTTTTTTTGTGTGTGTAAATGGCCAAATTGAAGTTTTATGTTGCCGTTGCGAGCACTATAGTAACATTTTTACGCCACATTATCTGTCGCGGTGAATTTCAGCATTCCTAAGAAAGCCCGCGATGTCAACGAAGTAAGGCACTCTTCGAGACCAATGGCGATTTTAAGCATTAATTGTTGAAGTGTGGGGAGCCGGTTAGAGATCGAGACTGTTTGAAACACTACAGCGTTCAGAATCTCCACGCGCGAGATTGAACGATATGGTGTTTCCGCATGGATGTTGTGCATTCAAAAAGAAGTTGTCTCGACAGTTCTTGAAGATTTTAAATGACACAGACTTCACTTATGATTAGTGAGGAGTGACACTGATCACGGGCTGTTGTGTGCTGGTTGGGAAGGGATGGCTCACGACCTTAGGCGTGCGCAGAGTTTCTGATTAGTGAGGGCAAAATTTCATGGGAGCGCCCCCCCCCCCCCCCCCCCCTCCCGTCCCCCCGTGTCACTCAATTTTGATGTAATTTAAAGAAATGAAGTAAAGTATAGTAGAAAAAAAAGACAACATGCTTCACAATAGATGAAAACATGAAAATGAAGTGATGACGTGCTTCTCACAATGGCCTTTGGTCCCTGGCGTTACGGGAGTTAAGATGGGAAGTAAGCAGTTCTTGAAATGCAACACCAGGGGCCTTCGGCCGCCGTTATTGTCTAACACCTGCGTGGCCATAGCCCTGTGTTTTAAACAATGACTGGACAGGGCCGGCTGAATAAAACTATGGGGCAGCCTTTGCCCCCCCCCCCCCCCAAGGTGATTAGGGGGGGGGGAGGCGCCTTCACCCTTCCTGTGCGCACGCCATAGCTCACGGGCACGGGATGGCCACTGGCACAGAGCGCGGGACGCGGGATGGCTCGTGGGTGATCATTCTGACGTGCTCTGTTCGCTGTGCAGACGGCCGCTGCGTGATGCCTCCATGACATCGTGGGCGGCCATGTCCGGCTCGGACTCGCCGCCGCGGGAACCCGAACCGCCGCCCGAGTGCAGCAGCTCGACGGGCTCCTCAGCGTCGCCGCTGCACGCGCCACACCAGTACCGCTTCGGGCTGCACAACGACCTCGGAAACTTCACCGCAAAGCCGCCTAAGGTGAGACACTCGCGCTGCCTGCGACGCGTACTTTGCGTCTCTTCCGTTGAACTGCCCATGCGCGGAGTGAATAAATTATACTATGGCCTAAGTGTCGGCCTAGTCTGAGCCCATTCTGCAGTTCTCCCAATATAGCGGGTATTCTCTCTTAATCTTTTTTTTTTCCTATGCAGACATTCTATAAGAAGGTATAACGGTAAGGCACCTGCTGTATAGTTGCAGATGAGCTTTGCTGCGAGGCGGAATTACTTTGGCACCGCTAAAGATTCTCTGACAAAACCTAATTAATGAAAACGTCTTTATTATCAGCTTGAGGCCAGTTGTTGATAAGAGAACGTTGTAAAGCTTCACAATTTTTGGAAGCCACATTCGTTTTTAATAAAAAATATCACGCGAAATTTGAAATATTTATCATTATCAGGCCTCGACTCAAGCAATATTGAAACCGAGAGCGCCGGGAGCACACGAAAGGTGGCGGTTCTGTTACCTTGGACGGAAGCGCGTCGCGATGATGAAGTCACAAAATTAGAATTAAGAGGCATCGCAGCACAATCTGGTCAGGGCAAACGGTAAATCGTCTCGAATACACAGCGGACGACTTGTTGCTTGCATGTCATGTGTGGTGCCTATCTGTTTCTTTCTTAACGTATAAATAGGATCAAAGCACCATTTCGCCTTTCGTGTTGTCTGCGAGAAACGCTGCTGTTAATTGTGCCCGTCTCATGACGCGCTGCTTTCCCCGACAAGGCACTGTTGCGACGCGCTTTCATTCAAATTTTATCACTTATTGTCACGGGGTGTTTCAGTCTGACGTAACAGAGCGGTCAGCTTATTTGCGCTACCGCCGTGCTGGGGACTTCAGTGTTAGATTATGAATATCTCAAATGGCTTTCGGCTTCTTGGTCTCCTAAAAAATGCGACTTCGATAAATTACGAAGTCCTACAAATTTTCCAGACATGAAACTGGTCTTAACTTGATAATAGAAGTTAACAAGGTTGAATTTATTTTAGCAGAGTCAAATTATTGTCTCTTCAACTCAGAGCTCGTCTACAGAGTCGTAAATTGCCTTAATGTCAGGTGGTCGAAGTTTTGGTAAAAGACTCATGTTGTCCAAAGTGAAAAAAAAAAAAAACAAGAACAAAAAACCTCCCCGTATAAGTTTATCGACTCACTTCGATAACTCTAACTCATAACTTGCGTTGCAAATCTATATATTTGCGATTTCACGGTCAACGCTTGCGCAGTGAATGCGTTAGAGCGCCTACACATCAATTTAACGAGTTCAATAACACACAACTAGCAAAGACAGTGCCACCGAAAATATCGCTTGAGAAAATTTCGTGACATGTTCTCTCTTTTTCTTTCTTCGTTACGAATCAATAAGCGTACCAGCCTATATGTAGTGGGAAACTGGAAATATTTGAATGCAACTAATCTTTATATATATATATATATATATATATATATATATATATATATATATATATATATATATATATGTCGACTGAAATCGAATCGTCCCGACAAATGTGTTCAAACATGGCAGGCATTGAGGGCAATCTCTTACCCTCTCTCTTCGCGTTGACAATGAAATGTGATTGAGCAAGATCCGTCCTGTGAACCAGATTAGGCACGGCTCCCCTTCGGTAGCAGCTTGTTTGTGTAACGAGGCTGCAGGATGAGTTTCTTATTGCGGGCAGCCTCGATAGGCTCTGTGCGGTGGTGGCAGGAGAAATCTGGAGTGAGGCCCCAAGGCAAGGCAGGTTCTGTCCCCGTTTGCGGCGCGTGTCTTCTGCACAAATTTGATTATGGACGATGGCTCTGTCTCGCGCACCGGGACTGCGAACGCCTGCCCCAGGCTCAATGGGCAGCTGAGGACCACCGCCCAGAGGTTCGCTATTGGCCCGCTCGCCCCGTCCCTCCTGACGCTGCTGCATACGTCGAGCGAGTCCTCCCAATCGTTCTGCCGCTGTCGTAGTAGACGGCGCTTATTTCTCGTCGTCACTGGCACAGAACCTTGTGCAATTCGGTGATGTGTGGCCGAATCCGATGTCGGACGTGAAGGTATTCGATGGTATTGCCACAGGTGAGGCTAGCCTGGCACTCTGAGATGGACAATCCCTCTTCACCCTTTGTGACTGTTTCCGGTTCACTCATATTTTAACTCCATTTCAGCCGCTTATCAGAAGGCAAGATGACGCGAGATCTGCTAGAGCACTCTCAGAGGTCTTTCAAAGAAACCCATTGCTTTTTCACACTTGTTGCGAAGCCATATCCCTCTCACGTTGAAGTTAAGTAAAATAAGCGTACGACTCTTGCATCAAAAGTGACCTGGACACTAACAACTGAAACAGGCCCGCATTTGTTCTTGGTCGGAGTAAAATTTAAATTATTATGAGGTACATAGAAGCAAGTATATTGAATCGAAAGCGGCCTGTTCCTCGCCTACTTCGTTTAATTTATGGGTAACATATAAAGCGAACTAATCACACACAAAATAGGAAAACTTATATGCATTGCAGCAATGAAACGACATTTCTGCTAAAGGAAAGAACACAACTTTCTTGTTGTGTTGGTTTTGCAACGACTTTTTCTTGTCCAAGGGCTCCTCACGGTTTTATAGATAGGATGTTCCACAGTAAAAAGTGGTTTCATTTAATACGTACTTGTTTCTTGATGACGTTCAAAAACGTATAACTAATTGGTACCACAGGATGCACGCCACAGTGTAGTATGTTTCCTGATTTGTCACTAAGGGCCACTAACGATCAGACTCTAATAGTGACTGACAAAATGGGGTCTCTGATCAATTCCCCCCTCACAATCATGCTACAGCAAGTGCCTCGACAACAGCAGGCTTGGCGCCTTCAGGTTGCATACAAAGTTTTACTCATGCCGAAGGCATTGAAGCCTTATCTGAGCTAAAAGCGCGGGAATGGCGAGAGCGAATTGTCCCTCCGTGAAAGCAGTGCCACCCAAAGCAAAATAAAAAAATTTAAGAAGATGAAGCGTGCTACACAAAACAAACAAAAAACAATAAATTTTCAAAAATAGAGAACAAACAAAAAAAAAAATTCGGCAGATCCGGGAATCAACCATATGCGAAGCATGCATCAAGAAGTTTGCTATGTGGCACTTTTAAAATGAGCATAACGTTGTGAGGCGGATAAATGCAGTACTCTGTAAACATATGCATACATTTTATACGCATTCACGTGTCTAGAAAACGTGCAAATACGAGAACTGGTTGTTCATAGTTGCGTAACGACGCCACCACTTACGTGCGCACTACCCGCACCAGCAGTGGTAGGCTGAAATGTTGTTCTTGTATTCGTCCGTGATGTTGGTTACGCGAAGCGTAATGCTGACGCGTAAGCTGAATTTTTTTGGCAAGTGTTACGAGGTGGATCGACGTTAAGTGCAGTAGTTGTGTGTATACCGTGGGCTTACCGGGAACGTCCACTACACAGGCGTCTACCGGTGACTACACTTGGTAACTTATGGTCTGACATAACGTCAGCACTCACGTGTTAGAGCACAGACGTCAGGATTATCGAAACGCAAGTGCGCATTTACGGTGTAACGATGTGAATATCACACGTAACTTTCGTTAGCGTATTCCCCCAGGGGTCCAGCAACGCTATAGCTTGCTGAATCATAGGAATACAAATGCAATGTTTATTAGACTGCTGTAACAGTGGAATAAACATTGGAACCACAGTTGACGTTAACCCGGCATGACATCTGTGTCATAGCTTTACATATGTAACGTTTATTGCTTTTTTTTTATAAAATTAGATGGCCAGCACTGCAACCAAAATTTAAGTTGCACCGACCTTAAGCCTGCATAGTGTATTTTTCCAAAGCAGTTTCAAGACCTGGCATGGCTCTGTGGAAGAATACCTCATTGCCACGCAGAACGCTTGGGCTCCATTCCTGCTGAGATCCTGATTTCTTATCTTTGCATTCGTCGGGTCTACGCTGCCGATGTCAGTTTCTCTTTACGCTATCACATTTAAAGGGACACTAAAGGCAAATAATAGTTTATGTCCAGAGTGAAAGGCCAATGTTTGAGAACATCTAAAACGTCAATATTATCAACAGCAGTATTCTACTTAATTGGGAAATTAGGGTAAATGTAGGACATGGTATGCGCCACCAGTGGGAAATTTTGGAATAGCCCGATGTTGTCAAGAGTCCCGAGCACAATTACTCGCTAGTATACAAACTACTTATAATAATAAAAAATAACATTCCGGGCATTACACGGCGCAATAAAATGCTGCTCGCCCGTTTCTCTTTGATTCATGGAAAAAAGAGCTTGTTGTTACAATGGCGGACGGCGCGGGTAGTTCAAAAGTTTCGTTTTCGCCGGGATGCGCTCCGCTCACGCGGTCGCGTCTCAGTGGTAGTTTCCGATAGCGTAGTGGCATTCTCGTGGCTCTTTTGCGAACCGTCCCTATCCTCGCGTAAATGTTGTCAGACGCCTTCTGCATGACTCCTCGGAGGGGAAGAACATTGGTTGGTGCACCAGCGCTGTAAACAGAGGCTGACCGAACGGCGCCAGCCAAAATACACACCCGCACATGGGGCGTCCGTATTCCTGCACTGACGGCCGGATCGCATGCTGCTTCCCGACACTACACAGCGTTCGAGTATCAAGCTATAGGGGCTGGAAAGGTCTCTTTCTGGTCACTATAATCAAAGTATTGAGGGTCTATGCTATAATCAAGCGCTTCCGCGGAAAACAGGCATAACTAAGTATTCTGCAGCACGATTCCGGTGGAGGCGCAATGTTGCCAGATAACGGAAGGTGCTGGAGTAACACCCGTTATAAGCGGAGTTGGGGAATGCTGACGTCATGATTCCTTGAGAGGCGGGTGGTTTGAATAATTGCGCTAACAGTATGCGGACCACTAAAACGTGAATTTTCTTTCAAACTGGGCATTTCCTTGGTTCCAAGCAAGCACTAAGAGGTTTCTGGAATGGTATTTCAAAAGTCCACGCCTATTTGTACTGTGCCTTTTGTGTCCCTTTAAGTTACTAATGTATGTACTCGTCGTTCCGGGCTAGATATAAACTGTCGATCACCTGCGGCTCATACCCGCGTATCGCGGCCGGTGACGTACGGGTATGTGCCACACGTGTCTGGAGGAAACGGTTTGAAGACGTACGCGACAGGATTTTCACGTTATTCATGCCGTGACCAGACAGTCATGCCATGCCGTGACCTAGCCATGCCATGACCAGACAGTCATAGATAGATAGATAGATAGATAGATAGATAGATAGATAGATAGATAGATAGATAGATAGATAGATAGATAGATAGATAGATAGATAGATAGATAGATAGATAGATAGATAGATAGATAGATAGATAGATAGATAGATAGATAGATAGATAGATAGATAGATAGATAGATAGATAGATAGATAGATAGATAGATAGATAGATAGATAGATAGATAGATAGATAGATAGATAGATAGATACGAACGGACGGACGGACGGACGGACGGACGGAAACGCTCATAGTGCCTGCAGTTCGCTAAGAAGTGCTTCGTATTTAAAACGGAAGGCTTCACGGGAGACAACCGCATCTCCTTCCTAGAATAGACGCCCGATACCGTAACAATTTAGTCTGTAAAATCATGCTTCGATATAGTTGGTAGAACACCATTAGGAGTTTGCCGCGTGGATAAGAGTTTCCAGCGGGGAATGTAGCATGTGGATACGCGTGGCCGACAGATGGCGCGCTGCTAGAATTTAGCTTTATGCTTAGGCATTCCAAGTCACTTAAGCAATGACCTCATTGTTGGTCAGCTGCCGGTTCCCATTGTTCATGTACTGCGTGATGCCATCGGGCAAAACGAAGTTTCGCAGTCGTCGCCATGCCCACGAGTGATTTCAGTTATCACTCTCAAGGATAAATCTTGCACGCATGCAATGCCTAAAACATAAATGGGAGAACTGCCGCCACCGTATTACACTACCTGAAGTCTGTGGGTTCGGCACCCATCAGCAACAAGTTCTTTCCTTCGTTCTTTATTCATGGATGACACCGCATTTCCCTTGGGCGTTATAGCAGGGGAACAGCATAGATACAAATATTTCTTCATTTTGACAACATACTTGCTCTTCGACAGCTTGTTCCATTCCGCTACACACTTCGGAAGAAAATAATTAGCGAACATGCGCGTTCTGGGCCGGTATTCACGGATTTTGATTTATGATTGTTACGTTGCGAAACATATTTATTTACTTATTTATTTGATTTGCATGCACAGATACACAAGGACACAGAGAAAAGAGGGAGAGAGCAAGCTGGCAACTGCCACCTGGAGGGGCACAACGCCTGCCTGCTCTTTCGGGAGGAGGGAAGTGATAGAGGAAAGGAAGATAGGAGAAGAGACAGAGGAAAGAAGAGAGGGAAGTTAAGAAAAATTGACGAAGACTTAGACAAGCATAAGTAAACACGATAAAAAAAAAAGAAGAAAAAAAAAGCGTCTATAAACGGGTGGCTTTAACTAAGCTTTCTTATTAATCGCGACCTTGTTGTAATATATCCCAAAAAACAGTTTCAGCCTTAACTTTCGGCGGTGTGAATACAAAAATTCCCAGTTCAATTCTTGTTTCGTCATTATAAAACTGTCCATTCAACAGTACTTGCCAAGGACATGCCTGGCCGCTCTGTATTGGATGCTTTCTATCTGAGAAGTGAGAGTGCTTTCCGATGGATACCATAGTGCGCAGGCATACTCTGATATCGGTCTTACACATGTAGTAAACGCATTCTGTTTTAATTCAGACTCGCGACATCTTAGGTTTCGTTGAACAAAGTTCAGCGCCCTTTCAGCTTTACCAACTATCTCACTGATATGCACATTCCATGAACAATCAGAAGAAAACATGGCACTTAAGTACTTGAAAACATCAACCGTGGTCACCACCTCCTTATTAATACAGTATTTGTTTATCAGTGGTTTGTTCGTCTACGACAGCCGAAGTCGCCCGTACTCTGGGACAGTTCGCAGTTTTAAGACCTGAGCATGCGCGGTGCATGCTGCTAGCGTGCAAGCGTATTACTTGTATTATCTTCCCTTCTTCTCTTCTCTATTCTTTTCCTCCCCTTTCCCCCCTTCCCCCGTGTAGGGTAGCGAACCGGGTGCAACCTGGTTAACCTCCCTGCCTTTCCTTTGTTTCTCTCTCTCTCTCTCTTGTTTTTTAGGGAAACACATATGAATGCACTTTTTAGCGTTCAAACACATGTTACATTTTCCCCCACCAGTTACGTATTCTGCTCAAGTCTCTCTCAGGTGCTGTCGCGTCCTGGTCACAAGATATTTTTCGATACACTACCCAGTCACCTGCAAATAGCCGTAAGGCGGATGTAATACCTAAATTTATGTCATTAATATAGATCAGAAATAATATAGGTCTCAATACAGAGCCCTGTGCACGGGGCTCCGGAGGTGACATTTACGTAACTCGGCTTTTTAGTTTTACCATTAACTACAGCACACTGGTTGCGCTTCGACGAGAAATTCTCAATCCATTTGATAACATCACTATGTATGCCTAGCTGCTTAAAATTAATAAGTGGGTGGGTAACCGTGTCGAAGACTTTTCGGAAATCTAAAAATAAGGCAATCCATCCGGCCCTTGGCATCAATTTCACACCCTAAATCATGATGTAATCCCACAAATTGTGTAGCGCAGGACAAGCCCTTACGGAAGCCATGCTGTTCTTTAATTAAGATATTGTTCTATGTGTATTGTGCTCCACTCTCATTTCATTTTACCTCATTATGTCTGCACATCCGCTATTCTTTCGTTGGCTTCACAGTCTGTTGCATGCGTATGATTGCGGCTAAAGAAAACCGGGCCCGATCGATTCTCCTTTTACCCGTTGATCGGTATACAGCACGCTTGGGAGCTTTCTTTTTTTTGAGAGACACCATCGGCATGCTGACTTACATAAGCGTACTTTATTGAGCCGTTTTACGTAAGGCAAAAAAGGGGCACGTACGAACAGAGCCTTCCAAAGGTGAAATAAGACGTTACGTGAGTGTCGAAACGAAGACAAATCCATCGCATCGCGATTGGTTGAATCACGCGAAGTAAAACCGATATGCAACATCGAACGCGAAACGTTCGAAGAACTTGCGCCACTCCAAGCACTGCCCGCGCTCGTCGCGATGCTAAGAAAATAAAAAAGGGAGGAAACTGTCAGGAATCAGCGCTGTATACCGTGGTATTACTGCATAACGCACAAGACAGCACAAAGCTCCCGCTAATTGTGAGCAGACAGCGACAGTTTGTTTCAGCGTGGAGCAACGCCCTGGGCGCAGTGCGTCGCGTCATAAGCAAAGAAACCCTCTGCACGTGGCGCTGAGTTGTTACTCGCCCTCTCCCTGGCCCTAATACGCTTCTCGGCCGCTTTCTGTCGCCGTTTGGCGGGCCCCGGTCTGGGAGCCCCTAAGCTACCGGATAGCTCGGCAAACAGTGCGTCTCCCCGTGCGAGGCGAAAGAGAGCTGCTCCCTGAAAAGGAGGACGGGCTAATGGAGGCCTCTCCTTTTTTCTCGGGCCCGCTTATCGGCGCGTTCGTCTCTGGACGGGCTCGTTGTTTCCCTAACCGGGCGCGGATGATGAAGAGCTTTCCCCTTTCGATCGTGCTCGGACGCCGAGGAGAAAAGGGATCGAGAGAGGTACAACGCGTGATAAGATTGAGATATAGGCCGTTACTGCGGCTGGCCGTCCGCACTCGAGGAGGCAAAAGGAAGAAGAGCGCGAGCAAAAGCTCGCGCCCGCCAAGACTGGAAGTGTGGCCGTTAGACTCAGTCGCTGATGGTGTGCGCGCACCAACAGATGGCGGCTCCAGGAATCGGCTGGCGAGCTCTCGCTCAACGAGTTTTTCCTTGGAAGTGCCCGCGCCCTTATATGTGTCGAATATAGATCCCGCCTACCTATATTAACGACACGGACTGTTTCTGCCGCGAGAAAATGCTAAATAAGGGTTGCCCTCCAAGTTACTTTTTGTCAAAGAAAGGATAGCAGGTGTAAAAGAACGCAGTACGCACTAGATATGGCACTTTTCGATACAAATCATGCGCACGAATTTTTGGGCGTGCCTTTTCTTCGAGGGGATATCGGAACGCAAGTACGTGACGTGAACTTTGCTTTTAGAACAAAAGGAAGCGATGTACAGCGCTGTGTACTTTTCTGCAGGATAGCTGCATGCACCTGTCCCTATGCAATTTGAACTAAGTACCGCAACCTTATTCCGCATACGAAACTTGTCTTAATTAACTCTTCAGACCTATAATGTGGAACTATAAGGAGGTGCATAACGCTTTTAATGTAACGTTTAGTTTCGGCAAATGTATATATCTTCAGGTCGAGCGGTTGCATCATGTTTGATATCATTCAGCAAGATAACGTTTAATATGACCGAGAAGTTAGTTGAATGCGAACTAGCTTGCAAGAAATAGTAAAAAAAAAATTATTGGCGGTCCTCAGTAGGAGAGGCTCTACTTGCGGCCACTATTAAAGACCAGCCACGGTCATGATTATTAGGCAGGGAGCTCCTTTTCTTTTTCTTTTTTTTCTTTTCGCGCTTGCGCAATTAAGCCTTGACCGTTTAGTTTTGTTAAACGTTTCGTGGTTGTTGCATTCAATCATGGCTGTTTCTTCATATTTCGTTTCTTTTGAAAAGCTAAAATAAGTTTTTTTTTTCTGGGAAGGAAGGAAAAAAGAGGAGGGAAAGGAAAGGCAGGGATGTTAACCGGTCTAGTAGGACCGGTATGCTACCCTACACTGGGGAAAGGGGAAATATTGGCTCGCATCTGGGTGGTCATGTCTGCGCAGTATTACTGCATGTTGTGTTCTTTTCATGGATACCATGGCCTCATGAGGCGTCCAGGCTATTGCCTTTCTTCACCTTGCTGTAGAAATGTCGTGCACTTTATAAAGAATTAAGTAAATTATTATATTTTAAGCGAAATACAAGTATATTTGAGGCATAGAAGGCTGTCCCTTCTTCATTCGCATGGACTTTTTTTTTAACGGATTTTTGCGGCATATTATAAGGTAGACAAACCATTCAACACATTCTTCGATGTTTCCGGCAGAGCTGCAGAACGTACATTGAATGCTTATAACGCCGCATTTTATAGCATGCCCACGCAGATTCATTGAATGCATCGGGCACGCACTCTGAATGTTGCACTTGAAGCACACAAATACAACAGGCTCACGCACATATTCCTGCGTTACCTATTAAGGTTAGTTCACACTTTGTAGAAATGGTTTTAAGGGACCTAAATGCGTGAAGCACACGACGGATGCGAGCACAACTCGATGCTCGCAGAGCAGACAACATCACGGCGCTTATTTTGACCATGTAAGCAAAAGAAGCACAAAATACAATCTATAACCAGGCCTCGGCACGTGTACTCTGGTCCATGTGTCATGCAAACCGGCGCAGGCATTGCATTCTGTAGAGGGGATCGTTTCAGCTCGAAGCAGGGCGACTAATCTGTACCGCGCATTTTCACGAGCTATAGTCTTGTGCGCCTCACGACGTGTCACCACGGTGCACTTTTTCCTCGGCGCTCTATGCATCTTCGGCATGCACAGTAGTCACGCTTATCTGCAGCTGTGCTTGACTAGCGGCGGGGGTGACACACCGGGTGCGGTGATTTGTACCGGCTTAGAGCATCATTCGTGTGCCGTAGCGTGAGAAGACGTACACCAGCGAAAAGGAGCTAAAGCTGCCGCTGAGTCTCCTTCTTTCCTTCAGAGGGACTTTTCGTGGCGCTAAGCCGTAAGCCGACCCGAAAAGCGACCGCACCGCGACGAAAGCGAAAATCGTTTCGGGTCTGCGGTGCAGCCAATCTCCGCCGCTGCTGCCAGCACGCCGCGGGCAAAACGTCCCGCTGAGCCGAGTCTCTGGCTGGACAGCGCGCGCGCTGTGCTGTCCAGGCAGAGATCCCTGCGGCGGCGGTAGCAGTGGTGGCGCGGCGGGCTTTACGCGCGTCATTAATTTCGGCCCGCGTCATTCATATTGCAGTCTTTCTTCCGGCACACGGGATGGGACACGTTGCCTGGCTAGCGACAGGGGACAAGTTCCCAGGGATTTCTCGCAGTACAGTTCGGCATCTGTGCAGTCGTATCTCGATGATTTTCATCGTGCTCGCTTTATTTTCCGGACACACAATATCTCTGAAAACGTACGTGGGGCTTTCTCTTTGCCCGTGATGTTGCACTCCTTGTACATCAGAGCATCGGACGCGTAATTAGAAGGTTGTGGATTCAGGTCTCACCGACGGAAAGGGTGATTTTTCATCCACTTTAATTAATTGCAATTTACGTCATTATTAACACACTACAGTTAGAGACAACAATCAATGACACCTATGCTTTTCTTTGCCTAACTGTCTGTTGGATTCATTTTGTTGTGCCTAACAGAGAAACGAGCCTCTAAAAAAATTACACAATCTCCCGCTAAAGGGAACCATGTGTAGATGCGAAGCAGCGGGCGCTAACGCTTACACTGGCCGGCGGCTTTGACACTGGCGCTCATCGCGGCGTTGCGCAGGAGAGAAACCTGGGGAGGCGAAAAGCACGCAGTGATGGAGCGGTGTTTCCTACTGGAACATGCCAATCGCTGCTGATGGGCAATGAGAGACAGAAGACTCCGACTGGACACAGTGACCCGCAGTCCGCTTTTAGTTAACGCGCACGCTGCGAATTTGTATTGTTCAACAACGCACAGGAGAAATCTCCCACCGGCACCACCTTGCAGGTCAAGATCCAATGCCATATATACGGGGTGGCCAGTGAACGGTTGTGCAGCGCGAGCAGTCGGTTTTTTCAACCAAGAAACTCGCTAGCAGATGCTGCCTGCGTCGGCGTCGCGAGGCGAGAGAGGGGGGGGAGCGTAGGAGAGGAGAGAGAGGGGGGGGACGCGCATGCGCAGTGGGAGTGTGGGCGCCGCGGGCAGGCATGTCTAGAGGAGAGAGGGGGGGAGCGTAGGAGGGGAGAGAGGAGGGGAGGCGCATGCGCAGTGAGGGTGTGGTCGCCGCGGGGAGGGATGCCTAGAGGAGAGAGAGGGGGAGAGGAGGTTTTTTATTTTTATTTTTTTAAGGGGTTTGCGCATGCGCAATAAGGGTGGTCACGCCGCACACCACCACCACCACCGGATTGAGCTTCGCCATAAGATGCTTCACATCTAAAAACCACCGGGCCTGCGCGCAACTCGCAGCACAGTCAGAGCGAAGACTAGAAGAGCGGCTTTTCTAGAGCATTTTTTAAACACTCTTGGGGAAACTACTACAAGTACACTTGCATGGTACTCACTACGCCATAAATATTCATAATTTTTGTGTAGTAGGTGTAGTAGGTGTAGTAGGTGTAGTAGGGAAGCGTCCACTATGCCATTCTTCGTCATTCTTCGGAGAAGCGTGGTACCCGCTATACGAGGGGTCTCAAACTCACCTCAGCCAGCGGGCCGCAGCCATGCAATTAAGTCCCGCAAGGGCCAGGACAGCCACGGAAGTGAAAGCGGGGGGGGGGGGGGGGGGGGTGCACAAATTGTCAGCGAACGTTTCCATTTCAAAGAACACCTGTCCCGGAACTCATATGCGGGTCATTTTTGAAGGAGATTTCATGCCAGGATTCCATCATGTTGATATCGATCTACTAAACGACTAAAGGCTGGACGCCAAATCTGAAATATAGTTTTTGTTTCATGGTTATGTTTCAACACATCGTGACCGCGCGGGGTGCCTCACGAAAACAATGCTTTAGACCAGTCATGCCTGTGTAGCGCACGAACACACTTATTAATAAAACAAAACGAAATGTGGGGCAAAGACAGCCGGTGAAAGCCGCGAGCCGCAAACGAGAGGCTCGCGGGCCGCGTGTTTGAGACCCCTGCGCTATACACTTGTAAGACATTGTGGGCACATTGTTGAAGCTGTGCCTGATGACGATGAAGAATTATACCTGAGGCTTTTGTGATGGGTTTGAACATTCAACGATCCACTCATTACGCAATTCGCATTGTGTGACGCCTGGTTGTTACTGTACTGTTCTAAAACGCTTTATTACACATGTTAACGCGATTCCTTACCCGACATGAAAGCCTACATAGGCTCAGTTTGCAACGGAGTTTCAATCACCGGCGTAGCTCAGTGGTAGAATACTGGGCTGGCTCACGAAGGGCCCGGGTTCGAATCCCCTTCTATCCTCGGTATTTCTTATTTATTTCGTTTTTTTTTCTACTTCGCGCGATAGTGGTGTCGGATACCGGCGGCGGCGGCGGACAACTACGGCGCCAAAATCGGCCCTTGTTGTGATCTCATAACAGCTTTCACTGTAAAAATTTCTTCTTTCGTTCCTGTGGAATTATGGCACTCACTGCTGTGCAAATATTAACTAAACTAAATCTTCAGTTTCTTTTTTCAGGGCTGCCAAACGCTGCCAAGGGTAAGATAGAAGTCAGAGCACTTGTAGAAATAGGTGCGAGAAAATTTTGGGAGTAACACCCTCTTCGGTTATTGCCGGATAGTGCTTAAGCATTATGTGGAATAACTTGTGGCACCTAGAAACTGCAGTGGCCTACTTTCTTTCTGTGCAGATTGTATCGTATAGTCATTTGTGCGGCAACACTATTCCCCTACGTTTCATTTTTCCCCAACTGCATGCCGCAGTTACTTGTTGCGGCAACTGCAGTGGTCAGCTTTTCTTTAGGGGCGAAGCTCCTTAGGACATAGGCTAGTCCCGCGCCGTCCGTCGTAGCCACAGTATAGTGGAATGTACCCACTACACGTGATAACGATGACGATGACGCTGATGACCATGAAGTATAAGGGCGTTCCAGACCACACATTCTCTTTCTGCCATGGATGAAAACGATCGTGAACGCGCTCTCGCCCTCGAAAGGCAAAACGGCAAAGCCGACAACAAACGTTCCCCTGAGCTTAACGTCATATATGACGAAAACAAAATCAGGGGAACCCCCTCCTTGTGGTCCGTAGAGCTCTTGAACAAAATCATCATCTACCCCATATGTAAATAATAAAACATTGTGTATATACTTTATCAATATGTAAATAATGAAACATTGTGTATATACTGTATGTATAATCACACCACACCCCCCGCGTTTGTGTGTCAGGTCTTTGTATGATGATCGAGTGGGCAAAATTTACGGAGGATTGACGGTTTACCAGATTACCCCCGGAGCTTCGCCCACTCATCACTATGTGACTATGTGATATGGTTACTTGCTGAAGCAAAACTTTAGAGGTCCACTGTTTTTCTGGGCTAACTATACGTTATAGTTACTGTTGTGGCGACTCTGCTGCCCTGCTTTCTTTGTGTATAGGAAACTCCCCACAATACTTTCTTGGCTGTACAGCACTAGTCAGCAGCAATAATCATACAGCTATTTTAAGCTAACGATAGTAAACGCGAGCCAGCATTAGTCCTTATTTATCCAAACAGTAGCCAACATTGCCCATTGCTAACCTGTACTGGCAGTAACTGTAATAAGTTCGTTCTTGCGGGAAGGTTGCAGGAACCCACTCTTCTGTTTGCTCCGACTGTGTGACGTAGTTTCTTGTGGAAACTGTGCTTTCCTTCTTCCTTTTTTTTCTTTTTTTCTTTGCGCTGACTGTTTTCGTTGCGCTGTCACGGAAACACACGCGCGCGTTCGCGCACATTCCCGCACCCGCATTCACACCCACAGACACACCCACTGGGGAATCGTCAAACAGTGCGTAAGCATTGTTTGAAGTCTCATAACATATACAGCCTTAACCGACATTAACCTTCAGTTAACCGACAACAGCCACTAAAAGCCTTCATAATAATTAACATTACTATTATTATTGAACATGGACGAACTAGCCCTACAGCAAGTATTGAATAACTACTTTTTTTATTTTTCAGACACGAAATACAATTTATAAAGCCTTCTTTTTTTGACTTCGAAGGATAGAAAAACACTAAAATGGGCAGCATTTCTTAGTGCGGTAAACTGAGCATGTCGTTTAACGGCTTTTTCATTTGCAGACCACCACTCACTGCGCTCTTTGTGGCAGTATGCATAGCATGACTTTCGTTCCACGCCTGTTGCACCATGGCCACCTCAGCAGACAGCATGAAGCTGACAGCGCGGGAGAATCATTTTATGCTCCTTCGCTGTCTTCTCGTCAAGCGCCAACGCTAAAGCGAGACCAGGCACTTGGCCAACAGTCGTTCCTCCAATGCAGCGGAATACAAACAGCGGCGCAAGTTTGAAGATTCAATTAAGAGGCGAAAGATCGCAGTGCAAGTTTGCTCTCCATGTCTGGGCGCGCGTCGCGCGTTGCACTGCCTTCGATTTTCTTCTCCGATTTTCGCCGTTCATTCCAACACGTCCTTTTCTTTTTCCACTTCCAAGTACGCTAGCTAGACGGCCATCATGGAGACACAGTAGTTCCAACATCGGTCTCAAAGGGCGATACTGTGCACACTTTTCTGTTCAAAGTTTTTGATGTCAGCGCTTAGCAAAGCAAACCCGTCGCACAAGACGAAAAGAAATCTGTACAGCAGGCCTGCCACATACAGGGGCACAACTTACCCCTATTTTTAGGTAAGTGAGCAGTGGAAGCATAGAAATGGTAGAAATAGGTCCAAAGAACGGATAGGAAGAGCAGAAGAAAGGAACAGCGTTGCTAGGCTGATCGAAAAGCTTCTAATCATTTGACTGTTCATTGGAAGGCAAGTGAGTAACCACGCAGTTGTGTTAAAAGAAAAAAAAACGACCACCATAGCTTTTACATTGCCAACCGTGTGGCAGTCTGTAAATTGCTACAATGTGCTACATGCGCTCTGACGTGTCGGCTGGGACTGTTGTTGCAAGCAGCATTGCTGAACAAGTAAGCTAGAATAAAGAATAGCAGCACCACGCCGTCAGTAGCGGTAATGGAGTAGAAAAGGATCTCTGGAAAAAGAAACAAAGAAAAAAAAACAAGTGCGCATCACGAAATTGTTGCGAAGCGCTTGTGAAAGCAGAAAAATGAAAACTTAATGGCCTCTGCGCTAAAGCTGCGTAGGAGGCTCAGAGAGGGTAGCTGCTGGTAGAAATGCAAAGCGTTGCGGTTAAGGAAAACATTTCTCGGGTCAGTCATGCGCAGTCGTAGATGTATCGAGAGCAGCCGCTCAGCAGAGTCGAGGAGGCTGAGCACGTACCAAAATGCGCTACACAAAAGTTTTTCTCCGCTCTGGGCTTTCCTTCGTGCAACATGCAATTTGTGCCTGTGGTGAGGCAATCGTCGACAGCGGAGCGAACGGCCGAGATCCCCGCAGAAGGTTTTCGCATATGAACCAAAGGCCCAAGGCATCTGGAGCCAATTGTTTGGACGAGCCGGTCCACGCATGCCGCATTCGTTGCTGAAAGCTGCAGTTACAGGCCTTTTTCAGTGCCTCGAGCGGTGTCCGTTGTGAGGACTACAGTAGACCGGGGTCTGCGCCCTGCGTGCCCGGTCGCCCGCGGTCGTTGCCACCTGACAACGCGCTCCAAACAAACCGAAGTGCGCGACACAATTAAGCCAACAGCGGGTCACGCTTTGTTGGCGCGCGATTAACTGCGCCCCGTCCGGGAAAGAGCGATGCCTCAGGCCGCGAAAGCCCTGCTCGCTTTCTCTCTTTGAGAGGCCTTCGTACCGCGTTTCATTTCCCTCCCCCTCGGGGTATTTGCTTTTCTCGCGCATCTCTGACACTTTGAAGAGAACGCGACAGCTCAGCAGCGCGATACTAAATTACGGCGTAGGTGATACTTATCTTAATTGTACTGGCTTTTTTTTTTTTTGCGTTTTCGCCATATATAACAGCAGGAGCTTACGCTTCCTCCCCAGCCCACTCTCTTGTGCTATCTTCCGTAACTCTCGAATGCACGCGCGTCTACACTTGTGTGTGTACATGCAGGTGTTCGCTGGTTTGTTTGGGTCGGTGGGCGTGGTAAGAGCAGTTTTTGAATATTTTGCATACGTATATGCATGCAGGTATGCGTGCGTGCGTATGTACGAGTGTGTGAGCAGTCGTACCCGTTGAAATGTATATTTAAGCCTTGTTCAGACTACGTGAGCTACGTACGGATCGTCGGTAAGTACCGTAAGCGTAAACGCAAGCAGCGTAATGACCTTGTTCAGACGTTGTTGTATTTAGCGTTAAGTACGTAACCTCTGGGGCGTAAATGTCGGAAGTCCCGCGACTTTTACTACAACTGCTGGTGCGACCGTTACGGCACGACCAAATGGGCAAAGCAGTTTCGTTTTTCACTTTCCGCTCACGGGGCTTCCGGCCTCCCTGCAGATCCCGCGTCTGCACTCGCGTCTTGAAAACCATTCAGCAACGTGCCTGTGCAGTTGGTTTGCCGGTGTTTACTGGGTTGCGTGCCCGTGGCTAATAATCACGACCAGTGCGGAAAGATCTTCACTGTGCAGTGATGAATTACTCTTAGAAGAAGTGCAACGAAGGCCCATATTGTACGACCAGCGTCTGAAAACGTACCGCGACAAGCAGCGGCAGAACGACGACTGGCTAGCAGTAAGAGTTGGAAGGTGGAATTTTAGAGCTGGGCGATTATTGACAATGCACGAGTTGCAAGACGTTCAGCAAATATTTAGTACAGCGTATAGGCTATTTTACGGATGGGTTTGAGTGCCTCCATTTTGGGCTCTTAACCTTTGTGTTTTGCATCTTTAACGACTAAACGAACAGTGTTACGGTAGACGCGCATGCATGAAAGAGGTTGGATAGGTGCACACGATGTTTCAGTGCCTTATTAACTCACGTCGCAGTATACAAAAACAAGAAAACATCGGCTTAACAGCCCAAGATGGCGGCGCCCATATGTCTTAGGTAAGATACTCTATAGTGTCTGCCGGCATGCACGCATTTGGTTCTTGAAGACGCCGGCATAACGTAGTTGGATCCCTTTGTAGCCCAATTTATTGGTTGTCACTCAATTTAGAATATTTTTTTTCCCACTCGCATAGTGAAATTCGAACTTGTTTCAGGAAGGCAGAACAGGCGTTCATAGAAGCCCAACTGGCCGCCCTCCCCACCACGGCCGGACTAGAGGGCAGACGTTACGCGCGTTAGTGAGAGCGCACGTCGCGTCTGCCCTCTAGCCCAGCCTTGGCCAAGCATGCGAACTTCGCTACGCTGCAACGATTGTAGCGACGACGCGACGCAGCTTCAGAGCGGTGATCGGACCGCCGTTAAAAACGTATCTTACCGAAGGGCTCAGTGTGAACATACGTGGTCGCTAGCTAAACATACGAACGTTCCAGCAGTTAGGTTATACGACACTTATGACAGATGCGACTACAGTCTGAACGCGGCTTTACATCGTGAATAGTGCATCAGCAGTCATATGAAGTCAACAGATAACGAAGCCTCGGACAGTGCAAGCCCCTTCCACGAGCACAGGGGAAGTTATTTGAAGTATTAATGAATGTGGAGCGATGTAAAGCGAAAGGAAAATGGAGGTGGACGAAAAAGCCTGCCGTCGGCGGGAGCCGAGTGAACGGCCATTGCATTAAAGGTGTTTCACATGCCACGATTGCAACGAGAGAAAAAAAAAAACGCTCTGTTCGTAACCGCCGCTAATGGCAGTTTCGTTTCACATGCGGCGCTGCAATTTTCGCTCAGCGACTGGCTTGGCGCGCAAGGTTGCTTGCTGCCGTTCTTTGAGGCACACACTGCATACTTTTTGAAATGTAATGCAAATACCTGTGCGTTATGACATTGTTAAGTTTTCATGAATGGTTACGAAAAGCCCGCGTGTTTTGTTATTTAAAAACACGCCTTTCATTCTTAATTTGTTTGAAAGTGCGCAACAGCGGTCATAACCAAAACAAACACGCCGGCGCAATTTGGAAGGCTCGGCGCAATTTCGACGGGTTCCGGCAAAAAAATCGCTCCGCCGTTGTGAACAGAGCGAAATATTTCCAACGTGCTTGTCGCTCACCGCTGGCCGTTGCGGTGATAGAGATCGTACGGTTTTTTGCTGCGGGCGAATTTGCAGCCTGTAAATCGTTGTATTTTGGCTCATGTGAAGTGGCCTTTACGCTAGCACTTCGGCGCTGATTATGCTAAAGCGACTTTTTCAGCGTTCACATTTCAGGGTAGTTATGCATATGTGAACAAAATCCGACCAGACAAGTGCTAATCAACAACATTCATGTCAATGGCGGCGGATATAAAAGATCCTCTTTGACCGATCTCGTCGACTGTTTAGTACGAGAACATAAGAACTACGCAGCTGATCAGTAAACCTTCGCGTGCTAACAGAAGACGGCAAACCTGCTGAGTCTCCCACTGTCAGTGCTGCCTGTTCCTTTTTTTTTAAATGGATTAGACAAAGTAATCTTAGGAAGGCTTTACTCATTTACTGACCACTTTAATACCATGCGGCCTGGGCAACGTGGTTTTCGTAAAACGTTGTACAGAACTAGCCCTCCTGAACCAAATAGAATTCATACAGCAAAAGTTTAGGGGGAAAAAAATGGTGCATTGAATTTTTCTCGACTTCTCCAAAGCCGTTTACCTTATTAGTCATAATGTTTTCCTTCGAAAGCTTTATTGCTACGGGATTCGAGGCACAGCTCATTCTCTTAACACGTCTCACCATCAACATAAGTCTCAGTTTGCAGCTACAGGCAACGACCATTCTGAGTTGAGACCTGTAAAAACTCGCGTACCGCAGGGGAGCATATTAGGTGTCCTCTCTCACTCTCATGTGAATGACACATCTTATAACCTAGGGCTGTCTGAACAAATACAAAATTTGGCACAATTTTAATGGAAATGCACCCAGTTTTCAGATGGTAGCTGTTACGAAAGTCCAGAGTCATTAAAGACAAATACAGATGAAGAGTAAATGAAATTCGCTCATTTGGAGAACTAATTTTGGATAAACAGTTATACACAACGATGCGGGCTATCTATCTCACCGCGTAGTCAAACTTACCTAATCTTTCTGACGATGCATAAACACGCGTGAGGCGTAAACGAGATGGCACTTTCTAGTGGCTTGTCTGTAAGTGTTCAAGCTCCTAGAGACAATAGCGTAAACGTTACAAAAAAGGGTGTAATTTAAACACTTCTTACGCCTCGCGGTAGACGGAATTGTTTATGGGAAGGCGAGAGAGAAACAATTTGGCTCATACTTTTACGGGCCAATCTGAGCAGCACCGGTGCTGCACAACTTTAGCTTAGCGTTTAATCCCGTTGTTACTGACTATGAATAGCTAGATTCGATTACATGCTGCTGTGGTAGGTTTCGATTATTATTATTATTATTATTATTATTATTATTATTATTATTATTATTATTATTATTATTATTATTATTATTATTATTATTATTATTATTATTATTATTATTATTATTATTATTATTATTATTACTTTGATATTCTTACGCAAACACAACAGGAAATAGGGAGGGAGCAAGCTGGCAACTGACACCTGGAGTCGATATCAATGTCGCCAGGAATAATGCACAGTCCACCCATCTGGCGATTGGGATGATCCACTGAAAAACTTCTGAACTTCAAGTGATCGATAAAAAGTATGCGATGAATATTGTAATGCAGCTCTAAAAAGAAATTATTTCTTGAATATTCTTCACCGGAAGTTTTTTTGCATCGTACTGATAACATTCAGAACTCTTGCATATATCTTGCATCGACGACACAACCCGACATGCTAGTGCTAACCGTCTAACTAACTTAATACCTCCCACAGTAAGGTGTCCTTTGGTGATACTTCATACAGTTTCCCTGGAAGAAGCGTACTTTTCGTGCGAACTCCATATTTACCTGATGCAGAGCGATCTATTCTGTATGTGGGTGTTCTTCGACATGCAATTGTTTTATGCGAGCTCTGCGCTTTTTTTTCTTCCCATATATTATTACTTCTCTGGCAGCAGTCTTCATAAACAGGTCGATAAGAAGGCGACACACGGGAAGTAATTGTTTGGGTAATGGCAGGGCACGCGTGCCATGAATTAGTGATGCCAGAATTCTCGTGCACGAGAACCGGCTCCTTAGTCGAAACAGAGCTCCCATAGATTTCCGATAGGCTGGTAAGGGTTACTGAAATTAATGGTCTGTCAAACAATTAGGTGGCATTTCAAGCATGAAAAATGTGTCATTTAGAGGACCCGGCAATGAAAGCAGTACGCACACATGGTAACTGCTTATAAATCGGGGTACATCGGTGTCTTCCAGGGAAGCTCGCCTGGCGAGTTTCTTAATTGGCCCTCTCAAATGAATGTGAGACGACCGCTCCTCAGCCCAGGCAGAACATGCGACCTTCTTACTATGGCGAAATATGTAAGGTACTGAACATACTACGGCTTATCTCTATCAGTATAACCACTTACGGTTACCGCAATGAGAACATCGCGCCTGTAGGCGTCTGTAGGCCGGCTGGATTGCTCTGAAACCTTCGCCGCCAAAGCAGAAAATAAAAAGTAAAGAAAGAATATGATAACAAACAAGCATGAAAAAAAAATACAAAATACAAAAGAAGAACATTGAAATAATTATTTAAAAATAATAAAAATTAAAAGTAACGAGTAGTCTGTAGCTGTATCTACATACAATAGGCGTGCGCACGGGGTGGGGGGGGGGGGCGCAAAGCCAGCCCCATAATAGGTAGGGAGGGGGGGGCGATAGGGGGGGCGCAAAGTCAGCCCCATACATTGACATAATAGGGAGAGGGGGGCGCTGCGACGAACCTTCGCCCCCCCCCCCCCCCCCTGAAAGGGAAACCCTGCGCACGCTTATGTACATACATACATAGTTCTCCAATCATTTGCCTCAGTATATCACCAAATGAAGAGTCGCGCGGTCCCCTATGCATTCCCCTAAGACGACTCGAAGGCGAAAGCCACCTTCTTATATGCTTCTTTTTTTACTTCTTTTAATTCTCAGTTGATTGTATTAACCATAGAGTTTCCTACAATATTTACAATGATGTGTAGCGCACGGATTTGCCTAGTCTTCGTGCCTTGCGGTCTTCGGACGCACTTGTGGCTTTGTTTATTATTGTGTTTTGGTTTTGTTTCGAATAAAAGAACGGACCGTTGTGAACTTCGTGAGCCGATTTGAATCAGTGAGCCTAAAAAAGTCAAGGTGATGAAGCGTAACTGGCTGAGCCTTTGCTGAACTTCGTCTTGCGGCAAAGCGGATTCAGGCCTCACGGAGCCAAACAGAGCCGAAAGAATGAAGTTTAGACAAATCCGTGTACTACCCATCATTCCCATGCTGCCGTGCGTTGCAGCTCCCATAGACACTAGCGCCAGAGTTCCCTCTAGTGTATCTATACGAAACCCCATGAAGCTTTTTTGCACCTTGCGTGGTGTAGCACTTCCTCCGGGATCGGCCGACCATTGAGCAAGCAACGATGTCACGGGATGACGTCACCATGCGACATTATGTTTTGTGACGTCATGATGACGTCACAGATGATGACATACAGACGCAATCTGTCATTCGTGACTTTTTTGATGGTACATGTTGATGCCGACGCCGCCGATGCGGGTTTCTTGATGCACCTGAGGTTCATGAGGCATTTCGGTGTCGGCGGCAAAATTGGTCAGATTTCATCTCTCCCTGATAAAACTACCAGCATCCCCTTTATGGAAATATCAAAGCCGCGATGGGCACTGCGAAGTAACGGCTCCAATTCTCTCATTTGACCCGACCGCCTGTCTCCCCGAATTTCAAAAGGAAATTATTTGATTTACTTAATACAGTAATTGACGACTCTAATCCTCTTAAGATGCCTGCTGCCACAGAAAAAGTGATTGTTAAGAGAACGAGCAAGTATTGCATTTACCTTATTTTTTAGAATTTTCGGACACATTTCTTGAAACACTGGGTATACTTTCTTACCTAACATTTCCATAAGAGGTCTTTAAGGTGACTGAAATATTTTCCCTTTCGTTGGCGAAGTTTGCAGTCATACATAAATTATTTCAATACGCGAAATTATTCACATGATTGATTGCAATTGATCACCAATATATGAAAATGCTCCCTCTTTTATAACGAAACGCGAGTAAGTTGCACAGCTTGTGAAAACTGGTAACAAAATGCACATGACGGCACGTATCAGGTACTTCGCCTGACCAATTACTAAAGTCACCCCAACAGAGACGAGAAGATGGTAGAAAATAAATCTTCGCCACGATCGCGCCCACTGGTTGCTTACGAGAGCGGCCCGCACGCCGAAATGTTGTCATTCGAGAAGCGGTCAGAACGGCCATGTGCGTCAGTAGTAAGAACGGCCAAGTGCGTCAGTAAATTGTGCGAACATCTATTCTTACAGCAGCGGCCGTTTATGCGAACAAGCTGCGAGCGGTCGCCAACGTTACGTCGGATGACTGGCAGCGCAGGGCCCAATGGACATCTTGGCGGTAAAGGCCGGCGCTGTGCGAGCGAGCATCCTGCCAAACTCGGTGACGTCCGCAGGGTACGGCCGTGAAGCTCGTCCAATTGGAAAAAAGGGGCTAATGACACGCCTTTCCGCACGGACACTCCCTGATCGAAAGTGTCGCTCCGGGACGCCTGAGCGTGGAAGCAAATAAAACTCCGCGATAACGCTGGCGTCCGGACGCACTCGTGAGGTATCCTCCAGCCGGTATCAATCAGCTGGGCGCCGGTCCCGGGGGCATCCGTGCCAGGCCGCGTGCTTGGACCAGATCGGAGAAACGCCGCGCCGCCACCACCTGTCCAGTCCCCCCCCCTCACTGACAGTGACAGAAAGGCTCTGTGCGTGCACGCTTGGTAAGGGCGCCTCGCCGCACATCACGTTCGCTCAGCTCCCGGCCGGTCTCGCATTGTTTCGTTCTGGCATGCTGTCGCATTGCAGACGTCCACCCGCTGCCTCAACGAGCAACTCATGGCGGTTTGTGTCAGGTCGCCTGCCAAGCGAATGACCGCGCTCAAGTTTTTTTTGTCTTCGTCGCAACACGCAAGGAACATGTTTGTCCATACTCGTCGTCTTTTGGTTCACTGCTGCATCCTCTGGGACTCCGGGCTGACTCTGGCGCTGACCACCGATAGAGCGGAACCCACCCCCGTCGTACTAGGTGGTTGCACACAGTAGTCTCGACGTACTAGGTGGTTGCACGTAGTCGTCTAGTTAAGATCGCTGAAATTTCATTCATTCATTCATTCATACTTAAGCTGCAGCCCCACTGCGCATGGTTTTTTTCCTGATGTTGGCGGCTGCAGGAACGTCGACCTACTCGCAAATTTTACTATAGCCCACGCGCTCCAGTCTTTCTAGCACAACAGCCGTTGCAGAGGTGGAGCACGCTTTACAGGGAAGATTGGCATTTTTTTCCGTATGACCTTCTCATGGGTTAACGTAGGTATGCGCTCTGAGGGAGGTGTAAAAAAGACGCAGCGTTGTGCGGCCTATCTATCTATTTATTTATTTATTTATTTTATTTCGGGCTGCTATCCTGGATACTAGTCCGTTGACATGAGGGGATATACACGAAAACTGTGTGTACACGACATACTTTCGTGAATATAGGGCAAAAGATAGCAAACACACCGCATAGCATAAAGGAAATGATAAAGGCACGTTCTATAGCTTACTTAGAGAAGTGCTTACAAGACTTTTTGTTTGTTCGCCGCAAATGAATGTTCACGAACTCAAAACCGCCAAACAAAGAACTCCAGTCCTCAGAGCACCCGTAGCACTTCAATATAAAAGTTCTTGCACAACCAGTTTTGGTTTCGTTATCGGAGTTGTTGACGCCATGAGCCTGTTGATGAACTCCAGCAACAGCTCCGCCTGGGCTTCTGTTACAATGTCGCCGTGGTGCGCTTCGGCGCGTCTATAAACTGAGTCTCTCTTGGGAATGCAAGACGAATACTTGTAGCATCCTCGCCATTTGTATCCATTTCTCTGAAGATGAAGAGTTGCCAGTATAAGGTGACGAAACATTTCATACCTCTAGCTCAGGTCCTACTGCTATCTTCGACACGGATGTTCAGCGGCTTGTAGGAGTCACTTCATAACTGGCGAGGCTGCATGGCACCACTTCTCTTTCTTCAGCGGTCCCTCTTTCAATGACTGGTTCTTTATGCATTTTTATTCTTTTACAATCTGTTTAACGATGTTATCGGATAAAAATGAACGTTCGTTGGCTTTCATAAACTACGAATCCGATGCACTTTAGCTGAAATTGACATTAGTTAACATAAAGTCACCTTTTATGTAACCCTACTTGTTTTCGTGAAATAATTTAGCAATGAATACCGGTAGACAATAGCAATAGAATGCATTGTTTTACAAAAAGGTAAGCCTTACTCATGGGTTTTGATTTCACAGCGCTACATTACCACTTCCTCCCCTTCCACCGAAGTTGTAAACTCACAAACCCGTCTGTAAGCATACACTTTTTCAGCATCATATTATGACTAGAGATACAAGTAGTGTCGCAACTGTGAAATATCCAACCATTGAAGAATTTTGTCAAGGAATAATGACTGTCCACTTCACAGTCTTCCCAATCCGCACAAATTACTGCCTTGATTCAATAACTTCCAGCTATTTTTGCTAGTTCTGAGTAAAACTATTATTAAGCCTAAAATGGGATCATTATAAAATAAGCCAGACAATTTCTGTCTTCAGCCTTGTCATCAGAAAAGAAATTTGTGTTTAAAACAATTTTAAATGAAACAACACGAAGGAAAAAGAGATAAGAAAGTTATTCCGCTTTATCCTCTAAAAGTTTCCTAACCTTGCGCTGAAAGTACAAGAAATCAATTGTGTCGTTGGAACGAAACGTGCAATTACTTTTGCCAGCAAAGCAAACCAAAAAAATATTCCCTTATAAATTCTCAGCATTAAAATACACGATGATTCTGTTTCTTTCTTTCTTTCTTTCTTTCTTTCTTTCTTTCTTTCTTTCTTTCTTTCTTTCTTTCTTTCTTTCTTTCTTTCTTTCTTTCTTTCTTTCTTTCTTTCTTTCTTTCTTTCTTTCTTTCTTTCTTTCTTTCTTTCTTCACTTATTTATTTATTTATTTATTTGTGTCTTTCCTGCTTTCTTTATTTAATGAGCGCTATCAAGCTCAACTTGATTACACTGTAATTCATTCGGCGCTAAGAGATTTATATCATTAGTCCGCCTCGTCTCTTTGAAATAAACTCCTCTTTAATAAATACGCGTTCTTTTTCTTTCTCTCTCTTTCTTTTTTTATAGCATGGGGAGGTTCATAATATGAAGTGGCAAAAGGAACTCCACCGCAAACATTTGCTTGGTTTCGCAGTTTTTTGGAAAGCGACAAGAACAACAGTAATGAAACACAACAACGACTACAACAGAACTCTGACGTGAAAGTGTGGTGCTTTCTTTTTTTGCTTTTTTTAAATGTCCGACGGCTCGAGGGGAGCAGAGAAGCGATGTGCTTTTGATGGGGCAAGTGCGAACGGGCAAATTGTCAGCACTGGCCTTGGTCGAAGAGCTTCCGTCAGGGCGCCATTTCCTCGGGGATGGGCAGGAGAAGAGAGCAGGCGGAAAGCTCTCGCGTCCCTCTCGCGCTCCGCGATAGATCGCCGGCGTCGCCAGTACGCACGGCTGCCAGCGGTTTGCCGTGCGCGCGAAGCCTGTGCCGTCGCGATAAGTGCCGCCAGCGAAAACACATGCACGATTTGCGTGCGAGGCGTGCTCGGCAATGACGGGTTCGGGCCTCACTCCGTCTCTTCGGGCAGCTGGCGCCCCTGCATGTTTCTTCTCGTTAGTATTTCGTGCTTCCGTAGATGCTCTCTCGTGAGCCGCTTCGCTTGGCACTCGCTTCTGCTGCCGTGGTTAGGGGAACGACGTGCCTTAGCTGGAAGAGCTTGGGTTCGGCACGCCAGTGTCCTTGGTAGGGTTCAAGGCTCGGTGAAGACGCGAAGGGGATTCCCCACGTCCACCGAGTGACGACGCGAAGTTGTGACGAGTGCCTCGCAGTGTGCGATCTCCATTAGTCCATTCGAGATGTTTCTCAACTCTGACAGTCGTGTTTTTTTTTAGAGAATTTTTTTTTAGAGAGGTTGAAAACAAAATGTCACCTAACGTTGTCATTTGAAAGAACGCCTTTTCCACATCCCATATAGGGGTCATTTTTGAAGAAAATTTGGCGTCAGGTTTCGAAAAAACATATCGATATTGATTTCCACAGTGACTAAAATTTGGACGTCGATCCTGAAGTATACCGAGTTTTCGTTCCACGGTGATGTTTCAACTCATAGTGACCGCATGGGGTGCCTCACTAAAAAAAAAAAAAAAAAAAAAAAAAAAAAAAAAAAAAAAAAAAAAAAATGCTTGTGACCAGTTTCGTCTCTGCAGCTTACCCGAACAAAACGCTATTAATTGCAATAGGGAAGTAAATAAGGCCAATACTATTTAGCAGTGTCACAAAATTTTATTGCATGTGAAACCGTGGGCCGTGTGTTTGAGATCCCTGACTAGAATAGCGGCTAACCCTGTCTGTGTTGCGGCTACGTCACTGTTGCTGACAGGTTTGCCCCGCACAACGTTCCAATTTACGGCAGCATGCGTTATAACAGTAGCACATATACGGGTACAAATTAAGTGATAAACTTTTGCATCTACTGCTCAAATTCCTCTATTGTTGAGCCGGCTCATAAACTGCACATTTTTATACTGGTTCTTCAGTATCACAGTGCGTAGTTTCAAGGCGTACGTGGTCTAGATTCATAACGGCGCATGGCCGTATCGTTTCGCATGAGCGAGCATTCCACGGGAGTATTTTATGTGCGGCTCCCACACTCAACGTGCTCCAGGCATTCGTAATGACTATCGCAGTCACGTGCCTTGATTTCACTGCTACAGAACGTTTTCTGTACCGAGTTCGCTCGCTTTTTTATCATCATCAAAATGAGAGCGAGGAAGAAATTACTCGCACCTCGTTCCTAATGGTGTGTGCGCACCTTTAACATCACTAATTAGCCACGCGACAGATGTACCTTTCAGTGGACACAAGAAATAAATAATGCGACAAGCCGGGCATTCAGACGACACGCTCTGCTAGTCATTACAGCTGTGTCGTCAACCAAGGCCAAGAAATAAGTAATAATAAAAGGAAAACAAATATCAGAGTGCCGGTGTTTCGTTACACAGACGCTTTATTGTTGGCGTCACCGTGCTATTCATTAACTGCTCTTTTCTTTTCCCTGGCTGTAAGGAGACCCCGGAGAAAAATGGAAAGCAACTTCTACATCGCCGGCCGAGGTGTGAACGTACTTAATGAGTCTAGACAGCCTTCTGAGTCAACTTTCTAGCTGTTACCTTGTTTCGAGCTAGAGATGACTTCAGGTCAGGAGAAAAAACCGCACATATTCTCTTCTCTTCCGGTTAACTAATGAGTCCATCAGGGACCGTTCCCGTTTTTGTTTCATTAATTATTTCGGCAGGTGTCACTTTACTCCGCTCTGCAAGAGTAAACAAAAACCATGGCACACCGCTTAACGGCCTCGGGTTTTCCAAGGCCTCGTTATAAAGCAGCTTATTTCGGCTTTTATTTTTTTTTTTCAGCGAATTCTGCTGTTTCAAGGCAGCCTCAGAGAAATTTCGTTAAAACGCTGAGCGAGCGAAAGTCATTTTAAAAGCAGAACTACCATTTGGCCTCTTCTTGCTTCAGCCCGTCGCGGAGCTCCAAATAGCGAGAGTAGCCTCAATGTCGTTTGAAATATGATACATGCTGTACTTAGAAATGCGTTTCGCGCATAAACTCGGTGCGCTGAAGCCTTGCTTTTTTTTTAAGGGTACTGAAAATGGGCGCGTCTGTGTCTAGCTGTGCGCACACCTTAACTGCGCCGCAATGCAGGTGATGAAAATAGCGAGGATGGAATGGAGCAGAACAACACATGAAGAGCGCGAACCAAGCGAGGAAGGAGAAGGCAGACCAGGACACCGTCATTCGCGGTATACATATTATCGTTGTACTCTCATCTTTATCTTTCTTTTTACTCCAACTTTACTGCTCGCAAAAGGGTCCCTTCACAAGCTTATTTCCGTGCACCCACAATTTCTTATTGTCAACTAGTTTTTTTTTCTTCTTTTTTATAGTCTTTTGGCTTGAAAGGCTGCCGCGTATATACGCGCTTTCTTAGTTGGGAAAGTCCGCAGGCTTCTCTAAATATCTTGCCCCTTTCACTTTCAAACTAAATCCTTTTGCGGAATGAGTTGTGTTACATTTAACGCAGGTGCTGCTTAGCTTCTGTAATCACGTTCTGCTATCATTATATGCCGTTCGTGGGTGCGGGTTTGTCAACCGTCGTGTCGCCATGCACTGCTCAATATTAGCCGGCGTAGGGTGTTCATTCTGGCACAGTAAGAGCAACCAGTGATCACTGAGGTGTGAAACAGGAAAAAGCAGTGACGCCGCAGCACCTGTAATAATTCTTTAGCTGCCGCTTCTTATTTCAAAATGCCACCGGTCAATTCACGGCCTAGTGGCCCAACTGTGACATCTCCACTAACACAGACAGCAGCGAGTTTGTCGTCTTGTGCGTCTGCTTTTCATTGAAGAGGCTACAATGGCTAGGGATATGATTGCGAATTTAAGATAGGAGACATCATCGTGGAGCCAGATAATTGCATCAAACTCCCTTCCCACCTGAACGTGCTCCTCGCTATTAAAGCGCTGCCCATTTATGGGCAACGTGCAGGGGCGAAACATGAGCACGCCAGCTTCGAGCCATATTACATTAATGATCATAACGCTAGAACTTCAATCGTGCAGCGCCTTCGATTGAGCGTGCAGTGAGCTTCAACGGAGAGTTGTGCAGAGCGCGAAAATCGAGCCCGAATGACCGAGGCCTGATCGCCGGTAGACGTGCTCTATGCCTGCTGGTGAAATTCGATCAACCTATCGCGTGGCGTGCATGGACTGAGCGCCACAGATGGCCGCAGCGCGCGTTGCCGCTCCTCGACGGGCGGTGCTGATGAGTTGAGCTTGCCGGAATCGTGTACTCGTATCTATGTCGTTTCTGAATTCTGACTTATCCAACAATAGCAAGCATTGTCCGTCTTTCTTGTAAATGGGCTTACGCAGAGAGAGCATCCGCTCCTACCTTTAAAAAGTTGCTGCGAAACTACAATTAAACATTGCTTTCCATGAAACCGTGCTTTGTAAACGCAGTTTCAGGCTGGCGACAACTAGAGCAGCCAAAGTAATAGAACGACTGTCTTGTTGTCAGAGGTTGTAATAGTTAGTCTAATGGTCCTTAATTATTACTACGAGAATGACCTTCTCCTAACTTTAGCATTTTTATACACAATTGTAATAAGCAGTATGAGCAGTTTTTGTCAGCTTATAAATCAAGGTTTATGTATAATATCAAGCTGTCACATACTTTGTTGGCTGGTGAATTTGCTCTTAGCAGTTCGACCGTGAGAGCCATTTACGGGTACGTGGAACCTTATCTGTTGTTACTACGGTCAATTCTTAATATTTTTGGCATGGTCCAGACTGCACTGCACGCACACTTGTGTAAGTGCAACGTTGGCTCTCGCAAGTTGTAGGTGAAAATTGTGCAAGCGTTTTCAGAGAGGCGCGTGTACTGTCATCAATACGCCTTTCTTTCCCTGTGAATCCTGTTAGAAGTCACATTAGTTAAGGGTACATGTTCTCTGAACGGTTCTGAGGCGTGGGTGCGGGAATTTCGCGCAGTAGAAGTTATAAATAACGCAGGCGTTGGTTTACGAGATTTATTGGGATATGCGAGAAAAAAGCGTAAGCACTAAATGGTATAAGAGTTCTTTTAGCTATTAAGTAGCGCGTTTCATTTCACTGAGTGACTGAAGCGACTGCGCTACGATCGCATTCGCAGAATTGCGCAAGATTGCTTAATGGATAGTGTTATCTGATGGTGCGGTCAAGATAGAATTGCACAAGCTGGCGAGTTGCGGGGGCAGTAGAGGAGTCTGTGCACCACTACGTTTTGTAGCAGTAGGGCCTGCACAATTTGCTATCTGTCGCTTGCGCAGAATTGCTCTCGGTCGCTACACTGTCTGCTGAACACACAAGCAGCGAAAGGGTTTGCCCACGCGCGCCACTGTATATATCTCTGAGGATGACAGCCGTAGAGTATCTCTGCCATAGTGACGCAATCTGTCTGGATGACATCGCGGCGCTTAGCTTCAGTGGCTGCGCGTATTCTATAAATTTGAGCTTTTTTTTTTCTCGTTTTCCCATTTTGAAATAGTGTTGCCGTGTTCTGCATTAAGTTTTCTTCGACCTTCAAGAACCAGTTGCTGATGTGGTCAACCTCTCTTCACCGGGATTTCAACACATCATGCTAAAAAATAAGGACATGTTTGAGATCGGGCTAATAACTTAAACGTTTATAAATTTGAGCGCATTTCTCTCTGCATGGCGATTTGTTCTCGAATATTTCCGCACACAAGTGCCAAATCGCCTGTTCGATAACTGACGTATTTAGCGCTCAGCTTTAGACCGAATTTAGGTGTTTTTTTTTTTTGGCCTACTGTCAGAAACTCTTCTCCTTCTCTCCCATTCTTTTACACCCCCTTTTCCCTTTCCCAAGTACAGGGTAGCAAACCGGAGTCTTCCTCTGGTTAGCCTTCTTGTCTTTCCTTTATCTTTCTCTCTCTCTCTCTCTCTCTCTCTAGGTTTGCCCGCATTCCATTTCAAGGTATCTTTTGGGATGAACTCGGCGCAAGGTGTGCTCGCATCGCGCAGTGAAATTAATAGGCTTTCAATCTTACCGTGCTTCATCAAAGCACCCTCGCCTTAAGCTGTATTGTAGACAGGATCTCACGTCTTTTTTTAATGGGATAAGCCTCTTTAGGGTCTTTCTAAATTTATTTCAACTAAATTAAAATTGCCTAGTTGCATGCATGATGACAGCATATGATACGACCAATAGGCGTCTAGTGGGGTGGAATGAACTATGCGCCTTTTGGTGTATTGGAAACAAACTAGGGTTTTCGGGGTACAGGTGCCGTCGAGGCTATTACGCACCAAGTCCAACGTTTGGTTCGGCACCAGGTATGCGTAATATGCTTCAGAGGCGTACAAGGAGAAACAAGGCGAACAAGTCGGAAAGGCAGCAGCATTGAAACACCTACGCCGGGAAAGAGTACAGGCGCAATAACGTGCCTGTTTCGGTGTGCGTTTACAAAGCGAAACAAACCAATCAGGTTGTAGCTTTATTTAGTGCTCTTTTCCACTTGTCTTTGTGCCTTCGTAACGCCCTTCCGTTCCTTTTTCTTTTCCGTTAGCGGTGATCATGCTTTATTGCTTCTCTCTCAGTAGCGGGTGGGCGTACATGAACACACTAGCAAGTAAAAAGCTAAAATGCTAGAGCAGAAAACAAAACACACATACACACATACACACACTAACAGACCAACGATCGTGGTGTAAGTGGGACATGTGAGAAATTGGGCCCGCGTTGGCTTTCATCGAACTTTCGTGCGTCTATATAGGGACTACACCCTCTTTGCAGCAATCGAGGCGCACCTTCGTCCATTTTGTCGCCACTGCGTCTACCACACTTTTTTACGCCAGCGAAGCCCAAGGCCGCTGGCATAACGACGCTGTGCAAAGAGGGTCAACCTGTTCGTCCCGGCTCTAGCACAGCGCGCCTATGGCACGGTTTCCCCGGCGCTGTTTTACGACGCAATACAGATTCCACGCCAGCGTTGAACGCTTTTTCTTAAGTGAAGGTGCGATGCTCCCATAAGCTGTCCGTACCTCAAACTGCAAGAAGCTCTTTAGGCGTATATAGAACTCCTGTAAGGAGCTGCGTAAACGAACTCAATCGATGATGCTTTCTCTCTGAAGAATAAAACTGGAGGGTGCGTTTGCAGCACATTGGGGTGGCGGCAGATATTCCCATCCGCTTATTAGCGTTAAATATGTCCACCGCCGTGTGAACAGAACAGCAAGAAAAACGGCTAGAGATAACTATACACGGCACCCGTCGGCCAGCTGGGGGTTTCTTCTTCTGCTTCATCTTTTCGTAATAATAATAATAATAATAATAATAATAATAATAATAATAATAATAATAATAATAATAATAATAATAATAATAATAATAATAATAACCTGGATATCTTTTATCAAAACGTTCGTGGTCTTCGCATTAAGACACCTGAATTCTCTAAGGTTATTTCGTCTTCCCATGCTATCATAGAAACGTTCTGCTCCTCGCAATTTCATGAAGTTTTGCCTTTTAACGTAACGAGGGACGGTGCTCCCGCCCATGCGGCGACGGACGCGGAGCCTTCCATAGGTCCACCCAGTCAGGTTTTGTAATGCTTTTTTTTTCTTGATCTGGATGTTTTTCATATCTCGCAGACATTGCTTTCTTCCGAAGATTGAGCTCTTTTAACATAGTGTCGCACATTGTACAAATCATTTTCCCATTGCTCTTTCAGCCTACCTCGCGCTTTGATGTATGCGACTTCATTTATCATTGTCCTTTTATGTGTCTTGTTTTATGTTACAGTATTTTCGCACTGTTAACCTGACTCATTGCTTATATATATATATATATATATATATATATATATATATATATATATATATATATATATATATATATATATATATATATATATATAAAACTGCGCTTTCTTGTTCGTATTTTCTCCTGTGTGCTGTCTTCGTTCTGTTGTTTATTATTATTATTACTTATTTTGTTTGCACGCGCCAGCACAAGAACGTTACGGTTGTGCCCGGCCACGTTACATAAAGGGTTTTTGTTGTTCTTGTTGTTTCGTCGTCGTCGTCGTTGTCGTTGTTGTTGTTGCTGTTGTTGTGGTTGTTGTTGTTGTTAACATATTCTTTGAAACGGTGCGGCGACAAATAGTCTTCTATTTAGTTCGTTATAACCACGTTTTATAACATTTATTTTAAGTAGCGCACTTTTCTTTCTTAATTGTGACCTCTATTTCTATATTGTGCAAAGAGAGGGTGAAATTTGACTTTGTACCAAGGACAAATGCACAACACGAGCTGGATAGTTTCCTATTTTCTCTGCCGGTGACGCACGTCAGGTTATCGGTCGTACGAACGCATTGAGAGTAAGCGTTTGTAAATTCCACTACCAGACGTGACCGGTAGAAGAGGATTGCTTCTCTACGGGGGAGAGGAGACCCTCGTAACCACAACGCCACCCCATGTTATGCAGCCGGCGATTGGAGCCACTTCAAGAAAACCAGAAAACTTCGGTCTATTTGCGGGTGTGCAGAAGTTCCCTGGCAGCGTCTGTTTTCAGCAAAATGATTTCAGGCACCTCCTTGCTTTCTTGGGGCCATGATGCTGCCCCGGCAGCTGACTCGTTTCGGAATATGCGAAAATAACAGGGAAGCCACTGAAAGAAAATGTGGTGAAATATTTGAAGGACGAATTTTTCGGCTACTAAGAAGCTTTTCTTTCTGAGAAATCCGTACGGATTTCCTTGTGGCTTCGTGCTACAAACGGGTGATTGTATATTTTCCCTTTCTTAACCCTTCCGCCACCTTGCGGGATTCCGCAGAACTCATTTGCAATATTTCAAAAGCATGATGGTGCATTTTCCTATCGTCAGATGCCATCTGTTCCTGCGTAAATATTGCTTCGGGAATATTGTGATCCCGTTCGTAAGAAATGCTTGTCTTTGCCTCCCGCTAATATTCTGGATTCTATTGTGATAGGCCGGTGCCCGTTTTTATAAACCTCCGTAGCATGCTATAGCTGCTCTGTGAATGCTGGCTAATGGTCCACATTTATAGAACGCATACAAGTGTGACTTGTGATTCGCTTGGCTGTTGCCTGACTATCGTCCGGTTTATTGTCATAGACGGAGATCCCCTAATCAGAAAGTGTGTACTTGCGCAAGAGAGTGCGTCCTCATGAAATGGGGATTCCGACCATGACAAGGAAATGTGTTGCTTGCACGTGCAGCTGTATCCTGAAACCGGCGAGCAGAGCGGTGGAGCGGCGTGCGCAGCGGCGTCGTCGTCCCTGCCGACGGGGCGCTCGCCGGCGCCGCTGGTGGCCGTGCAGTCGACACCGACGCCGCCCCCCGAGCGAGGACCACCTGCCACCGAGCGGGGGCGGCAGCCTGCCGCTCAGTGCCTCATGTCACTCGCTGACGGCCGCCACGACGGGCAGCAGCCTGGGCTCCTCCATCAACGACCTGACGCTCGAGGCCGAGCAGCTGGAGCGCGCCATCCGCGCCAACGATGTGGCCACCACGCGCCGCCTCCTGGAGCTGCACCACGGTCGCTTCTCGGTCAACCTGCACGGGAGCCTGCTGGACAAGAGCAGCGCCGGCTCGGCCAGCCAGGACATGGAGATCCTGCTGCGCAAAAGCCAGACGCTCATCGACCGCTTCGGTCGCGGTGACTCGGTCTCCACAGACTTGGAACCCGTGCCGGCCGTGTTCGCATCCGCACTGCACCTGGCCGTAGAACATCAGGCACTGGACGTGGTCGGCCTCTTGCTCAAGTACGGCGTCGAGCCTAACGAGGCCGGCGTGCCTTTGGGCAGCCTGCGCCGCGGAAGCTCGGCTGCCTCCGAGGCCAGCGGCTCGCTGCGCCGCGCCACGCTTAGCCCACGCGCTGCGGGCCACAGCCCCGATCAGGCGCCGTCACCCGAGCTGCGACGCCGCAAGTACGTGCCGCTGCGTCCCGAGCTGGCCGCCTCGCTGCGCGTCGTCCGACACTCGCCGGACGGTCGAGAGATCACTTTCGAAGAGGAGTACACTCGCGACTTCCTCTACAGCCTGCCGCCGCTATTCCTGGCTGCCGCGCTGGGCCGCACGGCTGCGGCGCGGCTCTTGCTCAAGTATGGCGCCACCGCCAGTCCCCGCGACAAGAACGGCGTGACACCGCTGCATCTGGCCGCTTGTCAGCCACAGCCATCGTGGCCCTGCTTGCGCCTGCTGCTCGAAGCGGGAGCTCGCATTCACGTTGCCAGCCTGCGTGGCGCGACACCCTGCGACCTCGCTGAGACCGACTTGAGCGCCGTGCAGATCTCGCTCATCGAGACTGCCTTCTCTGGCGCTCAGAACGCCGCGGCTGCCGCAGCCGCGGTGCTACAGATCGCCAGTCCTGGGGCGCCCACGTCCGCAGCAGCTGCCGGCGCCGTTCCCGCCGCGGCATCCTCGGCGATACCCGCCGCGCCGCCCGTCAAGCCACCCCAAGAAGAGGCCCACGTGACAAGATCCAATATATTGCGCCGCCTGCAGGACTCGAGGCCGGGCCAAACACACCGCGGCTCGGCCCGCAAGAAGGAACTGCCCGACGAGCTGGCTCCGTCACCAGATGGCCCACCGCCGCCTGGGAAACAGCGCAGCCCTGGAGTCCTCAACGCCGCGCCTGAAGAAGACAAGACCCAGGAAAGAGTGAGTCAGCTGTTTCCCCATCTATCATTATACTTGTAGGGCCTGGCAGCGTTCCGCACAGTACTGGACACTGTGCAGGACACGTTCAGCACTATAACATTAAACACTATATCTCATTCAACGCTATGTAATCCGGAGCCAAATTCAAGGAAGCTTCTGGTTCGTAAGAGCCATTTGCTTGCTTTGGTAGTGGGATCACTGAAATAAAACGCTTGACGCCGCCGATGTCTCCTCGCGAGAAAGCGTTGGTCGCAGACGCTACATTTATCTCGACCAACGCTTCAAGTGTCCTCGATTGTTGTGACACCTGGTGCGCAGCAGTGTAAGCACCATTCGTTCCTGCGCGTCGCGTCTCCGCGCTAGCACTGCTGCGCACCAGGTGTCGCGACCGTCGATTGCACTTGCACAGCCTGTGACCACGGCAACATCAACAGCTTCACCCCCCCCCCCTCCCGTTGCTGCTGTCGCGCAGTGCACTGTAGCTGAGCAAACCACCCACTGGAGAGGAGGAAGCTATCCACGCTCGTTTCGCTCGTATGCTGCTTTCTATTTCAGTTTCGTCTCTCATTCTCCACACTGTCGGGAAACAGAAAAGTAGACAAAAACTGCAGAGCGTGCTAATGAGTGATGATTAAATAATACAATGATGCGCTTACCTAATTGCATCATGTATTTGTTACGGCAAACACATCATCAGTAAATTTGGTCGCCCAAAGACGAAAGCTTCATACGCAAAATTTGTTGAGAGAACACGCCATCAAATCGCGACATTGTGCATAATAGATAGAACGGCTGGTCACTTAATGGCAAAGAGTACTTACGTACAAAAAATACCCTATGAATCACGTCTGTGGGTTTTCTTTATTTTTTTTATTTTCTTCTCTGCACTGAGCTATAGAAAGATTTGTTCCGAAATTGACTACATTGTTGAAATGCAAATGTGTTTTACGCTGAAGTTCTAGGAACTGAACTGACGAAGTTGGTAACCAAGGCATTGGTGGAAATCATGCATAATTTTTTCAGGCCTATTTACCACATAGCTTCGCAATATGGACAATACTAAGAACGGTAAGCCGTGTAGTTCATGATTCGCGAGGCATTTGTTAAGCCACATTTCTTAAAGGGCCCCTCACCATGTCACATAACAAATTTAGTTAGACACTGGAAGCTGTTGTGTGCCCAATGAAGAGCATTATGCCACAAGAACTTTTACAATCGTTTCATTACGAGCTGAGAAAACCAACATGTAGAAGCGGCGCGAAACCATGGACCATGGTGCGAGGAGGCGAGCTCGAATCCCGTGCCACTCGCCCCGCGTAGCCTTCGCAAGCCAAATCCATACCTGCCAGGTCTCCCGAATTGTCCGGGAGACTCCCGAATTTTGATGGTTTTGTACGATTGTACGACCGGAACAGAAATCTCCCGAAAACGCACCCGTGTTTGGCGAAATATTTCTCCTAGCCTGGCCACATAGTGCCGGAGCTGCGTGAAAATTCAATCTAATGCTACTGCGTAACGCCGATTGACATCGTGATCAGTGAAGAGTCTAAAAAGCGTAGCCAGTCAAGCGCGAAAGTGAAATTGAAGCTCCTAGTAGAGTGTATGTGAACGCAGCGCCGCCATCGCTTTCATGCCTACGCAGCTGCCTGGGGTAGCACTAGCCTGGCAGGCTAAAGTGGCTAAAGTCTGATTCTCTCTGCAGTTTCTCTCACTTTTGCCAGCTTTTGCTGCAGGCAGCACTAGGCCGCTTCCATGCGCTCATCGGGAACTTTTATGTTATTTGTTGGCTTCGGCGCTCCGGTGCGTGGTGTAGTGCGTCCGTTACGTAGTTGTCGGCCATGACGCTTAGTAAACAATAAATGTCTTCAGGTCTTTTTAAGGCAGTATAACGCAGAGTTTGGCTGTATTGTGGCGTCGCGGAAAGGCGAGCATCATGCATTTTGCACTGTTTGCAATTGTGACATCTACATCTCGCACGGTGGTAGAACCGACTTGACTACACACGTGTCGTCGAAGAAGCCCGCCAGCAACCTTTCGAGCCAAGAGAAGCAGCATTGCCTCCAACAATTTTTCGGTAGACAAGACAATGGCCGCGATGTCATCCATCCGAACCCCCTCCCCCCCCCCCCCCCTTCGTCGCGTCGTCTCCCTAATGCCCGCGCTGCCAACCTGGCAGGTATGCAAATCCCTTCCCTGACCTCTTCGGCATCCGAGTGGGAGGATCACATGACGCATGCGCATGAACACGTCATGCGCGTGCCAGGTCACGCGCGCATGACGTGCCCGAGCAAGCCCGAGCCCCTAGCACGCGAGCGGTGTTTTCGTGTTGCGCCGGCGCTCTCTGTGGTCTACAGCCTGTTATGGGCACGAGAGTAGCGGTATCATGAGGCAGTGCCGCTTGAGCATTTAGTTAGACGCGGGAGAATAAATGAGCCTAGTGAGTGCTCGAACGCGCCAGAAAACTACTTTCGTTGTCAGGGCTGGCGTCTGGTCGAGGCGCAAACCGCGAAAACACGAACGCATGCGAAGCGGAGGCAGATTAGTCCCGCATCTTGCTGCGCTTTGCAGTAAAACAACATTTAAAAAAAAGAAGAAAAAAAAAACAAGAACAACACGCACACATTCCGTTTGAGTGTCTTATTATTTCTCTCAAATTTCATTCATTTGTTCGAGCAACAAATTACACAAACTACACATGTCGCGTCAAATAATTATCGTAGTGTCACGTGCTACTGTGGCGACATCAGAGCACAGATGAGCGACGTCAGAGCACTTAGATGAGCGACGGACGTCAAAGCACTGCCAACTACGTAGGGTCATTCCTTGTCGTACGTCATCCCCTCCTCCTTTGGGCGCGCGCCCGCGAAGCGAAGGGCAAGCGGCGTTCAGCTTGAAATTTGACCGATTTTTGCGGCTCGTAGCGTCCCAAAATTTGGCAGACGTGATCGTGAACGGTATGCATTGCACTCGTCAGCTCAAAATGGTCAGACCTGGGGAGGGGCGCTTTAAGTCACTTGATAAGTCTCGGGTATAGCTGTGCCATTTGTGTCGATGCTTTAAAAGAAAGCCAGCCATTGCCTGCCATTGGCAGCTTAGACGTAACATTTATTCGGAGAATGCGAAACCCTAATTAGGAGTCGTACTCGCTGTTTTATCGCACTTTAATTTCATTCATCGTTTGGCGCACCAAAGATGATTTTTTCTTGTCTCAGAAATGCTTTACCAACCATGCCCGATCCCCTAACCCTCGTAGGCATGTGGCTTGCCCATCAGGATCCTTGCACAGTAACCACTTATGACGGCCGTATCCTGTGACGATTGACTTCATTTTCAATTTCTTGTCATCCGCCACGTCGAACAGCCTATCCCGCCAATAACGACGGCGCGGCAGCGTCTGAGCCGTTTAATGACCGTCAAGACATTGGAAAATGAGATTGGATTACTCGTCACGGAATACGGCTCCTGCTCATTGGCTTGGTTCACCGGAGGGGCCATTATCTCGAATCTCATAGATTTAATGGGCCAAGCAATAACGTTGGTCCCCTCAAGAGGAGCTTGAAAGATGGCGTAAGATTTGCCGTTTCTTGACGTTGTGTCTTATCGGAGCAGCTGCTCTGAGGCCATAATGAACGCAAGGCCTCAAGAAGGAGCCCACAGGCGCCACCAGTTTCAATAAATCTTATTTACAACAACCTTTATGCGCTTATCTTATCGCGCCGTGAGCGCCAGTGGTCACGTCGACTCAGACGCGAAGAATAAAATGTGAGTCCCTTATTCCGCAGAAAAACAAGACGCATTAGAAGGAGGAGAACAAAAAAGTAGAGCGGAAGAAAGCAAAGATTCGCCGCTAAACGAATGCGCAGTAAACGGGCCGTCAAGTTTCACTTTGCTTTTCTCCCCCCAAAACGAAGAAGGCACAGATTCCCCTAAGCGGTTCTGTCATTGTAGACGCAACGCCGCCGGCAACGTAGCAACGAGAAACAGTTTTTTCCTCTTTTTCGGGTTGTCTCGCTTAAGCTGCGTCGCTGCATGCCTGGTTGCGCGCACTCTGCTCGCAGATTCGAGGGCCGTATTGATTTTTATATGCATCTCGCAAAACCATGATCGGCACGATGGAGGCTTTGTAAAACCTCGCTCGAGAACGCCCCTCGGGGGCCCTTAACCGCCTTCTCAATGCTCTTGCTCTTCTTTGCTTCGCTGGAAGTTTTCGGTGCAGCATCGCTTCGCGTGCACTCGCTCTGGCTGCCCCTGCTTCGACGCTTCTCATCGACTGTCTCCGCTCCGGCCTTACAGAAATAAAAACGCAACAACACAGAGGGCGGCCATCGAAGCTGTACTTTCCTTTCGGGGGAAATGTAAGTGGATATAGGGTGGCTTAAAAATGTAGAAGAAAAAAAAATAAAAGATCACCAGGGTCTCCACGCACCCACGTCGTATATATTGTTGCGTCACACGTGCCGCGTATTTCTTAACTGCCCCCCAAAAAAATGTCAGGCAAAAAATTCTATTTAGGCTCGTATCTCTGCCATTGTTGCGTCTCTTATATAATGGCCCCGCTGACTATTCACGGTCGGCAAGGGCGCAGCCCAGTTTATGGAGGAGGGATAGGAACCGTTGTTCAGTGTATTTGCAGAACACGATGCGTTAGTTTGACTGAACAGCTATATGGCACCAGACATTGTCAGACCTGCTGGAATAGGCATTCCCTAAAGAAACACTCCTCAAGAAAATAAATACTGTACCAATAGCGAAAATACAGAAAACTGAATTGATATTACGAACTATTGCAATGCAGATTAGTTACACTCTATTTAAGAATATACAATAATTTTTTTTTAAAATCTCCTCTTTAAACCCCCCCCCCCCCCCCGAAATATAATTTTCGAGTACCTAACAATGTATTATTGCAAAAGCCAACAACTTCAACAGTAGCAGCGCGTTCGTCATATATTTGTGCCTACAAATGGTAACAAAATATCTCGATAAGGTGAACCTTGTTTCGTCAGAGTTAATTTTTGGTAGTGATACACAGCTGTGGTACCGTGTTTAGTTTGGCAAACACAAGTCCCTAGCTTATATGTGAGCATACTGCTCATTGTTAGCACACCATGTAGTTGAAGTAATGAAGATGCGCTAGTGAAGTGAAAGGCTACATGCTACATTACGAATGGCTTGATTTCGGAGGCGTTGAGGAGGAAGGATGAGAGATGGACTCGCGTTTGACGTGATACTTAAAATGGCTGTGGATGAATTCGTGATTCATGTTAAATAAAACTAAGCGAACTGAAATAGGATTGATCTTTAATAGTGTTATTAGTCTGCGAGCTAGCATTTGTTTTATATCAGAAATGCGTTGGGAATATCTAAAGTAGGCACCAAGAACGACTCTCATCGCAGTGTGCGCAACAAGACAACAGAAAGGCGTGTGGCAGCATGAGTGCAAGGGAGAGATTTTGATCTGTTATTTGAACAGTTCAGATGACTACGCGTTCCCTGCGCAAAAAATGGCACTGGACATTGCTCGTCTTACCTTGCCCCAATCCCCCCCTTGTTTTTTTTTTTTGTTTTTTTTTTCGCCCCTAATCAATTAGCAGAGGTCAACTTTCAAGCCTCTAAGGGATATCTTCCGTAAGCAGGCACTTGATAGTTCCTCAATAGACTGTTTTCAACCAATAAATGTTCTCATTTTGTTCCCGTCATTGGCCCTGGCACCTCCTTAAAGGGCCCCTAAACAACCTCTGAAAATACACAGAATGAACGCGTTATTCCTCTCCCGGCGTTTCCCGTCTTTGCGGCAACATTCGTGACGCCAGCAGTTCGTTCACGTGACGTCAGGATGTAATAGGCTCTCTATTGGTCGATATACGAAAGATATCTGTTGTGAATTGTCTCCTACCCTGCTTTGCCATGCAGTCTCCTGCCCATTCTGCCTTGTGTCACATGATCATTGTGCGCGATACACTGATTTCACTTCGTTTTCTGCGTTTGTGACTGCGCAAACGGAGATAGCAGCGTGTAGTCGAAAAGCGCGAAATCTTGACTGGCTCAAAGATTAGTGCGGACATTGCACGTGTTTTATGAAGAAATAAGTGGTGAGGAAGAAATAGCGCTTTTAGAAAGGTTAGCGAAGGCGAGAAACAAACTGCTCTCTCGCCTTTATACTCGGTGTGGTTTAGGGGCCCTTCAAGACACCACAACATTTAATCTTCATTATTTTTGTGTGCTCTCCCTTGCGCACGCAAAGAAGAAAGAACGAAAAAAAAAAAACCGGCACATTTCATTACGCTGGCTACACTCGACAACTTTTTACTGAAATAACGCTATTTTCTTCGAATGTCATCTCAAGCAAAGCCCACCAGTTTCAGAATCACTGGCGTTTAAAAAAAAAATACAAAATAAAGAAAGGTGGGACGATGCGTTGTGCTGGAAAGGGAGCCACGTGACTAATGTGAGTGAGTGAGTGAATAAACATTTATTGGGTCCAGCAAAACGCGATAAAACGCGCACCTGGCTAATCCCACGACGGGACCGACAGGTCTAGCCTGCCGGCCCGATCACGGGCACGCTGGACGGCCAGGATTTGGTCTTCATAGACGGGGCTTCGCAGGAGTGCGTCCCACTCTTCCGTGGTGAACTTACGACTTTTACGCGTGAGCGTTTGCTCTCTCCGCATCCTCCTCGCATTTCTCTAAATTTTTCTCTGCATTTCGCACTTCTCAAAGTACAATGTGACCCACCTGGTATTTGTTGCGGTTAACCACCCCCTGCCTTTAAGTTCCTGTATATATTTCTCTGGTTTCAACTTCGTTCTGATAGCGCAAAAGTTCGGCTAACGCAAGCCCGGTTCGCTGCGACCTTAGTTGCTGTAGTTTCACTCAGACATAGCGTCACTCACCTCGCGTGTTCTGACTACCAGAAGGAGATAAAGTTAAGATAGAGAAAAAAAGAAGCCATTATCTTTCTTCCCACCTGCGCTCACCCAAGTACGCTCGTGCGTCGATTACTCCAGGCCGCATCACCACAAGCCGCCCTGTGCACAGCTCGCTGTTCATTGTATTTTCCATACGAGCATTAGGCAGAGCGCCGCTGTTGGGGGGCGTCGATCTGAACGCCTTTGAAACTATCTCTTCATGGAGCCGGGTGCAACCTTTTGTTTCTTTGCGATACAATTTTCGCGACAACTGCCACCCTAATGGCCCGGGAGAACAGCGCGAGTCGTTGAACCGACAACACGAACGCAATTCCCCGAAAAGCGTCGCCGTTTTATTTTCCAGTGGCGCGTGCGAAGAGGCGAACCGCTGCCGGAAAGGGGGGAGGGGGGAGTGACACGAGCTAGAGGATGTGCTTGTTCGCGCATGCAGAAAAACCATCGGGCATGCCGAGCGTTCCGGAAAAGCTGCATTAAAAAAAAAGAGAGAGAGAGAAAAAAAGAAATAAGCTCGAGCAGTAGAACGACGACACGCCCCAAAGAATAACAATGGGAACGCAAGTGTTCTCAGGCATAGATCACGAAGTAAAGAAATGGCGTACCACAAAATCTGGAACACCATTCTCTTTTGCGTTTTCTTGTTTCCTGTGGCGGCAGTGAATTGCCGACGAGCGCTTTTCTTGCGCGAAATCTTCACTTGCTTCTGCATCGGGGTCCGTCGTATTAGCTGGGTGCATAAGGAAACAGTGATTCCAAAGTCTTGTTTGTAAGGACGTTCCCAATTAAAAAAATAGCGCCTTAAGATACTTATACGGATTGCGAGAAATCACGACGACGCAAAGTACGGCATGTCTTACTTATCGCACGTTAATGTCACTGGTATAGTAAGTTAAAATTACTAGTAGCCTGTGCAGGAAGATACAGCCGCAGAAAATACGCCCAGGGGAAGAAGTAAACGGCATGGCCATGCACCGTAGTTGCATAACTTTTTTATGAATGCGCTTCCATGTGTGATCGCAGCAACTGCGTAATTACACCTTCCATAGCAACAGAGCTAACCAAAACGAACAAAAATAATTTGTGTCGAAACAATCTACGATGACTGTCAACGTGATGGAATGACCGAACGCTTCAAGACAGCTCTTATTCTTATTAAAGAAATCTTCACAGTGTAGCAGCGAGATTATTAGGGCATCGGTTGTTTAAGTACACAGTACATTCTGAGAGTGTTTACAGCCTCAGCATGGGCACTTTGGTATCCGATCACTAACCACCGGCTACGAAAACGTGCCAAAGACTCGGACAAAGCTATTTGCCTTAAAAACGATCCTAGCCTCCCTGTTCGTTAATGTAATATGGCTCCTGGTGGCGGCTAGAGAAGTGCAGTATTGAGTTTATTTTTTTTTCTATTACGTTTTTCCTTCCGCATAACTGGATGTAGAATTCTGCGATTTAAAAAAGCCGGCAGATCCCACGCACTGTGGGAATCGATGTAATGCGAAGCAGCCAGGAAGGAGCAAATCATGCTTTACATAATTTGCATGTCATGTTTTACATGTTACGACCTGTCATTTATGTTCGTCATACAGTCACGTCGCGCAATACCAATTTTGGTGTATATCAAGCTAGCGAACTAGACGCAAGCGCACGATGAGCGTGGCATGTAAATGGCGTTGTAAATGACATGCATGCCAAGATTTTCATGTTGCCACCTGACACTTATCTTCGTTATACAGTCATGCCCCTTAATACCAAATTTGGTGTCTATCAAGCTAACCAAACGGCCGCAAGTGCGCCATGAGCGTGGCATGCAAGTCATGTCGCTCGTGACATGTCATGATTTCCATATTACCACTTGTCATTTATGTTCGTCATACAGTCATGTCACTCAATACCAAATTTAGTGTCTATCAAGCTATCGAAATGGCGGCGAGCGCGCCATGAGCGTGGCATGCAAGTCATGTCGCACATGAGAAGTCATGATTTCCATATTACCACTTGTCATTTATGTTCGTGATACAGTCATGTCACTCAATACCAAATTTGCTGTATATCAAGCTAATGAAACAGCCGCGAGCGTGCCATGAGCGTGGCATGCAAGTCAAGTCGCTCATGACATGTCATGATTTCCATATTACCACTTGTCATTTATGTTCGTCATACAGTCATGTCACTCAATACCAAATTTAGTGTCTATCAAGCTAAGGAAACGGCCGCAAGCGCGCCATGAGCGTGGAATGCAAGTCATGTCGCTCATGACATGTCATGATTTCCATATTACCACTTGTCATTTATGTTCGTCATACAGTCATGTCACTCAATACCAAATTTAGTGTCTATCAAGCTAACGAAACGGCCGCGAGCGCGCCATGAGCGTGGAATGCAAGTCATGTCGGTCATGTCATGTCATGATTTCCATATTACCACTTGTCATTTATGTTCGTCATACAGTCATGTCACGCAATACCAAATTTAGTGTCTATCAAGCTAACGAAACAGATAGATAGATAGATAGATATCAAGCTAACGAAACAGATAGATAGATAGATAGATAGATAGATAGATAGATAGATAGATAGATAGATAGATAGATAGATAGATAGATAGATAGATAGATAGATAGATAGATAGATAGATAGATAGATAGATAGATAGATAGATAGATACGCTCAAAGTCGCCGAAGTTCGCTAAGAAATGCTTCGCATTAAAAAAAAAAAAGAAAGCTTTCCAATAGCCCTTACAGAGAAGGACACTCGACCATTTACTAGGGTTTGCTTTTACCGTCTACGATATACAGCATTTATTTGGGAGCAATAACTTGCAGCTAATTTCACTTTTCCTGCTCTGTTCTTAGCGAATTTCTATCGAAAGTCAAGGGCTATATACAAGTTCACCGAGTCCGCCGCGGTGGTATAGCGGTTAGGGTGCTCGGCTGCTGACCCGAAGGTCGCGGGTTAGATCACGGCCGCGGCGGTCGCATTTCGATGGAGGCGAAATGGTAGAGGCCCGTGTACTGTGCGATGTCAGTGCACGTTAAAGAACACCAGATGGTCGAAATTTCCGGAGCCCTCCACTACGGCGTCTCTCATAATCATATCGTGGTTTTGGGACGTTAAACCCCAGATATTATTATTATTACAAGTTCACCGACACCAGTATATAGAACAAAACGAGCTTTTCTGTCAACTCTAGAATGTTGGTTGAGTATACATAATATCTTTTTGTGCGACACACCGCGGACAAACCTTGTGGTGTTTCTTTTTTGTTGTTTTTTTTTTTGTTCGTGTAAAACAGACCAACTCCGACCTTTACTGCAACATTCACTGAGTCAATCGCAACATGCTCAAGAGAAGAAAGATACAAGTAACGTGAAATGATCAATAGTATTTTCATGAAAGCGTGACCCTATTTCGGTGTCGCTGCTGTACCGTTTAACAGTGACTGAACCCTTTAACTGGTCAATGCAAGGTGTCAAGCAGTGTCCGAAGCTGCTCGGAGTATCCGGCATTTCATGCAAGAGCACATCATGCTGAAAGTTTGTGTACTCGGCGTACTGGAAAAATTCAGTTGTTTGAATTTTATCCAAAGTCTTGCGCTACGATATCGGTCATGGACCACGTTGTCTTCTAAAATGAATCTGCTTAAAAGCTGTGCTCCCTGCCCTTGCTTTCCTCTCGTTGTTCTTTCCGATAACTGCGCTTCGTTTCTCAACACCGAGAGCCTTGCAGCAGTCTTTGTTTCTTTCTCCGCACTTCATGTGCGCATGACCTCTCTTCCCACTCGGTTTTCCGCTACCTTTTTTCTATTCCTTTATTTCTTTCTCTGTTTCTTTCTTTCTTTTCTTTTTTTTTTTGTCTGAGCGTAAATGCCCTCGATCAGGCATCGATTCTTTCCTAATTCAGTTCAAATCGAAAGCCCAGCAACGCCGGGGCTGGAGAATCTCGCGTCGCCCGCGTCATGACATTCGTAGCCGGCGTCACGGTGGATGAGCGCTGGCCACCAAACTTCTAATTAAAAAGGGATTCTACCGGCCTGAATGAGCTAGAGCAGGATAATTCAAGGGGACCATGATGGAGGACCTGTGCTTCAGCGTACGGCACCGCGGCGTGCGATCGGCAGCTGCGGTGAAGAGGCGTGTGATGTGAGCACAAAGCGCACTGCGGCGTGCCCTCTGAAAGCAGTTAAAAGCAACTACTTACTAGCATAACGTGCTGCATAGATTGCAGAAAGCAGTCTCAAGGCTTTTGCGGTACCTTCGATAAACGTGTCACCGCATTGTATACGTCAGTGCGTCTTACTATAGCAACGCGCTATAGAAAAGTATCTTCATGAGTCCTCCATATAAAAACTTTACTTGCTCCGAGGCACAGTTTACTGCTTCGTTTGTGCAATGTCGGTCATTCCTAAAGAAGGCGTGCATATTGTATATGCTTCACTGCATTTGCGGATTTCGACTGTAGCAGAAATTCATATATCACAAATTCCAACTTTTTAGGTGCAGAGTGGGCGAAAAGCTACTGCTGCCAGTGTTCATTCTATTCGGCGAGTACCTGTACGGTTCCCGCTCGGCGCTCAGAAAACGCAGCAGCGGCAAAAGCTCACAAGCGCTGTACAATAGCTTGAGCTTGGCAGTGCCATCTGCTTTATATGTCATACTTATTATGCACTGATGCCACCGATATAGTTCTGAACTGTCACGTTAAAAACTTAATACAGGGGAAACAACAGACTATTTATCCGTGCACAGGGCGCCACCAGTCCACGCACTTTCTGGTTGGCTAGTGTGGACTGGTGGCGCCCTGTGCACGGATAAATAGTCTGTTGTTTCCTTGGAATAAAATTGTTGAAGTTAGCGCACCGTGGTGTCTCTCTCATAATACAGGGGGTTTTCTTTTTTTTTTTTTTTTGTTATAGCAACCGCCTACCAGGGTGCTGTGTGCGCGTCGGTTTGCCTCGAAGAAAAATAATTGAGGTGTGGTACTCTGAGGGGCTCGCCACATATGTAACACGCTCAACAAAAGACGATTCACCGGGAATCGGCACAGAGTCGAGTGCATTGCGACTTTTATTGAGATATTCCAGATATAGCACGTCATTGATCACTCTGCGAAAAAAGTAAACGCGATGATATACTCAATTACGAAAAAAAAAAAAAAAAGACGGACGCCTCTTTGACTATAATTTGCGCAGTATAACTATATTGCGCAGTATAAGGCCAACAGGCAGAAAAATAGTGTTCCACACTCGCCGCCATGGCTACTGGCGGCGCTGACTGACACTCCCACGTTTATATGCGCATATATACCCCATAAAGTGGACGGGGGGATGACCACCGCCGTAGCTCAGTTGGTAGAGCATCGGACGCGCTATTCGGAGGTCGCAGGTTCGGTCCCTGCCAGCGGCAAGTTATCTTTTCGTCCACCTTTCTTTCTTCACATTTACGTTGCAATTACTACTAATAACACCTCCTATACTATGCTTGGTATCATTGTCTGTTAGTTCTCATTAATATTGTGTCTAACAAAGAAGAACGAGCCCTTAAATTCCCACTTCTTTCCTGCAGTATAAGTGTAGTAATTTGTCCATTGGGACTGCATGAGCTCGATGTAGGGACAGGGTGCACAGTTCCATCACGGCGACATTCGTGGAGGGTCACTGTCTGGCAGACTGCATTACCATTATTTCCTTACCCTGCAATCACTGATTCCATTTCAGCATCTTCTTAGTTCCAGTAACCTTCCATTTTACTTTGACCGAAACTCGCTTGAACCATGTGCAACCAGCGGACAATCTTTCTCTCCTCAGTGTATATTGATAGATTGTTTGTTCTGTCGCAGAAAAGTTTTCTTGTGAACCCATCTCGCTTTTTTTTTTTTTTGTCTTTCTGCGCTCTATAGTTAGGGGGAAAGCAATACGAAAGCCCAAGTGTGCCTCAACTGAGAACAGGGCCCTTCTCTGCCCCCCTAACGCGCACTTTGCTCAGAAAGATGCCTCATACAGGTGGTAGGAGCTATAATCTTATTATTTTTAAAGCGTAACCCTTAAGTGCCTCAGAATACGCTGGGCTTCAGAAACGCGGTGTGTGGTACAAAAACTCACGTGACCTTAGTGAACTTAATGAAAATCGGATAAAAATCAGTGTTCGAGCCGAATCGAACCCAGCTATTTGGCGTGGCAGTCAGGTATCCTACCTCAGGGTTACGCCAGTGCTTGAAAGGGCTTTAAAAAAAATCTTGTATTTTTGTAATGTCAGGAAAGGAGTCACGTTATCAGATGTAATATTGCGTGTCAGAAGCGTAGAATCGCACCAGGCGTCACACCGTATAAATTTCGTAACGAGCGGGTGGTTGAAAGCAGCCAACCCGTTACAAATGGCTGAGCTATAATTCTATATCATCATCGACAACAACCGCAGCATCAACAAAGCATGCAGCTACGCAAGGTGCGATGATGATGTAGATGATGATGGGGCTGAAATAGCCCCACCGGGTGGCTTTCGCCTTCCAGTCATCTTAGGCGAATGCATAAGGGAAGTTTTGTTATTTATAGGAGCTCTATTCGTTATTTTTAAATGGACGAGCATCGCTGCCTTGAAACTAGAGCTTTACACTTCCCATACTTGTGTACTAACCAGTCTATTGGAGAAACGCCAGGATCTGCTTTCATTGTATGGCTCTAATTTCTGAAGCCTAAATAATGACGCAGCAGCGGGTCGCAAATGGGGCTGTTTTTTTCTTCTTTTGTGCACTCCATCGCTCGACACCCGTTACATACAAAACAAACTTGGAGTGCAGCCACTGTTGACGGTGAGTCGGCTCGCACTGCAGAGGCCACAGCGGAGCTCGCTGTTTTTGTGGCCGCGCGCGGCCGGGGGGTCCTCGCATCGTCCCTTGTGCTCGCTGGCTGGAAAGAGAAAAAAAAGAATAGTTAAGAAAAGAAAGAAAAGAATGAACGAACTCGACCGTCTGACGAATGGGGGGCATCGATCGCGATTGCCTCTCGACAACGAATCCACACCACAGGAAGGATCGGGGGTCTAAACAATAGGGAGATAGCACGCCATAGACTAGCGCCGTCATCTGTTATCTATTTTCTTCCTTCTGTATCTCTGTTTCTATTGCTCACCTTTCAGAGAGAGAAAAACCAGTGGCACGCACAGATTTCGCTGGCAGCGCTGAAGTGCGCGGGTGTGCACTGCCCCATGCGCCCTTCTCTTTCCTGCCCGGTCGTCTCTCTATCTTCATCAGCTTGTTTCTGGGTTCTTTTTCCGTCCTCGCTATCTCTCAGATGTCGGGCGATGTGTTATTGATCTAAGCTCGCCCATTTATGGGGCGTCCCTAATGGGCACTTGAAAGAGGGCCACCACTGTCCAGGCTGTCCCTTTTGTCGAGAAAGGGAACGCCTGCGAAGTCAGTGCGTCTTTCCTTTTTTCTGACTCCGGGGGAGTGGTGTGGACAGAGGTGGAAGAGCGACCTTGACACCAATTCAAGTCTTGCGTGGGAGAAGGCGTGAGGTGGAATCTCTGTGATAGCCTTAGAGGGACACTAAAGAGAAAAACGATTTTCCTCGCATTCGTAAATTATTCTTTCGCAATACAAAAATCACCACGCTTGCCGCGAGAGGACGCTTGGGAAGCGATCGCAAAAAGCACGCGCGGGTGCCGATGCCACCTTGACGTTCCCGCACCAATCGCCGGACGTCATAGGTTTTGACGGCGTCCTTTAGGGCATGCGTAGCTCCTATTCGGTAAATATGAAGTACATTGTCCCCTGAGGGGGGCCGGAGACTTAGCATACGATGTTTTCAGAAAATTAGCATGGCCGGAATACGAATAAAGCATTCTGAAATCCGATGACGTCACTTGCGGAGTTTTCGGCGCGAGATTTAAAAATGAAACTTTGACATTGATTTTCTATTAATGAGCTTATGGTGGTGAAATTAACGACAGTTTACAGAGTACAATTTATCAATCTAAACTGATTGATTGTTTCATTTTAGTGTCCCTTGAAGCAGCGCATCGCACACACGGGTGTGTTAGTCAGCAGCCAGGCTCATGTATACATGTGCGCGTGCGCTGTCTTTTCGCACATTTTCAAGTTGCGCCTCTGAACATGCTTTCTCGAGGCTATAATAAGGCTTGAGAGAGTTTTCGTTCAAACGGGAGACTTCAACGCTTAGCGGCATCCTTTTCGGACGCGTCGCTTTCGGAAACGCAGAGGTAGTGGTGAGACCATTTCGTAAGGGTGTTTCGGTTGAACTGATGAGGGCTCTATATTTCCCAATATTGACCAAATTAATCGAAGCAGTTGCACACAGAGAGAGATAAATTATGTGCGGGAGGCGGGGTGGTTAACCGGATGTGCAAATATCTAGTTAGGCTAGCCTGCACTGGCGGATGAGCAAGGGGCTAATGGCCTTGCAAGACATCTAGTGCTTAGAAAACAAGACGTCACTACCATTCTATCCTATATAATACGCAGGAAAGCCACACATTCTAATCTTATTTTACACAACCTGACACAAAGCAGAATGTAAGTGCACTTGAAACACCTTACGTAATACGACGAGCACATGATTATTCTGCGTGTCGTCAGACCCACATTAAGTAAACTTAAACTGCGCTTGGGACGAGACACCAGAGTAGAAGCAGACAGGACGAGCGCAGACTAACAACTGATTTATTGAAATCACACAGTCTTGCCTCCTGGAGGAATGCGCGTGCGCAAAAAATAGTCATGATCGGGTGACGATTTGTCTATCTCTTCAAGAAAGAGCTTGATTTTCTTTGTTAGATAGGGGTCTTGCGGGGGGGGGGATGAGTGTACTATCGTCACGCGGTAATGGCTGTTTTCTTTTTTTCTTTTTTTTGCGCACGCGCATTGTTTCAGGAGGCAAGAATGTGCGATTTCAATAAAAAAAGTTGTTAGTCTGCGCTCGTCCTGTCTGCTTCTACTCTGGTGTCTCGTCCCAAGCGCCGACGTAATATGTCCTACCAACTAGCCCCCCAACACACGCTTCTCGAGGCCAGACCCACAGCGTCACTTCATCTCAGGACTCTTTGTACTTCTTCTGTTACATCTATTTTTGCCAGTGCGTCCGTCTTTCGGACTTTCAGACGTTTGCGTCCGAAAGTCCACTTATGCGACAGCATGAGTCCAAAACTTGGTCCGCCGCGGTGGAGCAGTGGTTACGGTGCTCGGCTGCTGACCCGAAGGTCGCGGGTTCGATCCCGGCCGCGGCGGTCGCATTTCGACGGAGGTGAAATGGCAGAGGCCCGTGCACTGTGCGATGTCAGTGCACGTTAAAAAAACACCAGATGGTAAAAATTTCCGGAACCCTCCACTAGCGCGTTTCTCATAATCATATTGTGATTTTGGGACGTAAAACCCGGGATATTATTATTCAGTCCAAAACTTGTGTGCGTACTTCCATGTCATTGCGCCGTCACGCCTCCGTCGTCGTTGTTCTGTATTTATTAAATTATGAGATCCCGGGAAAATAGGCAACGAAGTCACGCCCGTCCCAATAATGAAAAGTAAATACAGCGGCCAAGGAACGTAATAGAAGTTAAATAATCAAACAAAAGAAAAGCGGGATGGAGGTGGGTAAAAGTAGAATGATTGTATGGCAGTAGTATAGAACAGCAGTCTGCTTATCAACATGAATAGTCACAGTACGCTGTATTACTACATGTTTAAAAATTAGTTTGAAGCGCACCGAAGACGCGGACAGTGGAAATGTCCCGTCCACTTCCATTGTCCGTGTCTTCGGTGCGCTTAAAACTAATCTTTAAACATGAACGTCTACCAAATATCCCAACTCATCATCTTGTTGCGCTGTATTAGCTGCGTGGGGACAAGTATACAGTGGGCTTTGCCGCAACAGTCCCGTCATGTCTACAGGGTGCTTTTTTTTTTTTTTTCAGCAAAGACACATTTTTTAAATAAAAATCATGCGACCGTCAGGCTCATGTAATCTTCGCACACGAACTCTACGTCGAGGCGGGAATACTTTGCCGCAGCTAAGTTGGCTTTTAAGTGACTAATTAACAAAACTTGTTAATGACTTGAGGGCAGTTGTCTACTCGGGAAAGTTGTTCGGCGTCACAATTTATGGCATACCCATTTTTTTTCTTAGAAATAGCAAAAGTTAAACACTAGTTTGAAATATTTATAATCGAATATTAATGGCGATATCGAAACTGACCGCGCTCGGCATGCAGGAAACGCAGCCGCTCTGTTATTACGTCAGACCTGAACACAAACCACACACGCATAGCGCAAAGTGTGGATTTGTGGTTGGCGTTCTTTCTTAAACTATGTTAGGTGCGCTAAACTTTTATCCTACACAATGATATATCAACAAGCCCAACTTGTAACTTTCATCTATTGCTGGAGTGTACGTATATGCATCGTTGTTCCGGTAAACGTTACACGAAGGGACTGTCTTTACATTTTTGTGTAAGGCCCCGGAATTGCATCCAATTTCCTTTTGGACCACATGAAACATCTTCTTTCGTAAAGGTATCTGCGTTTTCTTGTTTCATGTAATATTGAGCTTGATCACAGCACGGAAGTCGTAAGCAGAAGCGACATTCTATACACACCTAATTATGATTACGCGCTGTGATTCAGAACTGCTCGCCATTCGTTGAGGAAAACGAACCCAAATAAAGAGAATGATAGATTCAGGAGGCGAAAAAGAGCGCAGAATTGCTGCGAGTTCAAAACCCTCCCGTCTCCCGCTGTTCCCTCGTCGAAGTCCATCGGTCGTCAAAAGCTCGCACACCGTGCGAGACCACCGTTGCAGCTCATTTACTGCGCGTATACATGTATCCGCGCCGTTTAATTTTATACAGGACGATGTTGCTGCGCGCAGAAGGGTGGAAGCCAAAGGGAAACGAATGGCCGTAAGAAACGGGCAGTGGCGCCGTTGAGACCGTCGTTGTCTCTGTTCGGTGCACTATACGTCACACAAAAAGGCGCGCGCGTGGACGACTGAACGCACCGTTTCACGCTTGCACCACCGCCGCCGCCGTCCGGCACTCGTCTTCGGCAGCGCAGACGGAAGCCCTTGTGGAGCGTCTTTCGCAAGAATCCTTGACGCCGGCGCAGCGCCGAAAGGCGCGCGCGCGTAATTTATTCTAATGCATGTCCGGCGCAACTTTATGTGCGCGTCCGGCCGGCAGACGACGCGGCGCGGTCGTTTTAAGGTCATAAACTTGTGATAGCCCCGGAACAAAGCGACGGCCCTTCGTTAGGCTACTGCTGCTCTTTTTCGGCGGTCGAGGCCAGCGCCTGTCGCCACGCTGTTGCTCGATATCTGCGATGCGTGCTTATCGCACGTCGCTCTTCTGCGTCCGGAATACGCACTGCTCCGCGCCGTCTCCCCCTTTTCCCTAAACGAAGCATAACTCGCGCGCCCGTGGCTGGCGCTCCCAGCAGGCCTCAAGGCCGGTTATCCCTCCGAAGGTTGTACCCACGTCGAATAAGCGCTGAATTAGGGCTGACCCGAAGAAGGCGCGCCCGGGCGAGCGGCGAGAGACATGCTTTGCGCATCTCCCGTGGCCTTCGAGGAGAGCGCGCGAGTCACAACTCGCCGGTCCGATGGGAGGCTGCGCAGGATTCGCTGGCCTGGCCGCACCGCGTGCGATGCTTCGCTCTTTCGCATTTTTCTTCCCCAAAGCTCGAGGGCCTGTGGCAACGATGCTCTTCGCGGCGTCGCCACAGCGGAAACATGCTCGTCCATTCGCCCTCCTGTCCTACTTGTCCTCGTTCCGCATCGACGCTTCTTACATTCTGTTTTCTTTTTCTACTATTTCTTTCTCGCACCAGAAGCGTGTACAAACATTGGCGCACCTGCATTTGGGGGGACGTCAAAACTTTGTGCCTTGACGAACTAGCAGTTGGCGTACACGCTCGGAAGCCGTGTCACTGCTGGATGCAGCGACATCAGCGCGCATGCGTTGTTGTCCTCCGGTAGCACTTCTGCAGGTGCGACTTACCTTTTCTTTTTTCGCCCTTTGAAATGATCGCGGTGGGCTATCATTGGTTGAATTATCGACCTCCCGCCAAGGCGGCGAGCTATATTTCACGTGGGACGTCTTATGCGATATTCGTGTACCGTCGAGATTTGTTTTTCTGAAACGTGGCGCTGTCAGGTATTCCCGAGGGGAGATAAAGCAAAACAAATACAGCACTGTGCCGCAGCGGCACGTGCTTCCTCGAGATGTAGGATAGTGTGCTTCGAGCGGACGCCTGTTCCGTAGAATGTCGCATCACATTATGCTTTTTACCCGTAGGGAAGCAGCCCGCGCATGCGCGGGGGAAAAACATACGTGCGTGGGGACGCCGAATGACCTAGTTTTTCGCGAAAGTGTGCCGCTGACATTGAACAACGCCAACATGTCAGTTCTTTTCAAGTTTCGTGGTCGCAAACTTGGCATGATCGTGTCGGACTTGAAATCTCAGAATAATTTTGGGAGCCCTATACCAGAAGGCGGGATTGTATCTGACAACACCTTTCTGCGTGGGCGTCGTGGAACCTTGAGCTGAAAACGTTTGCGAAGTTGAGGCGTATCATTGTGTACTTATATAAGCACACATTTGCATCTTGTGGCGACTTACACGGCTTTAGGATCATGGTGGACTAGAGGCGTAAAGAAGATAATCAAGAAACGAGCGACACAGGATGTGTCCGGCAAAGACCACCATGCTGTGTTCAGCCCATCGTGAAATTCTCGCCTTAACGGCGGAGAACCTTAAAACACAAAATCCTCCGAAAAAAAAAAAATAGAGGCATTCACAGTGCACGTAACAATTTTACGTTAAGAGATGAAACCGTATTTAAAAAAAAAAGGCGAACCTTGCACTATGCCGCGCAAGCCTTAAAACATCAAAACTGGACGATTCTGAAGACTAATCTGGTTGCTTCTAGGTTGTTTCTATAGGCCTTAGCTAGGTGCTGCAGCTTGTTTCTAGGTTGCTCCAAGGGCGTTGCTAAGCTTTGGCTAGGGGATGCTAGGTTGTTTCTACGTTGTTTATCAGCGCAGAGATGTTCGAGTTAAACCACAGAGAGTCACAGACACGACACCTGGTACGTCGTCGTAAGCCTTCCATCGCTTCGGGGTCTTCTCACAGCTGCCGTTGCCTTTCCCGTTCCCTAGTATTCTCCCGTTGGTACGTAATCGGGGTCTTCGGCTCGGCGCCGTTGCTTCGCAGCCTATTTGTTGAGCTAACTGTTGCATTCCTCCTTTTTAGGGGAAGTTGTGTGTAGTATAGATTCACCCTATTTCTGTGGCGCATTCCCGTTTATGATGATGATAGTTTTTTTGCACGGGGTGAACAAGGAACGATTTGCTAAACAGCTTCGCTGTTAAAAATCACATTTCATGTGGCGCCCTTAACTGAAAAACTTCCGCCATTGTAAGCAGTTTGGAGCAGTGGGAGGCACAACTTGCCAGCTCGAACCCAGAGGTGCAATTAGCGCTTCTGAGTCATGTTAGGCAAGCGGCCCAAGCCAGTGGGGCCCTGGACTTGGGGCCCCAGCCAACATGCTCCTGAGTTCCCCTTTTCTAATCCTTCCCTTAAAATAAAGTTTTGTTCTTCTTCTTCGAACCTCGAAGGTATATATATGCCAAAGTATATAGGTATGTAGATCAAGGTTACGCTAGTACACTTTGAAAAATTTCACGCCTATCTAGGACGCGTCCCACATTTTCTTGTCTTTCTGTTCCGAGTTTTGACGCGCTTAACATAAATGCGTTGAATTTCTGCACTGTCCCCGGTGGTTTACGCATCGTGCTCGGTAGCCGCCAGTCGCGCTCCGAAATTCACGCTTGGCAGGCGTGACAACGGCTTGTTTGACATGCTGCTTACGCCTACATTATTCGCGTGCTCGAGAAATGCGTGGCCAAAGTTGAAGACTGCGGCCTTGAGCTTCCCGTTTTCTTGCACAGGGCGTGCCGCTGTATGTATTTAAAGACACAAGAACGCGCTACGTGTCCGTACGAAGGAGGAGGGCGATCCTTTAAACAAAAAGCGTGCGGTGTCGGGATTTTCTGCGCAGTGGTCGTCTGAGCTGACGTGGCCAGGTATGAATTAAAACTTATGAATGAAAGAGCGGCTCACCCGGCAGCATGTAAGTCAAAATTCTGGGCATCCGTTATCTTCTCTGTCGAATACCGTCTTTCTCGTTTGCATAATCCAAGCCTCTTGTTTGGATCGAGGGAGGCGCACGCAGATACTAAAAAGTAGGGGGGGGGGGAATCGAGCAACGTCGCCTCGCAACCGTCTCGACACCGTGCGGCGTCCGTCACGTGCGTACCAACAGAGTGAGCTCGACATTACTGTAATTCGAGTTGCGATAGCAGCATCACTGAATGGCCCGAATAAAGAACAGAGCTATTTCAGATGGTCAGCAGTCTTTGTATCAGCAGTGTTCTTAGACCAAAGTCATTCGAACTCGGTACAACGATAAATGCAGCTTTTAAAGAACTGTACAGCCGTAAGGCACACTACAGCAATTCAATTGCATTCATAAGGTGCCCCTCGGACTCCTATCTATTCATCTTCAGCATTACTACGAGCCTTGCTTGGATTCACGTTTATACTCACGCCTACTCACACGTATTCCAAACCAGTGTCGTTCATACACCATTTATATATTTATTCATCAGAGGCTTGTATTATGTAAGGGGTTGGCTTGACTTCCCAAACCCCGCCAACTCTTCCAGGGAAGTTCTTGATAAATGTATGTTATGTTATCATCTCTTTTAAGAAAAATAGCCTTACTGGTTTGCGAGCACTCATAACTCGTATTCGAAAGGTACTATGTCAAAAGGCGCCAAGAAAAGCACCAACTTACGTGAGATATTGGTGTTAAAGAGCATTGACACCATGGTCGAAAAAGCTAACTCTAGACTAAGGAACTCATGAGTCGACTCCCTCGGACTCACTCAGACTCAGATCGAGCCATGAGTCTGAGTCTGAGTGAGTCCGGGTGAGTAATATTTTGGTCAGTTTGAGTCCGAGTGAGTCCGGTTGAAGAAAAGTTTCGTGAGTGTGAGTCCGAGTGAGTCTGGCTCAGGAAAATTTTGGTGAGTCTGAGTCCAGTGAGCCCTAAGCACAAAATATATTTCTTGAGTGAGTCTGAGTGAGCTCCACAAGTTTTGCCGACCTATGCCCTCGACACCGCCGATGCCTATTCCACAAGTGCCGCGATACCCGGCGGCGGCACTTCCCACCGATCGTTGGGCGCCTTTGTATTGCGACGTAGAGGTCGCGCTAGCGCTGTTATCACCAGTTGCCCTTGGGTCTCGCTATGGGACGGACGCGTGTCGTTCGCTCGGAGGAAGGAGAGGGAAGTTGAAGGAGCGCCATCGCGCACAGAAGCGCGAATGGGCGCGAAAATGACGTGAAGCCACTGCTTCGAGTTCCACCGTGTCGAGTAACTGCCACTCCCTCACGGAAGAGCAGGTCGCTCCGCCTGGAGCGCCGACGTCAGCAAAAGCGTCGGTGCGACCGGCGCAGGCGTGCGAACAGCACCGACGAGGATCAGGCATTGAAGTGCAACGCAAGCGCGATGCACGCCGCCACGTGCATCGCGCTTGCGCACACCATTGGAACGTGTCCACTGGGTGACGGCGAGGTATCAACTCACTATACCAATATTAAATGCGAAGCATTTCTTAGCGAACTTCGGCGAGTTGAGCGTATCTATCTATCTATCTATCTATCTATCTATCTATCTATCTATCTATCTATCTATCTATCTATCTATCTATCTATCTATCTATCTATCTATCTATCTATCTATCTATCTATCTATCTATCTATCTATCTATCTAGCCGCCTACGACATTGTGCTCTCCTGGCCGTATCGTTAATGGGATTTACACCAAAATTTTTTTATGACATAACATGACTGTATGACGAACATAAATAGCCGGTCATATCATGAAAATCATGACTAACTTATCATGAAAATAATGATTTATATGCCACGTTCATGGCGCGCTCGCGGCCGTTTCGTTAGCTTGTTATACACCAAATTTGGGATTGAGTGACATTACTGTATGACGAACATAAATGACAAGTGGTAATATGAAAATCATGACTTCATGAGCGACATGACTTGCATTCCACGCTCATAGCGCGCTCGCGGCTGTTTCGTTAGCTTGACATACACCAAATTTGGTATTGAGTGACATGACTGTATGACGAACATAAATGACAAGTGGTAATATGGAAATCATGACTTCATGATCGACATGACTTGCATTCCACGCTCATGGCGCGCTCGCGGCCGTTTCGTTAGCTTGACATACACCAAATTTGGGATTGAGTGACATGACTGTATGACGAACATAAATGACACGTGGTAATATGGAAATCATGACATGTCATGAGCGACATGACTTGCATTCCTACGCTCATGGCGCGCTCGCGGCCGTTTCGTTAGCTTGATATACACCAAATTTGGTATTGAGTGACATGACTGTATGACAAACATAAATGACAAGTGGTAATATGGAAATCATGACTTGTCATGTGCGACATGACTTGCATGCCACGCTCATGGCGTGCTCGCGGCCGTTTCGTTAGCTTGATATACAGCAAATTTGGTATTGAGTGACATGACTGTATAACGAACATAAGTGACAGGTGGTAACATGAAAATCTTGGCATGCATGTCATCTACAATGCCATTTACATGCCACGCTCATGGTGCGCTTGCGTCCAGTTCGCTAGCTTGACATACACCAAAATTGGTATATCGCGACGTGACTGTATGACGAACACAAATGACAGGTCGTAACATGTAAAACATGACATGCAAATTATGTAAAGCATGGTTTGCTCCTTCCTGGCTGCTTCGCATTATATCGATTCCCACAGTGCGTGGGATCTGCCGGCTTTTTTTTTCTTGTTATATATATATATATATATATATATATATATATATATATATATATATATATATATATATATATATATACTGGACAAGCTTTTTCAATGGGCGAAACGTACTTGGTAAGAGAATAGGCACAACTTAGCGGTTGTCTTAATTTTATTTGCCAATGGTTTCGACCGGTGGACCGGTCTTCGTCAGGGCTGATGAGAAAATGCGACAAAAGACGCCCACAGTAGAAAAAAAAATTTAATTTCAATAGCCACCAGTGAGGATTGAACTCACGGCCCCTGGTTTACAAGACCAGTGCTCTAACCACTGAGCTATGATGGCAACCCTGACGAAGACCGGAACATCAGCCCTGACGAAGACCAGTCCACCGGTCGAGACCGTTGGCAAATAAAATTAAGACAACCGCTAAGTTGTGCCTCTTCTCTTATATATATATATATATATATATATATATATATATATATATATATATATATATATATATATATATATATATATATATATATCGCGCTGCGCTCTTTCGTAGCCGGGACTACGTGGGTCTGTCTCGAGAGCTGTATATGAATGTGGCTATCATCAGTCGCAACCCTTGGCACAAAAAGATATCTACCCAACGGCACACCACAAGAGTCCGCCGTGATTGTTGCGATTCTGCTTTAAAAGTAGAATTGTGACGGCCTTATTACAGATGGGCGCTTTGAGTGAAAACAACGAACAATACGTTGTGCAGCAGCAGAAGATTGATGTGCCAGTGAAGGACAAGAAGGCTCATATGCGCCCTGGCACTGTGGTTCACTCTAGGTGGCGCCGACAGGCAGTTTAGCATGCGGTCGCATGGTCCGTAAACTTTCGCTCTTGACTGTAAATTCCAGCGAACAGGATATCTGAATGTGGATTTCATCTAAGCTTTTTCCTTAATGCGAACGCCCTATATGGCTCAGAGGGGAAAAATATCCGGCGTCCGTCGTTGGCGTGAACGCGAATGATACCAACAACGCCAACGGCGTGAACGCAAATGATACCCCCCCCCCCCCCCAAAAAAAAAATAAATAAATAAATAAATAAATAAAAAAGAAAAACGTATCGCAGCTCCCCTACTGTGAAACCTGAGGACGTGGTCGCACAGGCACCCAGCGATTCCCGTGCGCAGAGTTTCCACTGCTCCGTTTACCGCAGCGTCAATGATGCCAATGTTTCAGGTAAGAATGTAGGGTTTCCCCGGCACGAGTAGAATCTTGTTAGGCAGATTCACAAACTGAGTGTGCGACACGTGCGCTACTTTTTGCTGCGCTTTATCGACTTCCTGCTTGTTACGGCAGTTGAGATACGCGTGGTCTGCAGCGAGTTCCGTCAGGTTGGTTCCCTGTAGTCACGTAGCGACGCAGCGCGGAGCCGACGCAAAGGCGGCGCAGGGGGAGGGGCATTCGTTCGCTCGAACATGCGGTGGCGCCCTCTCCTGCGCCACGCCAGAGTCAGCCCCATGTTTCCGAAACGTTTTAGTGATTTAAAGTTAATTAATGCGATCACTTCTTGGCTCTGTTAATTATATTATTTTAGACCTTGATCGTTCATTTGAACCCGGGTTTGAGCATTACTAGCCTTGTTATGGCCTGTATTGAGCGCTTTACTGTGAGCTTGATCATGCTACATGATATGGATGGACGACAATGCGGGCCCCTAAAGTGCTCCGCACTTAAAAGGGGACCGATTCCGGCGGTAGTGCCATACCGGGGTAAGTGCAGAAGGCGTCAAGCTCAGAGGTCAATTTGCTCTCCTTGGATCTTTTTAGCGTCAGCTGAAGGTACTGTCAGTGAATGACAGGCATGTAGAACTAGTGTCATGTGACAGCATACGCTTTCGCCATGCATTGTCCTTAGTGTTAGCCACGGGGACTGAAAATTTTTCATTGTTCATATCTCAAATAATCTGAATTGTGGGTTTTACTTTAGCGGTGGGCAATATACGATCAGCACAATAGTTATTAAATAGGCTTCCCCATACCCTATGGCTTCCGCGAGGAATAAATTCGCCGTAATAATAAGTTCTGCTGTCATGGTCAGTTCATACGGAACAGTTGCACGCCTTCTACAGAACAGAGAAAGGCAAATACACGACAAGAGCTTTCTTGTGTTTACTTTATTATCCCAGAACCGCTCGCTATGGTCGCGGATGTTTTCCGACTGTATAAAATGCTAGGGAACGAAAAATCAGGGCTCTGCTACTGCCTAATCTATACCATTCCTCCTTTGGAAGGACATAAATGCTTGACATGCCTCTTTTAGGTGCAGTTGAAGCCTTTTAACGCGTTAGCGTTAAATAGCTCGTCTCGCACAAATATCGGTGTCCGCGTCACTGGTTGCGAGCGAAAAACCAGCGTTTTCCGCTAACGAAAACTCGAGATTGATACAAATAAATAAAAAAAATCTTCAGTTCGAGAGCGAATCGAAACCAGGACTTCTGCGTGGCAAGCAGGTGTTCTACCACAGAGTTGCGCCAGCGCTTGAAACTGCTTTGAAAACAAAAAAAAAAAAACCGGCAGATCCCACGCACTGTGGGAATCGATGTAATGCGAAGCAGCCAGCGAGAAGCAAAGCATGCTGTACATAATATGCATGTCATGATTTACATGTTACGACCTGTCATTCATGTTCGTCATACAGTCACATCGCGCAATACCAATTTTGGTGTATATCAAGCTAGCGAACTGGACGCAAGCGCACCATGAGCGTGCCATGTAAATGGCATTGTAGATGACATGCATGCCAAGATTTTCATGTTACCACCTGCCACTTATATTCGCTATACAGCCACGTCCCGCAATACCAATTTTGGTGAATATCAAGCTAGCGAAACGGCCGTGAGCGCGCCATGAGCGTGGCATGCAAGTCATGTCGCACATGACACGTCATAATTTCCCTATTACCACTTGTCATTTATGTTCGTCATACAGTCACGTCACGCAATACCATATTTGATGTATATCACGCTAGCGAAACGGCCACGAGAGTGTCATGAGCGTGGCCTGCAAGTCATGTCGCACATGACGTGTCATGATTTCCATATTACCACTTGTCATTTATGCTCGTCATACAATCACGTCGCTCAATACCAAATTTGGTGTATATCAAGCTAGCGAAACGGCCACGAGAGTGCCATGAGCGTGGCCTGCAAGTCATGTCGCACATGACATGTCATGATTTCGATATAACCAACTTGGCATTATTTTCGTCATACAGTCACGTCACGCAATACCAAATTTGGTGTATATCCAACAAGCAAAACGGCTGTCAGCGCACCATGAGCGGGGCATGTAAATCATGTTTTACATGTACATGACTTGCAGGTCATGATTTTTGTATTACCACTTGTCATTTATGTTGGCCATGCAGTAATGTCTCATCGTACCAACTTTTTGGACATATCAGATTAAGAAAACGGCCTCGGGAGCACTATGACCATGGCGTGTAAATCATACTTTTCATGACAAGTTATTCATGATTTTCATGATATGACCAGTCATTCTTGTTCGTCATACAGTCATGTTATGCCACACCAATTTTGTTATAAATCCCATTAACGATACGGCCAGGAGAGCAGAAAATTGTAGGCGGCTGGATAGATAGATAGATAGATAGATAGATAGATAGATAGATAGATAGATAGATAGATAGATAGATAGATAGATAGATAGATAGATAGATAGATAGATAGATAGATAGATAGATAGATAGATAGATAGATAGATAGATAGATAGATAGATACGCTCAAAGTCGCCGAAGTTCGCTAAGAAATTCTTCGCATTTAAAAGAAACCGCATATGATTTTCATGTAATGGGAGGGGGGGCCCCTAACGCATGTAATATTTAGTGGCAGAAGCGTAGAATCGCACCAGGCGTCACATGTGAATCGCGCAACGAGTGCTCGGTTTAAAGGCTCACGAATTACAAAATGCGCAGGAATAATTAATCATCATTATTAGCAACAGCATCAACAAAGTGTGCAGCTGCGCAATTGCGTGTGTTGACATACAAACGTGTAGTGGGTATCTCGCCGATTCGCAAAAGCAAGAATTATGGCGCATAGTGGGCACATCGCAACTGTACCTGCCGTAGGCATTCTAGTATATAGTTTGAAACGACCAATGTTACGCGCACAGACGTTCCTTTCCTGGCTGAGGCGTCAATCGAGAAGCGAAGGCAGGCTAGCGATTGAGAAGGCGATGCGAACGGGGCCGGGCTCTTGAAGGCGTTCTGCCCTTTAAGGTGTATCTCAGCTGCCGTGACAAGCAGGAAGTCGATAAAGCGCAGTAAAAAGTAGCGCACGTGTCGCGCACCGAGCTTGTGAATCTGCTTAAAAGATTCTACACGTGCCGGGGAAACCCTACACGCTTACCTCAAACATTGGCATCACTGACGCTGCGGTAAACGGAGCAGTGGGAACTCTACGAACGGGAATCGCTGGGTGCCCGTGCGATGCACGTCCTCTGGTTTCACAGTACGGGAGCTGCCAAGTTTTTCTGTCTTTTGATGGTGGATCACGATGGACTGAATCCAAGCCACTGAAATTCCTCTCATTTTTTTTTCTTTTTTTTTTTCGCGTGCTGTGAGGGCGCTTGTATACTTTAGGAACTTTGCTCTGAGTTTTTGTTTCACTCCCTGTTTTTCCTAACTTTTCATTTTACTAGAATGATTTCAAGTTGAGGAATGCTATATTAGAGCAAACCTTTTCGTTTGGTATGTGTCTATTTCTAACAAGCATGTGTGTTTGAACAGTACCTTGTGTTATTTAAAAGAAATGCCAAAAGCAAAACCCAGCTCACGAACAATAAGTAGTAAAAAATGGCCGATGCGTCAAAAGCGCATAAAAAATCGACTGCGTAGAAATGTCTGCATTAGCGCTAGAGACTGAAATATTTAAATGTGTAATGCTTGCGGTCGCATGCGATCTGACGCGTCACAAAACAAATGATGTCAGCAGCTACGCCAGTCCACTGAAAGAAAGTAAACCTGCATGCTGCCCAGCAGATTATGACTGTTACAGTTTGCTTATTCGCTTTCAAGGTATGCCATCATGCAGGTTCTACCTTTTATTGAGTGCAGCTGTTCACGTTGGCCCGTGTCTCTTTTTTTTCTTGTTTGTTCTTTCTTGTTTGTTTTTCGTTGATACGACATACTAACACTTCTTTCACGTGGCCTTTAAAATTTTTCTTTATTCGGTGCAGCGTTGTGCCGTGCGTGATCTTTAGTAAGGTTGCTACTGTTAACAAGATTTAAACCTCGGACCTTTATGTACGTCTTATTAAATGCGAATCATTTCTTAGCGAACCAAAAGCACTTTGACCGTATCTATCTATCTATCTATCTATCTATCTATCTATCTATCTATCTATCTATCTATCTATCTATCTATCTATCTATCTATCTATCTATCTATCTATCTATCTATCTATCTATCTATCTATCTATCTATCTATCTATCTAGCCGCCTACGACTTTGTGCTCTCCTGGCCGTATCGTTAATGGGATTTATACCAAAATTGGTATGGCAAACATGACTGTATGACGAACATGAATGACTGGTCATATCATGAAAATCATGACTAACTTGTCATGAACGGTATGGTTTACACGCCATTGCCGTGGTGCTCCTGCGGCCGTTTCGCTAGTTTAATATACGCCAAATTTGGTATTGCGTGACATGACTGTATGGCGAACATAAATGATAGGTGGTAACATCTATCATTCTATCTATCTATCTAATCTTATCTAACACCACGGCCCATGGAATGCGGGTATGAGCCACATGTGATGCACTTTGTATGGAACGCAGATAACAGACTTGCAAAAATTTTTACGCTCTCGCGTTATGAAGCTTGTGCCGAAGATGTGCGGGGCACGCGTCGGCAGCGTTGTCGGTGAGTTAAATATCAGAGGGGCGGAAAGATTGATAATCAATATTGGAGCCGCAATCGAACCCAGGCGTTCTGCATGGACAGTCAAGTATTCATCCACAGAGCTACACCAGTGCTTGAAACTGCTTACGAAAAAGACCCTATAATGGCTTCGTATCGCGTAATTTTGCTGTGGGCAGCGCGACCCGGACTGAGGACTAAAAGAGACGTACACACACAGGCGCGCTGCCCACAGCAAAATTATGTTTAACTACCAACTCGCCCAGCTCGCCGTTCTGATTCGTATCGCGGCAACGTCAACTGTGGTTGCAGGGTTCGCTATCGGCGTTTGTAACAATGTAATAAAACTGACATATTAACTCTTATGACTCGCCAAGCTATGGTCAACCATTGCTCAACCCGAAGGAATACGACAAAAACCACTTCTTATAGCAAGGGCGGGGGGGGGGGGGGGGGCAGAAAAAGGCCCCAGGGCCAGGAGTCCTCCTCCGCCTCTAAATCATTACTTCATCAAATCGGTACTTTCCTCAAAATAGGTGCCTTCCTAAAAAAGTCAAGGCCTTCAGCAAATGCTCCACTCAACCCCCTCCCCCCCACCCGCCCTGGAAAAAGTTCGTCACTTCGGGCTTGGTCATGATATATCCATAACTGCTCAAAATACACAAAGTCGGTCCAGCTCCCAACGCTTGACTCAAAGCAATAAAAAAATTCGGTATCGGCCACTTGTCGCTTATTGCTTCGCTTGACATCGACTCCCTGAATGAGTGAGATTCGCCGAATTTTTTCTTCAATAAGCTTTTTTAAAATAATTGTTGGGGTTGAACGTCCCAAAACCAGGATATGATTATATGGGGAATGTGGTAGTGAAGGGCACCCTGAAATTTCGATAACCGGGAGTTCTTTAAAGGGATCATGCCACACTTTTCCAAGTAGCCATGGAATGGATTCACTAAAGGAGCTTATTGCCTCACGAATTCACCGCCGCAAAAATTTTTAGAATCCGTCCAGTACGAGCGGAGTTACAAAGATTTGTCGCACGCTGCAATTGAATTCTCTCTTCTCTCGTCCCGACGAAAGCGCTGGAAGCTAAGCAGGGAGGGATGGCAGGGGGGAAGAAAATACGTCACGCGTGCCTCGTGACCTTGAACACTTTTTCTTATCTTTTTTCTTCGAATGCACGGTTTTTCAGTGCGATCGCACGCGCACGCGTGGACAAGTCGCGGCCTCCCGCGGCGGCCCCAGTAACGACCGAGCGCGCCATGCTCAAATCAGCCAATGGCTGATACTTGGCCTGGGACGTAGTGATTTTTGAGCCTGTAACGTCATTTGTCGAGAGAATAGAAAGCGATTTTCAGCTGACTTTGAGAATTTATTGTAAATTCCAGGCCGCGTGCTGCGCTATAATATTTGGCTTGCGTGTTCTCGGGAGCCTCGACTACCGAACGGCAGCGTTTTATGACCATGCTCAAAAAGTGTTGCAGGGCCCCTTTAACGTGCACCTAAATCTAAGTACACGAGCCTCAAGCATATCCGCCTCCGTCGAAAATGCGGCTGCCGCGGCCGGGATTCAATCCCGCGACCTTCGGGTCAGCTGTCGAGCACCATAACAACTAGGCTAGCATGACGGCTTTTTTTAATAAGCTAATTAATAAGTTCTAGTTATGTTAGCAGAGCTGCAGCGCTGACACGCCTTCTGCTCCTAGGTATATTCACATTAAAACCTACAGCTCTACCCAGGCCCGTAGCCAGAAATCTTTTCGGGTCGGGGGGGGGGGGGGGGGGCACTTGTTGAAGGTTTTGACAAACACCTATTTTTATTATTTATGCTCGGTAAAACACCCCCCAGCCATCCGAATTTCGTGGGAAAGAGGGGCTAGCCACCCCCCCCCCCCCTGGCTACAGGCCTGGCTCTACCACTTGCCTTATTACGATGTATTTCCATTTAATTTTCACTTCCGAGCGCGGTGTCTAACGGTCTTAATACAGCGCTCTTTTAAACCGCAATATAATCATCATGTAACGTATCTTACGGCCGTAAATTTTGGGAAATAAAGGGACAGGCTGAAGGAGACGTCAGAAATAAAACAGCCCATTTCCGGCTCCCTGTATAGGTATCATACGGTAAGCAATTTTCTCTTTTCACTTCGGGCCGTTATCTATCATCGGCCCAGCGGAAATCACGACCTCTTATGCATTTAGCTCAGCCACTTGCAATGACCACTACGAAGGGTCGACATGCGCCGGCAGTGAGCAGTAGCGTGAGGTCGACGCCAGCGTACATAATACACCACGGCGTGGGTCGAACGAGCCGCTTTTTCATCAAGTTGGCGCAGGCCCTCGCGAGTCGGCTTCGCCGCGCCGCGTGGCCGCCGAAAGGGAGCCCTGAATACTTGATGATCGTCGGCGGGCGTGTGAGCGGAGAGGCATGCCGGGGCAGACCCGCAGATCTCCGTCTCGGCCGCGGTCCGCTGTCTGGGCGAACGTGGCTCCTGCTTTATTTACCTGGTCGGCAAATGCCAGCCGCAGCTGTGCTCCAGCGTCGTCAAAGTCGTTTTGCAGGGCGCGATCGCGCTACACCGAGTTGTCAAGGTGCGCGAGAACGGCCGGCGAGGGAAGAGAAGTCGAGTGGCCCGGCAGCGGAGAACAAAAAGCAGGACTAAACGGAGCGAGTTGACCAGGTTTTACGCCCGCTGCCGTCGTAAACTGGCGAGCTTAAACCACTGAGGCCGTGCGCGATACACTACGTACACGTCGGGCAATCGCCGGCTTGTTCGCAATCAAGGAGTCGTGCGGCCGAAACGAGGAGCCTCGCAGCGGCAACTAAACGGCCTCTCGATTCGCTCGGGCCGAGTTCAAAAGAGAAGGCGGCGCTTTCGCGAATTTCTCTCGGCGCGATTGCCATGCTGGCTTCTTTGCTCGGCTCTTTTGTCTTCAATGATGACGACGTTCTCTTTCTTTCTGCCTACTTTGTCTGCGTCTCTCTCGCCGGCTTCCCGCTGGCAACCGTTTCATTTGCTCTCTGCTCCGCTCAATCGATGGCGAAACGCTCTTTGTTTGGACAAACCACTCGTTACGCTGTTCCTCTGGGTTAGTGCGCACCTGATCCGCTGGAAATGACATTTAAATTGATTGAATTTGTTTCCGCTAAATACTCTACAGATTGTAACTTCGCTTTATTTTATGTTGTTGCGTAGATAAAGAAGGAGGCCACTGACGGCTTCTCGTGCGTGTGCCCTTTCTGTTACTGATAGTGCGGGTCAGAGAAAAAAGCTGTTTCTTTCTATGTGAATCTGTATGAGTATACGTAAAATACAGTCATATCGCGACGCACAACCGCGTAGGTCGTGTCATTATCTGCTTGCACGCGTGCGCGCCTTTGACAGATTTCTTTCCGATTCCAAATAAAATAAAACGCTCTAAATGTAACGAGTGCGAATATGTGCATGCACAAAAGTAAACGCTTGTAATCGCAAACAATGACCCGTACCTGAATGAAGGGTCGCCACGAATTTCAACCGAAGTCTCCTTCAACCGAAAACTCGTTTCTGTTAATGTCTCTTTCACGCGAGTACTGTGCATAGAGTACCATTGTCATGAGTTTGGTTCACGAGCAGTCATGTGCCACTTCTCAAATTATTGGTGGGCATCTTGCACCGGCAGTGGCTATATTTCCAATAAAACTTTACGCAAAAAACGATTATACGTACAATTATGCTTTCGGTGCAAGTTAAAAAAAAAAAGAAGCCCGACTTCGCCAAGGAATTAATCCGTAGCCCCAACTAATGGCGAATTCGGTTGGGCGGTTTCGAGCGCTCTAGAGCGCTCTGAAAGGTTGCCACACGTTCGGTTGGTAGAATTCGAGCGCTCGGACTACCTTCGGTTGGCTTTTTCGGAGCGTCAAACTCCGACTCGGAGCGCTCCCGACCGCTCTGACTTCGAAGTCAGAGCGTGGCGCGATCAGGCTGATCTGGCCGGAAGGACGGGTCACGTGACACAAGCCGGCAACCATGGAGCCGGCAAGTGACAGCGCGAGCACGCATTTCGGAAAGGGGACATCGCCGGACGCGTGTTGTTCGCGGCGTTTTTGAGCGTGTGTGTGGTGAGTTCACATCTACGAAGCCATAAATGCACCATGTCAAGAAAGATGTGGCTAGTGAAGGCGGAGAAAACGTCAATGCTGTTGTTGCAGCAGCTCGCAGACGGAATGCCTTGAAGCTAGCAGCTCGAACGACGACGACGATCGCCAGATTTATGTTCTGAGCTCAGAAGGCTGTTGCTACGTCCAGATATGTCGGAGATGGCCACTTAACAGATCGGCGCCATTTGCCGATGCAGCGCAGGAATGTTTACCCGGCTGCTTCACGCGCTGGCTGCACGGTGGCGCTACAGGTGCGCTGCTCCGAAATCGCTGATGTATTCGGTTGGTACGCTGCCTCTCGCGCTCTGATTGCGAGCTGCCTCGGCATCTGGCGACTCTCAGCCAGAGGACCGGAGCGACCAACCGAATACGCCATAAGTTTACCAGCATCTAAATTTTAGTATTTTACACTGCTGATGGCATTGCATTGATGAGTAACTCAGAGGACGAATTACAACTCATGATTACTGGATTGGACAAGGAAAGCAGAAGAGTAGGTCTGAAAATTAATAGGCATATAACTAAAGTAATGTGCAACAGTCTCGGGAGAGAACATCGCTTTGCGATAGGTAGCGAGACACTGGAAGTTGTAAAGGAATACGTCTACTTAGGACAGGTAGTAACCGCGGAGCCGAACCATGAGAGTGAAATAACTAGAAGAATAAGGATGCGGTGGAGCACATTCGGCAAGCATTCTCAAATCATGAATGGTAGTTTACCCCTATCGCTCAAAAGGAAGGTATATAACAGCTGCATCTTACCGGTACTTACCTACGGAGAAGAAACCTGGAGGCTTGCAAATAGGATTCAGCTTAAATTGAGGACGACGCAGTGAGCCATGGAAAGGAAAATTATGGGTGTAACCTTACAGAAAGGAAGAGAGCAGAGTGGGGGGTCAGGGAACGAACGGTTGTTAAGGACATCATAGTCGAAATCAAGAAGAAGGAATAAGCAGGGCATGTAGCGCGTAGGCAAGATAACCGCTGGTCGTTAACAGACTGTATTCCAATAAAACGAAAGCGCGAGAGGGGGGTTGCAGAAAGTTAGGTGGGCAGACGAGATTAAGAAGTATGCGGTGATAACATGACAGCAGCAAGCACAGGACCGGGTTGATTGGCGAAACATGGGAGAGGCCTTGGCCCTGAAGTGGGCGTAGTCAGGCTGATGATGATGAAATTTTAATAGTCAACGATTGTTTTCTTAGAGAATCCATAAATCCGCTCACGCTGTTTGCTCGTCAGATTTTAAGCTTTTTTAACACGAAAGTGTTTTATGCCGGAGTCCTCCAAGACTTCACTGATGTATTTTGTCACGGATATACGTAAGTAAAATACAGATTAAAAAAAGAAAAATCAGAAAAAAAGTTCTTTTGATTTGGATGACCTGGGAGTCCAACAAACGACCTCTCGGTCCGCGGCGATAGGAGTCGAGTGCTCAAACCATTGCACCACCGACGCTCATGCATGCGGCTCCACAAACGCGTCTTATATCTCTCTCTCACATTTTCTACCTTTCACAGCGACGTTTGATCGCGGGTAGTGGTGTCGCCGTCTGGTATCGGTGAACTGAAGTACTGCCTCATAACCGTGGCCTCCGAGATTTGCTCCGGCAGCGTGCTGTTGCTTCCCCGCTCGCCCTGTGAGTAATCACGGCCTGGCTAGAGGGGAGACACGAGGCGCGTCGCGTTTACCTTCGCGTTTCTAGCCCGGCCGTGGTGTTATCTTTTTCGTTTACTCTTTAACGTTCCGCGGGATGGCGACTTTAGCCCAAGCTCAGCGTCCAATCAGTGACACTCTTCTGGTTTTCGCACCGCTTGCCCTGATTACGCTCTCCCCGTTCGAATGGAACGGCCTGAGCAACGGCGCGTTGCCGAAGCCAATCTCGGAGGCCACGTCACGACACTAACGAGCGCCGACACTGAGCGCATCGGTAGTTTCAGATTTCGGTGCAGTGGGAAGCAGAACGCCTTCCAGCGTTCACGTCTCAAGCTACGAACTCTGCCTCTCGCATTCGTGAACCGCGTGTGTACACAGGCGTGGGCCACCCTTACTGGGGAGCGCACACCTTCGCGTTTCTCTTCTCAAATGACGACGCTTTGAAGAGTGCACATCGAGTAGCACTCGATGTGCACTCTTCAAAGTAGTGTTATGTCCTTGGTGATGCCATCTTTGCGCGGGATTCAGCGTATGCTGTGTCCGGGTGTATGTTAACTATTTGTTAGCTACCACAGGGGTTAAATCATGACCTTTGGCGTTAGTCGCCAAGGATGGAGATGTGCCACTCGGCGTCCACGTGGGTGCATCCACGTCAAGCGGTGCTATAGCTGCCAAACACCAAGAGACATTGCGCAAGCTCTCATAAATCAATGTACGAATAAACGATCAACTATACTCCTGTGAAGACATGGCTCACTTTCGTGATATACCGATCCCTATGACGGAGGAATCAACCATGCTTTTTATGCAATCTTTCCATATGCAATGCAATGATTACAATGAAAGATGCTAGTTTGAAGGCAACGTAAAGAGCTCACTCCTTAAATCCTACTTTCATGAGTGTTCGATCTTTCGTTTCCTTCTCTGCATTAATTTTCTCGTTTTCTTTCTTTCTTTCTGCGTGCTTGCACTTGCCGTTGTTCATTGAAAAAAAATTCCCCATCTCCCGCTAAAGGGAACGATGTGTGGATGCGAAGCAGCGGGGAGGTAATTAGCTTGAGCGGGAGGAACGTCGCCGCTCTCATTTCACGGTAGCGGTCCGGGCGCGCTCATCGTGGCGCTGCACAGGAGAGAGAATGAGGTGCGCGCGCTCCGTCATTTTCATACCGCGGAACTACCGTGGCGCCCCCAGCTGTCGTGCGCGCCGCTCCGTAGAGGATTCCTAGAAGAAAGGACGGGGGGGACTGTAGGAGAGGAGAGAGAGGGGGAGGGGACGTGCATGCGCTGTGGGGTTGTGGGACGCGGGAGCCGCTTCGTAGAGGATTCCTAGAGGAGAGAAAGGGGGTGAGCGTAGGAGAGAGAGGGGGGAGGGGACGCGCATGCGCTGTGGTGGTGTGGGACGCGGGAAGGAGGGATTTTGACTAAGCCCCCTCCAAACACATGTGCGCAAGATTAAGGAATGGGGTCAACCTGGGCGACAGACACCACCTGTCACCTAGCCATTCCTAAGCACCCTCTGTGCTCTCGGCCATGACTCAAGGAATGTAGTCAACCTGGGCGACACACACCACCTGCCAAGCCATTGCTAAGCAGCCTTTCTGTGCTCTCGGCCATGACTCCGGTGACTGTAGTAGTGGTGGTTGACGGCCTTCATATTACTACAGTGTTCTGGTTCGCATAATGGGTGCCCTACATGAAAGTGGCCGGACGCGGGACGCGGGACGGGGGGACGCGGGACGGGGGACGCGGGAGGGACGGACAGAGCCCCTTCGAGCATAAGATGCTTCGCATCTAAAAAAAAAAAATTCCCCATCTCCCGCAAAGGGAACCATGTGTGGATGCGAAGCAGCGGGGAGATAATTAGCTTGAGCGGGAGGAACGTCGCCGCTCTCATTTCACGGCAGTGGTCCTATGCTCATCGCGGCGCTACGCAGGAGAGAGAATGAGGCGCGCGCGCTCCGTCATTTTCATACCGCGGAACTACCGTGGCGCCCCCCAGTGGAGTAAGCAGCTGCCACACCACCGTCGTTCGCGCCGCTCGGCAGAGGATTCCTAGAGGAAAGGACGGGGTGGACCGTAGGAGAGGAGACGTGCATGCGCTGTGGGGGTGTGGGACGTGTGAGCCGCTCCGTAGAGTAGAGTATTCCTAGAGGAGAGAGGGGGGAGAGGTGGACGCGCATGCGCCGCTGTAGAGTAGATGATTCCTAGAGTGGAAGAAGGGGGGTGAGCGTAGGAGAGCCCAGGGGAGGGGACGCGCATGTGCTGTGGGGGGTGGGACGCTCCGTAGAGTAGACGATTCCTAGAGGAGAGAACGGGGGGTAAGCTTAGGAGAGAGAGGGGGGAGGGGACGCGCATGCGCTGTGGTGGTGTAGGACGCGGGAAGGAGGGACGGACTAAGCCCCCTCCAAACACATGCAAGCAAGATTAAGGAATGGGGGTCAACCTAAGGGCACAGACACCACCTGCCTAGCCATTCCTAAGCACCCTCTCTGTGCTCTCGGCCATGACTCAAGGAATGTAGTCAACCTGGGCGACACACACCACCTGCCAAGCCATTGCACAGCCTCTCTGTGCTCTCGGCCATGACTCAAGGAATGGGGGTCAACCTGGGCGACAGACACCACCTGCCTAGCCATTGCTAAGCAGCCTCTGTGCTCTCGGCCATGACTCTGATGGTGTTAGGGTTGACGGCCTTCATATTACTACAGGGTTCTGGCTTCGCATAATGGGTGCTTCCCTACTTCATGACAGTGGCCGGACGCGGGACGCCGGACACGGGAGGGACGGACAGAGCCCCGAGCATAAGATGCTTCGCATCTAATAATCTAATAAATTAGCTTCCTGGAGACCGAGGAGTCGGGACTGAAATAATGTGCGCGCGTGTCTTCCCCCCCCCTCCCGCCCCTTTTTTTGTTTCGTTTTTCTCAGGTACCCTAGTGCCGAGCCGCAATGTTCCAAGCTGAATCGCCGAAAAAGCGGCGACGATGGCAGATTCAAGACCAAGTGCAACACACCATCCGTCGGTAAGCCTTAATTACCACGTAGGTTTGTGTATCGAGATTTGTGCGCGTCTCAGTGCTTAAATTTGGGGGGCAGAAAGGAGGGGTGGGGAAGGAAGTTTTAGAGAGCACAGTGCTTCCCTGCGCGAAATTCTTTGGCTTTCGCAGAGCAGCCGCGAGGGCGCAGTTCAGTACGCCCATACTGGCAACGGAACGCTTTACGCGCGTCTATGCTCACACGATTTAATCTTAGGTAGCAGTAGTAACAAAGCGCCAGCCTCGAAGGTGCTTTAGTTATCAACTTTGACGGACAACTGTACTTCCTGCATCGAACACGGCTACTCTTGAGGATCTGCGATAAAAACAAATTTGTTGACAACCCAGTCTGACAACCTGAAACTGAGGATTGTGTTGCGATATAATGTTCAGTCTGAAGTGCGACCTTCAGCCTCACGTTGCATCTCAACGCTTCGTGAAAATTCGCTTTTCCGCCTCAAGCAGCAATTTTTCGATTACGGTTTTACCTCTCTAGTTCGCCTCTTGGCAGACTTCCAAAATTAAATAAAAATGGAACAAGCAAAAATGCTTCCGAACTATAATCACGGATGCTTATGACCCGGCTCTGACACGTGTTGTGTGTACATACTAGAACTCATTTCAGACATCGCAGACATAGGACAGCTCATGCGTGCAGTTGTCGCCACGAAGATGCAATACGTGGTTGATACAGGGTCATCGTATGTGGACCCGTATACAGTAACTCTATACATTTGGGGAACACCTAATGGTACCTGTATAGTGCAAAACGTCTGCGTGTAAAGAACGAGGAAACACGCGACTGCAGAACACGCGAGTAATAGACAGGCGCAACGCTGGCTGCTCACGAGAGAGGGTGATAGAACGGGTGCTTAACGTAACACCTCCAACAGGCTTTGCAGATGGGGCGCATAGTATGAGGTAATCCGAGTGCGAGCAGATGATAAACAAAGACCCGAGGGGCGACCCAAATAATTCCTCTCATAAAAAAAGTTTGCTCCACTAAGTCACGTCGTTTCATCAACCAGTATGTTCTTTTTTTTTTTTTTCAAGCTTTCATTTGTCGTCGCAAAATTCTGAAAGCGTGACCTCTTTGAGAACCGGGTAAATGCAGTCGTCGAGTCGCTTGCAAGCCCATCTGGCGTGCAGCCTAATCAGCGACCAGCGGTAGACGACACGAAGGCTTTTCTGGGCCTATATCGCACTCTACAGACAGGTGGTGAAGCCAAAGTAACAGCGTACAAAATAGCCTGGATAGAAGGAACTGACGAAGCGCTCCTCTTGTCCCATACGCTGTTCCTCTAAGTCAATGTATCAACCGACCAAAGTCAGCCTTCTTTTACAGCGAAGCTGTACATAACTAGGCGAAACCGAAATTTGTCCGTCCTGGGCACGCAAATACTCCCAGCGCGTATCTGCCGCAGATATTTGGCAAGCCCCACTACCCACCACTGGTCCACTAATAATGGAAAAATCGTCGATGGGCAAAACCGTATGTGCCACAGCAATTGGGTGAATCCCACTACCCACCACTGGTCCACTAAACATGAAGAAGGGAACACATGGGCGGGAAACAGTAATTAACATTTCTGGACAGACGTAACCGATCAATTGAGGAAGACTTCAAGTGAATCATCGAGATTAACCCAGTGACACCGGGGCCGCACGCTTCAGATTCGCTAGTTAACCACCTGTACGGAGAAATAGAGCGGTGATTTTTCAATACAATTCTGTTCGGAGCTATTCAGTGTGTCAACCATGCAAGGAAGTTAACAGCGCTTGGCTGGTCGGTGCTCCAAAACGAAAACTACTCAGATGACAAATTAAAATGGACGTACCTTGGGCGGATAGCACAGTGATGGGGGCTTGAATATATTCGTGTGTTTACTTGGCGCAAAGGACTGCTTTCGGCGATGAAAGTTCTATGATACACTTCGAAAATGCTCGCTAAGTCAAAGCAGTAACCTAAATGCCATTACGTAGTGCTGATGAGCCTATTGTCACATTCGCTACTTGATCATTTGTTTCAAAATGTCGCGAGACCCTTTCACTGTTTACACAGGCCCTCGACGACATCCGATTTTGTCCACCGATGTGCCCTAATAGCTTCGGCGGGCAAGAAGAGCCTTAGCGAGTAGCCCGCTGATTTTCTACGCTTTCCTTCCCTTATTTAGCAAAATATTTTCAAATAAATGTTCTTTTGAGCTACACAAAGATTATAAGGGATTCCCTTGAACTTTGTGCACCTTCCTTTTATCTGAAAAACTAAAGAGAGACTTTCGTTATCCTGAAACAACTTGAAAACGCGCTTTCGGTTTCGGTGTTAGGGGCTGAAAAACGAGTTGACCGGAAGTTTTTTGGGGTACAAGCCTTCTTCTACTGTCGCAATCTTGAAATCGTCTATAGGAAGCGACCTCCAACGTTAGAAATTTTCGCCTACGAAGCGATTGCCGCCACTCAAGCGTGCGGACGCTGGAGCTTGGCTCGTTCAAGGTATAATGGAAGAGGTCGGGCCTCTTGGTATCTTCTCTAACTTTCGCAACTTAAAGCCGCATTGGACACTTAGGGATGGTGGCTGAAAATATGCTCGAGTAATCTTACTTAAGATCAAGGTGGTAAAGTGAAATAGGAAATTGGGCGAGTGTGTATAAGTTACTTAAGTTGATATACGAGTTGGTCTAAAGTAAGGCAGTATAAATTAATTTTTCGCAACCACTAAAAGCTGTCTCAACGCCCATTACAGCTGCGTACAAGAGAATTGTCCCCACTAGTTTTTTTTTCCTTTCTTTCTTTTCATCCTCTTTGTAGTGGAAAAGCAGGAAGATCATTCGTTAACCAATACGAGCATTGATGGCATAGAAGTATCAATAAACGAGTTGCTCAACGATAACTAAGGGCATTAAAACAGCGGAAAGAAAAATGGCAGAATGTAATTACTCTCTCATATCAGGTATTGTTCAGGCCCTCTCACAGTGGCGTGCGCAATTTCTCCAGCTTTATTCCTGCACAAACCATCGCACGAGAGACGTGGTGCTTTGTCTTTTCCCTGGTTCCGCAGAAGACGTCGAACCTGCGAGCCAGAAGGTGGACGCGAGCCTGGCGGCGCTCACGCGCATGGCGCACAACCCCGAGTGCCTGGACAGCATCCTTTCTGGTCTTCAGCGCCACCTGGCAGCCATCATCGAGCTGACGCTGCTCGTGGACGGCGACCGGCTCCAGCGTCCACTCGCGGCACTCTTCAACCGCATCCTATTGGTGAGTGAGGAGCGTCCATTGTGCTCTTGTTGCCAACCTGCGAGTCACATGCACCGGGTGTTACAATAACTACATCACATTCACCAGGCTAATTGAAACAGCGGAAAGCGGCTGACCAACACTCGGTCCATCAAACATACAAGCATAGCGGCTTTAGGGGCAGCTTAAAACGCCGCCCATCGTTCGACGCACGCATGCTCTTCGACAATCCGTGGCGACGTGCGCTGAAAAGAGAACCCTTTAAGAAAACGCGTAATCGCGTACTAGTAATTGTGGTAACTATATGGAACCAAAATGAATGCGTTTAAACTGTTTGCCTGCTAAATATCGCTCACGGGTGCATGTGACTACCATGGTTTCGTCCTGTATGGTTTCGTAGACGCCAGCCTAAGTTTACAGTGGCATGGGCACGATTATCCAAGGCAAGGAGTATAAGTATAAATTCGCCAGCCAGTTATACGTTCCTTCATTTTCGTGATGTCAAGAACTCCTGGCAAATTTCATGGAAGATCATTATATCAGTACTCAGATGTAGGTATTTTTTTTCAATGAAGCATCCAGCATTTATTTTCCATTAAGTGCAGCCTTAAGCACGGCGGACTCCAGATGGAACTGCTCTCGTACAAAGGGGAAGGGCAGTTGCAGCACGGTTTTGTGGATGGAGCTTGTGCGGGATTCTTCGGTTCTCAGTGAGTTTATCTTGCAATAACACTGATTTCAGGCGGGCCAGTTGGTACATATCTGAGCGTGAAAACAGCGCGCGAAAACGGGACAACGGAATGAAGCTCAAAAACTCAGCTTTGTGTCTATGTGCTTCATTCCGCTGTACCGTCTCTGTGCGCTGTTTTCACCCTTGTCTTGCGACTTGTCGCTGCTTTTGAAGTATCTACACAGGCACACAATTTTTCACCTCTCTAGCATTTGCCTCGTATCGTACCTTGGAAAGTGCACTGTGGAACATTACGGCAGCTTTTCTTTTCGAACGTGTTTTCTGAACACGAAGTTAATTATCTTATTTGTGGCTCTAAGCTCACTCGGCGAAAACACTTGACAGCAAGCGAAACCTGCATTTTGTGAGAGAGCTCTGGAACCGTGTCTTCTCTATCCTTGGTCACCACGTATATTTTCTTTAATTGGCTTCCCTATGCCCGACGCTGATAGCTCGACATAACTGTTTTCAGCCCACGGTCAAGCGGACGTATATTGTCCGAGTGGCAGCCGATCTGCAGCGTTGGGGGCATAGAAGGCGCGACCGGCGCCCCGGAATGGACAAATTGCTCGTGACACCATGGTCTGCCCTGTGCTTCGCAGGCTGCCATCGAGGCGAGATGGAAATGGTCTTATGATCGATACTTCGTGTCTCTTTCGTAGGGAGTCCCGCTTCGTTTGCTGGCGCGAGCGATTCGTGGCGTCCGAAAATGGTATCGGGACACACAGTGCAGAAAAAAAACTAGCAGGCTCACCAGTAAATATACGGCTGGCAGTGTAAGCGGCATGGCAACAAAGAGTGTTAAACGAAAAGTCAGAGAGGCGGAGAGGATTAACTGGATGGCAGCGATGGAGAAAAAACCGGCTGTGAGTAACTACCACAAGGGCAAAAATGAAATAAGGAGGGAGCCATTTTATGATAATTCAAGGGGAAACACTTTACTGTTTGAAGCGAGATCGGGTTGCCTTAGAACGCGTAGTTATATAGCGAGATTTGGTAAAGAAGAAGAACAATGCACATGCTGTGGGGAAGATAAGGAAACGACGGAGCATGTTATGATTGAATGGGGAGATATACACCCAGGTGTACGCTTAGGCACGAGCCTACATGAAGCCTTGCGTTTTCGGGACGACAGTAGAAAGCTGAACACGCGCGCGATAGAAATAAGTAAGAGACGGTTAGAGTATTGGTGGCAGAAAACTAGAGAGAAGGGACAAAAATAAATAGTGGGAAAATAAGGACATTCTGCCGCAAAGGGCAGAGAACTGGGCTATGAATTTGCGTTTTTTTTCCCCCTGTAGTAAGATAGATTTAATCGAAACAGACAATTCAGGCATTAGGCCAACTCAAAAAGGAAAAGACGAAAAAGGTTTTTTTTTTTCTTTATTTGAAGAGCCAGGTGGCACACTTGTCACCGCCCCGTTATAAAGGGGACACTTATAGCATCCATCCATCCATCCGGGCCCGTCTACATTCTCGAGCGAATCGATATATTAAGAACGACTTCTCGCCTATAAAGGTCCTGTCTCTGCGAGCTCACGATCCGTTAAAGCTGCTTTGTGCATCTCCAGTCTTACCGGCTAATTGAGAACTCTAAGGAATACTGGATGTAAGCTCGATAGGTTCTGCTTGCGACTACTAAAGTGCCTCTCATTTTTCTTTTAAATGCTGATACCAGTGCACAATATGGTCCCTTGCGTAGACATGTGCGCAGGGGCTGAGGGGTGGGGGGGCATCCCCACTAATACGTTGTCTTTGCACTGCCTTATGATCCCAAGGGCCTCAGTCGGAGGAGGCGTGGCAGTAAAGCTTCATTCCCCCCACCCCCTTTAGTGGAAAACCTTGCGCCCGCCTGTGGTCTCTTGCATTACATGTATTTCAATACGATAACACTCTAAGGAGCAATGTTTGATTTACAGAAATTTAGGGGGAATACGTCGTAAGGGGAACGACCGACAGGTGAAAACAACGGATCTATAAGTAGCAACAGCAGAATGGCATGAATGTATGTAGGCTCGCGATGAGTGAAGCGGCGATGGTTGTGCGGATACCGTGCGGGCATACTGGATAGCCGAATGCTCCCCATCAGATTTCTCTGTACGTAGGTGGTTAATTTAAAGTGAGGGTGGTTGATTGTATGGGCATAACTAAGAGCCCCAAGTTACAGAGCGACAAATATGACGATGCCCAGTACGTGGTAAGTTCTTTAGCGGTAGCTGCGTGGTACGTTCTGTCCGAGATACAACTCGACGCCTGCGGGCAACGACACTGAAGTTACCACTGTAGCACGACACTTCCGTAAACTGGCAATATTTCGCGGCGGCTTCCTACTTTCAGCCGCGATTAATCCTGCAGTTCCTTCTCATTTTTCTTTTTTACGTGAGTACACTTACCACAAATTACCAGTCACGACGTCCCCTAGGCGGTGAACACCACTGTACAGACTAGACTAGTACTCGTTATAAAATGAGCAAGTCTAGCTGTATGTCTAACTAACCGTGGCCACAGGTATCTCTCCGAGCACAAGTGCGCTAAAAAACGCGCGAAAGAATACAAAGGCGTCATTTTCCGTTGTCAGCTGGCTACAGTTTAAGGGCGGTATTTTTGCTATTAATAAGGGAGCGAAGGCGTTGCGGCATAAAATGTTTGGTCTTGTCAACTTGCGGTGGGGTTTCTTTTCTTGGAGACCTAGATTCGCGAAGGATAACTTCTGCCAGTGCTGCCAGGAACTGTTCAGGAAAACCAGCCCGTGTAGGAAAACCAGACCGGTTACGAGAACATGCCAGCAATCTTGGGAACAAAGACGGGCAGCAATTTGGCGATTCACTGCGCCAGGTGCGGGTGTAGCCCCTATTTCCAGCAGACGCGCATAGTCCGCAGTTATCGAGATTCCCGTTCTCGAGAAATCTATGAAGCCTTCGCAATGCATAATGTGGCGTCCGCATGTGTCAGTGCTCCGTCGATAGCATTAACTGACAAGGAGATTAACTATCTGCACCGTTAAGTAGATGCCATGTATACGGCAGGGCGCATGCGCTGTTTCAATCCCCCCTCCCCCTCCTCTCATGTGAAGGAGCGTATTTATTCGTGCACGCACAAATAAACGCATTTGTTGGTAGTCAGCGCTTGGTCCCGTCTGTTTCTGTGTCCTCGTTTTTTCGCGCTGTTTCGCATTAATGAATCCTTGCGTTTTCACCTCGGACGCTGAGGAAGGGCATTCGGAAAGGTAGACAGACGAGCCCACGAACGCGTTCGCTCTGTACGCTCGTGCACGACTGCTACGCCACAACTAAATTTCGCATGGCTTGTCAGGGCTATCCGTTCTTCGCTTCAAGGCCACGCGGAGATACACTGCGAAACTCTCTTGACTAGGCCAGTAAAGCTTTCGCTTTAAAAACCTTTCACGTAAGGGTTCCTAGTAGGCCACCTAGCGCTGTTTCGCCATAATGCTTAAACTAAATTTGTAGAACATGGTCAGTCCGTATTAGTTCCATATAATATTACCCGTAGCTAATTACGACGGCGTCTTCCTTCATTAATGAAAGATAACGTTTGTGTAATTGCGTCTCGTTTGGGGTAACCATGTGCGGCACCTTTGCTGTACGGCCCTTAAATGACATAGCTAGTTGCCTCTCTCACGTTTCACTGAGAAGTAGCGCAGCCACACGGCGATGAAGACGTCGAATGAACACTAAACCCTCGATGTAGAGCAAGCACGGCACGCCACGATCAGATAAAGACGTGCTCACGCGCCGGCGTCTAGGAAAGGTGCGCATGGATGACGCGCGCGGCAATAATTTAGCAGGACTTCAGTTATGTGTGGGGAAGTGTTAGTTATACCGCTATTTCTGCGACACACAGCCTGCGACATTGAGAATTGAGAATTCTTATTAAAATAACTTTATTGATCAGCCTTCGTGGCTGCAGAAACATCAAAATTTGCAGATTACAGGAGTATTTCCAATGCGATTAATAACAAGTACACACTACATGCATTAATTAAAGATATGAAATACATTCTGCAAAGATAGCCAACTGAAAACTTAACTTCTTGCAATGCTGTCTTGTAATCACGACTTCGTGCCATCAATTTTGGACAGAAATTGTTCTTCATCACACAGACATACAAAAGAGACAGAAAGACCACTTTGTTCAAGTTGGGATCGAAAACACACTGCCCGGTGGTATGGTTGCAAGCACCCTACATGCTAACCCTTGAGACGAGGCTCACGGTGCCAATACGTGTAATTTGCAACAGGACTGGAACATACTCGACTCAAATCAGAAGAGAATCAAATTAATCTCAAAGGCCGCAAATTTAATTTCGAAGCGTACGTGGACAACGTCTACTGGCACAAGACTCTAAGTGACAAATTCGACAAAGCAGTGAAGGCTGTCGCGTCAATTGATCGAAAATGCTTTACTAGCAACTCATGGTAGGCCAGTAGAGTCTTGTAGTGTTTCTCGTCAGAAATAACGAGTGTACATGTCACTTCACGGAATAAAAACGAAAGCAAAGAAGGTCGGCGTTCATCGTCGAGAAGAATCGCGAAGGCACTCAACAACACTGTGAGAAACAGTGTGAAAATCAAAAGCACATACTTAACGATACATGGAACGGGCTAAGCGAACGTGCAAACAGAACGAAGCGACTCGTGCGACAGAAAGAAATGAACGCAGCATAATTATGCGCTAGTGCTTTTTATGCCCTCATTTCGAGGCTTCGCGCAATTCACTTGTGGTTCCCTAACGAACCAACTAGTCCGCAATGATGTATTGTATATGCTGGTACCTCAACGTGGTGTAGGAGAAGCGGTGGAAGCCGCTGCGTTTTAAATGAGTTCTCATTAGTATCCTAAACAAGTTTTGTGCGAGTGCACTCCAGGACAGTCGCGTAAAGAAAAAAAGGAAGTAAAGAAAATACCGTGAGGTGAACCCACGGTTGGCTGGTGGCTCTTGTAAGATACCTAATTATTTGTCGAATACTCTTGGACGGCAGTTCATTCACTTTTGTGATTGCTTGCCGTAAAACAACATTAAAATGACTCATTGCTGCCCCGTGAAGTTTACAAAAAGCCTCCCTATCGCAATGGTGTGGCTTAATAGCTTATGAGTATTTGTGTTCTTATATATACGCATAAAAAGGATGTAACTCGAATCGCAACTTTTCTGTATGGGGTCTTTATCTTCTTTCGCCCCGAAAGGAAATTACGCAGGCGGAAGAGTACAGCCAGGGAGTTAAGCAACGTCTGATTGTGGAGGGCAAACCAGAATAGATTGTGATTCGTTTAACCATTAGTGAATGTAAGAAATCTGGAGGGGCTCACCGTCGCATTCAGGAGCACAGCTCCTGCACGACTGAAACGAAACGGGATAAAAAAATCTGAGTGAAGTCATAGTGAAAGCAAATAAACGCGAAGTGACACTCGGAAAAGATAGATGTAGCTGGAGTCGAGCAATATACTGTACGTCTGCAAGTCGCACGAACATGAGTGATAATTGGGAGAACGTAAAACAAAAAAAAACAAAAAAAAAAACAAGAAAACAAAAAGGGAGAACTTTACAGTAGCCGCGTAAAGTTCAAGAAACAGCGGAGCTCGTTGTTCCTATAGGGGCTTAACGTGGCCTTCTTGGCTGACGCTAGGTCTTTCCTTGGCGTACACAGAGTAGACTCGAACCACAGCTGGTCACAGACCATGCAAGAATGTCCAAACTCCAGCGCCAGAAAGTAACGTGCAAAGCTGGCTGTGTGACCCCCGGTTGAAGCGCGGGCCTTTCGTCGCTCGTACTCGGCTCACGAGGCGGGCAAACTCGGCGCGGCGGCTGCGCTGACTGTCTTCGTCGGTGGGCTCGGCTGAGAAGCAACGGCGCGGGGAGTTTTTTGCGGACACCCGACGTTTTACCCCCAGCTTTAAGAGCTTCGCTCTTTAAAAAAGAAAACTTATAAAAGTCATTTTCGTATTTGCCACACTAAAAAGATTTGTGGAGATGGGATATGTTCTTAGAACCGCCAGTTTAAGTAGGATGCGTTTAAGTTTCTTGAAGCTTGCCTGGAGCACAGCGATCTCCTCGAACAGCTCAAGAGCTCCGCTTGCGTGATACCGACTATTCAAAAGCACCCTGGGCTGGGATGTCAGCCTAATAATGGCGCTACCATTGAAGAAGACTATATTAGTGAAAAAGTACTGGGCGATGCTGAATGTGTGCGTAACAGTGTTTCACAGATAAATAAAGTTCTTCAGCGGCAGCCGGTGGCGCCAGTATGGCTTGTTGAGCTTGAAAATTAAATTGTAGCTGGTGAACAGGCGGAAAGGGCTAAAAGCGCGTGCGAGACAGAATCACACCAGGCGTCACACCATATGAGGTGCGCAACGAGTGGATGGTTCAAAGCTTTCAACCTATTACAAAGGGCTAAACCATAATTTGCCATCAGTACAACATCAAGAAAGTGTACAGCTACGTAGGTACATATATTGCCTTATAGACGCGTAGTAGGTACTTCGCAACGTACTTTTAGGATCACAAAGTACACCCGAAAGTATTTCTATAAGTTTGAGCACATTGAAACGGCGCCATTTGAGAGTTTACAACGGGCTCTTAGAAGAGAGAGAGAGAGATGCAAGGCTCTTAGAAGGGTGCTCATCCAGCTTACGCTGTGACTGCTGCGTGTTCTCCGGAGGCCTGACGTTTTATGGCTGTCGTGGAATTGCGCCACAGAATTGTAGCTGAAATGTTTGGGGCCGACCTCGTATGTACTTACAGCAAATAGATCGTTATCTTGAGGTAGCTCGTATCCAACGGTGATACTCCGCGTCTGACATTCTGGTGACATGAAGTGGCATCGCGAGAGATAAACCGCGCAAACACTTGGAATCGCACGTTGCACTAGGAAAAGAAGCACAATGAACGGTGGCATGAGAAGTGGTGAGGCTGTTGTGCGCCAGCAGAGGCAGCCTTCACGATTGTGCATAACCAAATAGCGGGAGAGTCGTATATGTCGTTCCATTCAAATATAAGTGCAATCACTTTTTTCTTCATATTCCGTCCCCAACGTGATGAATCCACCGTGGCCGCTGCGACCTCATGTTTCAGTAGCACTACATCATAGCCACGGAGTCCATTTTCTACGAATCACACTACACTGAAAGCAGAGCCGTAGAGGTACTGAAGTGCTGGCCTGAAAAGAAACCAAGAGGAAGGCTAAAGTCGCTGTTTGCATTCGCCGCTCGCGAGGCCGGAAAAGCGATTCACGGAGAGCGAGGCCCGTGGCCATTTGCAGGAAGAGCGCCGTGTCCGGTGACACGGGCTCGACCGGCCGGGCACAGATGCGTGGCCGATGAGGAGGGAGAGCCGCATTCGGGCCGGCATGTGTGCGCGCAGAGACGGCGTTCGTGCGCGGCGCGAGAAGTGGCGGCGAGCCCTGATGGTCCTCCTGGGTCGCATCCGCCGCCGTTGCCAGGGTCGCTGGCCCGCTTCCTGCGGTCGGCCACCGCGACGCCGGCCGCCCTGCGCACTAAAGAATGAGCGCGGCGCAGCGCCGGAAGACAAATAAATGTCCGGCCGTTTCGCGCGGCCAGAGTATAACGGACGCCCCTTCTGCTGCCGCACCGCTGGGCCCCTTCGCCCGGCCAAGCATTTGCGAGGCTGCCATCAAAGTTGGCCCGTCGTGATTCTCCCTTTGTCTCTGCTCATTTTGTTCCCTTCTCCCCGTGAAAGAGTGTGTCGCAAGAGAGGACTTCCCAGAGGCCGGGTGGCATTCGGTGATTACGCGGTGTTATTGCGAGGGCATAGTGTTAGACGAACATGAACACGCCAAAAAAAAATTATTGCTGACCTGTTTCGCTGTATGCTGAGTACGTTAATGAATTTTTTTTTTAATATAAAGCTTATCTTTATAAGTTTCATCTTTATAATTTTTAAAGCCTATCTTGTAAGTTGTAAGAGAAGTCGGTTTGTTTCTGGAACTTAGGTGCAATTAGACATCTTCTTTTTAATTATGTGTGCTTGATTGAGACAAATGATCGGGATGTCCCTCGTTACAAAACCACCTTGCACCATTATATGACGTGCCGGTCGCCTTGCCCTATGTATGTTAGTTAAGCGCCACATTATCCCCAAGTTGACCTCGTGTTGTCTGGTTAATGCGGAAGTGAATGAAAACTATTTTACAAGAGAGAAATGGATCTCTGCCACATGTAGAGTACAACGACGTCGCATACTTTATATCAGAACCCTAAAATAGCGAGCTGAAAATTTATCTGGTGAACATGGTCATGTATTTCGAGCACGTCTAGTGGATGACGCCTGGGCAATAACCCTCGCAACAACATTCGTTAGTATTTAATCTCAGATATAGAGCAGGAATGACACGTGGACAATGACGTAGACCATGCATCCGTTCAATAGCACATTGAAGTGGCTGTTTTCGCTGCCACATCTCGATTACAAAGGCTTACGAGGCTTCAACTGCAGGGTTGTGAGTAGAAATGGTCGTATGCACGGAAAATGCAGTGAAGTGCAGATTAGCGCGAAGCTACGAAGGAAGTTCATGTGGATTTCTCAAAAAGTTTCCAAGTTGATGAAAACTTCGTATTGGGCCAGGATCACACTTCCGCATAATAGATTTGCTGTATTCAGGAATATTTACAATTTATCTAGTCCACTTTTATTCATTCCAAGCAGTGACCACCCAACTTCTATAATCGTTGTAATCGTGGACATGCACGAGAAATTAAAATTAATATATCTCTAATTAAGAAGCTTCGCTGGCTAAGTTTGAAACTAATTGTAGCAAAGTCGACAGCTGGGCTAGTTGGTATGGTTCCATATTGTTTAAAGCGCAACGGACAGGACCAGGAAGAAGACCAGGAAGCGCTCGTTGTGTCTTCTTCCTGGTCCTGTCTGTTGCGCTTTAAACAATATGAAACTAATTGCTTTGCGACACATTGTGACAGCGAGAGTTGGCGGTCATCGAGCATGATATGTTCATGTATACCTGTGGCGCCTGTAGCACAATTCCTGTTAGTTTAATTAGCGATCGAATGTTTGCTGAACTACATGACATGACGTATGAAAGTACGACTCTGACGTACGTTATGTACAGTCGCTCAATCAATGTTCCGCCTTTCGGGAAAGACTGCACCTTTGTTTCGCCTTCTACCTTACGCGCTTCATTTATCCCCCCACCCCAAAGAAGACAACAGAGGCGATTTTCTATTATTCTTTCTTCTTTTCATCCGCTTCTGCGCTCAATAAGGGGGCCGAAACCACATCATGCGAAGATCGCAGTGCGGGTTTCGGTGGGAGGTGGCTGCTACTGTGAGCGCTCGATATGTCGAAGGGGGGGTAAGATCTTCCCCTTCACGTTCAATTACTTCCCAACAGTGCGTGCACAATGGGCGCCCAACCCGTCTCTCATCTTTCCCGCTGTTCAAACAGCTGTCAAAGAACAAAGGCGAAAGCAAGAATTGCGGACAACGCATGTCAGAATTGAAACGGCGATCGTTGTATAGACGGCACCCGGTTTCAACCTTGGGCGTCTCTTTTGAGACCAGCCCTCCCTGCAGTCGAGTAGGAGGCGTTCTGTCGCCGCACAGCTCAAGTACCGCGTTGAGGCCGACGTTGGCCGAGAGCGATCAGTCCGCTGCTGCCGCGGCAAGAAATCCCATATGACGGAAAACGCAGACACGAAAGAAACGAGGCGGAGCAAAAAGCAAAATTGCGCGGAACAAGGTTTAGTCTCTTTCAATTTGGCCTCCTCCTATTTACAAAAGTGCGCAGCTTGCATTCCGATGAAGCACGGGCAAATCCCTTGAGCCTGCGACTGATGCGCAAGTATTATATCCGGCCGCTCTGCTCTTGTCTTCGCGTGCTCTCTATTTCCTGAGCAGCTTCACTTTATTTCCCGCATACTCGTGTGGTTTCCGCGTGGGTTGGCCGCATATGCGATGACGTTGAGAGTTGCATCTCTCAAGAATGTCAGGACCGATATGCGATGTACCCCTCTTCGGTTTCAGTGTCGTCTTGATGCTTTGCATAGCGAAGATGCTTGTCGCAGCCGCCCAGAATGGTGTCTAAAACGGTGCCGCAATATCCTTGGCATATTGCTCCTTAATAGAATTCTACTTTCTTTTCTCTCTCTCTCTCAAAGTAGATATAAAAAGCAAAAGCTCTTAGAAGATGTGAAAGACGACGGAAGCTCTCCATGCATGTTCTGCGCCACTTTCGTAGGCGTTGTGAAATCTTGGCTGAGCAGCGCGTTTGCTTCAGCCTCTTCTTATCTATCACGGAAGAAAACAAGGCTGGAGTTTCTTGTGAATTTGCGCAGAAGTAATCTAGCAAAATAATTTTAAATGCACTTTACGAAGCACTCTTCATCGTTACTTCGCAAAACTCGGCCGGTAAATTTTGTAGGGAGACTGGGAATTTGACAAATCGAGCAAATTGTTTTGGCCTGCTATTTTCCCTTTCCTTTTTTTTTTCCTTGAAGGAAAGTTTATTTTCTCACATTGCGTATTTTATGTTCCACGAAATGTGTCCTGTAAGAAGCCGGCGCGGTTCCAGTAATTCCATCTTGCCAGCATAAATCGCTGACCTGTCACATTTCATTTGAGCTCTTCTTGAGAAAAACTCAGAAGCAATAAAAAAAAAGGGGGGGGGGGGCATTGCTGTGCGAGTAAAAAATTGGACCAAACTGGGCACAAATAGCGGGCATTTCCTGTGAACGCATCAGCGCTGGCCTTCTGCCAAGTTCCTGTTGCAGGCCGAATCTTGCATACAGGTGGCCGTTGGAAAGGGAACGCAGCACCGTGCAACTAAAGATCCATGAAAGAGTCCGCGAGTGTGGACTTAGCGAGTGTGCTATCAAGATTAATGCGTCTATGCGAAAGATTTAGTCGTGCAAGACGGGTCCTTCACACTTATGCGGCCTGCAGTAAGGGGATCTATGAAGTCTCAGATATTTTTCTTCTACTGCCATGGATCTCAGTCGCGGTGCCCCCGTAACACTTCTACTGCCATCCGTGGCAGTCGAAAAAAAAATATCTGAGACGACACAAAAAACGCAACGTTTTCATAGATCCCCTTACTGCAGGCCGCATAAGTGTGAAGTAATGACGTGCCGACGCCCATGAGAAGCGGGGGGGGCACTTGCCCCCCCCCCCCGCCTTCCAACGCTATGATAGCACTTGCCCCCTACCCAAGCCACACAATTGCTCCCCCCCCTCCCCCCACCGCACTGCAACAGGCGTTTTCCACTCCCCGCAAGACAAAATCCTGCCGACTCCCATGATTTAATGTAAGCGTAACAGTCAGCTAACCAAAAACGGTATAACACACTCATAGTGCGGACAGTATAATGCAAAACAATGGCATTTTTAGGAGATGTGCTTTCAGATTTGGAAAGTTTGACATGCTGCTCTATATAACTGCTGTTAATCAGTATTCTTCTTTCTCTCATCAGATAGCGCCAGACTCAATAATAACCAGCGCTTAGATTTGTACCAAGTATTTCAGTTCGATTATTTTCAATGATTATTTGTTTTCTCCTGCATTTTATATATGTTTCCTGTAACGTAAGAAGGCTCAATCGAGGTCGCGAATGAGTGGGGCATATATGTGTCGTAAGCCAAAGGAGCTCAGCGCCCGACCCTCCACGTGCAACGGCTGCTGCATATAACTACGGACAGTTGCGTGTATACGTGATGCCTGAGCGCTCACAAATCGCCTCCATTTAATTCACCAAAAAAGGAGACAAACAATGGCTTCATCTTCAATGACGCTAAACTAAAATATAGACTGTGATAGAATCCAACATGGCAACGGAAAACAAGCATATCAAAACATATTTAACGCTGGCATGGGCTCACGCAAACACTGCGGCCTGTTTTCTTGTTGCGTTTCTGAGCGAGTCATATAATAGCAAACCTATGAGCTTAATCAATAATAAAAAAAGAAGACATGGCTGTAAATATATTTTAATCACCTTTCTTAATAATAATACAAATCAACGAATAACTCCATTAATCATTTATTTAATGCGCCCAGATACAACTGTAAGGTCAGTACAACAGGGCAAAATGATGTAAAACATCGCGAGAAATATAGACGGACAATGATAAGTACAACTCACATACAACAAAGCACAAAGTAGGAGAAAAGGAGTTGTACAGTCTGCGACACTATGTTAAAACAGCGGCAAGCTCGAAATAAAACAACGAGTGCGAGCTATGAAAAACATCCAGATCAAGAAAACAAGAAATACAAAGACTGTTTGCTGTGGATGCTTGCGTGTTGGCAGAGGCAGGCAGGCAGGCGCATAAGGTCTATGCTCTCTGGTTATAATAATAATAATAATAATAATAATAATAATAATAATAATAATAATAATAATAATAATAATAATAATGACTTGCGGTAACATAGGACTGGCTATTAGTGAGATAGCTGTGCAGGCAGTTAACAACTGAAGAATCAAAATGCATCTGTCTAAACATAAGCAGTGAGTGGCTGACTGAATCAAATCCTTATTATGGTCACCGTAAATTTTGTCAACCTGCCCTCTCTGAAGTACAAGCATGGAGATCTGCCTCTTGAAAGCGGCAAGATTTTTGTGATAGTTAAGCGACCAGTGAGAAAATCTTTGATGATTCGGAATCGACTTTTCACCCCTAAAAGACAACATATTCTGAAGAGCCAGCTCAATGATCTTTGATGTGGCACAGAGAAGAGAAATGGGGTGATTATTCGAAACAACAGTTTTACAGATACACTTAAACGCAGGAAAAACACGAGCTGTTTTCCGCATTCTAGGGAACGTGGAAGTGTTCAGACAGTTATTAAATATCGTAGTCAGTACTATAGGACAAATATACTGCCATAAGCTTTTGGAATTGCTGACGGGATGCCATCCGGGCCGCATGGTAAGGGCCGTTTCAAGCGCTTAACGCATTCGCAGTTCTCAATGCACCACTAGATGTGATAACGGACTTGTGCTGTTGAGTCATACAAAAGCTGGAGAGTCTGGCTTCATAAACGGGTGAGAAATCCGTAGGAAAATAGTCAACGGCGGCTTGGGCGTCCATCCTGTCTGAGTCCAGAAGTCTAAGGGACTTTCCTTTTTTGCTAGAGCGTTTGCGTGTGTACTTCCGAAACTCAGCCGGCCGGTCAGAGGCGCTTTATTCTAAGAACGAAATAAATGAGCTGTGATCCCGCCTAAAGAGGCGGTTAGAGAGAGCTCTAAAAAAAAATTCTTCCCTGAATTGGCGGCGGGAAGTCCTTGGACCCGGGCGGCCGTCCGGCAAGCCGAAGATGCCGCCCGGGTCCAAGGACTTCCCGCCGTCATCTGAGGCACCGGCATCATTGACGGAGAGTGAGACGGAACAGGGGGCCCCGCCTCGCCCGAAGGAGCCGGACTTGAAATAAAGTTTATTCATTCATTCCTTGAATTGACTTGACTGATAACTACTTAGACTTTCTGTGTGGGTAATCTTTATGATTCAGTGCGCTTATGAATTCAGATGAGAACCAATGGCAATGCTTACAGTTTTCAGGTGCGCATTGGGGGACGAAACTGCACATACTGCTCAAGAAAAGCTGCGTCAATTCATTACCAGGAGCAATGAATGGTGGAGAGGTTATGGTATAAGCCAGCGTAATCACCTCGCTTGAAAGGAAATCTAGGGGATTTGTTGATGTCACGAGAAAAGCTCCGTTTTACGGCCGACATAGAGAGTGTTAGCTTTAAGGGGGTATGATAGGGTGAACAGGTTGTCCTGGTTCCAGCTTTTTATCTCGGGAACTGTACCATATTTTGTTGTCAAATTTTGCTTGCTTAATAAGAGATCTAGTGGCCTTCATTCTGTTAAATTTGAACCATGCAGCTTTTCTTACTTGCTTCTGGTGGAGTACCAAATTTCCGACTGGTGGACAAAATAAATGTATACCTTTTCACAAAAACCAAAAACAGTTTGACTGTGATATTTGGCATACTTATTCAACATATTGGTATTAATCAGCACCTTAAAAAACAGGCTTTTATATTTATCTCGCAAGAAAAAAAAATTGTCGTCACTTGTCACGTGCTGTCAGGAGGCTTTCCAATTAATCTTTTTTTTGCTTAAAGGAGCACTGACTCAAATATTTTGCACGTTGTTCTTTTTTTTTTTTTTTGCAATAGGTAGCTCATGACCCACTTATCACGGCTGGAAACCTCGTTTGCGTGAGTGCGCGACAGTTATTTATTTAGAGACGTTTCTAGAGCGCCCAGTCTCAGTTTCGGTTTCAAAGAGCACCGAGCTAGGCAGGAGCAGTTCCGGGGGAGCAAGGTAAACACAGCTGGCCACGTGACCACGCAAAATTGTGATGTGGGCGCCGCGTGTGAGAGCGTGCGCGAGCGGGCGCCGCACTCAGCCAGCACACACAAAGCCGCAGACACGGAGGAAGAAATCGCATGTAGCGCAAGCGCCAGGCGCGTGCCAGCAACCAGCCAACACAAACTCGTGGCGTAGGTTTGTTAACATTGCGTGTCGGCGTCGCGAGGGGCTCCGCATCTCGCTCAATCGCGCGGCGTGCACTTTAAAATTGATTTTAAATATATTCTAGGCTATATTTGCCCTTGCTATCTCGTACATGTTTGTATGTCTCCCCATAAATCTATCTCGCTCATTATCTCGCCTTCAAAATTTTGTGTCAGTGTTCCTTTAATTATAACTGAGACAATTTTTCAAAATGTTTAGTTCAAACTATCTGGAAGGGATTTAGGTATAACCTGAGAAAATTCGAGCTCGATTGGATTCGATAATTTTTCAGAAAAAGCACGTCAAGTTTGGAAATTTTTCTAATAACTGATTGTGAGAAAAACGCGCCTTTGTGTAAAAACACGCGCGGAACGTGTTCACAATGTACAGCAATCATTACGCTAAAAATGCATTTTAGTGGGAAAATTTGCAATCAAAAAGTATGAAAACGATAGGAAGGGAATATGTTCAACTGATCTAGCCATCTTTATTATTTTTAAAAATGCATACGTGCAGAAACAATGACGGAAAAGAGCCCGCGTATCCGTTAGGAGGCGCGGTCTCTGGTGCCATTTTTAAAGGGCTTGGAGCACTCCTATGCGCTCGCCAATGCAGGGTTTTGCTCCTCAGAGTGTGTAATGTTTTTAAATGCGAAGCATTTCTTAGCGAACTTCGGCGACTTTGAGCGCATCTATCTATCTAGCCACCTACGACTTTGTGCTCTCCGGACCGTATCGTTAATCGGATTTATACCAAAATTGGTATGGCATAACATTACTTTATGACGAACATAAATGACTGGTCCTATCATGAAAACCATGACTTGTCATGAGCGTAATGGTTTACATGCCATGGTCGTGGTGCTCTAGCGGCCGTTTCGTTAACTTGATATATACCAAAATTGGTATGAAGAGACATTTCTGTATGACTAACATAAATGGCAGGTGGTAATATGAAAATCATGACATTCATGTCGTGTCAGCCTGACTTGCATGCCACGCTCATGGTGCGCTTGTGGCCAGTTCGCTAGCTTGATATATACCAAATTCGGTATTGTGCGACGTGACTATATGACGAACATAAGTGACAGGCGGTAAAATGAAAATCATGACATTCATGTCATGTACAACATAATTTACATGCCACGCTCATGGTGCGCTCACGGCTGTTTCGCTAGCTTGATATATACACGAAATTTGGTATTGCGCGACGTGACTCTATGACGAGCATAAATGGCAGGTGCTAATATGAAAATCATGACATTCATGTCGTGTCAGCATGACTTGCATGCCACGCTCATGGTGCGCTTGCGGCCAGTTCGGTTGCTTGATATACATTAAATTTGGTTGTGCGACGTGTCTGTATGACGAACATAAATGACATATGGTAAAATGAAAATTATGACATCCATGTCATGTACAACATGATTCTCACGCCACGCTCATGGTGAGCTCGCGGCCGTTTCGCTAGCTTGATATACACCAAAACTGGTATTGCGCGAAGTGACTGTATGACGAACATGAACGGCAGGTGGTAACATGACAATCATTACATGCGTTACATGTGCATCATGATCAACATGCCACGCTCGTGGTGCGCCCGCAGCCGGTTCACTAGCTTGATATTCACCAAAATCGGTATTGCGTGATGTGACTGTATTGCGAACATAAATGACAGATGGTAGCATGAAAATCGTGACATGCATGTTATTTACGGCATGTATTACATGCCACGCTCATGGTGCGCTCGCGGCCGTTTCGCTGGCTTGACAAACACCAAAATTGCTATTGCGTGGCGTGACTGTAGGACGAACATAAATGACAGGTCCTAACATGTAAATCATGACATGCATATTATGTACAGCATCATCTGCTCCTTGCCGGCTGCTTCGCATTGCATCGATGCCCACAATGCGTGGGATCTGCCGGTTTTTTTTTTCTTTTATTTTTATTTTTTTATTTTTTAGCAGGGAAGTTAAAAAATCGCTTTTTTGGCCGATCTACCCTACCATTCCCCCTTTAAGTTATGGGTCATATTCATCAGGACGAACAAAATAGATGTCAGAGTGTGACACTTCAACAGATTGATTATTCGACATGCACAGATCTAGGGCATTACCTCAAGAATTCACGATAAAATTAGGACGTTGAAGGTAAATAAAACCAAGAAAATCTAATAGGCTGCACTTGTTCTCCATGTAATGATTGTAATGAGAAAATATAAGCGTGTTCCAGTCGAATCCAGCCTTTACCATAATCACTGAGAACAATAGTTCTGTTCCTACCATGTGAATATATCACATTTTCAGCGGTAGAGATGATATCATGAAAAGAGGGAGTGGGAATGCTGGGTGATGCGTAGAAAGACAGAATCAACAATTTTTCACAGCGCTCATGGCTGACTTCACGCCATATCTATGATTGATTGATTGATTGATTGATTGATTGATTGATTGATTGATTGATTGATTGATTGATTGATTGATTGATTGATTGATTTACTTGAAGTTGCCAGGTTTCCACAAACTACAATTGCTCAAGAGTTCGGAGTAACTTAATAACAGAACCAGCGAATAGAAAGCCCGAACGACTTTAAAAGAAAGGTGATTCGAGCGTTCTTCATTTCAGCACACTCTGTTTCCGGCTTGTCGCAGTTTATGAAAAAGAAATGTCTGTGTTTTGCAAGAGTCTCTTTCGTGTATCTAATCCCTCTTTTCTGAGAGTGACCTTTAAGTTATAAAGAATTTAAATTAAAGGGCCTGCTGTATCAACGCGAAAGAAATGATGTTCGATTTTTTTTCTCCTATTCCGTCTTACTTTCTGCGTCAAAAGTGGAATAAGCCCCCCTCAAGTTCAAGACTTTGGGCTGAAATCTGGATCCAATCGTCCGTGTCGTAAAGAAGCGAGCAAGACAATGGCCCGGGCATCGCTTCGCTACGGGGCTAAATTTGGGACGTCCTGGAATTAACAAAGTACCCGGGCCTTTGGCGGCTCATGCTGGCTCAAGCCTGCGCTCGAGGAGGATTACCGGCAGTAACTTTGCGCTCTGCGCCTTCAGCATTGCTGGAAGCCAATTTTAGCCGCCGTCAGTACATTTACTTGAGAAGCTGTCGTTCCGTAGGACAGATCTCACCTGCAGAAAATTAATGTCCCTGTTAGATGTTGAAATGAAAACGCTTCGGTCGGCAACCACGGGGATATGTCTCTGCGGAACCGAGACAGAGAAGTGTGCTTCAACGGAAAAGAATAAAGCTAACAGAGGAATGTGGAGTGACAGTAAAATCCTTCCACTAAGTCCACTGCAGGACGAAAGCCTCCTTTAACGATGTGCAATTCAGCCCACCTTGCACGAGCTGATTCCGTTTTATTCCTGCGAACTTCTTGATTTCATCACCCCACCTGTCCCACTGCAACCCTGCGTTTCCCATCCCTTCCTGTTATTTTGTTGATCGAACTAACTACCGGTTGTTATTACTATGCATTACGTGCCCCCCCCTGCCCCCCTCCACGTCCCTCTCACCCAAATCCATTTTTTATCTTTTCGCTTAATGTCAGCTAGACTATCGGCTACAACTGTTTGTTCTCTGATCTTCTCTGCTTGCTTCCAATCTTTAAATGTTATGCCTATCGTTTCCCGTTACGCCGCACGCCGCATGGTCTGTAACCTTTTTTTTTATTTTCTTTGTTATCCTCCAAGTGTCAGCCCCATATGTTAGTACTAGCAATATGCACCTCCGCCTAGCTTTGCTGAAACTTCTTCTTATAGTACTATCTGCAATGCAGTCAAAGAAAGCTCGTTGTAAGGTTGCTTACGCGATACCAAAATCCACTGCCGCAAGAGCTAACAAAGCCTGAACGTGAGATGTTTGTGTTTCAAAACTATGCAAATCATCGTCTGTGTAGGGTTGACTTGAGCTCGATTGCCTGCTCACAAAAGTAATCTGTGTTGCCGCTGTTACTACAAAACATCATTTCTTAACTTCCTCGAAATTTTCCTGCTTATAGTATTAGCAAAAAATAAGTTCACCCCCCCCCCCCCCTTTTTTTTTTATTATCTCCGACCCCTGATATTTACCACTATATAGGAGATTTCTCACGTTTAGCAACGAGGAGGATGATGCTAACAGAGGTTTGGAAGAAATAGGCGCTTCTTCGTTTGTGCTATCATGGGCTTTAAAAAAAGCAGTAATTTCCTCTCGAAAGAGCAATCTATTCAAGCGACCGTCACGCACTTCGTAAATATACTTGGACTGGTAGGCATACACAGCAGGCCTTTGAACCCTGTCACGACAACTGAGCGATTTTCTTACAGAAAGAACTTTGGCTGTCTGATTGTATCACGTGTGTGTTTACAGTGTGCATGCTAAAACACCCTTTTTTATTGTACTGATCAAGTCTCCGAGACGGGAAAGATTTGTGATAACCAAGAAATCCCAGTCGCCTAATAAATGTGCATGTTTACAGAAGCGTAATTCAATAAAGCTTGACGAGACTAGGACGACAAAGGAAAGGGGGCTAGTTTTCCTTGAAACCGAAAGACGAGATGGCTTGGAATAGCTCCAACACCTTAAACATTCGAAGTGCAAATACAATTGCGAAGTGCCCACTACGCTGTAAATCATGATCATTTTATGATGCAGCGATGTACGTACATGCCTACTACGCGTCTGCAAGGCAACGTGTGCACCTGCGTAGTTTGTCACTTTCTCGGGGCTGTGGCGGATAAGGATGAAATAGGGCGGAGCACTTTGTAATGGGTGGGCAGCTTTATACCATTCACTCGTTGCGCAACTCCCACGATGTGACGCCTGGTTCGATTGTACGCTTCTTCCACGCAATGTTACATCTTGTCGTATGACTTCTCGCACGACATGACGCCTGTATAGTGTTTCCGAAGGACGTTCATTCACTGGCGTGGCTCTGTGGTAGAATACCTGACTAACCAGGCAGAGTACCTGGGTTCGATTCCGGATCGAACCCTGCTTTTTTCCCCCTCATTGTGCGCGATAGCTGCGACGGACACCATCGGCGGCGGCGGTAAACATCGCCACCGTAATCGACTGTTGTCGTGAGCTCATAACAGCTTACTCTGTAAAACAGGCAATGCTTAAGAACATGACAAGCTAAGCTGCATCTCTGAGAACGGAGAGCGCATTTCAGTGCACGGAAATGCCAGGTGAGAGGAGGAAGAAGCTTTAGTGCATGCAAAAATCGCGCCACTTCGCGTGTCGATCGAACCCGACATTGTGGCTTGGTGGCTAAATTTCTTTGTTGTGATGAAATTTTGTAATCTATTTGTATACTGTTCATTACAGCATTTTATAATAGATGTCTAGAACAAAATGCAGCTGCTAATTAGGACTAATTAGGTATGCCGCCCGTCGAGGGAGAGATACTCCTTGCCCCCCCCCCCTCCCCCCCCCCCCCGTAACTGACGCCTCTGCTTTAAGGTCTCGAATCTACGTGATCACATTGGAATATTGTTGGGGGGCACGGGCTGAGAAAGAGAGGGAGACGAAGTGATTGAGGATGCAATAATGGCTGCGGTGTGTACTTATTAAAAGTTCTATATGCTAGTGAGATTCTTCGGGTTACAATGTACGATAACGTATATATTGATACAGGTATAAGTTCTTTAAAAATGAAGAACTTCATTTGTTCATTCATTCTAGTAGTATTCGTGTTCGTTTACCTCCACTACGCTGTGATAACATAATAATTGTAGAAGGGGTTTCGCTTCCCAAAACCACGATATGATTTTGAGGGCACGCCGTAGTGGAGGGCTCCGGAAATTTCGACTACCTGGGGTTCTTTAACGGGCACCTAAATCTAACTAAACGGGCCTCTAGCATTTTTCCTTCATCGAAATGCGGCCGCCGCGTCCGGGATTCGATCCCGCGACCTTCGGGTCAGCAGTCAAGCACCATAAGCACTAGACCAACGTGGCGGGGTACTACGCCGTGACATGACTTTATTTATATATTTCTTTAGATATGCAGTGAATTCAGAATCAACTTTCGCACAATGCGCCCTCTCCCGAATCACAAAATAAGGATAAACCGATGAATCGCACTTAGTTGCGTGCACTGCGCTCGCAGACGGTGACCACCGAGCAGAGCGACACGGGCGACCCTGCGGCCGACGAGGACCTGGTGGCTGCGCACATGTGTCAACTTCTACGCGTGGCGCTGAGCAGCCTGCGCGGTGGACAGGCACTGCAGTTCACCGCTCTGCTGCTCATCAACAAGCTGGTGGACCTGGGCGTAGCCCGGGGCCTGGCGATGAGGCCCAGCCGCAACCGATCGTCCGGCCGCTGCTCGGCGCACAGACTCGCCGCACTGTGGCACCAGTCATCGAGCGTCAAGGAGAACCACGGCTTCCAGCCTCTGCCCTCGGTGCGTATACAATTCCTCTGCCGGTTGAGATACGCAGGTGGCCACCATACGCTTCCGTATGCTCCACTCTGCTGTCAACCTTCACATTGCGTTCCTACAGCTCTACAACTCGGAGTTGACAATACAGCGAACCTATTATTCAGCTTTCCATTTCATTTTCCATTCTTTTCGTGGTACGTCATAAACCCGGACAACGCACCACGGTTGCGTTCCTATCGCTCTACAACAGCAGATCTAATGTAACTCTCTATGTCATTTTTCATTATTTTCGCCGTACTTCACAAATCCAGGCGCCTCGGTATAACGGTTTTTGCCAAGTTCGGCCATACTCCGCGTTGGAGCTATGAAATCGATTGAAATAAATATATAGTGAGAAGTTGCGTCCCCAAAACATCTGATTCACGTCGTGTTCCGACTCTCATAAAAATCTGGAATATTTTCTACCAAAACATGGTTCTTTTTATGTATGAGCTACATAAGGTCAAGGGCGCTGGCTTCCACAGCAGTGTTTTCACTTCCACGCATGTTTTTTTTTTTTTGAAGGAAGAGATACTGGACTGTGCCGTCAATTTGACCAATAGCCAGCATATGCTGATGAAAGTACCTTGCGTTCCAAGAGTCTTTAGGTACTACTCATACGGGTTGCTTGTTGGGCAAGTTGGCACATGACGATACTAAGAGCATACCGGCAAAACCGGAAACAGAAGAAACCAGAAAGACAAATAGGCGATATAGACAGGTAGGTGGCTTTCTTTGACTGTTTTCGTTTCTGTTGTTTTTCCCCTTTGCTGGCGTTCCCATAGTATTACCTTGTAATACTCTGTCGGTGACTCCCTCTTCCTTATGTAGGTGGGACCTACAAGATGGATCTTTTATTGTAGCACTGAAGCGAAAATAAATCACCACGTTAAAAGAAATGTATACAAGGAAGCAAATTACCGAAAGTAATGACTAAATTTTTATGATGTAAGTTCGAGTGTCGAACGTTTGTTCGCATTCAGATACATCGTAATCAATAGTTTCCATATTACTTCGTTTCAGTCCGCTTCACGCAAGACACAAAACGAGCAAGCAATTATAAGTAAATAGAGGAAATAGGGAGATAAGAAAAATAAGGAGAGGTGGAGAGAGTGCACGACCGCGCGCATATAGTGTGCGCGATAGCACCGCTGTCAAATGTGTTTCAGAACAACTGCATTGTCTAAATCAGGGGTTCTCAAGCAAGTTGGTCCCAGGGAACCCTGCTAAGCTCCATTAGGCGCCAAGGAACGCCCCCCCCCCCCCCCCCTCCCCACCCGCTTGTTTTCTTGCAAGCATGTTTCATTCCGTTCACGCTACATTCGCGTGCAATAAATTCAAAAGCAAGGGTATACGAAAAATTTATTCACGGACATGCAACTGAACTCACTTTCCTCGCATTAACAAATCGACGCGAGGCTCAGTAAAACTCAGGGCCAGCCGCATGTCGGCTGCTGAATGCAGCCGATTTCTGTGCTTATTTTTCAGATGGGCTAGTGTCGAGAATGCCTGCTCACAAGCGTGTGTTTCTTGCAAATGGCTGCAGCATGTTCACTGCCTTATCTTCGGCTCCTATCTTCAAACAGGAGAAATGTGCATGGGGGGCAATATAAGGCTTCCGAGATTCAAGCGCAATAGTTAACCGCGCGGCCCGTTTTCGGAGTCTGGTTGTCTACAAGCTGCTGGCGGGATTTATTGCGCAGTTCGCGCGTTTCTGTTATGCACTTAGGTGTGCTTATCGACACTCGGGCGTGAGTAATAGAGGTTCCTTAGAGTGATCGCACCTCGGTGAAGAACCAGAGAAAATTTATCTGTGGCTCGCGGAACCCCGAGGAGGGGCCTGCGGAATCCTAAGGTTCCGCAGGACCCCCTTTGAGAAACCATGGTCTAAATGGCTGATTTAGCGGTTGCGTAATAGTGAAACGGCTTCAATGGAACTATTGACTGATGGTAAGAGAAAGTATAGATGCGTGACGCTATAACCATAGAGGTTCCTAAAATAATTACTTGACAGAACTCTTGCTCTAGTGTCCACAGCAGGGGTCTCAAACACGCATCCCGCCGGCCGCATACGGCCTGCGGACGTTTCGCTAGCGGCCCGCGGCTTCAAAAGAAATAAAATGCTCGTGACTTTCCTAAATGTATTGGCATTATTAGCTGGCCTGTGGCGATTAATAACACTTTGTTCGGGTAAGCTACAGAGACGGGACTCTTCTCAAGCATTTTTTTCCTGAGGCACCCCATTCGGTAAATATGTGTTGAAACATTACCGCTGAACAAAATCTCTATATTTCCCAATCGGCGTCCACATTTTAGCCATTCTGGAGATCAGTATCGATATGTTTCTCGAATCCTGACACCAAATTCCCTTCAGAAATGACCCCCACATGTCAGATATGAAAAAGGCCTCTCAAATAGCCAGATTATCTGACATTCTATTCAAACTGTATCCCCCCCTCCCTTTCTTGCTTTGCCAATATCGTTCACTGTCCCGGCCCTTGTGGGACTAAATTTCGTTGCTGTGGCCCATAAGCTGAGGTGAGTTTGAGACCTCTGGTCTGTAGGATGTGCAAGCGTGGTGGCTCAGCCAGCATAGGAATCATGGATTTGCACAAACCTCCTTCTTCTGGCATCGTACGGCGTTGTGATAAAAAAGAAACGCACATTTACGATGATATATTGCGTTATATACACGGTAATTCGCAATGATTATGCACTTGCACAGACACTTGTTAAGGCGAAAGCCTTAGATGCCTCATCAAGCGCAAAAATTGACCGGCGTCCCACGTCGGTGGCGTCAACACGAGTGATGCAAAAAAATCATCACGTGATGACGTGACATCATCGTGACGCCACTCTGAAGTCACGTAACATGACGTCACAATGCGACGTCCCGACATGACATCATTGCTCGGTCAGAAGTGGGCCGATCTCGGAGGCCGTGCGAAACGAGGTGAGGTGCAGAAAGCTTTGGAGGCATTGCGAAACCACGTTAGTTGCAGAAAACTTTCGGAGTGGGGCGCAGCAGGTTCAATAGATCCGACTTAGAAGAAAAATAAGATGGCTTTCGCCTTCGAGTCGACTGAGTCGGATGCTTAAGGGACTCTCTGAGTATTTTTACTTCGCGCTTTTAGGAACATACGATCCCTCAGAAATTTTGGGAAAATGATTAGCAGTTAGTCTCGCACATTTTTAAAAGTCATAAAAATGCGCAATGGTGCGGCCTTTAGGTGTGCTGGAAACTGCTTCCGAGGTCACTTTCTGGACGTCATGTGCCGGAGAGTCTGTTTGCACATCATCCAGTCGGCCTCTGCCAGGCGCAATAACTCGGCGCCAACCAGGCACGTTAGCTCGGCGTTGAATTGGCGAGGTGCCGTGCGAGAACGGCTGTACGAACTGTAGTTGGCGTGAACAGCTTTGTTACACAGAATAAATCGTGAAAGCGGCCACACAATGTCTGTCGCGCTCGATGAAAAAAAGAAGAAAGAAAGTAAGAAAAAAACATAAAAGACTGACCGTTAAAGTTTGCAAAATGTAAGCAGAAATGTGCCGCAAATAATTTCTTCGCTATAAAATATACACAAGACTGAGTCAGTCAACATAACACGTCAGCTTGGCTGACAAGGACAGTAAAAAACAGAGACCGCTGCTGTGTCAGGGTTCAGCCGCTGTCCTTCACTGCAAAAATTAAAGCAAAGAGGCTTGGTATTAATAATCTCAGTCGCGTCACCGAAGTTGGAAAACAGTAACAAAAAGATTGGGGGACCCTTAAGCATCGCCTTTAAGAGTTGAACGCGATAGCGATATCTTGTCCCTAGTGCGTAATTCAATCACTTAGTGCATACTATGTAATGGGTAGCGTGCTTTAAACCACGAGCAATTATGCGTGGGAAATGCGGGAAATATTTTCGAACTTGTTATGCACCCATTACGTGGTCTTAAGTGAATACGTGCAGTACCATGTGTGCCTTTTGTAATGGGTGGGCGGCTTTGAACCACAATGTCGTTATGATATTCCATCATCTGACGCCCGATGGCATTGTACGCTTGTACCACGCAATATTACTGCGATATTACATGTTGTATTGTGGCGCCTGTATACAGGACGCGTGTGTTTGTAAAGCATGAAAGTTATTTTCACTGCATTTCCAAGCAGAGGAAGTTATTTTCGATGGAACCCCCCCAAGCAGAAGCGTGGCTGTGTGGTAGAACACCTGCTTGCCACGCAGACGGCATGGGTTCGGTCCTCATTCGGACCCGGAAATTTTTATTATTTATTTTATTTGCATCTTTCTCGATTTTTCGGTCACGGACAAGATGATGATTTTTAGCTCACAACCAACGACGCCGACGCCGGAAATTCTGCGAAACGAGCTCTTTAACGCTATCGCGTTAATACAGCCATCAGGACGTCTGAAGCCGCAAGGACGAAGACTAGACTAGACAGATACCCATCATTCCCATGGTAGCTGAGCAATCGCGGCGCTTAAAGTTCATTCTATTGTAATTGTTGTAGGAAATTCTACGGCCGTAACCCCAAGCAGTCATATCCCGCGATATTTGTCTTAAGGTATAGCGACAAGAAGTACGAGTGCTTGCAGAATCAGCCAATCGTTAGGCTGGTGTTCTGTCCCGTCGCGGCCGCCAAGCCAGCTATTTAGTACTGAAGGCTTCGATGTTTGAAACATCTTTGAGGGCGCTGCTAGCGCACGCGAGGTGTGCGGGTGTGCTCTCACATGTATATTGCGCTACAACTTTATAACTTTGGAAAGAAAAAAAAATAACCAAGAAAAAGATGTACGCTGTAATAAAAAGAACTCTTTCATACTAGGTTTTACAAATGCAGAACAAAAGTTGGCACTTCAACTCTCACCATACGATCAGTAATTATATGCTGGCTAATTGCGTTTGACTAATTAGTCTAATAAACCTAGTAGGTTACTGCTGGCTAATTACCGTGTCCTCGTACGTCGTAAAATGCTTCTCTTCTTTTTTTTTTAGTAGCTTCGCTTAAGTATAGGACAGTTAGAAGCATGCCGTGACGAACACAGCGAACTTAGCCGCGAATGTACCCGCGACGGGCATGATGAAGTCGTAGCACGAGTAGCACGTGCGTGTCCTGTTTGCATGCAGCACTCATACGGGCCCAAAGAACGGCGATCACCTTGCTAATTCGTGGTTCGATGCTGGTATTTTCGTCCCAGCGCTTCGCCCGCTCTTTAACAAAAATATTAAGGCGAGTTCCACGTCCTTTAAATCTGAGTAAACAGCGGAGTTGGCAAGAAAACGCCCACGACCGGCCGAACGCAGATTGAGTTCTTCCTTCCGCGTTCTTCATCTTCTTCTCACATCATTCCTCCTCACCCTCCCTTCTATTTCCTACCCCTTGCTATACTATACTGTACATGGTTATGCTATGGTGTACCTTCTCACCTCCTCCTTTTCCTACTCCTTTCCTTCCTTCTCACCCTAACATCAATCCTCCTCACCCTCACATCTCTTTCCCATACCCATGCTAAACTATACAATTCGAGGCTATGTCATGCTTTGCCCTCACCCTTCCCCCCTTTCCTTCCACCTCACCTCCTTGCTATACTATACTATGTACGGCTATGCTTTGCTTGGCCCATACCGGCTTTGTGTGACGCATACCCGCCGAGTTTTCTGCCCACGACACCGGCCTTACTCCGAGCTTAATCGGATCGTGCAAATAATGTTATTTCTGTATCTCTCTCTTTCTCTCCGAGCTCAAACAGCTCCGCTGTTAAAACTACTTTTTTTTTCTGCACGTCGACAGCGTGATCATGACTAGTTCTAAGCATCGCAGTCGGGGCAGTGCGGTAGCGCTGGTTACCACGGCGGATTGGTTTTCTTGCTGGCATCGCTTCGCTATAGCTTCGAACATCCCACCGCTATCACCGCCTAATCGCGAACTGAACAATGATAAATAGCAGCCAAGAGCGGCATTTTGTAACGGTCAATTTACTTTTTTCATTCTCCTTGTCGTCCGGCGTGCCGAGTAACCGATCCCGGGGGGTAACGGTGTCGTTCGAGCACTTTACGAAGCACCGAACTAAATGAAAGTAAAGTGAACCGTCGCAAAATGTGGGCCCCAGAGCGCGGTCATAGTCGATGCCATCGTTCATGAATGGCTTGTGCAAAGATAGCTAAAGAAAGCAAGAAAGCTGCAGTCCCCACCATGCGGCGTTTGTGCAACTGGCTATATCGCGATGTTGAGTTACCGTAACTGTACAGATGGTTAGGGAAAAAAAAGAAGAAAGGTTGCGTGTGGTTGCGTCTGGCGTATCAATGCAAGAAGTTGGAAAATATTAAAACGACGTATAAGCGAAATTCACCTGCCACGTTGGTCCAGTGGTTATGGTGCTTGACCGCTAACCCGAAGGTCGCGGGATCGAGTCCCGGCCGCGGCGGCAGCATTTCGATGGAGGCGATATGCTAGAGGCCCGTGTATTTGTATTTAGGTGCACGTTGAAGAACCGCAGGTGGTCCGAAATTTCCGGAGCCCTCCATGGCGTCTCTGATAATCATATCATGTTTTTGGGTTGTAAAACCTCATAAATTTTATTATTACAAGCGAAATTACTGCACTAGGTCACCCTTTGCCTAACGCAGTGGTCGCACGCTGCATGCAAAACAAAATGCACGCGCATTACTTTGTACGCTGTTGCGGTACCATACCGGTACCGTAGCTTCCTACCTTCGTCACGGTGGTAGATATCGGGGCAGAATGCACCAGAGTGACGAGCAGACGCTTTGTCGGGCGCATCTCAGGGTTGGATTGAAGACGAAGATGCCATGAAGTTTCGCTGTACGTAGATTTCATCCAGACGCGTCTTTATCTAGTTTCCCACCGCGCCATGCATATAATACAGCACTAAGGATAATAACAACGATTTCAGGCGTTTTACTTAGCAAAAGCACGATATTATTGTGTGGCCCGCCGTAGTGGAGGGCTCCGGGAATTTCCACCACTCGAGGTTCTTTAACGTGCACTGCCATCGCACAGTACACGCGGGCCTCTATAGCATTTCACCTGCATAGAAAAGCGACCACCGCCACCGGGATCAAACTCACGTCTTTCGGGTCAGCAGCCGAGCACCGTAACGATTGAGCCACCACGGTGGCTGCCGCGGCACTCGCAACCTACGTGCAAGAATAGCTGGGAAGAACAGATTTGCGCTGGGGTGTATAGGCTATATCTGTGCCTCGCTTTTCGAAAGAATAAATCAGTGGATAGTCCGCGATTCGTGTAGAACTTAGTTTTTCTTACTCTTTTCCTGCCCCTTTGTCGCTTTGCGTAATACATACATACAGATAGCTTTATTAAAACCCTGAGGGACAAGATTAGAAGAGGCCAAGAGACCTCCCCAGTCAGTTCGGTGGCTCCACCCATGTCGGCACCGGGAGGTCACTCTCGGCAACGACACGAGCCCTATATGGACAGCCTGGAGTTGAAACGTGAGATTCGGGCTGCGCAGTCGCTCACCATGTCCTCACCAGCGCAGTCGCTCAACAGCTGACCGTGTCGTGTAGAGTGGCGCCCACTTTAAATGGGCAGAACGCAATAGTTTTAAGATGTCTAGCCAATTATACCACCGCAGAATTTCCCTCAAGTCAGGTACTCTCATGCATTTCTTCAAGTCGCCTTTCTGCGACGCTTACCCATTTCATCCTTAGTCGTGTTTGTTTCTTACGTATATTGAGTTTGCTCGTCCTGTTCTAGCTTAGTTTGGAGAAAGTATACGTGGTTGGTTTCTTTACCATGATACGCTTGGCGCAGCAAATGAGATTGCTCATTGTGGTCTACGCTGTGCCGCGCAGGTGTTCCCTTGGAAAGTGCCCAAGGCCCCCCGATCCGCCACCGGGACGCTGGTGGTGGTCATGGCGGTCGGGCGGCCGCGACCCGGCGGCCGACGCCGAGCCACCGTCCCGCGCCAGCCGGCCCAGCTTCCTGGCCATTTTGGCTGACGAGGGTGTCGACTTCCTGCTCAACATGCTCAACAATGCCATTACGCTGCACAAGCGCGTCGTCGGCACCCGCCACCACTGCACGCCATCCCACCGGTACGGCGCCAGCTATGCTCAATTCGCTGCTTTGTCACCCATGACCGGTCGTTGTCAAGCCGTTCACTTATGATACGTCTATCCTAAAGCATACACACATTTAAAATTGCCATAGAGACAGGTTCCGTCAAGGATGGGACGTACGATACAAGTTCACCCCAGATATCAGGGGTCTCAAACACGCGACCCGCGGACCCTCTGGTAGCGGCCCGCGCCCGCACATCACTGTCTTCGTCCCATATCCTTTTATGTCTTTGTGACTGAACTTTTGTGACTTTGCTAAATTGCACTCACATTTTTTTTCTCGCCTACTGCGCTTGATGACGCTTTGTTTGGGTAGGATACGCAGACGTTACTGGCTTCGCGCGTTTTTTTTTTCTTTCTTTTTTTCGCCTTAGGCACCCCATGTCCTGGAACAAAAACTTTGTTACAAAATCAGCGTTCAGACTTTAGTCATTCTGCAGATGGGTATCGATATGTTGTTCGAAACCTGTGACGCCAAATCCCCTTAAGAAATTATCCATGTATGAGATATGGGAAAGGCCTCCCCTCCCACCCCCCTCTCGCTCTGACCTTCGCTGTGCCGGCCCTTACGGCAATAAATTTTTATTGCGATAGCAATTATATGGACACTGTCGGCTGGTTTTTGCCGTCGCCGTCATGCCCCGTATATCTATATGTATATATTTATATAAAAGCCACGAAGAAAAATAATTCAGAAAAATATTTTCCGCCGCGCGGAATCGAACAGGCAACCGCTCGCTCCGCAGCAGGCGGCGTTAACCACTCGGTCACAGAAGCGCGCGTCCTTCAGCATACTAACGGCGAGCTATTTATATATTTACCGCTAACGGTACGCTGATCTCGGTTGACATATCAATGTCAGCGCGTTCTTTGCATTACCAGCGAGATGGCGTGGAGGGCGCGCTCGGCGCCCCGCTCATTCGATGCGTTCGCTCGTCAACGTGCACTTCGCCCTACGGGGCGTAGTCGCCCGTGCGCGCGCGCGCGCCCGCTCGCTCGCTTATTTTATGATGCGGGCAGTTTGTACGTCGACTGCTTTCGCCGGAAAAATTGCGTTTAGGTTACAGAGCGCACAGATGTCACTTCGCTGGCTCAAACACAGTGAAGTAACAACTGTGACACTTGTTAGTTCGCGCTCGTCCTGCCTGTGCGTACGTTTCGTGCGTCCTTTGTGCTTGAGGAGCACGTTAAGTGTAAAGCTGTGAAGGTTAGTTCGCGCTCATCCTGTGTGTGTTCATTTCGTGCGTCCTTTGTTCTTGAGCAGCGCGCTGCACGTTTCGATCTGCTTGCCGTTCTTCGCGTGATATGCCAATTTGTTGCTATCGCATTCATTGCTTCGCCCTTGCGGCGAAGCAGTGACTTTTTTTACTGTGGCCCGCTAGTTGAGCTGAGTTTGAGACCCCTGCTATATGGTATTAAAATAAGGAGTGTAAAGGGTACATTAACATTGTTTTATGCACGGCACCCCTCTTTGCAGTGGACAGGTCATGGCCGGCACTTTACCGCACTTGGACCGCTGATAAATTGATAGCACGCGAATATTTTAAACGAACGTTGCATTCGTCTAACATCGTAAGTAGATTGAATCAAAAACAGTTACTAACTTTTGTTGCAAACTCCATGATGCGCGGAAAATCGCGCCATTTTCTGGCCTTCGGCCAATTTAAGGTCGAACGAGTAGCCAGTCCTAACCGTTATGCCCTATCCAAAAGAGGTGAATTGCGTTCGTAGGCTTTCGCTGCGCTTTATCTTACCTCGGCAGCAAACTTCGGGAGTTGTATCGGCTCGCTTCGGTCCGTTGACGCGCGTATGGCTCACAGCCAACGAATCGTGAGGTGCTACTTTAGAAGAACTTTCACTGGCAGTGCATGAAGATGTATCAAACCCCATGCAGTCTTTTTTTTTTTTTTTATGTACCAAAACCACGATATTATTTTGATACGGGCGGTAGTGGAAGACTTCTTATGACCACCTGTCGTTTTTTTGACGTGCTCGTAAATCTAAGAACAAAGGCATTTTTAAAATTTTCACCCCATACAAATGCGGCCGCCGTGGCTAGGAATCGAACCCACGCCCTTATGCCTAGCAGCGTTACACCTTAAGCGCCAAGCCACTGAGGCGCATCCATCAATGCCCAGAAGAGCCGAATCAATTCTGCGAGTTACCCTACGTGGGATAGATTCTTCTTGACAATATGATTTCGTAAAGATAATTCAGTTGTTAGAAAGCTCTCGTCCTAGTGTTGCACTTCTTGGTCCCCGTGTTTTCACGCAAATATTGTCGACAAGAAAAACCGAGGGATTGCAATACATAAGTTATTATTTACAGATATTACGGCGTGTGTCTAAATTGTAAAGTTGAAGAGAATCCTTATATAAGTCTACTTGGCGGTTTCTGCATTTAAGTATGGCGACACATATATTCGTGAGATGAGCGCAAATGGGAACAGTAATCTAATGAATATCTACCCACCGTCCTATAGATTATCGGCTGGATAAGGTGTCGCGCTGCTGAGCTCGAGGATGCGGCTTCGATTACCGGCCACGGCAGCCGCACTTCGATGGCGGCCAAGTCAAAGTAAATGTAACTGGTAGCGAAGCTTCCATAGAAGCCCATACGTTCAGAAAATGGCGGCTCATCAGCTGCTCATGGGGTTAGCGCCATCTGTGTGAGGAGGGAACACTTCCGCTGGAACAAAAAATAAAGTGGATGTGACGCAATAGCTGGTAAGCAAGTGACGTCATTTGTTGGCACTAGCGCGAAATTTGATCTCAAATTAGTTTTGATAGGCCCCTGATCGCTAAGGACTCGCGCTAAGGCGATCGCCGGCGAGTCCTCCACGAGTGCGCTTCAAGTCAAGGCCAGCTAAACTAATATGGACTCATGACTAGATAGTGATGTTTAAGTGTACTACCGTTCAATTCCCCTTTGCTTCACTAGGAAACTTATTCCTGGAACTTTTATTCGGTGTTCGTGGCATCTTCCGCAGATGGATTTAAAGCAAGCAGCAGTGTACCTTCCATATTTGCAGTATTGCTTGTTTGCTTAGCACATACGCAGGTTCTTTAGTGTGCACATTGATTGTGTTCTTCAGTTCTAACAAGAAGAAATGACGCCTAGTCACGCCAAAATTATGACACTTCAATTTTATTCAATGGTCTAAATAACTCAATTTTATTACACTGCGCACAATGAGCACCAAGTGAATAAGCACAAAAAGTGTGCGGACACTACATGCGCTCTGTTTTGCATAATGTTCCGATAAATTACCGTTACGTATGCGAATGCAGGTATGCGAATTGTAGCGCAATAGATAACTTAGTGATCTGCTCACCGATAACACGAATAATAGTAGGCACTGCGTGTTCAAGAAGGAAACCGGGCCGCAGAAATACTGATGCATGAAAGTCCAGTGAGCACAGTCCTCCTAACCGTTGCCCTTGTTTCTTATCTAGAAGACATGGGTCGCCAGGCATACGTGTGTTGCTACTGCATCCTTGCACAGCACACCGTTCCCGCAGATACCGAGGCAAGCACTCGGCGTTAAATGTTATCCGCATGGTCCCGCTGCCGGTTGGACACTGTACTCAAAACGTTCACCAACGATGAAATGCACGTCGCGCACAGGACAACTTAAATTTTCAGCACAATAATTGAGATAATGCAAACAAGTGCGGAACACTAAAACACGTGAGGGGGGTGTGTCATCGCAGACGAATTTTACGAGCGCGCCTTTCCATACAGCGCAAGGGCTGCAATGAGTAATAATGGCGTGCGCAGAGGGCGCTAGGAAAAAGATTTTTCGTAATAATAAAACACTGTCATAAAGCCTTCGCTTATTGCACCTACATAATATTGTTGGGGAAATAAATGTCATTTGTAAAACATAATGATTGCTTCGCCTTTTAATGAAACTTCCGTTTTTCACTACTAGTGTTTGTTCCCTCCAAACATATTCACGCTTCAATCGCAGCTCCCATAACTCCCCATGCTGATGTCGCTGTCAATAGCTTCTGAACCGCTTTTCGCCCGAAGTTTCGCGACCTATTTGGATAGACCTTGGCCAAGTACCAAAACGTCCGTGTACTTAGGTTTAGGTACACGTTAGGGAGCAGCACGTGGTCACAATTAATCCGTAGTCCCACACTATGGCGTGTGTCACATTAGAATCGTGTTTTGGCTCGTAACACTCCAGAATTTATTTTTAAGAGTGAAGCTCTTAAAGTTCGAGGTAAAACGTCGGGTGTCCTCAAAAAACCCTCCGCGCCGTTGCTTATCAATAACCAAGCCACAGCTGCGCACCGCCTGGATTTGGCCTCGCCTAGCCGCGCATGCGCCGAGGAGCAGCCGCTGCCAAGCCACGTCCACAGACGGAGCCAGTCCGCGCTGCCGCCGCGCAGAGTTTTCCCGCTGTGGCGCGAGCTCTGTACGAGCGACGAATGGTCCGCGATTCTACCGGGGGTGCCGCAGCCAGGTTTGCACGTTAGTTTCTGGCGCTGGAGTTAGGACATTCTTGCATGGTCTGTGACCAGCTGTGGTTCGACTCAATATACTCTGTCTACGCCAAGGAAAGACCTAGGATCAGCCAAGAAGGCCACGTTAAGCCCCTAAGATCGACCAGCTTCACTGTTTCTTAAACTTTACACGGCTAGTGTAAACTTCCTTTTTTTTTCATTGAAAATCCATTCCGTCTCAAGAGGAGACAATGAACGCATGCTGATGCACTTTTCGCTTCGCCTATAGACCAGAGCACGCCTATCTCGCACCCAGGCGCCTAGGCTCTCGGCGGCATACTCTCGCACCCAGACGTCATGTTTGCTTTGAACTGCCAAGGCGTGTATCTGTTACATGGCAAGCGGCGTGTCTGGAACCTTAAAATACGAGAAAGCGCGTATTCACGCCGCTCCCGCTTACAAGAAGTCGTCTGGGCACCACTGCGCCGTCTTTGGATGCGAAAACAATCAGCACAAGGAAGATATCACTCAGCACTGTCTGTGAAGTTGACAACACAACGTGGGAATCGTGCCGGTGCGGTGTTTTCAGATCGCACAGATTTCCATCCGCAACGAAAAACGCCGAGCTCTGCCGCCAGTGGATAATTGCAATCAACAACAAAAACTACGAGCCCAGTAAAAGTGTAAGAGAAAGTACACTTACTGCGTGTATTCAAGCGCGACGCCAGCTATTTCGCTTTACAGCAGTAATTTGCGTGCAGTATGCCTGTAGCATGCGGCACTAAATCATTGCCGTACTCTTTCGCAGGCCAATGGGCTTCAAAAGCAACGTCGAGAGGCGCCACTGCCCTTATCGTAACTGGGAATACCCATTGCGCGTTCTTTCGCCACAACACTGCCGGCCTCGCTTCCGCGCACGCGCGGAGCTCTCGGATTGCATCTGTGGTGCGTCTCAATGTAACTATCACTGACTACCAGTGCTCCGGGCCGAATGGGGAGCGCATGCGCGCACGTGTCCTTGCCGCCGAAGATGCCAAATCCGACGACAACCGCCATCGCTGGCAGGGTCTATCTGCAGTAACGCGCAGCTCGGCCGCGCGAGCGTCGCCCCCCAAACTTGAGCTTGGGTTCCCTATAATCGGAGATATTACGACTCACGCGTGCACGCAAACTGCGCACGTTTAGTACAAATGTAACGGCGTACTATCGCGTTGCAAAAAAACGTCAACAGCGGGAAGCGTGGCTTTCGACTCAGTCCAACGCCTCCTCTATTTTATCAATGCCAACCAAATGCGCCCGTTCCAGCCGTTCACCGCCCTCTCCTCTAGCCCTTTCCTACTCTCACCCATCGCCTAGCCTTCGCGTGTGCTTTGCGTTCATGGGGGAGAGCACCCGTATTATAGTGCCTCACGACGGAAATCATGTGAAGTAATTTTTTGTTCAGTTGTGTGCAGATCCGTAGGGCGGCGTCTTGCATCCCTCATGTTCACTATGTTGGCGGTCACGCTGGGCCGCTGGCTCTGTAAGAGACACGGTGTTTTAAGATAGCGCGTCTCCGTTCGTGGCGCTATGCGGGCAACCAATGGGGACGCGTCATTGCGACGCTGCAGTGCAAGAGGTGCCTCACGAGCGCTGTGAGGCGACGGCGGCATTGCTTCGAGCTACAAAGAAGGATCACGAAGGAAGAAATTGGACAGACGCATGATATTGGAGAGGGAAAACGCGTCTATCGCATCTCCGTTCGAAAGCGCTCGGACGCACGTGTGACGCAAGCAGCCCTACCCTACATGTAGCGTCGCATCACGACCACTCCCTGAACTAAGGCGGACCGGCGGCTCCCATTGAGGGGGCGAGCGTTTGCACTGGCATTGAATAAAATTGAGGAGGCGTTGCTCAGTCGAACTGCGACATGCCTTGACTGTCACTAGGCCCATCTGTGATTTCAGCCGGCGTCACCGTAGTACTATAAAATCTTGCTCTGGCTGACACTTTCGCACCGCGTGTGTGTTCCGAGTGCCAGGAATGACTCGCAAATGATAAACACATGCGGTGCATGAGCGCAAGCCGAAGCGGGATTGTAGCGCAACGGGTGACGCCGGCTGAAAGCACAAGTTTTGCCTAGCGATAGTCAAGGCATGTCGCAGTTCGACCGAGTCGAAAGCCACGCTTTCCGCTGCTGAAGTTTCTTTCCATCGCGATAGTACGTACCTGACAAAGTTGCTTCCGCAGTCTGCAATGCACGTGCTGTAGACATTCCGCACTGTCGACGAAGGTCTTCTCGACGTTTCACAAGAAAACAGCATACATTTCCAGGAGAAGAAAAGCGCGGAAAATGCCTACAGCTGGACTCGGGTTGAGAAGTTTCGCGTTTGAATTGCGGAGCGTCTGCTAGCCTGGCAGTTCAGGGTGTTGCCTCGCCGCGCTTGCGATAGATGGCGCGACGTGCTGCCTAAATATGGCGGCACACACTGAACTCGCTGTGTTCTGGTGTATAGAGTGGCATGTCTGAATGACCGCTCGCTCTATGTTGCCTTCAGATCTTCTATGGCGTACGTCTTGCGAATTCTTTTTCCATCTCCATAATTTTGCGCCCCCTACTTCCCCTCATAGACAGCGTGCACGAAGCGCAATCATGCTGCGGATTAACTGAACATGCCCCACTAACTTAGTGTGCAAGGAGAATGCACATGATACACGGAGACGAAAATGTCCCACTCGTGGAAGAATGTTCGAGCCCGGCAATATAAAGTCGGTTGACGAACTAACGGCACAGACCTGCAGCTAGCAGGCCTCTGATATCTGTCAAGTCGGTGCATCACAATTTACTCGTTCAAACCTCTAACTCTGAATAATTTGAAATGTACCGCTTCTTTTGACTTGCATTTCATAGGTCGTACAGTACTCATCCGTTCAGTACTCGTCCGTTCTAGAGCGCCATTTCGTTGTCGACGCCAGAAGACCGAGTCGTCTGTGACGTCGTGACTCGGAAGTGTCATTACACCGTCCGTCTGGCGTGTCGGAGAAACGAGCAGGGCGGCTGGAACGAGCGACGCAACATAAAGGCGTCAAAAGAAAACAAGAAAAGCGTGTAAAGCCGAGATTCGGGATTTCCCTGGCTCAACCGAGCGCACCTCCGCTGTCCGGGCGCGTCTTTCGGCCGCAATTGTCTTCTCATCCATCAAAGACCGGCCGCCGTCAGTCATACGTGACTCGGAGGACGAGAGCGGGGCGGCCGCGCGTGAACCGAATGCCATCGGACGCCGTTGTCATTGATCGTTTCGCGCCGAGCCCGAGATGCCGGCAGCGGCGGCGCCAAAGCTCTCGAACGTCGCGTTTCATTCGCGCCGCCACCCGGGGGGCGCCGACGGAAGGTGGGAGGAGAGATTTATAGGAAAAGAAAGCTCCAAATTTGTCCGTTTTCTTTCCTGTTTCGAGATCGCCGCCAAGCGAAATGAAATCAGCTGCGGGCACGTTCCCTGAAACGAAATGAAGAGTGAAACAACCGGGGCCGTATATCACAGCCCAGACGCGGTCTGGCTCGCACACGCGCTTCGAAAATACGAAGGAAACCCGCCGAGTTGCGCTGATATTGCGCTGCTTCCTGCTTTCTTTTCCTTTTTTTTTTCTTTTTTCGCGCCTGCGATTGCGCTTGTTGACTCGCTTTTTCGGCGCTGCTTGTTCAGAACGCCAACAAGCACTTTCTTCGGTGGAGCTCGTGTTATCAACGAAGAGCTAAATGGTGTGTTTCTTCTCTCACTGTTTGCACAACGCCTTCAGTGGACACCTCAGTCACCCATAAAAAATGGTCTCTACCAACAAAATTTGCAAGAAGCACACAAAGACCTTTGAATCGATCAATTGCACAAACCAAGTTGAGTGTTGTAGGTTGAGTTTCAACTCTAAAGGCGCACGCTACTCGTGAGAGTGCGATATACTTTGCCGCCTTTTCCAAAGAGAGCTTACTGATGTACACAGCTCTATGGGATGCTCTGAGATTTAAGATGGAAGGCTAAGCATTTTTTTCTTCACTGGTACCATGAACTCCTTCTATATATAGGCTTAATTCTCCGCACCATCTTTGTGTATTTAGGATGGTCTGCCAGCCTTATTTGCTCAGAGAGCACACGGAATTTAGAAGTCGTTGATACTGTATCTGAAAAAAAAAAAAGTGTTTGTTTTGTGCAGTAAGTAACACAGTATTTTGGCCGTGCACGCAGTTGTTACCAAACTTAGGCCCATTGAATTGAAAATGTACCAGGCCGTTTTCTCCTTGTTTTAATGGCTTTGTAGAGATTTGTTGAGAAAAAAAATGTTTTAAATTTAGTTCGTTACCTACATTCGGCCTAATGACATCAAAGTAGTTGCTTAACAATACAGAGGATGAGCAATTTGCACTGGGGCAATCGCTTGGTAATGGAAGCGCTGAGAGCCATGCTCGTGCGACTTTTTAATGGTTTGTCAGAGAAATTGTGGTCCCGGAACCTTCTTAATTCGATTTTATTCTATAGCTCCGTAACTATTTCTTTATATAAACCTATACAAAACAACAGCTCTTTCAGTCATCTTTGATTGCATCTATATTATCACATGTTTTCTAGTGATGAGAAATTCGTAAACAGGGGGTGGGTGCTGGAGCCGGCGTTTCGATAAGTGGACTCGTCTTTTTCGAGGCTGCAACTGATTTCCTTAGTGCTCGTGTGTGTATGCTTCGTACCCTCTCCTCTAATCCCAACAAAGGAGGAGGAGAGGGCAACTGCGAAAGCGGGGGGAAGGGGAGGAAGACAATGAGATGCTACCGTGGCGAATTGGGTGAGTCAGAAGGGAAGAGGTATCCCGGGAAAAAAAGAAAGAAGAAAAGAAAAACGCTTATTAGTGCAGCCACAAACAGAAGGAATGTCCCGTCCCAAAACTCGCATCTGTGACGCAGCTAGCGTTATGCGCTATATATGTCAATGAGCTATTTATTTATTACGTTTATTCTCAACTTTGCGTAACCAATGCCACACGTAAACTGATTTACCTTTACGCGTAAGCATTCATAATTACGAGCTGCTGTCTTGTTCAGTCACAAATACATGTACGTCAAAATGCTTTTTTAAATGTCAGTGACCGCTTTAGATAGCTGCAGGATCTTACGGCAAGGAACAGTTCAGTTCAGTTCAGTTTTATTTCCTTAAGGGCCTATTTCCTCAGGGGGTTGTTACATAAAGGGTGGTATTACAAGTAAAAGTTTAACAGCGATGATTCAATTAACATTGCAGATGATCAGTGATGCGTTCTTGAAAAGTAGATGATGAGGCAATGTTGACGATGTCATAGGGCAGGCCGTTCCAGTCTGAAGCTGCTCTGAGGAATAATGAAGCAGAATACGTAGTGGTATGCGATGGCGGGCGGGCAACTTGAAGTGGATGACTGGTGCGGTGGGAAATGCATGGTGCGGCTGTGATATAAGGCGCTTGATTGAGAGAAGAATAAAAGAACTTATGATAAAGGTTAAGGCTAGCAGTGCGACGACAATAAGAAAGAAGTGATAGACCGGATTCAGCTTTCAAGGATGAAATGCTGATGTCATATGAACATGAAGAATGAATGAATCGGGTGGCCCGATTTTGAACGGCTCCCAATGCAGTGATTAGATGTGCTTGATGCGGGCTCCAGATGGCAGATGCATATTCTAGTTTTGGTCTTATAAGTGATTTATATGCGAGTAATGTAACATGAGGTGGGGCGAGTCGGAGGTGGCGTTTAAGAAAACCGAGTGTTTTGTTCGATGCTGAAATTATGTTAGTAATATGGGCGTGCCATGATAAATTAGAAGAAAGGGTGACTCCTAGATATTTACAGGAGTCTACTAATTCGATCGATGAACTTGAAATACAATAGTGAAAGCGAGAGGGATTGTGACGACGAGAGAAGGACACGACTTTACATTTAGTACGGTTGAGAGTCATTAGCCAAACGTTCCACCAATTTAGTATATTGTTAAGGTCGCTCTGAAGGATGTAATGGTCATGACAATTAGTAATGGTATGGTAGATTACACAAGTCGTCAGCGAACATGCGAATGTTACAGGAAACATGCAATGGTAAGTCATTAATATATATTAGGAATAGGAGAGGACCGAGAACAGACCCTTGTGGGACTCCTGAGGTGACTGGGAGGGGTTTAGACAGATGGCCATTAACACAGACAGATTGAGAGCGGTTAGTTAGAAACTCCTCAAGCCATTTGAGGATGTTAGGATGTAAGCTCAGCTATGAAAGTTTTAGTAACAAACGCTGGTGAGGAACCTTGTCAAAAGCTTTTGCGAAATCAAGAAAGAATTGAGTCGATTTGGATATTGCAGTCGAGACTAGTGTGGAGGTCATGAACGAATTGTGCCTAATTGGGTTTTCTCAAGAGAGGCCCTTGCGAAATCCGTGCTGTGAAGGATGTAAAAATGAGTTGGAGTCCAAAAAGTTGATGATTTTTGAGTAGATGCCGTGTTCCATGATTTTACAAGGCACGCTAGTTAATGAAATGGGGCGGTAGTTCATGGGTGAATTTCTGTTACCTGATTTGTAGACTGGAACTCACCTTGCCCGTTTTCCAATCAGCCGGCATGAGTCCTGAGGTGAGTGACTGTGAAAAGATCAGACATAAGTATGCTGCACAAGTCGATTGCACATTTTTGAGGAGTTTCGAGTTGATGGAATCCATACCAGCTGATGAAGAAAGTTTTAATTTGTGAATTATAGATGAAATGCCTTCTTCGAAGAAGGTGACAGCTGGCGTGGAAGCTTCTAAATTGAACGATGGTGACTGTGAGGGTGTGTCAAGTTCAGTAGTAAAGACAGATGAAAATGCTTTTGTTAAACATTTCGGCGCCATCATGGTCAGTCAGTGCCTCGTGCGAATCGCTTGTTAGTCTGATATCAAAAGGATGTGTGCGGGGTTTAGAACTTGCCAGAATTGCTTGGGGTTCCTGAGAAGCAGATTAGGTAGGTCAACATGAAAAAACGAGTATTTGGCTTTGCGAACGGACAGTAAATAAGATTTTTCAGCGATGATGTATTTTTTCCCATGTGGCAGGCTTGTCGGTGCGTCTAGCAGTGCGAAAAAAGTCGCTTCTTTTTTTGTTTTCGAGTTTCTTTAACTGCCGGGAAAACCATGGTTGATTGCGGTTAGTGCGAAAGGTAATCTTCAGGATAAACATATCGGAGAGGAGATTTACTTTGTTTTTGAAGATCAACCAGTTGTCATGAACGGAGCGTGTGTGAAATGTAGATTCGTACTGATTAAAAAAGTTGCCGAGATCCTCAGATATTGCGCCATAGTTACCCTTATCATAAAGAACAATTGTTTTATTAGTCATCTGTTTCTGGGCCGAGGTAAATGAAAACAGAGCATGAATGACTTTGTGATCGCTAATCTCAGGAAGGTAACTAATAGATGATAGGTTCTCGGGGCTATCGGTTAATGTCAGGTCGAGAATATTACATTTATATCCTCGTGAGAGACGGGTTGGTTGGGAGACTAATTGTGTGAGGTTAAAATTAGGACACACATCGAGGAAGTTTCTCGCCTCTGCATGACATGATAATGTAGAATTAGTAATGTATTGCCAGTCAATGTTCGGGTAGTTAAAATCACCAAAAAGAAGTGGATAACTATTGCGGTTTGCGAACGTAAGCGCTTGTCTCAGTGTCCTAGACACGCAAGGGTGGGGAGGGGGGGGGGGTGGAGGAGGCGCATTTTTCGGTCACAGTGTCGTCATTAGCCCACGGTTGTCCGCGTTTTTTACGAGTTCGGGTCCAGATGAATGTCCCATGGACCGATGGCTGCTTGCCCATTTTCGCGATAAATGTTTTCCCCCATTTTTCTCTTCTCTGGTTTCATTACTCCTCCGGAATCGTTGCAGATGGCGCCATTGCAGCTACCACTGCCTACAGATTCTGAGCGCACGGGCCGTCCTTTTCATGAGCCAAAACACCGACGTCCAGAACAAACTGGTCGAGGAAGCCCACCTCAAGATATTGGTGAACGCGTTGGATTCCACGCACGACCCTGTAAGTACAAATGCTGTCCAACGAAGACTGCGGCTTGTGCTCTTCGCTGTGCGCTCGATACGCTGTCTTTGGTTGTGACTTCATTAATTTGAACCAGTTGACGCATCGCCCTCACTCCAACTCGGTGGCAGCAATATTCATTCAAAAGTGGAGGGGTAGGAAGAGAGGAGAGAGAGAGAGTCAGGGAGGTTAGCCAGGTTGTAACTGATTTGCTACCCTACACGGGTGAAGGGACAAGGGGCAGGGAGATACAGAGAACCATAATGAAAAAAATATATATATACAAGTGGTACGCACGCTCACATAGCAGCGTTCGTCGCTTATGCACAGACGGTCACCGCTAAGAACTATTTTAAGAGTCCGCTTCCTTAGGAAAAAATGGACTAGAATCTACAATATTAATCAAGGCTCACGAGGGTTGGTTCCAAGGTATTAAGAGCTTGCAGTGCGCTTACAACTGACGGAGTTGCCGTTCTGTTGGCGAGAGTACGCCAAGCAACCGCGGTGGCGTACTAATGTAACTGGCAAGTCCTTGCGTCAGTACGCCATCACTTTCACTTGAAAAAAAAAAGTTGATTTTTTGACAGGCTTCGGGTAATTTTCTGGTGATGTGCGCACACATATAGTTGTGACCATATGATTAAACATTCAGCTCAAAGTCAGCGCTGAACCTGTTTTCATGTTTCTTTTCGTCTTCGTCAGTTCGCGCAGCAGATTTTGTTTACTACGATCCTTCTGACACTAAACAGTTCTCGCGTTGCTGATTTGGTGTGTGTGTGTGCGAGTATGCGTATTTTCACTAGTGAATTTCTGTTACAAATACCGCGAACATTATGGCTGTGAAACTCAGTGAAAATCAATCTGATTCAGCCTCTGCGAAGCAAAATCAGACATCATCATCATCATCATCATCATTCTCAGCCTGTTTTAGTCCGCTGCAGGACGAAGGCCTCCACCAATGATCTGCAGTTAACCCTATCCTGTGCGAGCTTATTACATTTTATCCCTGCGAACTTGTTAATTTCGTCACTCCATCTAACTGCCTTCCCCGACTACATTTTTCATCCCGTCAGTAACCATTCTATTGCTCTCACTGTACACCGGTTATCTGTTCTACGTATTACCCGGCCAGCCCACGTCCATTTTTTTTTGGCTTGATATCAGCTAGGATATCTGCAACTCTTGTCTGTTCCCTTACCCAATTCGGCCGTCCTCCGATCTCCTAATGTTATTCCTATCATTTTCCGTTCTGTATCACGCTGCGTGGTCCTTAGCTTTTGCTCAAGTTGTTTTGTTATTCTCCATGTTTCAGTCCTATATGTTAGAACCGGCAGTATGCAGTGGTTGTATAGTTTTCGCTTTAATGATAGTGGCAGATTTCCTGACATTATTTGGGAGTGCCTGCCGAATGCGCTCCAGCCCATTTGTATTATTCGGATGAATTTCTTTTTTGTGATTAGGTTCCCCGTGAGCAGTTGTCCTAGATATACGTACTCTTGCATACACTCTAGTGTATGATTTTCAAATCCGTGAACAGGGTTGCCGTTTGTGGCTACTTTGCGCCAAATTGGCTACTTTTGGACCCCGTTGGCGACGAAAATTTCCAGTTGGCGCCATGGCTCTTTTTTAAACTTGTGGTTTTACTTATTCAAAATGGTTTTATTTATTCATCAATAGTGAAGACTCTGTTGATAATACCGCTTCTGTTCTATTTGGCTAAAAATTTGGCGATATTATCAAATGACATGGCTACTTTAGCTACTTTTGGCGTGAGTTCTCGCGCCTTTTAATGTCCACTCAACGGCAACCCTGTCCGTGAAAGGGGTTCCCCTTTTACTTTCTTCGAGGAGCGTACCTCTTATGTACACCTCTAAATATGTCACAAATTGCTGTTCTCTAAAAATAACGAAAAAAGACTATGTCGGAAACTTATACATATTAACTGTATTTCTGGCAAAAACCTATTTTAAAACAAGTCACTGAAAGTTTTTCAGGATTACCGTTCCACATATCTTTTTTTAGCTTCGTTCCAGGACTAGCGCTAATCGAAGTTTCATATTGAAAAAACATGTACTACACGCATGGCGTGCGTATTTTCTGCCAGCGTATTATTTTCTCCTGATGTCGCGGCACAGTTCACTGGTTGGCCGCGCATGGAGGTATGTATCGTTATTGGCGTCATTGCGGGAATTTCGACTGTTCGTGCGACACAAGTTAGCACTTAAATCGAATGGCCCGGGAATTCATTTGTATGGCGAACCAAATACTTCAAGATACGAGCCCCGTGACAGCTTCATGTTTAACGCAGCTGACACATACGTGTAAACGTCATAAAGTTGTCGTGAGTGATACAAGTAGCTTCCGAGAAGTCAGCCCGTCGAATGCCATGCCTTGATGGCAGACAGCAATGCGGCTGACAATGAACAACTATAGAGTTATTACAGAGTGAATGCGTTGATGCAGTAACCTTCTTTTAGAAACGCCTGTGGACAATATAGTTGACTGATAGGCATAGGCGTGCGCACGGGGGGGGGCTCAAGGGGGGCGAGAAGGGGGGGGCGCAAAGTCAGCCCTATACATTGTAGGGGGGGGCGATAGGGGGGGGCGCAAAGTCAGCCCCATACATTGACATAATAGGGAGGGGGGGCGCTGCGACGAACCTTCGCCCCCCCCTGAAGGGGAACCCTGCGCACGCTTATGCTGATAGGCACGGCACAAGAAAGCTGTGTGGTCTTACTACAGTGCGTCGCCCATATACCACAGCTGCTCGTTAAGACACGCTTGAGGCAGCACCATACGTCCGTCTTACCGTTAAATATGTTCGCCAAGTTTATCCCACTTTCTCTTAAGCAAGATCATATTGTGGTTTTGGCATGGGAAAGCCAACAATTTTATCATTTAAATTCTGAAATTAGAAGTAGTTCACCCCGAGCATCTTGTAAATATACGTTTCGCCTACATCTCGCCTACGTCACTGTCTTGACATCGTGAAACGGGAGAGTAAGTCTGAGGTAAACATTATATTTCATGAGGTGAATCCTTCGCACCTGAAAAGCCATAGCGTTCCACTGCCCTTGAGGAGTCAGACCGAGCAATGAAGCCAACAAATTAGAGACCATGCAGTTTCACGATCTATATTATCGTAGCTATTGCTCGGTTACAAGCCGCATGATGACAATACTGCGCAAACATTATTTATTTATTTATTTATTTATTTATTTATTTATTTATTTATTTATTTATTTTACCCTCAGCGTTTGCACATTACAGAGGAATGTACATTGTATTGAAGTGACACCTGATGTGGCGCATTCTTCTAATAACTGCCGGTCTTACGCAGCAACTGCTTTGCCTTGTGCTGCAAATCGTCGCTACGCTGGCTCTGGTTCCCGACCACCACACGGCGCTCACGGACGCCGAGCTGCCGGACAGCCTGACGCAGCTGGTCCTTCCATCGGACGAGTGGTACTACACCAACCACAGCACCAAGTACGCGCGCTACGTGAAGCATCACGCCGCCAGGGTGCTCGTCTATCTGGGAATGGAACAGCGCCTGCGCAACAAGGTCTATCTTTTCGACCTGATAGGTGAGTTCGCGAATCCCAAAGCGCACGCACACTACGTAAACAAGATGCGAAATTGCCACCTCAGTAACGTATAAGTACGCGACGAACACGTTTCGAACTGAAAGCACTTCGGCGTCTTTTAATGGTCCGTGTATTTGAGAAAACAATTCAAGAAGGGAAACGTCAAAAAGCCGTCAAGGAGGGCTACTTTATGTCTTTAAGAGTCTTTAGTAGGTACATGCACTGTACTTCTTATTGCGAGTGTTAATACCACCGCTGGTAGGTGTACTCGAACGCGGTAACAAATGTTTTAGCCGGCCAATTGCCTAAACATCTATTTTCTACTGCAGGGTTTTATTTCTACGTCTGTTCCACGGCACTCTAACAAAGTTTACGTAAATTATCATCAATTTATACAGCTAAATACCCCCTCTGCGGCAGCTTAGCAGCTATGATGCTAAGCCCGAGGACGTGAGTTTGGTTCCCGGCAACGGTGGTCGCACTTCGATGGCGACGAAATGCAACACACCCCTTGCGCTTACATTGAGATGCACGCTAAAGATCCCCAGGAGGTCAAAATTAATCCGGTGTCCACCACTACAGCGACCTTCCCAACTATAGTGTGTTTCGGTCACGAACACCCCAGAACTTATTTTCTCTAAAGTTGCTACAAGACTATCGCTATGAAAATATTGATCCATTGATTAGGAACGGGGTTTTTCAAAGGACACCAACGTGTACGTAAATCCAGCCGAGCGGGCGATTCACATGGTCTGGCCCTGTGTGATGCTCGAAGAGGCGGAGTAGAAACGAGTGGGCTCAGGAAGATCGAAACCGTAAACTGCCTATAAATAAATGTAATGCTCTTGTATAGCCTCTCTCTCTCTCTCTCTCTCTCTCTCTATATATATATATATATATATATATATATATATATATATATATATATAGAGAGAGAGAGAGAGAGAGATAGATAGATAGATAGATAGATAGATAGATAGATAGATAGATAGATAGATAGATAGATAGATAGATAGATAGATAGATAGATAGATAGATAGATAGATAGATAGATAGATAGATAGATAGATAGATAGATAGATAGATAGATAGATTCTTTGTCAATTATGTGCCTGTGAAATCATAACACAGCATTTATAATCTGCTCTGGCAAAGTAGCACTCCATATTCGTGAGGTAGAACACTCCTAGAGGACATAAAGATCAAGAGAAATCAAGCCAAATATTGAATATTTTTCTAATAGCAAACTTTCATAATTGACGTTTATTTAGTCATTTGAGGGCACATCTTGTGATTAAGGAATTGAGTGCAGTGAGCTGTGAAGGCATGTTCCACTTGCGACGGGGAAGCGAGCATCAGTTTTGAGATAAGCGCCTTCAAAGTTTTGACAACAAAATGACCCGTCTTAAAATAATAGCCGAGGACAAATTTCAACAGAATACAAATGCATTTCGTCGCACAATTAGCAAGCAGCTCTTTATCCCATCAGGCCTTCTGGCTAATGCAGCTTCTTTCTCGGCGTCACTCTTTACTGGTCGACGGACCGCTCCATTGGGAGTCATTTCTGCAGCGTTACACTCCCGAAGCGCCGGTGCAGCACATGCCACTGAGGAGCGCCCCTTCCTCCGCGCCCTAGCGCAGTTGTTGTACTTCAGTGGGGAGAAAATAATTCATCAATGACCTAAGCACTCAATCAGCGCCGAGCTTTGCAGATTCATTTGTCCTTTGAACCTCAGGTGTGTCACAGCCTCGCTTACGATCTACGTATAGTTGCACTCTAACACACCATTACTCAAAATTACTTCCTCCACCTAACATTCGAGCCAGCGCCGCATTAAAACCTCGCTAGCTCTGCAAAGGAAGCTCCGCTCTGAAAACCTGAAGGTCCCACCATACCCTGAACCAGTGAAGCATGCATACAGCACATGAATACGCAGTTTTCAAGCGTTCAACTGGTGATGTTCTTGATCGTCGACAACAATTATTCGTCACCGCGTCTGCGGTACCACTGTATAAAAAATGAATTGGATCATGGAATGGGTAGGTCGTAGGGCGCAACTGCATAACGCCAGCTCTCCGATTCCGGGCCATCGCGCGTGTTGCCCTAATAAACCGCCGTCGATTTTAGGCGGCTTCCGCTGAACCGCTCGTTCGACGCACCTCGGCCGCGTCGTGCGTGCTGCGGCTGCCGTAACGCGTGTGCGCTCCCCAAACGGCGAATCCGATGCGGGGTCGCTCCGTGTGGCACTTCCAAGAAGTCCCACTGAACCGGAAAGGAAGGATTAGATGGGAGGGGGGGTTCTCGACGGTGGGCTTGTTTGCGGCTATCCAATTGTCGTCCCTTCTGAAGAAGCGCACGGAAGCGGAGGACGTCTTCCGTCCCGCGTGCGGTCGATAAGAGAGGAAAGGGTATACGATTCGCAGCAAGCAGTGGCAAGAACCTCGAGACCACTCGGGCGCACGCTGTGCAGCCGCCAAGGGCCACGCGATTGGTTCTTCCGCGCGACGTCTTCCCTGCCGCCAGCCAGCGGGTCGGCCCCGACACCGGCGGCTGACGAGGCCAGCGAGGTTGAAAAATATTCAGGACGAGGCTGGCAGAACTGCTGTGCACCTGGGTGTGCTGCGTGAAAAGCGGTGGTTCTCCTTTTTATTCCGAGGAGTACCGTTAACGCCGCGATTCATCTTAAAAAATGATCGCTCGCTCCGAATTCAACAACGGTGCGTCCTCGCCGAGGATTCCCGGTGAACCGAAGAAGAGCATGAGAGGATATAAGTATTCTGACAGGGACTTCTGCAACTTGGCTGAGCTCGTTCGCAAGGTAGCGCCACGCGTGCGGTTGGTCAGTGGGTATTCGAACTAGTCCAAGGATTTAACCGCAATGTCTAGTCTTCAGCTTTCGTTTATTTATTTTTTTTATTTTTTAAGCTTTCATCTGCTCTCATTTTATAAGCTTTCACTTTACAAGCTTTAAGCTTTCATTTGCTCGCAAGAACCTGTGTCGCGCCTCTGCGCGTCTTCCATGTGGCAAGCAATGTCGCACCCTGAGCACGACTGTGATGGTTAATGAATAGGTATTTATTTGTGTGGATTTGGTCCGGCACTACCTTCCTCATTCAATCCGTGAAAAGGCTGCATAAAGATCAGCCTGTACAATCAAGACATCAAGGGATAAATGGCCGGCGGTGGATGGAGAACCAACTGATTAGAATAAGATTAGTAAGAAAAAGCACACCAGCTTTACATATTTAGGCTGTAGAACACTGCAAGCGAAATAATGAATGAAAAAAAAAAAAACTGGCATCTCTCTAGTTCTATGCAGACGCTATGAGCAGCAAAACTGCGCATTATATAGTACCTGTTCCTGCTTACGTTACTTGAGTAAATTCCCTATATCAACGAGAATTAAGCTACATCTGTACCAGTGGTTGATAAAGAAAGCCAACAAGAGAAGCGCTCGTCGCATTCCTTTTTCCCGATGCGCCTAATTAATCTCCTGAAAGTCCCCCCTTTTTTTTTCTTCGTACAGAATAACAGTTCGGGCACGTTATAGAAGGCAGAAAAAGCGCGTCTAGTCAGAAAACGAAGCGAGAGCGGTTCGTTTGCGGTTTTAATGAAGGATGTTTGGGTTCGGTACCTGCCACAACTAAATGGCAATGCGGGCCACAGTGCCGCGAAACACTTAAATGCGCTGCGAAGTTAAAACAAGCCTGACTGGCGGCGGTATTTCATTTTCGCCCATTTCACGTGGCCACGAAGCGCGGCAGGTTCTCCGTATCTCGGCCAATGATGAGGCGCCGCCCTTGAAGCGGCTTTTTGCCGCGTGAACCAGCGATACCTTTTTCTTAAGGCTCCGGCCACGCCGCTTTGTTTTCACACAAAAGCTCGTGAGGTAAGCTTCTTGCTTCTTTCAAATTCACTCGCAGAGCTGTTTTCGTTTGTTTGTTTCTGCTGTTCGCTGTACAGACACCTCCCTCCTCTGAAAGGTGCGCGCTCTCAAACCAAGGAGACGGGAAAACTGTAAGTCTTAGATATTTAAATAACGCTGAAGTCCAAGACGAGGAGTCAGATATATATATATATATATATATATATATATATATATATATATATATATATATATATATATATATATATATATATATATATATATATATATATATATATATATATATATATATATGTGTGTGTGTGTGTGTGTGTGTGTGTGTGTGTGTGTGTGTGGAGGGAGAGAGAGAAAGATAACTCCATTGTATGAGCTTTATTTTTATTCTGCCTTATTGTCTTCAAAGAAGCTGTAGATTGGTGGTTCTCGCGTACCTGTTGCTAATTAGCTAGTGCTCTTTTCTTTTTCTTTAATCCGCTTGTAGGAACAGCTTTGGACTTTTCAATAAGCCCCCCTGAACAAATGCAGGTCAAAGGAAAACGTAGATTGCTTTTTCACGCTCCATATTTATGTCACGGATCTTCCCGCATTTTTTTTTCTTTTTTACTAGCTTCGTTTTCGCGTCCGACTAAAGGCCAATCCGGATCAGTTTGTTTTTCCATTCGGCACACTTGGCCGACGCGTTATTAGTGCTTTGCTCTTCGGTCGATGCACGCTCCACGGCAGGTCCTTGGGTCAAAACATACACTCTGTTCTTGCTGCGGTTTGCTTTCTTGTTCTCAATGAGCATAAATAGGTGCGTCAGTACGCATCGGGTGTCTCGGTATAAAGCCGGGACGCACTAGCGTGCCAATCATACACGCACGCACGCACACACACAAGAACCGGAGCGGGCGGAAGAATAAGGAGTGCGAAGGAATAAGGAGAGATTTCTCCAAGCCTTCAAGGTAAACGAAGCCCCCGTAGCTGGCCGAGAACGTTAATTAGTTCGTCGAATTAGACGTACGGGAGAAGCTAGATCCTTGACGCACACAGAAGGCATCATCCGTTGTGGCTTCTTTTTCCTCCTGTGAAGTGTAGAAAGCGTGCACATCTTGCTGACTCAAAAAAATTTTAAACAGGAAAAAAAATCTATTCATAGGCTAAAGAAAATCAATGGATGAAGAACGTTTTCTTTTATTTGTATTGTGGCCCACGATCATTAGCGCTCTGTACTTTCTATTCCTGTCTCGCGCGCAGGGCATGCCTCGAGTGAAATATTTTAGCGTTATCGATGACGCGCTGTTTAAAATGACTTAACGCGAACAATCCCTACGCGTGCGCTAGAGCGAATGGAAGACCGTCCGCACTCCGTAAACATGATATTTTCAGGCGGACACCTGTGCCCGTCGCTTCACAAAGAAATTAATGTGATTTTGGGCTCACTAAATGAGTTTGGCTGTTGATGCCTCTGGCTGTATCAAAATGCCTGCACATGGGTGCACATTTTGTGCGGCTAAAAATTCGTGCGTGCTGGCTTACGGCTAAACTTGCAAGACAGAAGAAGAAAAAAAACTGGTCAAGATGGTAAAAGACACGTAAATGAGAGGAGTGCATTGCATGCACTGAGCTCCCTAAAAAAGTACGAGAAAGCCTCACGCCAGTTTAAGGGATGCTTGTTTTATTTTCTTTTTAGCCTCGAGAAGAATTTTTTGAACATGTCTGGATTTTATTAGATTTCTTATGTCAACAACTCATTCAAATACACTCTAAAAAAAGATCGAGTAAGAAAGGTGTCTTTTTGTTCCACAACAATAATCGTCATCTGGCTTGCTTGTGTTTCCTTTCTTGAAAACTCGGCGCTGGCCACTTTCCTATGAAGAGTGATAAGTCACGCTGATAGCGCGCATGCCGTTCGTGGCCTGAAAGTGCCGGGCGCGCGGCGATAATGCAAGGAAAGGAACGCAAGATAGATGACGATTATTGCTGTGGGACAAAAAGACGCCCTTTTTGCTCGATCTTTTCTTTGAGTATGTAGTCAGATTGGGCAGTCGAATTCGAAATTACTTTCTAACCAGGAAAAGGTTGTATTTTTCCACAAACCCCTTGCCGGGAACCTGGAGGGGTGTTGGGCTGCTGACTACCAGCCCCAAAAGCGGCAGTCGGTTGTTTTAAAAATGGCGAGAAGAGCGCCCGTGTGCTGACTTCAGCAATACACGACGTTAGGATGGCTGGCGATCTCATTACGAAATAGTAGTTAACCGCAAAAATTCGACGCCAAGACAGACAGGAGATAGAACGTATCGCGATCAGTATAGCGGAACACGTTTTAGAGCACAGCTTTTAGGCGCCCGCTCCTGCTTTGAGCGGCGTCTCCGTCGCCGTCGGTGGTCGTAACCGATAGACATGAAAAAATAAACGAGGAAAAAATACCCAGGGTTGAATGGGATTTGAACCCGAGCCCCCCTGCGTGGCAGTCGCGTATTCTACCACAGAGCCACACTGGTGCTTGAAGCTAATTTGCAGAAAGACACTGTACAGGCTTCATGTCGGGCAAGGAATCGCGTTAACCTATGTAATATAGCGTGGCAGATGAGTAAAATAACAACCAGTCATCACACAATGCTAATTTCGCAGCGAGTGTGTGGTTTAATGCTTCCCACCCACTGCCAAGTGCATGCTCAGCCATATTTCTTCATCGTCATCAGCCACATGCAGCATCAACGAAGTGCACATAATACCTTACAGATGTGTAGCGTGTACCTGGCTTATCCGCAGAAAGACGAATAATGGCGTAGCGAGTGCGGTACTACTTCACAAAAATTATGATTTATGGCGTCGTCGATATCTTGCGGAAAGCCAAAACTACAAAAACAGTTGGCCTTGCCCCAACACGAAGCTCAGAATTCGCATTCGGCAGTATCGTAATCGTCGGTGCATTTTTTTTTTTTCATCTCTCTTTTTCGGGTCATCCTTAATTGACAGCGCTAACCGTTTTCGGTTACCAATGACGTTAAAGCGGTCAAAGCGCGATATTGAACTGATATTTTTTCGTATTGTTCGCTCTGACCTTTCCTGAGGCTTATACAGTGCGTGTTCGGAGCACTTCAACGAATTCAACCGAGTAATAATTCAGCCGTCGTTGCCTATCGGCTAAGCCTATATATAGAGTCGTAATGATCAACCCAAACAAAGCAGTGTGATAGAAGCGAGCAAGGTATCGCGGCCCCTTACTCGAGGTGCGTACGGATTCCTTGTCGTGGATGGGCGTACTCGCTAACATGCGGCGAACTTAAAGACCGCGTGTATATTCCTATTTGACGTGACTTACCTAAAAATCTCCTCAGCAAAGCAGCAGTGACTGATGCCGCTGTGATCTGCAGTCCACATACTTCTTCGTTCTTTCTATTTACTTCCTGTCTGCCAACAGTACATGAGTGAAACGTGTTCTCTACCCGAAATTAACAATTCCTGGAGTAAAGATTCACACGCAGTTAATTTCGTTGCCACTGATCTTATTCGGGGGCACTATCGCGGACGCTACCATATATGCTATGCGTAAATGGAACTCAAGATGGTGATTTTAATGCCCTGCATTCTCGTGGCCGGTACTCAGCTTTAGTGGAACACTGTGGGGCTCTTACGACACAGCACATGGTAATCTACTGAGCACGACACGTGATGAAATGGGATCGACGCAGAGAGTACGTAGCCGAGATTTTTCACGACCACCTCTCCTCCCCCCGGATGTTTCCAAATTTTGCATTCGTACATATATATACACACACACATACAAACGCACGCGCACAAAAATACATGAAGTATGGTTGAACCCAACCCCTCCTCCCTCGCCCCCCCCTAAAAACATTTCTGGTTACGCCCCTGTTGTATACGTGTTCCAGAAAGAAAAGTGTGCCTTTCAGGAAATGGAAAGCCGGGTTATTTCGTGAGTTTATACGCATATTCACACGTTCTTGGAGGAATACGGAACCAGCGTAGTATCTCATAAACTACATCACTGTCCTCTCGTCTATACGGCAACTTTTGCTAAATCCCTTTTATAATTGCCTCCATCTCAGTTAAATTTAATACAACGGTTTGGGAGATAATCGAGTTCAAAAAGGAGATAATGTTTAATCCCATGGGCAACTAAAACGCGTTATCAAGGATAACTAAATATGCTCTGAGCGTATGGTGAACTTTAACTTGTGAAGACATGGCGTGTCTATAACCGCTATCTCGCGACTGCGCCGTACAGACCCGCAGTCGAGCTGGCCCCGTTTCTTCAGAACTTGACAATTTTCCGACTTCAAGAAGAACCTTTAGCTCGCTCGGGCACTTCCTACATGTATAAATGCACAATAATAAAGAAAAGGCAACCACTGCATTTTTATCGGTGGCTACTTCATCAAATCGTCGGATGTTCGTTGGGTTTGAAGCGAAATTTCTGAAATATAGGAACTGTAACAAACGAATATGTCATTTGGCCGTTAATGTTTTTTATGAAAATTATTAAAAATTTGCAAATTTTCCAAACCGTACTGTCATATTTACGACTCCGTAAATCAGCAAGTGAAGAGTAATGTGTCAATTTTGTGCCATAATTCCTCAGCCTATTCGATGTCCAGTGCAGGACGAAGGTCTCCCTCAACGGTCTACCAGTTTACCTTATCTCGTGCGGGAGGATTCCACTTCACTCCCGCGAACTTCTTGATTTCACCACCCCACCGACTCGTTGTCGCCCTCGGCCGCGTTTCCCATATCTTGGTGTCCATTACGTTGCTCTAACTGACCACCGGTTGAGAACGGTTAGGAATGAAGAAAAAGAAAATAGCGACCTTTTCATTCCTTGTTATTTCCTAACCACTCTCCCCCTCTGTACGCATTGCGTTGACCGCACAGGTCCATTTTTTTTATCGGTTAATGTCAACTAAAATACCGGCTACTCGTGTTTCTTTTCCGATCAGTTCCGTTCTCTTGCGATATCGTGAAGTTACGCCCTCAATTTTCCGTTTCATGGCACGCTGATTAATCCTTTACTTTTGTCTCTAGTTTCTTTGTTATCCTCCAAGTCTCAGCCCCATATAGTGCTGGTAATATACAATGGTTGTACACTTTTCGCGTTAGAGCAATGGTACATTACTGGTAAATTACTGGTACATTACCTGTCAAGATATGAGAATTCAGCCCATCCTTATTCTTCGTTAAATATCTTTTTTTCATGAGCAGGTTTCCCTGTTGCTAATTGACTTAGATATAGAGGTGCCCCTGAAAGTGAATGGAACGCGCAAGAGCTGGCCGATCTGCGTCTCCAGGCGCTAGCAGCGGTCTACGTAGCATTCACAAAGAAAATCTGTGGTGCTTTTAACGCGATAGCGTTAAAGAGCTCGTTTCGCAGAAATTCCGGCGTCGGCGTCGGTGTCGGCGTCGTTGGTTGTGAGCGAAAAATCATCATCTTGTCCGTGACCGAAAAATCGAGGAAGATGCAAATAAAATAAATAAATAAAAATTTTCGGGTCCGAGTGAGGATCGAACCCGGGTCGTCTGCGTGGAATGCAGGTGTTCTACCACACAGCCATGCCTCTGCTTGAAAATACTGTGAAAATAACTTCCTCTGCTTGGAAATGCAGTGAAAATAACTTTCATGCTTCGCAAACGCAAGCGTCCTTTATAGAGGCGTCGCAATATAACATGTAATATCCCAGGAATATTGCGTGGTACAAGCGTACATTTCCATCGGGCGTCAGAATATATGACTATCATAACGATTTCATAGTTTAAAGCCAGCTACCCATTACAAACGGCACACACCTTACTGCGCGTATTCCCTTAACACCACGTAGTGGGTGCATAGCAAGTTCGAAAACATTCCCCACATTTGCCGCGCATAATTGCTCCTGGTTTAAAGCACGCTACCCATTACATAGTATGCACTAAGTGATTGAAGTACGCACTAGGGACAGGATATCGCTATCGCGTTCAACTCTTAAAGGCGGAGCTTAAGGGTCCCCCCAATTTTTTTTTATATGCTTTTAAATCTCGCCTGGTCAACGGCTGAGGCGTAGAAGCGCTTGTCCCAGCAGTCGACGCTAAGGGAAACCTTTATGTGCTTGCCGCAACCATTTATTTTAGCGTTGTTGATGGAAACACCGTAGTTGCCTGTGTCATGATGTCATGATTTTTGTTTATCTTCCGCACAAAGAAACGAAAAAAAAAATTGTGGCAGCTTCGCCCTAGTGGTGCCAAGCCTGAAGGAAGAGCGGAGCTGGGCGGCCTTCCTCACTTCTCTTTATTTTTCTCTTTCTTTCTTTATTTCTCTTTCTCTGCCTCTCTCTATTTCTTTCTATTTCTTTATTTCTCTTTCTCTGTCTCTCTCTATTTCTCTCTTTCTTTCTCTTCTCTTTCTCTCTCTTTCTGTCTTGCTCTGTTTTTTCTATCTTTCTTTTGTATGTTTCTTTCTATCTTTTTCACTCTGTGTCTATGTCTTCGTCTTTCTGTCTTTTCATGTCTTTATTCCCTTTCTTTCTCTGTATTTTTCTTTCTCTTTCTTTCCATATCGTTGTTTCTTTCTCTCTCTTTCTCGTGTTCGTTTTCGCTTAATGCCCGCACCTGCTGTGCTCGGTAGTCGGGCTTGCACAATTCCTGTGGCACATACTCGTCCCGGGTTTTTTGTTCGCGTTGGACATAATACGGCCAGCTTAAACAGCTCCGTCGTTAAAAACTTGGACCATCTCCCCGCGAAGGGAACCCTGATGGGATGCGAAGCAGCAGCGGTGCACACGGCGTTGACCCGGTTGAAACGGGCGTCATCGCAGATAAACGAGCCGAAAGAGTGTTTCCACTCGACGTGCGGTCGAGCGTTGCGGGCGGAGGAGAGGGTGAAGCGAGAGAGAAGTGACACGTTCAGAGGTGTTGCGAGCGGGCGGAGCAGCCGGCAGCTGCGGGCGCTGCCGCGAGCATGCTGCGGGTGAGGGAGAGAGTGACGTCAGCGCGCACCTGCGAGGGGAGCGTGACGTCAACGCGCAGCTGTGGCGTGACCTACTTGGCAACGCTCCAATACCTACGGCGAGGGAAACGCGTTGCGGTGCATTCGTACGGACGCACGTAACGTACGGCGTTACACACGTGAGTCAAAGAGCTGCTTCGCATCTAAAAGTGAGCATATCGATGGCCTTCGTTTTGAAATCGCCGAACCGCAGACCACCGCGACAATCATCTCGTTCCCAAATAAACAAACATCGGGCAGTGACAGGCGCCGCGCGTGTATTAAGCAGAAGCTTCTGGCAAGAGTTGCTTGCCCCTGATAAATAGCTGTGGACTAGCTCAGAAACCTTCCCTAGCGTCGACCGTTTGAAGAAGCTCTCCTTCGCCGGGGCTACCGATAAAGCCGCCGGCAAAAACATACCGCATGACCACCGCACTTTACGTTCGCGCATGCCCAGGGCTGTAGCCACGAACTTTTTTTCGACGGGGGGGAGGGCGCTATTTCAGAAAAAACACCTATTTTCATTACTTATCTTCGGTAAATCACACCCCTCCATGAAAATTGAGGGGGGGGGGGCTAGCCTCCCCCCCCCCCCCCTAGCTGCGGGCCTGTGCATGCCATGTAGTACGCACTGCTGCCGCTGTTACACGGAGGTGTGGTTCGGCCACCTCTTGTGCGTTCCGTTCACTTCCCGGGGAACCTGTGTATAGTGTCGCACCGATTCTAAAGGCTGGTTGCTAATTCTAAACTTTTGTTCTTTCGCAAAGCTATTGAGCATTGTCTTTGTCTTCAGCATATTTATTTTAGCATCTGATATTTCCTCAGTTTAAGTCTGCTTTTTTTTTCGCAAATGGGGCAAAATTTATGTATTATGTAAAGCTCTCGAATGTACCAGTAATGTGACTTGATTCACGTAAGGTGTAACTTGATATTCAAACTTGGTACTCAACTTTATTTGCTCAATAAACGAATGCAGTTTACAGACGTGTGGTCATATCTATTTTTAGTGCAGAGTTACGAGTATGCGCACTTCGTGCTTCTATTCTTTTTCTTCCTACCCATCTACTCGCGATTTGAACGAGGAAACCTCCGGTGGTCCAGTCAAGATCTTGCTTCCTACAGTCGCCAGAGTCTGAGTTTCCGAACTAAATGCAACAAAATTCGTCAATTTCGGGCTAGGCTCACCTCTGCTCTACTCTAATCATTCACTCCGCCCCTCTCCCCCTACATGTAGCTGGAACAGGCGGCATCGATGTTGGTCCCGAGCTAGAGCTAAGGAAGACAAATGACTTTCTCGGAAAATACGTGAGGCGTTCGTAAAAAAAGAAAAAAAAAAGGTTTATTCGCTTCAGGGTGTCAGATTAAAACGCGCTGATACGCGTATTTAACCCTTCATAAGGAGCCGGCACGGTTCCTTTGTTCACTCGCTTCTTCGTTTCTTCATTTTATTCGTCGATGGTGCACTTCCGCACCGATTAACGATAAACGAACGGGCGTTCGTTGTCGCCTTAGCCGAGAGGCAACTGGAGCGGAAGGACCGGAAAATGAGCGAGAAAAAAAAAAAAAAAAAAAAAAAAAAAAAAAAAAGGAGGCGATTCATCTCGCGCCGTTATGTCCCCGCCTTGATTGTTTGTCTCGGCTTCGTTACCAGAATGAAGAGGAATGAGCAACGTCAATAAATATTTTCACGTCCGTGAAGAAAACACTAGTTGGGTAAGAAGCTACTACGGGAACACCAGTGGCGTAGCCAGGGGGGGGGGGGGGGTTAGGGGGTTCAAACCCTCCCCCCCCCCCCCCACGAAATTTTTCAATTTTGCTTGCATATTTATACACGCACATATACAAACGCACGCGCGAACATACATAAAGTATGGTTGAACCCCCCCCCCCCCCCCCCCCGAAAAAAATTTCTGGCTGCGCCCCTGGGGGACACTACAGCCGTTATACAATGTGCAGAGGGAAAAAAAAAGAAAAAGCTACGCACGTGAGACAGTCCCCAAAGGCTCAATTCATTTTTAAGCGAGGAGAAAAAAAAGGGGGGGGAGGGGGGGGAACGGAGTGGGATTTATAAAGCGCTGGCTTTAGTATGGCTTCCCACGCCTCAAGCTAGCTTTTCTCAAAAGCGAAAGGTTAAAGGCGGAAGCGCCGATAGAGCTGCGGAGTATCTGACCGCCGGGCAGAAAGCAGTCGCAGGAGCTTTTCCGCCGGCCGCGTACGTAACTCTCGATCGTTGGTCATTCGGGCATTGCTGTTGCCGAAGAAAGTGTTGGCCTGACGTTACGCAGACTGGTTCCTTTGTTGTTGTTCTTTCGCTTTTTATTTCTTCGTTTTTCAGGGAAGGCTCGAAAAACGTGGGGACGGAAGCAAAAGAGGAGGAAATGTTGGTGGACGGTGGGCAGCTTCACAGGCTGCGCGGCCCTCCGCCAATGGTCCCGTTTCTTGGCGCTTGTGTCTTCGCTTGTTGGCTCGTAGGCGCGTGCGCACTCGCAGATGCGCGATCCGCAAGCGCCAGCCGGAAGAGAGAGCCAGACATCGAGCGGGGCGTACAGATCACTCGGGTTCCGCGGTTCTTCGTTTCTTCCTTGTCGGGCCGATGTAGCGCTGAAAACGAGCATCCGCAGGGCCAGTCTCGTACGTCGCTGCTGGCCTCGGTGAAGCTACACGGCCGGGTTACTGGGAAGCCGCTCCTGAGCTTCTCTTTTTTATAGAGAAAGAATGTGCACTGTATTGTCCGCATCTTGCAAGGATTCAGTAATTGTATTCATATTTTTGTGTCGGACTTCCTGTTTTGTATGTAAAATGAGTGCCCATCCTGCAAGGACCGAATTGTGGTCTGCAGTATGTTATAAATAAAATAAATAAATTAGCGGAAAGATGGTGTAACAAGCGGTTTAACTTGCACATATCAACCAACACAGGGCTTCGTTCGTTGCGCTTGTTCAATGCCAGAACGCCACTTGGTTTACATTTTCTGGTGTCGCTGATGCTCGTGCCGTGCTTTGGGTGCACGAGGCCTCTTGGCTTGCCCTTTATCTCAGATCTGTCATTACGTTGGTGACATCGATGCCAGACTTTGTACCCTTATGTTAATCTTTTCCTCCCATTTTCCTTTCCCCAGTGCAGGGTAGGCCACCGTGTTCAAACATGCTTAACTGCCCTGCTCTTCTGTTTACTCCTATTCACATTTAAAAAGGAGTAAATCTTGTGAGACATCCCCGTTTATCGCGCGCAGTTGCGTGTTGAACTAAAATACAGTACTGGCGAGATGAAGGAAGAAGCTTAGATGGTCACTGCGTAAACTCACTGAGTGACCGGGCTTCGCATTTTCCGATTAGTCATTATTTCAGGCAAGCGCCCGAAATAATGACTAGCAAGTAATGACTAGCAATAATGACTAGCAATAATGCCTAGCAAATAGTAAACTTTTTTTCCTGATAGACAGACAGACAGACAGACAGACAGACAGACAGACAGACAGACAGACAGACAGACAGACAGACAGACAGACAGACAAAGAACTTTAATAAAGTCCTGAGGGACTAGCCGGGAAGGACCAGCTGGGGCCCTCGGCTCCCACACATTTTTGTTCATTAACTTAAAGGTGCACAGGATCATAGATGTCAGAATGTTGAAAACATCGCAAGCAGTTCTTTCTGAGCATCCAATATTTGCGTGCATATATTTGTACTTATCAAATGAATATAATCGATATTAATAAGATAATAAGGAACAATTACCAGCTAACAACGTGTGGTTCCACCACGCACTGCTTTCTCACGATGAACCTTGCAAAAGTTTGCTTGTCGGTTTCCTGAATCTTGCGTCCAAGGAGGGGCTGGACTGGACTTCGCGCGTGATTGCGTGCGCCGTCCAGCACAGCCGTGTCCAAGGTCCTTATTGGCGCAGTTATTTTTATGCAAGTGAGTGAATCGGAGAATTAGTAGCGTGAAATTAATCATGCAAATTCTGAGATTTAAACTACTTCAGCGCACAATGCACAACTGCCTTACACCGCTACCCTTTTGTTCACATGTAATTCTCTCCGTGCACCACCGTGTTTGCCAATAATCAGGCGTACAAACAAAGCCAATTTCCATCTCTATTGGAGCTCTCCCACACCTCCCCTGTTTTCAAGGACTTTCAAGGACCACCACCTGTCACTCAACCCTTAATAGCGGAGCCACCGCAGTTGTAAGAGCGCCGTCTTGCAAATCTCTCAAACTCCTCACTATTTCTTTTCGCATCTCTTAACTGCGCGAACGTTCACCTACGAAATTCACTTAAGACAACAAATAGACTGAGAGCGGATGTTCCTTTTAGACAGCCCGCTCTTCACTATTCAGGCATCTTGAAGCATTGAAATTCGAGCATGATGGAATAGTTACACATGTTTCTCTAATAATGTGGGGCCAAAATCACAAAGGTATTATCTAATGTGATTTTTCAACGACCAGCTGCCTTGACAGATATACATGTGTTGTCACAATTTGCTAGGCCCTATAGTTAAGCCGCCCTTGTACTTTGTCTTTACAGACCCAGAATGTCGGTTGGAAAAGTTTCCCTTAATTACCCTTATTTTCGTAAGGTTTCCTTATGACTGCATTTCCTAACTCAGTTAATTTTAGTAGTGGTTGGTGTACTCCAGATAGGTGATGTCCAGCTCGTATTTCGTTAGCATCGTGCACACACGAGCACACCCTCGTGTGCATCGAATCCACACGCTGATCTGAACTCCCCAACCGGCTTTTCTGCAGTAGCCAATATCCATGAATATCAGGCGCAGTCGCAGCTCGCAGTGGGCTGCGATTCATTTGGTTCCACAAGTGTGTCACATTCCCATCATGTGCAAACATGCACAATCTTGACGCTGCGACAGAACGCGCGTCTGGCGGGGGCTTCTGGTATCCGCCCTCACATCGGCGCATCCGATGACCCTGTTTGCGTGATACAGCTCCCGTATAATGCGACGGAAGTTATGTAAGCACTGTACTTCGCATTGTTTGCCGCCCGTTACTCTTGTGTACATTGTCAGGCCGTCGAAGGAAAGACGTTTTGACAGCGATGTTTGCAGGGACGACGCTGGGTTTCTCAGAAGGAAGTGAGAAGGAAGTCGGTGCTTTCCTTAGAAAAGGCCACGCTGCGATGTCCGTGTGCACAGACGCACGCAGAGCGTAACACGCGTTGTTTGGAAGGAGTGCTGTTCATCCAGCGGTCCGTTGCAACATCACGTCTGGAGCGCGCGCTTCCGAGACCCCCCGACGCGCGGCGGCTGCCCGGACGCTGATTGATCACCGGATCGCTGTGCTGCTTCCATAGTCCTTGCGTGCGCACAGGCTGCCGCCGCGATAGCGGTGCAAAACCCTTTGGTGCGTGCTGCCGACAAGTGACGGCCGGCTTGCTTCTCGGTTGCCACCCTGATCACATATCGGACGCCTCGTTTCTTTTTCCTCCTCTTTATTTTTTTTTACTTAATTTTTTGCTGTTGCTCTTTTCACTTTCCTCTTTTTATAGTACTCGGACTTCAGGGTGATTGTTTTTCGGCAACTCTTCGTCTTCGTCAGAATTCCTGCTTCTCTGCCAGTTTAGTTTCATAAACTTGTGCGAACGATGTTCGGGGTTGAACCAGCTAAACAGTCCACGTTTAGCGGATGAGCCACGCTAGTTCATTGTTCATCGTTCTCAACCGAGCTACCACGGAACTTCACTTGAGCAAACTTCCCATGGATTTCATCGAGTGCCAGAAAAAGTTCGTTTTCTCCTCTTGCAAACGCGGCCAATATTTACTGATGTAACAACCTTCAATAGCAGTACCTGGCACAAGCAGCCAACCACCCTACAACTGTTCAAAACTTTTTTTAAAAATTTAGTACAATTTCGTTCATAAACTACCTAATTAAGAAAGCTCAAACTTATCAAGCAGTCTCAATTGCAATCACTAAAAAAGAGAGAGATCGCTTAACCGCTTTTACTACTTCTTAATCACATTAGCCATTTAGCTGACACTCTTGAATAACGCAATTCTTAGTACGTATTTTTAAAATAAGTGGATAAATATTATCCTGCCTCTGTTTAATCGCTCCATGAAATTTCAGTTAAGGTGTTCTTCTGTGCGCTGAATACCTATTTCACCTTCACAGGCACGCTGAAATCGAAACAGGCTCGAAAAAAAAAAAAAAAAAAGCTCCAATGACGTCGGTGTCGCTGTTTCCGCGACAGCGTTGCGTCTTGACGCCGGTGGGACACTAAATCTAAAGCGTTCTGCACCATGATTTTGCCCTGCATTACTCTCGCGCCACAGCAAAATCATCAACACATATTTAAACCGACGTTTATACTCACAGCTTCTTGACATCAGAATGCATTCAAAAGATAACCAGTCGCAAGGCACTAGAGCATGGAGCCATGGAATTCGTAACGGTCAAAGCGGGACTAAGGCTGGAGGCGGCGTGATTGAAGGCACAGGCGCTTTAGAAGGGCGCGACAACTTAGTCGATAAATTGTTTATTCAAAGCTTCATGATTCAGCTATATCTAAAGCCGAGGACGGGCCGCTTAAGCTTTTTGAACGAATTGACCATCTAAGAAAAAAATTGGAGGTCAATTAAGGCAGCTATGTGGCGCACTTCACTCCCTATCAGGACGGCACCACTTGGGGCACTGAATGCCAAGTGCATCCACTTTATTTCGCAGTGGTGAGTGAGTGGTGAGTGAGTGGTGGTGAGTGAGTGAGTGGTGAGTGAGTGAGTGAGTGAGTGAGTGGTGAGTGAGTGAGTGAGTGAGTGAGTGAGTGAGTGGTGGTGGTGGTGGTGGTGAGTGGTGGTGGTGAGTGGTGGTGGTGGTGGTGGTGGTGGTGGTGAGTGGTGGTGGTGGTGGTGGTGGTGGTGGTGAGTGGTGGTGGTGGTGGTGAGTGGTGGTGGTGGTGGTGGTGGTGGTGGTGGTGAGTGAGTGAGTGAGTGAGTGAGTGAGTGAGTGGTGGTGGTGAGTGAGTGAGTGAGTGAGTGAGTGAGTGGTGAGTGAGTGAGTGGTGGTGGTGAGTGAGTGAGTGAGTGAGTGAGTGAGTGAGTGAGTGAGTGAGTGAGTGAGTGAGTGAGTGAGTGTCTCAGTGATACAATGATATATACAAGTTAATCATGCAATGTGTTATTGGGTCCTGTACGTTGAAACATAGCGTACTACACCACGGCGCATGCGTGTGAGCGAGCTCGTGTTACAGTGCGCTTCAACATCACAGGAGGAGTATGCGCCTTTAAGCTTCGAATAGCATATTATACCACTCAGCCCTGCGCTCAGTAAGTTTACCTTTAATTGCGCAGAAGTAGGCTAACCTAAGCAAACCCTTTCACGCAATATAACCTGAGCTTAACTTTTGTTCATTTCGTTAACCCGTGCTCGCACCCTGAAGCTGCAATACCATGTAGACGCTTCTCTTTGGAGCCCCGGCACCAGCTCAGCGTGTGCTCGGTGATGGATGACTCCGGAGTTCGAAACACGAGCAGCTACGTATGTGCGCCTGCTGTACTCGAAGGCTGCAGTTCTCTGCGGAAGACACGCTGAATGTGCAACAGTTGTTCACGGTGAACAAATAATGAACAGAAAAAAAGGTAATAAAATTCGTGGCTGATAAACAAGCGCTGAGTTTTCTTTCTTTTCTTTTTTTTTTCAGGTTTAGGTAACTGCCAGTTGCAAATTCTGACAAATTGCTCCTTTTGCAGCAATCACTTGCTTTCGAAGAATCGCGTCGCTGCTATTGAGACGTTATGGATCAGTTCACGTAGGTAGCGTTTACATCACCGAACACTTTAATCTAGATGCAATCTGCTGGCTTCCTGGTTCTGACATGGTAGAGCGTCCGACCCGGAAATGCGTTGGTGCCGGGTTCAATTCTCGAACCTGGCCAAACTTTTTTCAACAAGTACGCTTTCTCTCTGAGAAATCCGCGCACATTTCCTTGTAGGTCCATTCTACAAACAACGGGGATGCCAATTTTTCCTTTTGACCAACGCAGTTTTATGTAATGCAGCGGCACAGGTATTGTCGCACATTATGGGGAAAAAATATCTCGAATACATTTGAGTCCCCTGCAATGTATTATACGCATAATTTTACTGGTGAAGAGGAGGTTTAGGTTTGGTCGGCGAAAGTGTGCTCAAGAGAGGCAAGCTCGTTGTTTCGTTCCCTTCTCTGATAGTACAGGCGTCGAAGTCTTTCCTTTTTTCGACATCATCATGTCCACCGGTTGTCGTCTTTTTTACGCTTAGGTATGACAATAATAGTGATGAGTTTTAGATTATTATAACCAAGCCTTCGGGGACACAAACCGTCGGGCATGCAAGAAAAAAATAATCAGAAAGAGCAACAGAAAAAAAAAAACGCGATAGGCACACATTAATAGTGTTTGCGTCCCCAGGTGCTTGGGCAGCCTACTGTAAAACTTTCTATTGCTCCAGTATTCGCTCAGATATACATCGTGTATATTTCGTCTACTGTACTTCCAATTTGTAGAAAAGCTGCAAGATTAACGGTCATCGACAAAATGGTCATCTTTGACATGAAAGAATCACCGTCACTGAGTAATGTTTGGAGCCGCCCCTAATAGCATCGCCTCCTGGAAGTGAAGTCTGAAATGCGGGTTACTTGTCGTTTTTAGAAAGATGCATTTCTTCTCAGCTGTCATACTTTCAACGAAGTCGCCGTCGAACACTGTCGGGGTAAAGTGTAAGGGGAAGAATAGTATCGCTACCATTCGTCGTGAGATGATCACAAGATGAACGACAGATAGTTTAATTTCTGCGTTCACGAACATGTTTAGAAACTTGTGCGTACCATATTTACTTCGATTTCAGCGAAGCTTTCTGATAGCAAATACTCTTGCGCTTGACCTCACACGTTATGCCCTCTTCTCTCCATCTTTTATGCAGAGGACCAGGCAGCCCCATCGACGCCTATGCTTGACAGCAGTGAAGACGGCTACATTGTCGACACGTCGATGCCGCCCTGCGCCGTCTACGACTCGGCACAGCGGCTTGTCGGCATGTCCGTTGAGACATTCGTACTTGACATGCTCAAGCACGCCGAGGTGAGCGCCATAGCTATTTCCGTTCCTCTCTCGAATTCCCATTTAGTGGTTCCGGCAGGGCCCTTGTCGGTGGCTCGGCAGCACACCCAGGATTCCTCAAGGGGGGGCGGGGGGGGAGGCCAAGTATTAAGAAGTATGGTTTTCCGTCATATTTTCTAGCGTGCAGACAGTTGCGCCTCGTAGAAGTGTTCCAGTTGCAGTAATCAAAGGCGCAAGAAAAAAAAAGGGGGGTCAAACTGCCAACCCGCGAAAATTGCATCTTTTGTCTCCTAGAGATGCCTCAATAGAATCGAAGCCAGATCTGAGCATGCGGTTTGCGCTCCTTCAGTTTAGTTCAGTGAATACAGCAAATTTCTAGGGTCAATCAGAAAAATTCGACCTCAAGCCACCTCCTGAATCGCAATGACACTGTCAACGAAGCCCTAGAACTCTATTAATGTATACGTTGGACTCTTGGTGAAAACGATAGCGAGGCAGTGAAATCTGGGTGCCAAGCCGTCCTGATGTGGAATGTGGGGGGGGTTGAAGGGGGGGGGGGAGAGAGAGAGGAAGAGTGGAGTGGGGAAGGTGGGGAGAGATTATAACTCCCGCACCCACATCCCCACCACCGTTGGTGCGCCACTGCGGTGGATGGTTGCTACGTAAGTCTCCTACGTGGGATTTCATGGATTAGCTCTGTCCTGAATGCTTTGTTTTTATCACTCAGATGGAACTTCCCGTTCCAACTTACGCTGTTCAGTATGCTTAGATTGACGTGCATGGCATTTGGGCATGATCGAATTATTATTAATATTTTTTGGCAAAGCTAGATTGACTGCCCAGCCAAAAAGAAAATGTTTTTGTGTCTTTTTGTTTGTTTGTTTGTTTGTTTGTTTGTTTGTTTGTTTGTTTGTTTGTTTGTTTGTTTGTTTGTTTGTTTGTTTGTTTGTTTGTTTGTTTGTTTGTTTGTTAAGGTTGTGGTTTAATTGAAGTTTTATACAGTTCTATCGTTGGTTGCTCCCATCGGTAACCATGGTTCAGTCTTACGTAGTCCAAGACGCCAGCCTAGACAGGTGGCCAAAAATGTATTGCTGGAAATATCCCAACCCATATTCAGCGCGTCTACTCCACTCCTCCCGTGCACATATGCCGCGGTAACGAAGCACTCGGAAGAGTCAATGTTGGCAGCCATTCGCAACGCAAATGAATGAACCTTTATAGTAACACAGCGAGGCTTTGAGACTGAATTGCGAAGGGTATTGCTGTAGCCATGAGGTTCGAAAACCATGTAGCTTCCCTTCTTTACTTACTTCTGTTTGCAAATGTTCATTAAACATTTCCGTCCCCGTGCTCGCGTATTTTATACCTTGAGCTGACACTTGCCGAGAAGCTTGCGGCGCTGTCCAGAATGTCTATAAACCTCTTCCATCTCTAGCCCTTTCTTCGTAACAGTCATAAATAAGCTACTTTTTTGAAGCTGCCGCCTTTCTCTAGCGCCAGAATCTCAAACCCCGCTAGCACTGCTCGCTTAAAATCAAAAGTCAAAGAAGCACGCAAGGAGTATATCCTCCCCTGCCGTCAGTGATGGCCCCTGATTTGTATCGGGATAATTCTACGGTGGGCTGATCACCTAAGCCCACAAACGGCGGAGGAACGGTATGCATGGTCTTATTTTGATGCCTATTCGCAACCTGTGCTCGCAGCCAGGGTCTCCAAGGCCTCCAAAGGCCTTGCCGAGCCACGCGAGGCACTAGCCGCCCACTGACGCTACTGCTTGAAACCGTGCAGCGCCCTCCTCCCTTCGCTCGGCTCCCTCGTCGGCTTGTGCGCCCCCTTCCGCTGGCCGCGGCGGCGTGGTACGAAAGACATTCGCTCACATGGGCGGCGTTAATGACCTGCTTAATAACGCGGCCACTATATAGCACCACGTTCGCGTTGGCGCCTTTTGTGCGCGACTATCCGTGCCTCGTGGTTATTATTTTCCTGACCGCGGGGGAGAGCGGCCGTTAATCTTTGTGCGGTCGTATAGAACGTGCACGCCGCGAGTGGCTCCTGTCTCCCGCTGCCTGACGCTTGGGTTTCACCCTTCGCTTCCCTGGAGCTGTTTACTGTTGTCGCCCACTCTTTCCTTCCATACAGTGTGTACTGCAGCGAGAGAATAAAGAAGCGGTGAACAGACGCTTGCAAAAGTCAGAGAAATGTACAACCTGACGCGTGCGTACGGGACAGAGCATGCACGCCAGCGAAGCCACCGTAATGAAGAGCATTGGGCGAGCGTGCCGTGCCGCGGGCGTGCTCAGAATAAGGGCGGGAAACACTTCCGGCAATGAGCATCGCTTGTGTGTCTACAGTATAAGCGCCCCTCGAGGATGAATTTGTCAAGAATTTTCTTTCAGATGCGCTTCACAGCTCTGTTCGCCCCCCCCCCCTCCCCCCTTTTGTTTATTTACTAGTAGGAGAACGGGTATTGTTAGGTGGTAGAAAAGGAGGTGGTTGGTGGAAAGGGGGCGGAGGAAGGAGAGAGGTACTCACAGCAATTATTTTTATTTGTTCTTGAACAATGTATTGGCAGGAAGGTCGTCATGGGCTCGTAGCTAGTGAGAAGCATTGGCTCAACAAAGCACAGTTTCAACCAAGCTCTTTTTGCGACGACGTTCACAGGCCTAGAATTTCCAGGGCGAGCTTATGCACATTTGGAGATAGTTATCTCAAATGTGAAGCTAGTCTCAGTATTTCTGGTCAGGTTTCTTCGAGCAACCAATAAGAAATGGAATTAGTAACTTTGAATAAATTATACTTTCTTTTCTAGCGCAAATTATCTCATATTAGCCCAAGCTAATATTGCATCGACTCAAAGAATTTATTTGGTGTTTTCTGGACACTACGTACAAAAACGTGTCCATCCCTTTTACAATTACCTCAAAGTACGTAAGTAGATTCATATGCATCTGTTCGTTGCCAAATTTGTGTTTACAGAGGTAGAAACGAAAACTGTGTACGTTTAAAGGCCCTGCAACACTTTTTCAGCATGGTCAGAAAACGCTGCCAATCTCTAGTCGAGGCGCCCGAGAACACGCGAGCCAGACATTATAGCGCAGCACGCGGCCTGGAATTTACAATTCTCAGTCAGCTAGAAATTGTTCACTCTTCTCTCGACAAATGACCGCGCCATAAACCCAAACTCCACGGCTATTCGCTGGTTTGAGCATCGTGAGCTGCATAGTTACAGCGACCGCCGCGGGATGCCACCACGTGCCTGCTCGCGCGCTGAAGGTAAACCGTGCGCTCGAAGAAAAAAAAAGAAAGTGCTCAAGGCCGTGACGCGTGCTGACGAACAGATGCATCCTCTTGCACTTTTGTCATCCCCCCTCCCTGCGTAGCTTTCAGCGCGCTCGCTGGCACGAAACGAGAAAGCGCTTGAAGCGTGCGACATATTCCTGTAACTCCGCTAGGACTTGACATATTCTAAAAATTTTTGCGGCAGTCGATTCGTTAAGCAATAAGCTCCTTTAATGAAACCATTTGAAGATTAGTTGGAAAAGTGTTGCATAGCCCCTTTAACAGATGTGTAAGATTTTTCAACTGGAATATATACTTCCGTGCCACTTGTCCTTTCAGAGCCTCACCTGCTCAATTGGCAAGAAGAGCGTGCCTCAACAACAGAAGTCTTTCCTGGACTTCATTTTTGATCCAGTCAGTAAGTACACAAAAGAACTCGCAGCCATGCTTACTTTCTGCATCGTTTCCTCAAGTGAACCGCGAAGGAGCACGCATTACCGAAGTCCTACCTTTTCTTATTTATTTATTAGAAGCGCGCATATGCGGGCTTTAGCAAAGGCACCACAGAGGGGATGTAGATTTTCATTGCGGTATGACGCGTTGTATGACCACGTAGTTAACGCATGACGTAGTTAACGTCATGCGGAAAACAGCCCCACCATGTATAGCAAAAATGCGCTTAAAAGCGGAAATTTTTCTTCCATGGCAAGAAGACAAATTTTCGCGCCAGCATTCTTTATGTACTATCTGTATGCTTCAGACCTGTGGGTCATGTCAGTAGCTGACATCAACCGTGTCATGGCGCCGACTCCGCCTGTCGGGTGATGAGAAATATTTCGATCGTCCCATAGTCAGTTATAGCCTATTTGCAGTGCCAAAAGTGGTACAAAACGCCTCGAACGAACAAGTTCAACCATTTTTATACAAACATGCAACTCCAAATTAATATCGAAAGTGCTGCACGTGAAAACATGGTCCTTAACACGTTAATCAGTAATTACAACAAACAAATGACCAAGTATAAAGTGACTCCCATTCAAGAAATACAGCTCTGAAACCTTTAGACCCAACGATGACGAACTTATAATTGTAATCCGCGAAATCTCTGCGCGCGAAATTGCCTCATTATCCACTGTGCCGGCGATATGCCTAGGCAGACGACCATCGGTAAAGTTACGTATCCTTCAATGCCTTCTGAAAAAGAAACGCAACGCCGAGCTGCCTATCTTCTCAATCACAGAACACACGCCCACAACCAGCGGGGTAACTTCGAAGGCAATAGAGCTTAGCACTCACACTGGCCATTACGATCTGTCCGTTGTCCTCCACACAGAGCAACCACACTTGCCATTACTTCTCATTGGGTCCTCGACAGTCGTGTTTTCGTTTTTTGCGCTGAACAAGCACTTGGAGGCCGCTTCATTCTTCGTTTAAAACCTGATGAGAAACAGTAAGAAAGGAAAAGGAAGTACATCGATTGGTCGGTTCTGAAACTTCCGTTCTCACAGATGTTTTGTTCGAACGAATCGAGGCTGAGAGCGGAAGGAAAGAGCGTGACTTGGTGCCGCGGGCCGCCATATTGCTTCTGCTTTTCGCTCGGTTCTTTTTACGTCACGCGCAAGTGGCGATTGTACAGAAGGACCTCTCACTAGGTCTGGACATGGCAATCAAACAAGTGTGGTGCGTAGAACGCTCGGCATAGTGATCGTGTCTGCAAATTATGAAACGCCTGCGGGACGTGAAAACGGTCAAAATTTAAGAACAGAACGCATCGCGCACTTTTAATTCGCAGAAGCCGCATTTCGGGAGAGAGTAAACGGCAATACGCTCGCATGCATGCGTGCGTATTGCCGCATGCATGCGGCATTAACAGGCACTCGCTGGGACGGTCGAGGACCGATGTGGAGACGCGGGTGCGGTTACACCGGTCGTGAAGCGTCACTGAACGTGGCACGTAGTTTTCGGTACTTCATACTCTCCGAAGCGCGCAATGTCGCCACTGCAAGTGCTCCAAGAAACAAAATAGAAAGACTGCTTACCACCAAACGCTCGCGTTTCGAGAATTTGAATAATTATTTTATTTACTTTTCGCTTCCGCACCAGAAAGAATAAAGACGTTGTAAAAAAAAATAGATGGTACAAAACAATAGCAGCCAAAAAAAAAAAAAGATCCAGAAAACACAGCACGTTGCTCTATTTCTTTTTTTTTTCTTCGTGCGAGAAATTTTCTAGGAGCATGTTAGATGACCATCCGGCAAGCTCACTCTTCCCTTCGATCCAACTGCGCGGCAGGACCTGGGACCCAAATAAAGAAATGAGAGAGACAAGAGCAGATTTACAACTGAGTTTATTGAAGACATGAATTAGCCTGTTTTGGCGCAACACTGTGACTTTCACCATGACATTCTTAGCGAACTTTTTTCTCTACGGTGTAATAGGGTGATTCAGGAACCATTTGAAGGACACTGTGAAAATATGAACTGCAGTAGGGTACGTATTTGGGCTGGTTGGTTCATGATTACGAGTGAAAAACAGCGTCGTGGTCCCGTGTCCTTTCTTGTACCGTCTTTTCAGCGCTGTTTTTTTACTCGTAATTGTAAAAATATTTCGCTACATTAGTGATTACCTGGTGTCTTCGGGTATTCTACAATACAAGGAAATTATATTCTCGGAACGTTTAGTATATACGGCTGAGACATCATGTTTACAATAGAATTATGGCGTGAATTCAGGCTGCAGTTTTGAAATCTGGAATTAGAATTCAGACCCTACCATGGTTTTTTTTTTGGGGGGGGGGAGGGGGGGGGAGGGGGGGGGGGCTTAGCAGCCTAGGGCCATGAATCCACTCCTTAGTTTTTCATACAGCCACCCGAGAATGACAAAAATGGGGATCGCTTTCACCTCGTTCCGAGCAACGCTGGAAAAATGCTCAATTTCAAAAAAAAAAAAAATGCAGAATAGCTTTTAAGAACAGGCGGAACGACTAAAACAAAACGCTGGGTACCCTAGCCAAGTGACAGACACAACTTATAGTAAACTGCCACGTTAATAAAAGAAAGGTGTGCTACAGGAATGTAGATAAAAGGTGAAGGATTTGGACAGTTTTACTGTTCACTGTCTTTCCAATGGTTTTAAAAAAAGACAGGAAACAAATATAATGTACAGGTATCTTCTTTCGCGCCACCTAAGCTGTCGAAAGTTTGTAACCTAGTAATTCAAAAAAAGTTTGTAACCTAGTAATTCAAAAGGAAGAAGGCATGAAGTCGTCACAAAAAAGTGAGTGAGTCATTCAGCAGAGGAATAAGTATGTGCCTTGCAAAGTCGGTGTTGTTTATCAGGCGTCCTTAAAGTGTGGCAAACCGTATTCAGCGGAAAGTGTGAGATGCATCAACAGGAGAATGAGAAAGCACGAGCGATCTTTTTCTAACGAACCGGGTTTACATCTGCCAGCGCACTGCCGGGAGTGTGGTTGCGAGCCGGCTTTTAAGTGTGCGGCAGTTCTTTCCAAGGAGTTCACAGTCATAGGCCGCCAGATGACACAGGGTTTCTTTGTGAGGAAAAAGGGATAGACGTGCATCAGCGATTCGTCGATTAATCTTGCACTCACAAGGAGTATGGGTATCTATGCTCCACGAGCAATACGTAGCAAGTTGACTCGAATAGATTTCCGCGTCCATTTTCTCCACGGTGTTCTTTTTTCCACTCGTTACATTGTTAGCTCTGGCTGCACACTGTTTAAAGGCTGTTTACGCGTTTTCAATACACCCAGTCGTAAAGTCTGCGCTCGTCTATCTCGCATCTTTCTTTGTGTTCCGTCCGGCCGCGCAGCTTGATCCAAAAAGAACCCGTACCATTTCGCCCAGCTTTCAACGCTACTTACTCAGCCTGCTCTGTTGCACACATCACTTTCCATACCAACTGCATCCAGACTAATGTCACTCTAGATTGAGCCTAATCCAACTATGCTTGGCATGATACTTGCCGGTTGGAATGACATGAAGGAGAGGAAATACATTTGAAAAAATGGGAAAAGTTAAATACGGACAAGTTACGGTGAACTAGAAATCAGCCTCTCGTCCTTGTTTCCGCCAGTACGCGTAATTTCAGCGTTATTTTCGGTTTGCACGCTTAGTTTGAGGCTTAAGCCACCCTTGGCAACTAATTAGGGGTCCGAGATAGTGCTCTTCGAATTCATCGCTCTTCATCGATCGCGTTTCATTTGTACATGAGTGTACATTAAGTATGCCAATCGAGATGCAATTCACAAAGTATAGCTGATTTGATAACTCGCGAGATCATCTGAAGTAGCACGTGGCACCGAGGTAGCACGCCAGTACTTTCCACGAACATACCGCAACTCAGTATGAGCATCCAGGACGTTCTACTGGATGTGTTTTTTTTTTTTTTTTAGGAAACAGAGATTTTTTTTTATAAAAATACCATGCCAGTAAAGCTCCTGTCGTTTTAGCACGCGAACTCTACGTACAGGCGGAAATACTTTGCCGCAGCTGAAATGACACTTGCGACTAATTAACAAAAGCTTGTTAAATAACTTTTTAATTATTGACTTGAGGGCAGTTGTTTATATTAGAAAGTTGTGTTGCGTGCCAATTCATGGCATACCATTTTTTAGAAACCTATCAAATGTGTACTTAATTCGAGATATTAATCATGCAATTTTTTTAATAGTGATATTGAAAATCATCGCGCCCGACGCGCAGGAAATGTGGCCACTCTATTACGCCATACAGGATTTACACCTGACAAGGAAGTGACGAAATTTCAATCAAGGCGCGCCGAAGCAGAGTCTGGCCAGGAATATCGGCAAGCATTCTGAAATACACGAGTGGACAGCTTATTCTTTGCGTGTGATGTGTGACGTTTATCTGTTTCTTTCTTAAACAAACAAGCTCGAAAAACTATTTCGCCTGTCTGCAAGAAGCAGCACCGCAGTGGACTGCCCCTTGAGTTTCGTGCTTCACAGAGAAATAAAAAGTTGATAGTTTTGCCGTTTTCTTGCGCACTGCTCGACAGAAACAGATACGCACCAAACACTACACGCAAAGGTCAGGCGATCCACTGCCGCAAGTGATCGCTTGGTGCTATTCACGAAAAGATACAGCCACGATGCGCCTTCATTCAAATTTCGTCACTTCCTTGTCACGTGTCGTCTGACGTAACAGAGCGGTCGCGACTCCTGCGCGGCGGCGCGATCACTTTCGATATCTACCTTAAAATACTATGATGAATATTTCGAATTGCGTGCAACTTCTGTGATTTCTAAAAAATGGACATGGCATGAATGGTCATGCACAACGACTTTCTAATATGACCAACTTCCCTCTATTCAATGATTAAAAAGTTGATTAACGTGTTTTAACTAGTCGCAGCAGTGTCATTTCAGCTACGGCGAAGTATTTCCGCCTCGACGTAGAGTTCGTGTGCGAACACTATATACAGGAGCCTTACTGTCATAAGATTTTTATTTAAAAATCTGTATTGTCTTAAAAAAAAAAAAGAAAAAACACCCCGTACCCCGTATACGGCAGTACTCGAGGTTGCAAGAAAGCAGTATCTTAAAGCTGCCTAACTGAAGACTTAGGCAATTGAACTTTATATATTTCAGTGAGGTAGAAAGATGGGCGATTTGGAATCAATGCATACTTAAACTAGCCGCACGAAAACAACGGAAACACACAGAAAAATAAGGGCACAGAGCGACCGCTGTCCACCTTCACTGCGAAGGAAGCAAAAGACTGAGGAAGAACGAGGCAACGCGATCACTGACGTACACGCTAGGACAAAAGGAAAAGAGCCCTCTTACCTTTTTCAGTGAGTCCTTACTTGCCGCGTATATGACTCTATTTAAAGAGATACGTGAACTCTCTTCGGAGATCGTTATACTCTCGTCGGAGAGTCGGAGGACGCAAAAGAGAGTGAACGTGTCTCCTTAAGGAGAGTCATATACGTGGCAAGTAAGGACTCACTGAAAAAAAAGGAACACGTGCTTTTTTTTTTTTTTTTGTTAGAGTTTCACTAAGAGTTTATTTTTACTAAAGCACAAACTGACGGCGAACCTCATGCCTGCACAAAACGAACAAAAACTACGGACTCCCTATAAACGCAAATTATGCTAAAGGCCCGCCAGCGACAAATGACTGCTGTGTACATTATTACAAACACGCAAGAAAAAAAAATGTTTTTTTGACGCTGAAGCGTTACCTAAGCCTCACTGGTACACTTTTCTGTACTTTTTTTGTTGTTTATTTTACCTCGTAAACCTCTAATATGAGGCTCACTTTTTAGCCTTCGTTCCACCGAAGCATGCGAGTGGATTTAAGTTCAGTCTTACAACCACTTACTGAGAAATGCGATGTCGAATGTGGCTGTCAAACGTATACCTTTAATCCGAAATAATGTTCTTGCATTTTTGAGTTTTATACAATGACTCGTCTCGCCGATGTAGCGCGAACCGCATGACAATGTAATGAAGCTTTACGAGCGAAGAAATTAATTTTTGCCGGCTTCGCTTCTCAGAATACCGTGCAGCCAACCATGATTACAGCTGTCGTGGCCAACAGCCTATCATTATTTCTCACGGTAATTTCGCTCACAGTTCAAATTCTAGTTGAACTACTCTTTGGGCTGCCTGTTAGGTTAGCAGCGCAATGTTTTATTGAGTTGTGGCGATACACAAGAAGCATTCTGCCATTTAATATATGAGAGAAAAGACACTCCACTTTGTCCATGCCGGTAGTGACCACAGTGAACGAACCAGCGACATTGATCAAAGACTGCCGGATTGATTAGCGCTGTAGCCTGTGACTGCGATCTTTTTAAAGCCAGCAGCAAAACTGAAGAACAAGTTCTATAGTACCACACTACTGTCCATAGTGACGCGCAACATTGCGACGCACTTGCGCAGTTTCGCAACGTAGTTGGTCGGAAACTAACATGTATATAAAATAATGAAGTTCTAGAAGCGAGCTGTCCAAAAAAAAAAACTTATATCAGTACCAATCCAGAACAAGTGCTGGTACACACGCGAAATATTGACTTGTGCAAGTCGACGAAGTCCAGCTTCCAAAAATGAGATACATTTATGTCATCTGTGTTTCATTTCTACGTTGCGCGATTGTCTTTGACAAAACTTCGCCTCATCCCTTGCCCTTGTTCACGTATGCGGGAAGACCCAAGCAAAGGGAACAAAGTACAAGTCAATAACGAAACTGTAGTCGGCAGCCCCGCGGGCGTAAGTAAACTCGCCTGAGGCCACCTAGCGCAGGAACGGGGTCCGCACCCAAGTACCCGGCTTCGACGCAGCTCTAGAGGGTTTTTATGGGTCATCGCTCACCTTCAACGCGCGCAGTCTCGCATGACCGCCTCTTATGCGCAACAAGGCGAAAAAAAAAAAAAAACTCTCTCACACACACACACAAAAAAAAACAAAAAACAAAACAAAACAAAAGCAGCAGCAGTCTTCGGGATACGACGATAGTACATAGACGAACGAAAGTGTCTTGAAGCGGTCCCCCCCTCCGAAGGACAATAAAGCGGCCAGTTACGGCCTCAAAAGAGCGCAGGGTGCCTCGGACGCAGCGGGTGCCCTCTGTGAGCCAAGGAGAACACTGCAGGCTCGGCACCGCGCGTTCCGTCGGTTTAGTAGGTTTCGCGCTCGAAACAAGCGGTGCAGGTGCTACGAGTTGGAGGGGGGGGGGGGAGACAGAAAAAAATAAGATCGACAAAATCGATGTGGGCTTCGCGCTCGTGGCTTCCTTAGTTTAGCCGCTTCTTGACAGATGGCGCTCGAGCCTTGCACTGCCCAAGGCGACAGCGTAGGAGAAACCCTGCTGTAGTGAAGCGCAAGGCAAAATGGGCGTGAGTGCGAGAGCCATAGGAGAGAGCAATGAATGTGGAAATTCTAAGCGCAACCTTAAGTTCGGAGACTTTTATGTAAATTCACAGAACCGGAGAAATAGATTTTCTCAACGCTACTGCGCCGAATTCGCTGAAGTTTGGCACATTTAAAAGACGTTACAATATAGCGACTGTAAAGAGCCAATTTTGACTTACGCCTCATATTTCCATGAATATTGTTCTAAAATTAAATTAAAAACAAAGTGTAGGGTTTTGCTACTGTGTGCCTTAGCAATAAATAAGAACGAAATCATAATTCTTGAAAATACGGCACACACATTTCAAGTTGACAAAGCTGGTGTATTTTACGCACTTCTAAATTACACCCCTAATAAGAGAAAAGTACCTTTGAAAAGCATTTGTAAATGTGATAAATTCACGGAAATTGTCATTCGTATGTATTATTTGTTATGGGGCGGGGAAATAAAGGTATATATACAAACTTTCTCAGCCTTACATGCGCCAGCGAGTCGAGTTTATGAGTTTATGTTGCAAATTAGTAAACGTCGTGCTTCAATCTTTATATTTTGTATGTTGATTTTTTTTACAACTTTTTTTTTAACAGGAAGCCCAGGCCGAAAACGGAAAATTAGCTTCCTACAGCCACTAGAATTTAGTAACTATTAACGTTCTGCACAAACTACGAAGGAAAGCAAGAGAAAGATTGGGCAGAGCTCGTGCTGCGAAAACTACAAAAGAAATAGAAAGAAAAATAGAACAGAGCACAGCTTTCTCCTCTTCTTATAATAATAAAGGAAAGAAGCGTAAATTTAAGGGCTCGTTTTTTGATTTGTTAAACACAATATTAATGAGAACTAACAGACAATGATGCCAAGGAAAGTATAGGGGAGGTTATTAGAAGTAATTGTAATGTAAATATGAAGAAAGGAAAGTGGACGAAAAGATAACTTGCCACCGGCGAGGGACCGAACCTGCGACCTTCGAATAACGCGTCCGATGCTCTACCACTGAGCAACGGTGGCGGTCATACCTCCGTCCATTTATAGGGTATATATATGTGCATTAAACGTGGGTCGCAGGTTCGGTCCCTGCCGGTGGCAAGTTATCTTTTCGTCCACTTGTCTTTCTTCACATTTACATTACAATTACTTCTAATATCATTCCCTATACTTTCCTTGGCATCATTGTCTGTTAGTTCTAACTAATATAATAATAATAATAATAATAATAATAATAATAATAATAATAATAATAATTCTTGGTGTTTAACATCCCAAAACCAAGATTTGATTATCAGGGACGCCGTAGTGGAGGGCTCCGGAAATTTTTGACCACGCGGGGTTCTTTAACGTGCACCTAAATCTAAGTATACGGGCCTCAAGCATTTTCGCCTCCATCGAAAATTGTCCTCTTTCTCTCATTTCTGTAACTTGCGCAGCGAATCGTTAGTTTAGTATGAACCAGCTAGCACACCAGAAGCATTTACTGCAACATTCTAGAATTTAACTCACTTTCTTAAATTTGCCATATTTCAGTCAAACCGTGGCATCATTTTTACAGAAACCATTCCTGCGTTTTACATGTGTTTTAACTTTGAGCGTGAGGCATCGGAGTTTGCTTGGCCCATCACCAAAGCGTCGCCGCGGTTCTTGAATTCTGTTTGTGGGTTAGCTACGGTGTTTTCGGTGACCACGTGCTTACTTCTGTCTCAGCAATCGCTCCTCCCAAATTGTAGAAATCGTGCTTAGATGCATTGCAAGGAATGAGAGAAAGAAGTTTACAACGACCCGTTTCTGGCACGAAGCCGCAAGGAAATCCATACAGATCTCTCAGAAAGAAAGCTTCTTAAGTTGCCGAAAAATCCGTCCTGGTCCGGGTATCGAACACAGGACCTACGCCTTTCCGAGGGGGTTCGATCCCCGGACCAGGACAGATTTTTCGGCAACTTAAGAACCTTTCTTTCTGAGAGATCTGTATGGATTTCCTTGCGGCTTCGTGCTAGAAACGGGCAATAGTAAATTTCTTTCTCTTAACCCTTCGCCACCTTGTGGTATTCCGCGAAACTGATTTGTAATAGCAAGGAATGCTATGTTTTAATTATTGTCAAGCAATCGAACACTGCAAACGCCACTCCGTGAAAGAGAGAAAAAAAATACGATAACTGATACCAGCCCCCGGGCAGTCCATTTGTATAAGCGCGATTCGAGACTTGGTTAACGCGTCCGTGAAACTGGGACTTGGAGATAACAATGAAATCTACCCCTGATAAGTGGTTCATCAATATTTGTAATAAGAGTGGAAAAGAGCGAATGTCACAAGTGCTTTTTTTTTTCTTTTTTTTTTCCTCGTCTCCCCGCTTAAGTTAGAAGAGATGGCCGAGACAAAGAAATGCAGACAATCGCAGGTCGCGCTTTATCCCAATTAGCGAGAAATCGTGGCTAGCACTGTAATTGCCATGTTAGGGTAGAAAACTTGGCGTTTTGGTTTTGCACGTTCTGGGGTAAAACGCGCGAATACGACGACATTCATATAACAGAGGCCCAAGGCGCCTTGAGGGCCATTCAGAAAGTGCAACTGCGAGAGTCATACGCTGACCATATTGAAATCTAGCAAAAAAAATCCCACAACACGTAAGGAAAAAATAACATCGGCCGCCACAATTCTCGGTGCAGTCAAGTACAATGCGATAAAGAAATCGTAAAACTCAAACAAAAATTTAACCTTCAGAAACAAGAAGAGAGGACTGGAAAATAAATACATGCTAGAAAATTGGGGCCGTAAATAAATCAGTAGTCTGCTTTCCATGTCCACTTGAAATTTTCCATTATTATGTATTCAGGGACCTACATTATTACAGACAGATTCGACTAACTGCCGTTATTTTTATTATTGTTGTTATCATAATTTGCTTATTCTTTGTTATATGTATAATATACAGAGGTGAAGCCACATCAATTTCGAACACGCACTCGATAGATGATTGAACAGAAAGATAGAGATATGAACAGAAGGATGCCGCCAATTTGAACGATCGCTAACATAAGTGCAATTACAAGGCTTGCGTGTGCAGCAGTAGCGTAGCCAGAAATTTTTTTTCGGGGGGGGGGTTCAACCATACTTTATGTATGTTCGTGCGTGCGTTTGTATGTGTGCGTGCATATATACGCAAGCAAAACTGAAAAATTTCGGGGGGGGGGAGGGGGTTTGAACCCCCCCCCCCCAACCCCCCCCCCCCTTGGCTACGCCACTGGTGTGCAGTAGCTAACAGACTATATCGTTCTCTCCTTGCAATGCGTGGTAGTATCTGCTGTAGCACCTCTTTTCTCACTTCGTGATATATGCACTCTTCAATGTTACATACAAAGTATACTTCTTTTTTCCTAAATCAGCTGTTGCGGTTTTCGTTATTCTCTCTAACTTCGTCTGTAATCTCATATTGAGTTGAACAAATTCAAGAATGTGAGAGGGAGAAAGCAACGTGAGGAAGAATATGGAAGTTAGCCATTTGCCATATTTGAGGAGTAATGAACAAAAAGTGTAGAAAGATGAGACTAAGCAGAGGGTGGTCACAGTTTCAGGATGGTAGCAAAAATGGGGGACCCTCAAGCTTCGCTTTTAAGAGTTGAACGCGATAGCGATATCCTGTCCCTAGTGCGTACTTCAATCACTTAGTGCATACTATGTAATGGGCAGCATGCTTTAAACCACGAGCAATTATGCGCGTGAAATGTTTTAGAACTTGCTTATGTGCCCACTACGGGGTCTTAAGGGAATACGCGCAGTAACGGTTGTGCCTTTTGTAATGGGTGGCTGGCTTTAAACCACGATGTCGTTGTGATATTCACATTTTCTGACGCCCGATGGCAATGTACACGCAATATTACTGCGATATTGTTGTATTGCGACGCCTGTATACAGGACGCGTGTGTTTGTAAAGCATGAAAGTTATTTTCACTGCATTTCCAAGCAGAGGAAGTTACTTTTGCTGTATTTCCAAGCAGACGCGTGGCTGTATGGTAGAACACCTGCTTGCCACGCAGACGCCCTGGGTTCGATCCTCACTCGGACGCGGAAATTTTTATCATTATTTTTATGCATCTTTCTCGACTTTTCAGTCTCGGACAAGATCATGATTTTTCGCTCACAACCAACGACGCCGACACGGACGCCGACACCGACACCGACGCCGGAATTTCTGCGAAACGAGCTCTTTAACGCTATCGCGTTTAAACTACGACCGAAAGGTTCCTGTAAAGATGTCTTTTTCGCATAACGACATTTTATGCAGTAAAGCACGCTTTAAGTTGCGAACATACATGCAGAAAGAAGAGGTCGAAAACCAAGCTAAGACAGACAGACAGACAGACAGACAGACAGACAGACAGACAGACAGACAGACAGACAGACAGACAGACAGACAGACAGACAGACAGACAGACAGACAGATAGATAGATAGATAGATAGATAGATAGATAGATAGATAGATAGATAGATAGATAGATAGATAGATAGATAGATAGATAGATAGATAGATAGATAGATAGATAGATAGATAGATAGATAGATAGATAGATAGATAGATAGATAGATAGATAGATAGATAGATAGATAGATAGATAGATAGATAGATAGATAGATAGGCGGACGGACGGACGGACGGTCGGTCGGTCGGTCGGATCATTTACGTCCTGGGGTCCAACACCCTGACGGGGCATAAGATGATCAGGCATCGGGAAAACCGCGCACCAATAGGAGCGCTTCTTTGAGCTGATTTGGCCAGGAGAACTCCACTAAAGGCGAATCAGCCAAAGAGGTGAAAGTCAGGTGAATATTATAAAGGAGTTTGTCGTGCTTAATTGGAAGTTAGCATAGCCGAGGCCCGCGATGTGCTAACGACAGGTATACCCAGTAGCGGTCAGTGACGCATTCGCAATCCTTAGCGTCCTGGCCAATTGAACGCTCGTGGATGCGCCATGCCAGGTCTGCGGCCACTGCCCCCGATTTGCCTCTGTAAGACGAACGCTTTCTGATGTGATGCGATGAGTGGACGATCGGCCGCTCTCCGTGCAGATGCAGCTGGAGCACCATCCCCATCGTTCGTCTGCCAACAAGGCAGTTAAAGTGCTATTGTGTTTTTTTAAGGACTGCGGGCCTTTGTGAACGTCTGTGGCTATTGTGCAGTACCAACGCCAGTGTCAGCGCATTTGTTGATCATTTCCTTCCTTTTCTTTTTTTTTCTTTTGCTCCTCTCTCTCTGTCTCTCTCATCGTTCCACTCCCCTTTCCCTTTTCGCCGGCGTCGGGTAGCCAACCGGGACTATATATATATATATATATATATATATATATATATATATATATATATATATATATATATATATATATATATATATATATATATTGTATAGCGCGCTGTTTCAATATACATTGGTGCTACGGTGCCTTCACATCGGCCTGCAGAAAGAATTTGAGGTTTTGTTTGACGATATGATTATGAGGGACGCCGTAGTGGAGGGCTCCGGTAATTTGTACCATCTGGTGTTCTTTAGCGTGCACTGACATCGCACAGTACACGGGCCTCTAACATTTCGCCTCCATCGGAATGCTACCGCCGCAGCCGGGATCGAACTCGCGACCTTCGGGTCAGCAGCCGAGCACCGTATCCGCTACACCACCGCGGCGGACAACTTCTTTTTTTTTTTTTTTTTTTTTTTTTTTTTTTTTTTTTTTTTTTTTTTAGGGGCGAAGCTTCTTATCTTGTGGGTCGTGCGTCCCTTGTATGTAGTAGCCACCTGCTGCTGACGATGACGCTGCCATCACGGCACACCACATGGAATGTGGTGTGCCGTGATGACGATGACGATGACGGTGATGTGGTGTGCCGATGACGATGACGATCGCGATGCCATACAACACATGGCATCGCGATATGGTCTCACATGCACATCGTTTGACTACATGCAACCAACCACCATCACGTCTTTGCCGTGGGTCGTGCGTCCCTTGTAGTTTGTAGTACGTAGTAGCCACCTGCGTAACCAGCAGTATCTCCTTGTGTGATGACGATGACGCTGCCATCATGGCACACCACATGGAATGTACCCACTATGCGTCATAACGATGACGCTGATGACGATGACGATCGCGATGCCATACAACACATGGCATCGCGATATGGTCTCACATGCATATCGTTTGACCACATGCAACCAACCACCATCACGTCTTTGATGATGTAGCTCCGGAGCTTCGCCCACTCATCATCATTCACTCCGCGGATATGCTGTGATTTTTTTTGGTGATCGATTGGTGAGGCAATACCTTTTTTATAGTTCTGGAAATTTCCCTTCCAGGATAAAGGTCCTATTTCAACGTTGTGCTTAGATAAGCGGACCCTTGCGCAAGTTCTCTTCTAGAAACGTTTCTAGAGCTTCTAGAGCGCGAGAAGTCTTCGAGAAGCTCGTGAACATGTTTAATATTGCTGTTTTTCGAACTCTGTGTTACAGTGAAAGTATTGAGGCATTTAATAAAGTTTTTCCATCCATTCGTAAAGATGATGCCGTATAAATGCATTAGATCTAGGTTTATTCAAGATGTATTACTTGGCTTACTATACGGCTGACCATACTGTAGGACAGGATGGTTTGGAGATCATTGGGAGAGGCGTACGTCCTGTAGTTCGCATAAGACAGGCTGATGATGATGATGATGATGATGATGATGCTGACGACAGAGGCTCAACGGCGATAACCAGAATTTGACGCAGGTTTGTAATGAGTTGCATCGACTATTTATCCCTTCCTACGCTGAAATCAATTACGAATCGAAACTTCTAGCATGAAAATGTGAAACGAGAGAGGAACGGGACAGAATTGGCACGCAAAGTGATTTACTTCACAGCAATATCTCAGGTTGAATTTAACCGCTCACACACTTCTACGCTCGCGCGTACGAGCCTAGCACCAGTACTCCCGGTGTTTCTAAAGCACGTTCGTTGTGCTCGTAGGTTCGTATTCGCAGGAGGCGAGCGGCGTGCACTTCCACCTGTCAGCACTGCAAATGGTGCTGCCGCCAGTGATTGTAGTGCGACTGCTCCAGCACCGGCTGCTGGGCACCGCGCAGGCGGCGCGCCGCGGTGCGCCGTCGCGCGCCAGCATCGTTTCCGAGAACCGAAGCCGAGCGGGCTCGTCAGCCGACACCGAGGAGTCGCTGCGCGAGCGGCGCCACATCGCGCTCACGGTCAACTGTGCGCCACCTGGGCCGCCTTCCTGGACGAGGACCTCGTCCGTCGAGGAACGCCGGGAGTCCATCCGACACGCCGACAGCAAGCAGGTGACTGTTGTATGAGTCGAGTTAACGCACAGTTGATCGTGATGCACTCAATAAATGACAGTGCGCATAATGAGGGATCACAGAGCAGTACACTGAACTAAGCTATGACGCTGTGTTTCAACAGTCAACAAACATACCGGTGTCTGCCCGGTGCCAATTGCAACAGTGCTCGCATTGGAAGAAGCGGTGCTGATACTATGTATGCATTGGACTGTACAGCGCGAGAACTTGGAACACAGTGATGCCTTGCTCCTACACTGGTTATTGTAAGAATGAAGTCCAGTCAATCTTGATGCTAACATTGGCTCATAAGCCATGTCAAGCTTCTTTCAGGGCTTTTAGCACAACGGGTCTTTCGCCATATCGTCTGGTAAATAAATCGGATTTCTTTAATGATGACGGATCAAACTACTATCTGAAACAAGTATGGCGTTATTGTATTACTACGCTACATAATTATATGGCAATCCTAATGGATCGATCTGCCCCTTCCTTCAATACTATGTATACACCATTAAATTAAAAAGTCACATGTATGCTTGGAACATTGTGTGCCAGAATTTATTCGGCGTATCCAGCTCTAAAAAGGTGTGTTTGTTGCAGATGAGATAAATGCTTGGCAGAAATTTCTACTACTGTGAAAGATTTGTATATCTAAATCTTCAATTCAATAATAATATCTGGGGTTTAACGTCCCAAAACCACGATATGATTATGAGAGACGCCGTAGTGGAGGACTCCGGAAATTTCGACCATCTGGTGTTCTTTAACGTGCACTGACATCGCACAGTACATGGGCCTCTGCCATTTCGCCTCCATCGAAATGCGACCGCCGCGGCCGGGATCGAACCCGCGACCTTCGGGTCAGCAGCCGAGCACCCTAACCGCTATACCACCGCGGCGGACAAATCTTCAATTCAAGAAGAAAAGGATAACTGAACGCTCTTACTCACGTCCTACGCCCGAACAGTTTCTTTTTCTGTTGTTAGCATATGGTGAGGTGGGCGAAATTGTGAATAAAAAAATGTCAACAAGGTACGCGCTGGTTCTGCGATTATTTTATAACGTGTGGACTGACGCCCAATAAAGGAGAACAGTGACAGCATTTCCCACTCACAGGTAACTGTGGTGGCTCCCGACGGCGGCCCCGAACCGTCACCGGCGTCATCCCCTGCGGGCCGGCGAACCTTCAAGTTTTCGAGTCTCAAGAAGCGCGCAAGCAAGACGCCGGCCGTCAACCAGGACCAGCCCTCCCGGACGACCAGCGAGGCCGACATTGCGGCTTTTCAGAAGGAGCTGCAGAACTTGCCAAACTTCGAGACGCTGGTGAGCTTACGTTCTCTCTCGGTGCATTCTCCCGAAATGCGGAAACGTTCTGGGTACTTTTCTTAGGGGAAGTCGATCGAGGGAACCTTAGCACTCTTGTCTCTTCATACTGCGATGTGGCTGCCAAGAATATAAGACTTCATACTGCGCTGCTCTGCCGTAATAACTTGTGTTGAGCAGCGCTTATACGGATAGCGACATCTGCTTATTGACAAGCGCACTGAAATGGACGCCTTTACGCAAAAGTCATAGAAAGATTTTCTGCGGAAGCTGGTGGCTGTAGCGACGAAGCCAGATTCCAGTCCACATCGTAAGATCTCGTCGCAGAATGCGCGCGTACGCACTGTGCGCGCGCAGAATTTAACTTATTATAGCAATGTGTAGTCCATTTCTTCTTCTTGAAATCAAGAAGAAGAAATGGACATGGGCCGGGCACGCGTAGCAGGGCGGCAGGATAACCGCTGGTCATTAAGGGTAACTGACTGGATACCAAGAGAAGGCAAACGCGTGAGGGGGAGACAGAAAATTAGGTGGGCAGATGAGATTAGGAAGTTTGCAGGTATAACGTGGCAGCAGAAAGCACAGGACCGGGATGATTGGCGGAACATGGGAGAGGCCTTTGCCCTGCAGTGGGCGTAGTAAGGCTGATGATGATGATGATAGCAATGTGTAGTATGTGATCTCTAATGGTACTTTTTTTTTTCTCTTTTTATCGAGTAGCGAAGTGTAACAATGTGGGTAATATATTATTGATGTATTTGCTCTTGAAAAGTGCTCCAGTCTTCCTCGTGTCGTCCCTGTTGCCTTTTTGGACATATGTCGTATCTTACTTCATGCCTGTGATGTTGTATGCCCGCTCCATGTATGGGTCTGCAGAAGACCTACAGCATTGATAAATAAATAAAATAAATAAACCTACTGTTTTAGGTTCGGGCTTGAAAGGGCGTGTAACGAGAGCGCCACTTCGTGTGTACGCTTCTCTTATTCCAGACTGGCTCGAGCGACACCTTTACGGACGGAGGTGCAGGCGGTCTCGACGGGGTGGGCTACGCGCGACCGCGCTCCTGCTCGGTGCCTCGAGTCACTTTCGAAGCGGCATCGCTACAACTGCCGCACGGACATGGCCCACTCATCCGCAGTGCCACCACGGAGGGGGCCTACACGGGTTCATCGGTGAGCAAGCCCGCTGCGGCATCTGCAACCGCCGCTGGACCCGCCATGCCGCAGACGGCCACCCCTGTCCCGCAGCCCGTCCAACAGTCTCTCCTCACGGGTAAGTGCACCCGCGGGCGTTCACGTCGGAATAGAGTATACATAATAATAATAATAATAATAATAATAATAATAATAATAATAATAATAATAATAATAATAATAATAATAATAGTAACGGGGAGGACGCCTAAGCTTCCCCTTTGAGAGTGGAACGCGATAGGGTTATCAGGTACCGTGCGCATCCGCTTCTAATTCGCTTGCCGCGCTTCGCTTCTCAGTGGAAACCTAAACCATGCCACTATCGCGTTCCACTCTTAAAGGGGCCATGACACCCAATTTTCGACCATAATCTGTGTTGTGTAGGTTGATCCTTGTACATTCGCAGACAAGCTGGCGAAATTTTAGCGCATTTGGTCGTGCCGTTAATTTATAATTGAATATTTTTATAAACGAGCGAGCGGCCTGAGAGTCGGGCAACACTGGCACGCTCGCTAGCCGTGACGTAACGAGTAGCTTGCTGTGCGAGCGTCTGCACGGTCTGCATTCCGTGTTCCAAGTTCAGCTGCGCGTGCAAACGAGCTATTTCTGCTTTTCTCAACTTGCCTCTGGAACTAAATGACTTGCAGCGGTTGAAACAGCAACAGAGCAACACTCGCAGTGAACACACTGACCGCGTGTGGAACGTAGCAGACGACGTCACTGCTCCTCGCAGTTTGTGACGTCACGCACGCCATGGCAAAATGGCGGTCGCCGGCGGTGGGCGGAGTTTACAGCCGACGACTTTCCCGGCTTATTTTGGACTGAAATAATCTTTTACAGTCCAGTTTTCGCACGTGTACAAGCATATTTGACCCTCTACCTTCGTTTTTCGCCAAAAACCGCAAATTGTTGGGTGACCATGTCATGGCCCCTTTAAAGGCACCCTCCACTCGTCGATGAAGAAGACTGCGTAGTTCGGCCGACACTGGTAGAAAGCACCAATCCCATCCCAAGGGTGTCAGAGCGCCTTGGCGTGAGAGAAGGAACGCCTGTGCGCTTGACATTTTTGCGAAGTAGCGAAGTACCCACTACGTGTCTGTAAGGCGATTCGCGCACCTGCGTAGCGGTACGCTTTGTTATTGATGCTGTTGATGATGGTGACGACGACGAGTTAGGGTGAGCTCTCTGCAACGGTTGTGCAGCTTTAAACAACCCATTTGTTACATAATTCGCATGGTGTGACGCCTGGTACGATCATACGCTTCTGCCACGCAATGCGTATTACATCATTTAACGTGGCTCCTCGCCCGACATGACACCCGCATTGCCAAAGGTTGAAACTGCTTTGGTCTTTTCCAGAAGTAGTTTCAAGCCCTGGTGAGGCTATGTGGTAGAATACCTGACTGCCACGCAAAGTGCCTGTGGTCTATTCCGGCTCAAACACTGATATTTATTCTTCGCATCCACGGGGATTTTTCGCTCACGGACAACGCTGTGGTGGCCAACACCGCATTTTCAGCAACGTGAGCTGTTTAACGCTATCGTGTTTGCATAATATCTGTTAACTTTAAATTGTAATGTGGCTTTCATGATGAGTTCGCACCTTCCCTTTCAATTTCTCTCTGTTTCCGGGAACGCTTCCCTCCCGCATGGTATATGACAGGCAGTACTTACACGGTAAATAAGTGCCAAGAATCGGCACATAACTTTTGATATGTAGTACAGTGAAACCTCGGTGATACGAATCTCCCGGGACCACCAAAAAAATTCGTATCATCCGAAATTCGTATCACCAGAAAGCGCGGAAGGTTAGAATGCGACAAAAGAAAGCTGGCGTACATTTTCATTTATTGTTTTTTCAGTGACGCAGCAACGTCAGGAAGAACTCTGAATGTTTGTCAGTTAAGTTTTTAGATGTACTGCGGTGAAAGTAACGGAAGAAGCGCTTTGGCGCGATATATCAAGGCCACAAAATTTCAGAACCACGGTCCTATGTTATCATTTTGTTATCGCGGAGGGGGTGGGGATGTTTTTTGGGAGATTTAAGGCCGTGCCCACACAAGTGCGACCTCAACAGTCGCGTATGTTGACGTTGTGAAGCCTGACTTCTTCGCCAAGACCGTCCTCGCCTTTTTTCGGTCCTCGTCCACCTTTCATAGGATGTCTGATGCACGAGGCAGCCACGTGTGAACACAGTACAACGACAGCATCCCGCGTCGACGCATTAGAAAAAAAAGAATGAAAGACATGGCGCCAATGCCCTCTGCTGTAATCTAAACACGAAGGCACACGTAGGCACATTAGAGCCTCAAAGATTCGCGCACACAATCTCGGAGGTCGTGATGCGTCACTGAAGGTTTATTTTGACCCTAAATACTTTTCTTGCACCGTGATTCTGACGATTTGCCGCTGCGGCGCGCATGCCCGCGCTTGCGTTCCCGCGCACGCACGTGCTTGGCGCGTCTTCCGCGAGAGCGCGGACAGCACCTGTTCGTACCTGTGCGCTGGCGTCCGTTCGTATCAAACGTCGAGGGTTGAAAATCGGTTCGCAACAACTGTACTCCATTACATTGCAGGCCAATGGGACTTCGCCGGGACCAAAGAAAAATTCGTATCAGCCCGAAATTCGTATGAGCTGTGATCGTATCACCGGGGTTTCACTGTATACGGGCTACGTCCTTTTCAATACTTCAGGGTCGAATGACCCATATAACTTGATTTCCAATTGAACAAATTCAAAAGTAACTTACATAAATAATTAAAATGGTGTCTTTCTCCAATGCTTACCGTTTTTCTGCATCCACGCTTGCATATCGGCTCAGCTGTGTGCATTATGGGCACAGCCAACATTCTTCCCGCCTAGAAAGAGGAAGGGTGGCGCCTTCTGCTGGGATTACTGCTGGTTCGATAGCGGCAGCTCGTTTCTCAGCTCTCGCTCGCAACCCTTACTCGTACGTATCGATTCGCTCTGCTCACTTCCTCGAATAACAAGGACATTACTCCAGGCTGCGCGAAACAGTCACCAAGAGGCGCCCGATGAAGGTGGTCTCTTATCGCCTCAGGCGCCCTGTCTCCCATCGCAGATGTCGTCTTTGTTGCAGAGGGGGAGAGCAGCGGCAGTCGGTTATTTTGTCGATTGCGTCCTGGTACATTGCCTAGCACCAGTGGCAGAGAGACGGGCCGACGCCGCAGGCGTCTCCCGGAGCGCATCTCTGACGCCCTCTTTAAATGGGCGAGCGCAGTGTTGCGCGTCACATCAGTACTGTCACTTGTGAGAGTATAAAATAAATAAAAGCCGCTTACGTTTTGCTTTATCTCTCTTTATATTTCTGATAAAGCATTAGCACGCTCATACACGCTTTGGTGCCCGCAGTACTCGTTCACGTGGCACACAACCGGAGTGTGCGAGAGGTCACGGATAATATCTGCACGTCAGCAGAAAACGTATTGGTATCGTTAATAATTACGACGCATAAGTATCGCCGTTGTGATCAACGCATGGTACTGAATACTCCTAAACAGTATGCTGTCATGCTCCAGTTTGAATACTTATTATGCTGGATAGGGGATAGCGCAACACCGATGAGACATATGGTATAAACACGCACGCACACACACTCTCACGCACAAAGATCACGACGCCTTTTTGCCTCGCCTGTGTTGCGCAATCCACTGCTGCGCCAACACGCCCAATCTTTGACTCTAGAATGTTAGACACGCGAAGGAGGGTAATCCCGACAGGTCATATGATCAGTAAGTTTCCTTGGTAGCGTAGATAGGACAGGTCAAATGTAGGCACACATGGACACACAGGGCGCTAACTTGCCAACCTCATAAGGAGTTTTCCACATATGCTTCGGTGGCATTTCGATGGAGGCTAAATGCTTGAGGCCCGTGTGCTGTGCGATGTCAGTGCACGTTAAAGAGCACCAGGTGGTCGAAATTTCCGAAGCCCTCCACTACGGCGTGCCTCATAGTCATATCGGGGTTTTGGCTCGTAAAACCCCAGATATTATTATTGAGTTTTGCACATAGAGAAGTTATAGAGTATGGCTGTTGAATCTGGCTCACAAACAATACAGTTCCAGTAGCTTGCTCCAAATTGTTCCAGGCCGCGGATACATGGCCAGCAGTAGGTTGCGTGTGCTTGCCATCTAATACGCGGCGGGGACGTCCTGTCAGAACGGTTGCATGTAAGTAAAGCGCACACGCCTACAGCTGTTCTTCTGAACAAATAGTCACAACGGCTCGCAAAAATGCAGAAAGTATATGGCGATGCCGAGGAAAGTATCTCATTAGGAAAGTCTAGAAATGCCAAGCCCATCTGTCGCTAGTGCTGCTGCGTCAAGCGAGTGTGAACATCTTTCCAAGTGCATTTTCACCGAGTTGTGGCTGTCGGCCTTATCGCAGCTTGCGAGGCGGTTGCTCCAGCGCACGGGCCTCTGTGCGAAGTGCCCGGTGTTCACCTGACCATCCTGAAGCTGCTCTACGAGTGGACCTGCATTTGCCCCGGTGACCTGCGCATCCGCGAGTTTCGAGACTTCGTCAACCGTCTCGCATGTATGGGCGACGCCTACAAGGAGTGGGCCGACGAGTTGCGCAGGAACGCCGACCTCAAGGTGAGCGCTGCTTCGTCGCCTTCCAATTGGCTCCCCATTAGTTTTCGCCGTGCGCAAAAAAAATAAAAATAATAATAATAAAAAAAGAAAAGGAAAAGAAAAAAAAAAGCCCTCTTGAACTGCAACTGAAATCAGAACTCTTTTCATACTAATTGAGAACTCTTTACCACTGTCTGGCGGCCTACAACATCACGGTTGTCTTTCGCCTTGTCTTACTAACTGCCCTACCACAAGAAATATTTTGTATGTACGGCTCTAAAAATCCGTATTCACAAAGAAGAATGCTCTTACGCAAGAACTCTGATTACGAACCGGCGTAAATCATTCTTGATACTAAATATACTATTCTTGAATGAACTCTTATAGTGGCAAAAAATGGACGACGACGAACTGTTTTATGAATTCAGCCGCAGATATTCACAGACGCAACCGCGTCGGCATGTACGTAGCCATTGTATAAGTATAGGCTACGCGAGAAAAGCCGTGAGGTGTTGTCGCGACAAAGTCACTCTCTCTTTTGACACACTGGCTGACCGGACGGACACCTGTCTGTAAAGAACTGCTATCCGAAATCCTTGAGGAACCGCCTCCGACAACGAAAACGAGAAATTAAGACAAAGTTCAGGAGACAATCTTAGCTATGTTCTTTTGTAAGAATTGTTACAAGTTCTGGATGCTTCTCGAACTTGAATACTCGTGCTCTTAATCATTCGGTCTTCTGTGCTAGCGCAGTGAAGGGAGCAGCAAAACAAGCCCTACAAATATTCGGTCCCCAAAAGTATCCCCTGCTATGTTTATCGAAGCTCTCTGCTTTAAGTGAAAGAGATATCTTACGTACTGCACCGACGCCCTCGGCACACGTGGTCTGGCCCATGAAGTGCCGATGACGCCGGTCAATCGTCCAGTGGGATCCACTTCACTCGTCAGAACTTGAGAAAATAACGTCCATATCAGACTACTTTTTCCAGTGCACTCCTTGGATACTGACGTCGTGCCGCCGTAAGTGACACAGGACGCAAATTCTTTTTATGCCGTACATGATGTATGCCCTTCTTGCATTTTTCTCCTAAGTGAAATCAGTCTCGCTAATGGCCAGCTCGAAACGCCGTCTTTTTTTTTTTTGCTTTTGAATTACAGCTGTTTCGGGCATTCTACTTCAATGAACGAGAACTTACAAACAACGTAGTTTTACAAAGATGAAAACTTCACAGAACTCGTACTGCCCTTCATATATAATTATAACGAAATGCATTTTTAAGAGATCGAAGCCGGATACTTCACTACTATTCCGTTTAAAGGTAAAATCGTACACGAGCTGTAAGGCCAGCAATATAAAAAATAATTGAAATATTATCGGCCAATTGCCATCTGTTACACGTTCAACTTTAAAAAATTCAAGTGAGTGCGTTGAGGAAAGAACGCAGCAACGCACGCCCTACATGTGCATGTATGTCCGTGCGCGTGCATGTGTGTACCCATGTTGCATGTGTATGGGTTTGCGCATGCGTGTGAATGTGTATGTGTGTGTGATTTTGTTCATTTACGATACTTCTGCTTTCTAAAACGAGTTTTAAACGAATGTCGAGTACACTTCCTACAAAAAGTAGTAAGCATTAGGTTGTAACATAGACGACGCTAATAGAAATACTATATAGACAGGGTGCAGTTTGCAATTCTTAATCACAGATATCCCCTGAGTCCCTGAGTGTAAGAAATAAAAACTTTAATCAAACGAAGCATGGTCAAATTACCCAAGTGGGTTGCACTTTACTTCGCTAGAGACGAGTTATAAATTCCATGCGTGGTTGGTAGCAAATACATGAATTTGAAAGTTAAAATTATGTTAAATACCAGCGTTGTTTTCGTTGAATAATCTACCGTCCGTGTTAATAATCTTTTCCTTCGAAAAATAGAAAGCAGCATGAACTGAGGAAGATGCATTTCATAGTTAGTTAGTTAGTTAGTTAGTTAGTTAGTTAGTTAGTTAGTTAGTTAGTTAGTTAGTTAGTTAGTTAGTTAGTTAGTTAGTTAGTTAGTTAGTTAGTTAGTTAGTTAGTTAGTTAGTTAGTTAAACAGGTTTTAATGGCGCAAAAGCAGCATAGGCCTATGCTGCGCGTGCATTTCTCAGCGTTTATCAGTCTTTAATTGTCACAATCGTCAATAATAATAATATCTGGGGTTTTACGTCCCAAAACCACGAGATGATTATGAGAGACGCCGTAGTGGAGGGCTCCGGAAATTTTGACCATCTGGTGTTCTTTAACGTGCACCGACATCGCACAGTACACGGGCCTCTACCATTTCGCCTCCATCGAAATGCGACCGCCACGGCCGGGATCGAACCCGCGACCTTCGGGTCAGCAGCCGAGCACCGTAGCCACTGTTCCACCGAGGCGGACCACAATCGTCAATGTCAGCATAATTTATGTCCATTACAGGACGAAGGCCTCTTCCTATTGATCTCCAGTTTACCCTATTTTGTGCGAACTAATTGCGGTTCTGTATATATTGAAGTTCTGCAACTAAAGTGTGGTCCAATTGAAGTTTTACGCGGCTATAGGGTGAATGCGTTGATAGCACTCGTTCCGAAATCCGCTTTATGCGATATTTGTACATACTTGTAAAAGAAGGATATGTCTAGTACATTTATCGGACCGCAAGTAAGAAGTCCTCAAAAGTGTCATTGTTAAACCAGGACTATTCGTTGAGCCGTCTGTTCACGTCTACGTCTTCTTTCTTTTTTTTTCTTTTTCGTTTTTTTTTGTCGCTTAAATTTTAAAATATTGAACGAGTTGAAGAGGTGGCTATTTAGTCAGTGCGTCTACATTTGTTATAAATAAGCCCTTACTGCTTGCTTTTTTTAACGCTTCCCCAATTGAATGACTGCCATCTGACCGTTAAAATAACGGCTCATTTGTTCCATACGCTATTCAAAATCTGATAACACAAATTTTACATAGTGCTCAATAATTAGGTCGGATGGTTCGAAATGGTATACGTTTCGCACTTGGCTCTCTTGTTTTCGACAGAGACAGTTCGTTGGCTTGTAATTTCCTCGATAGCATTATTCTTCGTTTACACGCACTAGATAGGTAAGACACGTGGATCAAAGCAGCCCTGCAAGCTAAGAAAGCGCAACGATGGTATTTTTAGTGACCTCTTGACCTTCACCTGTTGTCAAGGGATTCAACAGTGTCGTACGAGCCGCGTTTTAGGTCGAAGCCGTTAATGTGTGCTTTCGCCTAAAATTGGGAGCAACGAAGACATGTCGGGGAAAAAGACCGTACGAGTGAGGACAGGGTTAATCGCGTGAACCAGTGGGCGCTGTAGGGGCGGGCTTCGCCACTGATATCGCGCTTGTGTTCGCAGATCGTCGAACCGATCGTTTCGCCGAAAACGGAGCCCGTCCATTCAACGACAGCGATTCCCGCCACAGCGACCGTCGGCGCGAATGCAGTCCGCAGTCACGTCGCTCGATACCTGCCGTTCAGAATCCTCCTTTATACCGCGCTATGCTCACCTTTTTTTTTTTTCCCCGACACGTCGGCTGCACTTGGAGGATTCTTTCGCTGAGGAAAAGATTTTGCGGTCTTGAAGGGCGTGCCGCGTGACAAACAGCCGTTGGGCATGGAAAGAGAAAAAAGAATGGGGGGGGAGAGGTTGCTCGACCTTGACCTCCACGTCCGTGTAGTTCGCAATGGCCATGTGGCTGCACCGAAGAAGACCCGACACGCACGCACTGTTAAGCGTATCGGTGCTTCAGCGACCCCAGGGCGTTTTCTTGCTTCAGGCGTTGAACACTGGACATATCCAAGACAGATGAACTGCAACGGTGAAGGCATTCATTCCCTCCTGCTGCGGGACAAGAAGGGGAAAAAAATAAGATACAAGAAAAACTCTAAGACGCGTTTTCCTATTTCATGTCCTTTTTTTTTTTTTTCAGCGGTATTACTTCGCTTTATAAGGCTATATTCTTTATCTTCACTTTTATCTCCTTGAGAGCTTTAAACTACCGCTTGGATAAGACCTATACGGCCACAGCCTTTCTGATTGTGTGAATATTGTGAGCTTAAATTGTACTAAGAAGCGCTGTAAGGCAACCACTAATGAATGTACGCAAAAACAGAAGAAAAGAAAAGATGGCGCCATAGCGTACTCTCTCTTATATATTTCTATGTATCCGCGAATTTCTAGCGCTGTACGCGTATAGAATTGAAGCTTACGTTTTTAATGAGATCTGTAATGTTTTGTAAGGTGTAGTTAAGCAGATAATGACATCCCATTCCGCCCAGTACTTAGTCGCCAGTAGAACTTCAATGAAATACTGGCGATTTCTACACAATTTATTATTAACGCTTCTTTCATCGAACCACTTCGGGTATCAGGGAGGGAATGCTCCACGAAGTCATGATACAGTGGTTGTCAACGTTCCAACAGTCGCTTCGGCTGACACATGCCAGGTGCGCGAACAAAGTGCGCGTAATGCCCTTGTTTACTGATGTGTTAGCGTTAGAACATTCATGCAAACGCAGAACCGGCGGCAATCGTTGGGAGTCTTGTGGCACGGGAAAGAGTGTTCGTTCTTATCAATAATACTTCAGTTGCGATACTGAAAATACGAGCTCCTAACTTAAAAAACAGGGACTTAGGAAGTCCCTGTTTAGTTGTATTTTAGCGCTTGTATTTTAATATCTTGAATCACCAACTCGCCCAATCAGCCATTTTGACAACTTCAGTTGCGATCAAGCGCTTGTTCTCTACATACAAACTCGCCAAACGTCTACGCTGCTACTGGTATGTGTGCGCGTGTGTGTGTGTGTGTGTTTGTGTGTGTGTGTGTGTGCGTGCGTGTGTGTGTGTGTGTGTGTGTGTGTGTGTGTGTGTGTGTGTGTGTGTGCGTGCGTGCGTGCGTGCGTGCGTGTGTGTGTGTGTGTGTGTGTGTGTGTGTGTGCGTGCGTGCGTGCGTGTGTGTGTGTGTGTGTGTGTGTGTGTGTGTGTGTGTGTGTGTGTGTGTGTGTGTGTGTGTGTGTGTGTGTGTGTGTGTGTGTGTGTGTGTGTGTGCGTGTGTGTGTGTGCGTGCGTGCGTGCGTGCGTGCGCGCGCGTGCGTCCGCCGCGGTGGAACAGTGGTTACGGGGCTCGGCTGCTGACCCTACGGTCGCGGGTTCGATCCCGGCTGCGGCGGTCGCATTTCGATGGAGGCGAAATTGAAAAGAGGCCCGTGTACTGTGCGATGTCAGTGCACGGTAAAGAACACCAGATGGTCGAAGTTTCCAGAGCCCTCCACGACGTCGCCTCTCATAATCTTGGTTTTGGGACGTCAAACCCCAGATATTATTATTATTGTTATTATTGTGTCAGTGGGGGGAGGGGGGGTGCGCGCCCGCGTGTATAAACACGAGGCAAGCAACTGGCGCTGAACTCGCAAATCTTTCTCGCGAGCAAATTTTTGCATAAGTCAAAATATGCAACGTTAGTGCACCACGAAGCGAATAAAAACTCACAGGGCCCTTTATGCGATCGCCTAAGACGACTAGAAGGCGAAAGCCATCTTTTAAATGCGAAGCATTTCTTTGCGTACTGCAAGCACTTTGAGCATTTCTATCTATCTATCTATCTATCTATCTATCTATCTATCTATCTATCTATCTATCTATCTATCTAGCCGCCTACGTCTGGATGCTCTCGTGATCGCCTTGTTATTTTGAGGTCGACCAAAGTTAGTATGGGAGGATAAGAGGATTTGGCGAATATGTCTGGCTGGTCGTGACTTGAATAACGTGAAAATCCCGTCGCGTACGTCGTCAAACTCATTTCTCCACACACGTGTGGCTCATACCCGTATACCACGGGCTGCGGTATGCGGGTATGCGCCACAGGTGTTTGACAATTTGTCTACCCAGGAACGGCGAGGACAGACATTGATAGTTTAAATGCGAGAGCGTTAAGAAAGCTGACATCGGCGGCGTTGACCCGACGAATGCAGGGAATAGAAATCAGAGTCCCAGCAGGAATCGAACCCAAGCATTCTGCGTGACAATCAAGTATTCTACCACAGAGCCACATCAGGTCTCGAAACTGCTTTGGAAAAAGACGCTGTGCAGGCGTAACATTGGTGAAACGTCAATTGTGGTTGTAGGGCTGGCTTTCTAATTTAAAAAAAAAAGCATTACATATGTACACCTATGATGAAGGAGTCATGTCGGGTTAACGTCAATTCTATACTTAAGCGCCATCCACTGTAGTTGGTTTACGTATATCACTATCCAGGGCTACCATGCTCGTAAGCACAAGCGCTACATATATCAGCTTACGGCTTCTGGCGTTGGCAATACCCATGTTTCTGTTGGCATCGTTACACAACTGTAAACAACTGGTTATATAAAATATATGCGACTTTTACGCTTTCATTCTTTCTCTGCACAGCGGCACAAATCTTACCTAGCTTATTGGCAGCCGTAAAAACAGCATTAACACCGTATCAACTTCCTGCTTTCTGTAGCCTGTGAGATACGCAATGAATGTGTCCGTGTTTGCACGCCCTGATTTTAGAAGTATTATGCGACTGTTCAGCGTATGCCTGTGCGTGCAACATTTGTACATGTTTTTAGCATCATTTCGTAACGTCTCGCTCAATAAAAAAAATTACAACCTAGTCACTTTACCTCCACATGCTTCGCATAACATCGATTCCCAAGGTACTCGGGATCTGCCTAATTTTTTCTTCTCAGTGAATGTACTGATCCCTCCCCCCCCCCCCACCTCCGATAGCTTTCTGTACCTGACGTGGTTTTGCGCTGCCTCGAGGATCGGAGGCATTGCAAGCTCTCTGCACCTCGCCCGGTTTTGCATGGCCTCCGTGATCGGCCCACCTTTGACCAAGCGACGATGTCACGTGATGACGCCATCGTGTGACGTCACAATGACTTCACAAATTCTGATGATCTGTGACTCCACGATGACTCACAAGATGACGTCATTTGTGGTACGTTATATTAAGGTAATGTGACACTTAGTACGCCAACTGCACACACACACATTACCCCGAGTAACACGTGTTCTTTCTTTTTTATCATTCGTCTTAACGCCGACACCGGTCGCGATGTATCGTCTGGTTTCAACAAATCTCGAAGACGCCGCCGACGCCAACGGTCAGTTTTCGCCTTTGATGAGGAATCTAAGGCTCTCGCCTTAAAACGGCGTAAGTGGCCATGCGTTCTCACATCGGCGACCACGAAAAGCCGTGCTGGGATTCTCCAGCGATATGTCAGCGATTGTGATGCACTTCCTACATATTTTCTGAGCAAAGAAAAAATGCGCGTAAGTGGATTTACGAAGCGCGTTCGCAAGAACAGGGTGCTTACGACGAAATCCTGAGAGTGGTCGGGCAACTCCTACGAACTGTTAACATGGCGATGATTGTACACCCGCTCCCAAAAGTTTACGGAACGCGGGCTCCACTGAAAATGCGAATTTCTGCTCTGTTAGTGCACGGCGCATCTAACCTAGCAGGTAGCTGCGTAGGTCGCAAGGACTAGTACAAGCTGGAACATCTGTTTGGGGGGCTATGTTCAAAGACAAAGCGTGAATATATCATTTTTGGAGATTTTGTGTTCCGAAAACTTTTGAGGGCGGGGGGTACATAGAACGGCGGTGTGGTTAGGCTGCCATTACTCAGTCTTACCTCATTCACGTCCATGTTGGTGGGTCATTCCACGCCAAATGTCCCAATCGTGGCGCCCGCCAAAAATCAATTTCAATAAAGACATTTGAGAAAATTGCACACATATAGACATTAGTTCTACAGTATTTTCCCAAAATATTTTGAGCGGCAAAAAAAATTTTTTGCGCACGTGGCCACCATTTGAAATTCACGAAAGGGTGAAAAACCAGGTTCGGAAAGAAAATTTCCCTATAAATCGACCGTTTCCCGCATTCTTTCGACACTTGCTTTATTACGTTTTTCGAGCATCGCGCTTTTATTATAGGACTGTTCCTTACGGTGGCTTTATATTTTTCACTCCTTAGCGCGTGTGCGAAATTGAGTAAATTGTAGCGCTTTTGTAAATTGTTCGACAAAAGACGATTATTAATAAAATACATAAATTACTTTTATCAAACTCCCCATAAAACTTACTATTTTCTAATTTTTTGTTTTGCCTGTGTGCGGCTCATAGGCTCTAAAATAAAATACTAAACTTGGCAAAAACGCCACTTTGGCCTATGTTGAGACGTCTGTAGCACCTTAAGGTGGTCTAAGAAAAATTCTGCGGAAAAGAACATACAATTGAGAATCATAGCAACTTTGTTCACAGAAAGTTTAATCGAAGTACTTTTGTTTTAGTGGAGAAAAACATTTTCCGGAAGTTTAGTCCCACTATTGCATTATTTTACTATGGGGGGCAATACAAACCGACTTTGTTGCATAAAAAAGGGTAGTAGTGTTGTCGCAGTACGTGGGTTGAAGTTCTTTTTGTAAATACTTTATTTTGTATACTATCTATCAAGGTGATAATAAACAGAGGTAAAAATATAAAAATGCGATTGGCTTAGATGCCACTATGTCCCCAACAATGAATCGCGTGACTTATTGCGTGAGGCTATGAGAATCGATTGGCGTCAGAAAAACTTAAGTCTCATTGGTTCACCTAGACACCAGAAAGGAGGCGTGAGCGTGGCCATTTATAGCTGATACACACGAGGGTCATCTATGCATTCCGCAAGAAACGGCGCACGATGTGACCACTCACCCCGCGTTCACGCCTTCCGTACGTCGTCCGCGATCCTACGAACGCAAAATGCGAAGCTATTTTTCACAGCTTAATTTGGGTGGTTGCAGGGCAGCAGATTTTGGTTAAAGTAGGATTTGTCAGTCTGGTATAACGTGCACTGTTTTACAGCTGTTATGAAATCACAACATCAAATTTTTGTGGCGTAGTTGTCGCCCGCCGCCGCCGCCTACGGTGTGCGCCAGTGCAATAAGTAACGCGATTCATTGTTGGGGACATAGTGGCACCTAAGCCAATCGCATTGTTATATTTTTACCTCTGTTTATTATCACCTTGATAGATAGTATACAAAATAAAGTACTAACAAAAAGAACTTCAAACCACGTACTGCGACTACACTATTACTCCTTTTTATGCAGCTAAGTCAGTTAGTTTGTATTACCCCCCATGGCAAAATAATGCAATAGTGGGACTAAACTTTAAAAAAATTTTTTCTCCACTAAAACAAAAATTACTTCAATTGGACTTTCTGTGAACAAAGTTGCTATGATTCTCAACTGTATGTTCTTTTCCGCAGAATTTTTCTTAGACCACCTTAAGGTGCTACAGACGTCTCAACATGGGACGAAGTGGCGTTTTTGCCAAGTTTAGGATTTTATTTTAGAGCCTATGGGCCGCACACTGACAAAACAAAAATATTAGAAAATAGTACGTTTTATGGAAAGTTTGATAAAAGTAATTTATGCATTTTATCAATAATCGTCTTTTGTAGGAAAATTCCCGAAAACGGTACAACTTTCTCAATTTTGCCTACGTGCTAGGGAGTGAAAAATATAAAGCTACCATAAGGAACTGTGCAATAATAAAAGCACGACGCTCGAAAAACTAAAAAAAAAATGTTGAAAGAATGCGCGAAACGGTCGATTGAGAGGGAATTTTCTTTTCGTACCCGGTTTTCCACCATTTCGTGAATTTCAAATGGAGGTCACACGCGCAAAAACTTTTTGCCGCTCAAAATATTTTGGGAAAATACTGTAGAAGTAATGTCTACATGTGTGTAATTTTGTCAGATTTTTTTATAGAAACTAATTTTTGGCGAGCGCCACTGTTGGGACAGTTGGCGTGGAATGACCCTGGTGTGTCTGACGATAGCCTATGTTGGTCGTCCCTTCTTTATCTCGGCGCGCCTTGAGCCTTTAGCTTCGCTTTCTTTTTAATGCAATGGACAATATTTATACGATCGGCTAAGTGGAAAGTGCGCTTTTGCTTCTTCCACTGCCTCGTGTGCATTCACTTTTGACATTTCTCACTTTGGGTGTGAGATACGCACCTTTCTGCCTAATGCAAAAGCTATTTGCTGAAATCATTTTTAAAACAGAGTTTTTTAAATGCAATATAACGTCGTTTTTATTGTCAATAACGTGCTAACCCGTTCCATGTTGCAATTGTAGAGCATCGTCGTATGCAGTTTAGTTGCACGGTTGAGCGCTGTCACACTGAGCACGAATTACACATAATGTTCTCGCTTTTTTTTTTTCTAGGAACTGGAGAAAGACGATGTCAAACCAAATGATCTCGAGGCGATTCACGATGAGTACAGCAAGGTGAGTCATCAGGTTTTGTTTCCATTTGCGTTATGCCGTTAGTGATCACTATTTTCACAGCTTACCCGCTACATTGAAGAAATTTCGGCGGATGACTCTCAAGTTAAATGAAGCACGGCTGCCGTACAGTAAAACCTCGCTTTAACGAACTTGAAGGAGAAGGCTTTCTTACTCCACTGCTATCTGTTACTTCACCCGAACAACTGTCCTCCCGCTGCATGCCGCCGAGGAACAGGGAAGGATCGCTTTATGGGGTGTCCTTGAACCAACCAGAGGACTGCTTTCCATAATGAAGCTGTCAACCCTCATCCATCTTCACCATCATCGTACGGTTTCACAAGTGGCGACGCAACGAGTGTTATGCAGTGTCCGTACAACTCTCGTCATCGTACGCAAGCGGACGCTTATAAACAACGCACAAGCGGCTGTGATCCAGTGACTCACATGAGTCGATCGAAAGACGTAACGCGTTCGTATTTGCTGATGGATCTACAAGCGAGAGCACCTACACGTCTGCCTCTCGCGTCCCTAAGAGCAACGAAAGTAGAAATCACCATTTATCGCGCTAGACGTCATCTATGACTCGGCGGAAACAATTGAGATTCTGCAGACAACGTGTCACGAAACTAATGGCGATGTGATTAATGGGTAATAGATGCTTACTCATAGTCAGCCCTGGAGTCATTGGTAGGATATTGCTCTTATGCCGATTCCTGCCCGCGACCATATACAGGGCTTAACCGTTTCGGCGTTGCTTCGGCGCTCTCGCCATTTTGTCAGCGTCATTCAGCGGCCGGTGTGCAGCTTGTCAGTGACCTGACACTTAAATCCTTTTACAAGATTTTACAGATTTCTCGGCCAGGGAATTTAAAACAGAAGCTGAAGAATCCGTAATTTAGAAGAACTTACGGATTCTTTGGCATATGCCAGGCAAAGCCAAAGATTTATCCTCACAGTGGCAGGAAACAATGGCGTCCGTATACGGCACAGTATGGTGTTGCACGGCGGACAGTGCCGTTGCGAACGTGCAATATGCCCGTCTTAATTCATCTCTGACCAATCTGATTTGCCGGCAGCCATTTCATGCTTGCATCTACTCTCGATTAGGGGACAGCCATTCTTTAACGGCGGGGCTGTTTAATCCTGGCGTCAATACTTTGGTGTCCGCAGAAAATCACAGGTGGGTAGGCGCCACAGCGAATTCGCCAAGCCCCACTACGGAGTACAGCAGGAGCGAGCGTTAAACGAAAACTCGTTTCGGTGAAGCGGAGCATGTGAAACGCGTGAAAGAGAGAGAAAAAAAGAAAGAGACAAAATGAAAGAGAAAGATAAAATAGAGAGAGAGAGAGAAAGGAAAAGAGAGAAAGATAGGGGAAGACGTAGAAAGAGAGAGAAAGAAGGAAACAGGCACGAAAAAGAGATGGACAAAACCGAGCAACACTGAAAGAGAAAGAAAAAGAAAAAGAGAGAGCAACAAAGGAAGAGAGAGGAAGAAGCAGAGAGAGAGAGAAAGGGAAGAAAGACAAATAAAGATGGAAAGATTGAGAAAAAGAAAGGAATAGATGGAGAGAGAACGAAAGAAATAGACAGCAACAGGTACATAATACATATACAAGAAACAGAGAGAAAGAGAAAGAAAGAGAAGAAAGAATGAAAAAAATAAAGAGAAACAAGGAAGCCCACCCAGCTCCGTTCTTCCTTCAGGCTTGGCACCACAAGTGCAAAAGCTGCCATAATTTGATTTTTCTATACTACAGTAAAACTTCAAAAAAAATATTCACCAACGCGAGAATCAAACCTGGGCATACGCAACCACGACGCCGACTCTTCGGCAACCCGCCACGAAAACCCGATCAGGAACGAAAGCTCAGCGGAGGTGTCTGTGGCAAGCGAAGACGCCGCACACGGGAGATGCCCGGATGTGATGTCGTACATTAAAAGGTTTAAAGACGCATTACGGCTATATAACGACGGCGCGGCTTCGCCAGAGCCTATTACGAAGTATCAAAGAGATGGTAATTGAGTATAAAACACAGTCTCTCGCGTGCGCATGTTCAGCAGAATATTACGCCTTCGCAACGCAAGTCACACGATCTATCGACCAAGGCGTCACATGTTATAGCAGTACCAGAGCCCAGGAGAGTGCGGAAGCTGACGGCGTTGGCAAAGTGCAGTGCGAGGCAGCAGCGGCAGTGTGCGTGCCTGGCGCCGACTCAGCAGCGTGGCTTATTCGGCGAGTCGCTGCGTAGCCGACGCTGCTGGTTCAAAAGAATTACAAGTAGCCTGGCGCACTGCCTTACTTTGGCGCGTAATGATCAGTAAAATGGTAATGAACAGGGCCCGCATTCAGGAAAACGTTTTACGCTAAAAATTTTCGTCAGAGAATATTTCAGCAAATCACGATGCGGGACATAATATTATTAAAACCGGCTGATAAATGGGAAAACGCACTTACGAGAGAGAAGTTTCGATAATTCGACCCCAGGTTGGTTGTAGCCGTTCGAAGAAACGCTTTTCTGTGTTAAAAGGAGATTTTAGGTACATGGGGCAACATGAGAATTTCAAGGCGAACCACGATTACCTTGTTAAACACCTTAGTTCACTGTAGCCCATTTTTCAGAACGCAATCTAACTTGTTCTGCAAAATAAACGCTACACACCCTTTCTTTTGCGTTGTCGTCCTCCTGCGTTTTTAGTTTCATTCGTGGATGCTGTGAAGTGGCCTTTCACAGCGGAACTGTTTAAGCCAACCGTTAGTCCGTGCAGAGCGAATAGAAAACTATCATAATCATGAAGAGCCATGCGCTCCTCTTTCTCTTCGTCATCTTCATCTTCCGCTTCACTCCCAGAACACGTGCGGCGACTTGTCCGGCGTATAATGTAACAAGTCTGATGGGCGGCGGGAGAACGAGTACAAAGAGAAACAGAGAGGGAAAAGGAAAGAGATAAAAAGAGAGAAATAGACAGAAATGAAGAGAAGAAAGACGGAAAAAAGAAAGAGATAGAAACAGACACAAAAATAGATGAAAAAGACAGAGCAAGACAGAGAAAGAGAAAGAAAGAGAGTAACATAAAGAGTGAGAGAGAAAGAGATAGAAAGAAAGAGGAAGCGATAAATAGAGAGAGAGAAATAGAAAGAAAGGGAAGAAAGAGAAAGAAATAAACAGCGAGAAAGACAGAAATAAAAATGAACAAACGAAAAAGAGATAGAAAAAAAACAGAGAGAAGGAGAAAAAGGGCATGAAAGAGACGAAGAAAGAAAGAGAAAAATAAAGACAAACAAGGAGGGCCGCCCAGCTACGCCTTGCCTTCATGCTTGGCACCACTGGTGTGAAACTGCCTTGAATTTTCGTGCGCCAGATATCACATTAATATTTGCTCGCGGGGGGTGTTTTATTATTTCCACGAGCACCAACTGACGCTCTTGTTTCTGTCCCAAGCATGTCCGGTCGAGCGCTTACTTCCGGTTTTAGTAATATTCATAAAGAGTGTTATAAAGAATAGAAATCTATGATTCTGGTTCAAGAGTTACATTGCTTACTGATGACGGATGAGCATAACTTGACATACGATAAATGCCGAGTAACTGTCAGGATAATTCATGAAGATGAATTGATTGATCTCATTTAAATATTATGAGCGACTAGGATTGTTGCGGCCTCTGAGATTCGCTTCGGCTGTGCGCGAAACACGAAGTTAACCCAGGGAATACACGAGGCCACACGAAGGCCGACGGGCGAGTGCCGCTCTACCAGCCACCTTAGGGTCGCCTCCGGAATTTCCAACTGCGCAGCTGTTTGAGCCTTCCGTCGGTCCGTGCAGAGCGAACAGAAAACTACCATCATCATGAACCGGCATGCGCCCTCTTCGTCCTCTCGTCTTATTCTGCTTGGCCGCCAGAACACGTGCGCCGATTTGTCCGGCGTGGGATGCGATAACTCTGATGGGCTAACGAGTACAGACAGAGTGAGAGAGAGAGAGATAGACAGAAAGAGAAAGAGATAAATTCTTGGTGAGACGGTATTCGAACCCGCGTACTCACGATCCGAAGGCGAGCGTCGTAACCTCTCGGCTATCCAGACACGCTAGCAGAGCATAGCATAGCCTTGCATAGTAGAGTAGAGCAAGAGGGTGGGAAAGAGAAGTGAGGGTGAGGAGGAGGGAAAAGAGGAGGGGAGAAAGTAAAGCAGAGCACAGAAAGAAAGGGAAAGAGAGAAATAGAGAGAAAGATAGCGAAGAAATACAGAAAGAGAAAGAAAGAGAGAAAGGCAAAGAATCACAGGAAGAGCGAGAAAGAAATAAAGACAGAGAGAGAGATAGAAAGATGGAAGAGATAAATAGGGAGACAAAGAAAGAAAAAAAGAAAGAAGAAAAGGGAAGAGATAACGAGAGATAGAAAAGGGCGAGAAATAAAAAGAAATACATAGAGAAAGAAAGATAGAGAAATTAACAGAGATAGAAAAGAAAGAGAAAATAAAGAGAAACAAAAAATGTCACCCAGCTCCGCACTACCTTAAGGCTTGGCACCCCTAGTGCCAAGCCTTAATTAAGTTGCCTTAATTTTTACTTATTTATTTATTTATTTATTTATTTATTTATTTATTTATTTATTCCAACATTAAGAGTACATTGGCCAAAGTGTTTGTGCCAAAGAATTATGTACAACAAACAACGCGCAAACCGAAAGCTTTTTCTCTCTTATATGTATTTTGCATTGGCCGGTAGCCTTCGCTAATATGTCCAGCACTGGCGTAGCCAGGAAGGCGGGGGGGGGGGGGGGTCAAATTTTGTCTTTCAACCAGAAATTCAAGAAGTTTTTTCATGTGTACATATACACGCACACTTACAAACACAGGCAGGAACATGCATAAAGTATGGTTGAACCCCCCCCCTCCTCCCCTTCCTTCGAAAAAAGTAGGAGGAGGAAGGAAGAAAACAAGTGGAAGGACAGGGAGGTTAGCCAGTTCTTAGACCGGCTAGCTAATTCTGGCTACGCCTTTGATGTCCAGCTTCAGGATTGCTTAGAATTTTCTCTTGCAAAACAATTCTAGCGTAAGAACTATTTGTAAATACGGGTGCTTGCGTTTATGAAAAATTCGTCTGCATCATCGCTGACGCCAACAGTAAGTGTCGGCGTGAAATGTTTGCGGTCTGCATCATCGCTGACGGCAACAGTAAGTGTCGGCGTGAAATGTTTGCGGTCTGCATCATCGCTGACGGCAACAGTAAGTGTCGGCGTGAAATGTTTGCGGTTTCCGTGGTCTGCGAAAAAGCTGAATATATATGCGTTGTCTGAGCACGTAACCAAGTGCTCAAATTTTCAGTCTGTGCTGCAGCAGTATATGCGAACAAAATAGATGTGGTTAGGTTTCTGTAGTTACGGCCACAAGCTGAATTGTAATTCGACCTTTTAAACATTTCTCGCCTCTCCCTGATCCTCTTTGCCATAATCTCCGCCAGTCGTTTTACTTCCTTCGCCACCCACCGCTGACCGCAGTTCAGGTGTCAGCAGCAAAAGCTGTCGATCGTTAGAGTGCGAGCTGTAGTATTTTATTTTCTATTAATTAAATTATGCGGTTTTGCGTGCCTGAAGCAAGATATTATAGAGGCACGCCGCGTAGTTTGGTGACTCCGGATTAATTTTAATCAGCTGGGGTTCATTAACGTGCACCAAAATCTAAATACTCGGGCGTTTCTTGAATTAGCCCTCCGCCGAAATGCGGCCGCCGTGGCCAGGGAATCGAACCCGCCTCCTTGAGTTTCGGGTCACTCACGGTTTTACGGGGCACGCTTTACTGCAAGTGGCAGAGGTTTCGAGTCAGGTGCTGCTCGCTTTAAATAACCGACCATGATCTCAGTCTTGAAACTTCAACAGCAGGCCGCAGAAAAAAACAAAAGAAAAACAAGAAAAAAAAAAAAGCTTCTGCTTGTAGCACACAAGCGCTGCGGGAGTGCCTGTTAATGTGGCTCCAGTATTTTTCTTGGATAAAGCCTTGTGACCTCCAGCGGTTATCCATTTCCGAGGTACGGGGGCTGCTACAGGCTTCTCGTCTTTTCGTTTTGCAGCGCTTCCACCTTGATCAGCCGCTTTGACTATAACTCGAAACTTTGGATGAGGCCCTCATAAGCTTTACTGAACGTAAACGAACGGCGCAGGATACCGCCTTGTTCCAAATCTGCGGGCACATTGCAGCCGCAAACTATGCCGCAACGAGATGAAGTCTAATGGTGCTGGCAAATTTGCCGTGCCTGTGTTGCGAAGATACTGTGAGGTTCGCAGGTCCCACCGAATATTAAGCAGAAATTCATATTTGTTCGAGCCTTCTCTTCCACCCCTTCCGCATTCTATACTTCTCATCTATGCTTTATTTAGAGCAATTGTTTCGCGAGGCAAATAGGTTGGCTATGGCGACGGAACCGAGCTCTTCAGTTGACAGTAACTGCTGAATACGAGGACTCTGTAAAGCTGCTGCGCGTTGCAGCAGGGTTGCCTTCTAGATGTCATGAATAGTGGCAGATGGCGGGGCATCAACAAAACGATTGCATAGCTCACTCGCACTAAGGGTATACTGCATGCCAGCTACTCAGAAAAACTATTTACTTGTGGACAGGCCACGAGCTTAGCATTCTTATAGGTTCTGGGACAAAGGGCCATCACGAGCTTTGTACGTAGTCTATCAAGTCCAACAGAATTTGCAAGTTAAGACGTGTGCGTCCGTAAGTGGCAGAATTATCGCTTTGCTTCCGTATTTTGTCGTACGTCAATCCGCACCAGCTAGACGAAAGCTTTATTTACTACACCTAAGAACGAACCATCGTAACGCCTTGACTGATTGGTGTTTTTCGAACAGTCACTGTAAATCACCGTGAGATGTTTGCGTTTGGACTGCTTGGAACATCTTGTAAAATAGTGGAATATTGAACGGAGCTTTGTTCTGTGGTTCTTTTCTTTGTCATGTTCAATATCCTGCTCTTTGACATTCAATGAGACCTACACAATAAGAGGAAAACGCAGTCCTCTTTAGGACTGCTCACGCACGCAGTGTTCATCAATGAAATCCTTCAGAAATCGCCCCGGACGCGAGCAGCAGCGTGGCTCATGAAAGTTAAAACAACGTGACACCAAGTTCTGGCATCCGAGTAACGTTGCAAGTTGGGGCCACTGTTGCCTGGCGGCTTCTCTCTTTCCGCGAATTCCCCGCTCACGGTGAGCGTCAACGTCAGCTCCGGCCGACAGGCCCCCCTCGAGCTAGTTTTAAGCCGCGCACACTTTCGTCCACTGAACCCCCCTGCAACCTTGCGAAAAGTGATCCGTCTCTTTCTAGCTCACTCTAAACCGCGAGCCACTGCGTAATACGCGCTCCCAAGGCCAGCGCTTGGTAATTTGCGAATCCCCATCCACCTAGCTGGGCTCCCCCCTCAGGCATTTCTTTTTTCTCCCTCCTGTGGCGTGCCTCGCACTTTGCTCGTGCAGCGGACGTGCTCGGGCAGGTAATGAATCTCGCCGGTAAGGGCGTCTGAGACGACCTCGTGCGCAGGCTGGAGGTCGCCCTGCTGAACGTCCAGGCCCCGAGTCTCACGTGCGGTGGCACGCCATGTTGCTATACATAAGTCGGCGGCCGCCTCAGCTGGGCCCCGAGATCAGGTCAGGTGAGAACCGTCCATCGAACCGCATCGCTGCGTTTTTGCACTCCTCGCCTCCACTCTGTGTATAGCGCCGCTAGGCGTATCGTAGCTCTTGCGTCGTATGAGGGAAAAAAAAAGAAACGCGAAGAAACAAGATTATTTTTCTTTCTGGCACCGCGGAGTGTTTACTTCGAACCCTGTTGCGTCGATCGCATGGGTGGGAGCGCAGCTGGAAGCCATGGGCGCTTAGCTTCAGACGTCAGCGCGACAATTCTCTCCGTAACAAGGCGGCAGGGAGACGCCGCGATGTCCTGCCTCGGGTACTAGTCGCCACAGAGACGTTCCTTCATTCGATACCTATCAATATGCAAATGTGAGCCGCGGCCTCTTGGTTCGCATCTGAACATCATTTTCGTTTCTCAGTAGCCTCCTGTCAACTATCCCCGTGGAAAATACGAATGTTGTTTTGTGCACGTTTCGCAATCAAGAGGGACGCTCTCGTTACACCCCAACAACCGATTACGTCACGTGAATGTGTGCGCATATTGAAAATTGAATGCCGCACACGCACGCCTATGAAGCCTGTCGGCCATATGCTTCATATTTTGGAACTTATTATTTGTCGCCTGCTTGTGGTTCCTAAGATAAACGAGGTTTCTTATGAGGGTTGTGCGAATATCAAGCTTTCTACTTTGAAATGAATTCTAATAATGATAAGCAAGTGCTAATCGAATCGATTATTTTTCGAATATTTTCGAATACGAATAGTACAGCTACCGACTTTTGCAAAAAAAAAACAATGATAATAAATAAAACATGTTTTTTCACCAACTCTGCGTTGAAAAAGTAAGTTTGTTGTACAGCAAATAATGTACTGGAAATTTGTACATTGTGCGACATTATTGCTTTACGTTGCAGTAAGGTCTTCTTGCTGGCGCACGAGAAAAAAGTTACTAGCAATAAACAATACAATAAATACAGCCTACAGCAGAAAATAGCAACAAGGATGGGTAAAAAGGTAAGCTGAAAAACAAATGAGAACACTATTGGCGCGATGTGCGAAACCATGTTGAAGGAGTGCAGAGCTCCGAGGAAAACGACTGTGAGCAATGGAAAGCATCGAGATCTAGAAAGAAAGAATTATAATTGGTGCGATGAAGCGCAATAAACGGGAAAACAAAAGGTGAGACAGACAGGACGAAGCGCTTCGTCCTGTCTGTCTCTCCTTTTGTTTTCCCGTTTATTGCGCTGCATTTCACCAAGTATGCATCACCAACTGGCCCAAACTTCTACTCTTCTAAAGAATTATAAAGACAATGTATCATGCGCACGGTTGAGCGTAGGCAGAGGCAGGCGGGTAGATGGAACCGTCTAAGCTATGTGGTTGTTTTTAGCGCGGGTTACGAAAATTAATACAACTAAGCAGTTCTGGGCAGGATACGATACCGTGAACGAACTTGAAAAGAAATAGAAGTCAAGAAAAGAAATAGAAAATAAATCAGCACGATTTCGTTGGCAGTGAAGGGAGGGCAATGCGAATAATTCGTTAGTGTTCGAACGAGATCCAGAGTCATTTCTAGCGGAGCGATGGTTGTATATGCTTAGGGACTTTTATTTCTGGACCCGTTCAGTACTGTGGCTTCTGGGTTTAGAAATGTCATTTACATTGACATTTCTAAATCCAACAGCAACAATGCTGATTTTCATTGAGGTTGTGTCAAACAAAGAGGCCCTCAAAAATTGAATTCCTTCATTCATTCCAGAACACAGACGCATATTCAAGTTGAGGAAGACATATTGCGGTGTAAAATTTGCGGACTGGTATAGGAGAACTTAGTTGTCTAAATATTCTGCAAACACAGCCGACAGAATCAAGTCCCCGCATAGCAACGCGCTTTGTGTGAGGAGAAAAGTGTAAAGTTCTATCAGACATGTAACAGCGCTTACGCTGTATGCCAGCAACGTTGTCTTTTAAATTGCACCCTTTGTCATGGCATGTGAAAGCAATTGAAAAATTGCATTTGTCATGGATGCTTTTCAGAAAACCCTGTACGCATACGATGATTATTCCTCGAACGGTCGCAGTGATCCGGGCATTTGTTAGTAATCTATTTTTGCGGATGTTACCCGCAAACCATGCTTACCACATTTGATGAGCACTAATCTTCAGAAAGTTATGCCCACAGAAATGTTTGCGAAATTGGCGATGGTAACACTACGACTGAAAAGGCGCGGGTACTCAAGTATAATACGCTCATTTGTCTTTAGCGTGGCAGCGCGGGTGGCATAATGTGTTTGCCGTTATCCATTCAGGAGATCTAGCCCGTGTATTCACTCCGTCGGTGCTGCGGGCAAGGACCGCGCGACGACCGAAATGTCAGCGCGCACTTCTCGGAGCCAGGAAAACGGAGCCGGCGCGACGCATGATTGACGCGGGTGGTTCCTGGGGCGCGGTTCTCCCAGCTCAGCGCCTTAAAAAAAGGCGGCAACATTCGCGGATGGAGGCCGCACGCAGGCAGCGTCAGCTCGTGTCCAGGCTGTCGCCGGGGCGCGAAGGTGATTCCACGTCGTGTCCCGTAACGTGTGAGCCAGCTCGTTTGCGCTTCTAAGAAAGGACGGCAGCCTCGCTGTGTTAGACGGGGGAGGGGTCCCCGTGGACTTTCCCTGATTACGGCTGGACACGCCAAGGCGCGCTCAGGTCTCGACCGCGCGCAGCGCATAAACTCCAGTTTCCGCTCCTCGTTTTCGCGGATGGCCGAACCCTGGACCCCAATGGCCGCGCCTGGTCCGAGCACGTAGCACACAAAAAGAAACGGAGGACATCCCTTCTCTCCGGACGACCGTCAACCATTCGGCGCACCACGAGTACAGCACGTTACGCTTGCCCACTATACGCCAACTCGGTCCGCAATACGCTGGCGCAGATACGGCCCGTCCTATCCTCCCCAGTGCCGGTGTTTGACTTCACCAAAAGCGGCGGGAGGAGCGGGTGAGTGATGTACTTTTCCCCTTCCCATTCTTCCCAACGCGCTGACAACACGTGAGCGTGTCGCTTCCACCGCGGAGTCGCACTATTGGCTGCTTCGAAGCCGCTACAATTCTGGTGCTTATTCTATCTCGGCCATTCAGAAGGCGTTGGGACAACTGTAGCGTGAACGACGTAGATGTTTGCTTTGCTCGTTTTCTAATGCGAGATCGGCTCGTGCCGCCGCCCACGCCGTGATGACAAGGTCGCGTGGCACCGCGCGGAAAATGAGCGACGCCGGACAAAAGAGCGAAGAGAGAGAAAAAAAGAAAGCGGGCAAGTGCAGCGCGCCGGACTCGCATCGGAAGAGGCGCGCGCGAAACCGGCTGCGGCGACCCTGACTTTCGGCATCTCGGCAGATCGAGTTGCCTTTTTTGGCGGTGCGTAAACAACGCCCCGGTGTAGGGCGGCAGGCATCGCCGCCGCGGTGTTGACACATCCGTTGGCGACGAGGTTTGCAGATCGGGCTTGTCGGCCACTCGTCAGGATAAAGGAAAGCGCCACGGCATTAACCGGAATAAGGGACCGTCCGAGACACCGCAGGAACGCCGCTTGTTTACTAAGCGACCGCCGAGTGAAGCCCACGCGGTGGTGACGATCGAGGCACGATTACGCCTGCTGCTCCCGCCACGGCGAGCTGAACTCATGCTCATTTCGCTTTGCTTCCGTCCTCTTCAATGTATCGGTGCGCTGAAATAGTGGCGTTTGCGCACAAAACCTCGAAGCCATATGCCACTAACATAGAGAGAGGAACATATTGATTCAGTGCGAAGCGGCCGTCCTGCGCTTTGAATTAGACGCAATTGCGCACAAAGTGTTTTAAAGCTGTTCATTAGGTTCTCCACGTGACAGGGGCGAATGACTAGAGTGTTCGCTGACATCACCTCTAGAGAATAAGTCATTGCGACCTCTTTCTTAGCACATGGGTAGTTGTTTCGGCACAACATTAAAACTGCGCAATCTACCTCGTATAGTACATGTAAAGGCAGACTTCTCCCGAGAGACTCATTCGCGTGGTGTTGAGCATGACGCTCATTACGCGCCCTTCCTTCGCTACATTCTCTGACTGCCGGCGAGTTCCGCATTACGCACTGCACTCCTGGTCCCGCTGCAGTTCATCCCATCTTATCGCCAAATTATCCCGCTCGTCCCGCGGGATGAGTGCGAGAGGAGTGGTGCTTGCGAGACCGGCAGTTGAGACCTCGTCGCCCTCCAGACGAACGCACATCGCGCAGCGCCGGGCGGCCGCGAAATCCCCGCCGTGGAAATTGAAAAACCGCCGACGCGTGCGGCGCAATTAATGCGACAGAACGGCGTCGATCAGATAACCGAGGAATAGGCTGAGAAAGCGGAGCTCGACTGGCATACGTCGTTTCGCACTTCTATCACTCTCTCCCCGGAAAGAATGGAGAAAAGCGGCGCTGCTGGAGGGGGAAAAAAATGTGCCGACTGGTTAAAATTATCTCGTTAAAGGTGAAAGTTTTCCTGCGCTTTAGCATGCTTCTTGACGGTGCCCTACGGCTCTTAACTTGCGAGAGGCAAATATAGTTCTTCTCTATATAACTGCAGTCGATGTTTCCATACATGTAAATATAATACTTTGTTCAATCATGTTGGTGTTTCTGTGTTCGAAGTGTCCGGTGGTGTGGTTTTTAATTATCACAACGGACAAGAAAACATCATATTTGAAAAAAAAAATCGTAAGGGGAAATGTTTCGTTCACTTTTGTACTCAACCACTTAACGATTCTCGCTAAACCAATTACTAGGTTAAAAAAAAACACAGAGAGAAACCGTTAAGATAGTTGTACAGACGACCTTTGCTCAAATTTAGATGGATGGACTGCGTGATGCCTGCCTTCTGTGTTATTTTTCGCCCGCCTCGGAGCATAAAAGGGAGGGACGTTAAAATGAAGAACTCACTAGAATGAAGTTCGACAGGATAGGTACAGCTTTTCTGCGGGGACAGTAATAACGGTGAAGAGGACAGCACAAGTACAAGCTGAACCACTGAGTATCTTGCCCCGCTCCGCTCGGCAATACAACTGCTTTCACCAGGAATAAAATTACACACTAACGACAAGCACGACACTGCGCCCGCCTGGTGCAGCGTTCTCGTTTCTGGTGTTCTTCTCGCTGTTTTTCATACTTATGTAATACCAGCTCTCCCGGCGCTCAGTTCTTCTAAAGAATATAAGTCCCTGGCTATCTCATTCACAAGTGACAATATTGTGCATCTGGCATTCTGTCTGGAAATTATTCAGTGAAAAAGTTAAACGATTAGTCCACTGGCTGAGTCTAACGCACCAGAGCAGTACTTGGCTCCCGAGAGGGTCGTAGTGAGTGGATAGAGATTATTTTAGGCTGGTTGCTTTACGGCTGACATTGTAATTTGCGAAACATAACCGATCCATAACAAGCCATGTAAACTTGGAACAAATTTTGCGTACACCAGTTTCAAGATATACGTTGCCTGAGTTGTCAACGAAAGGGCATCGGTTTTCCACCAACTTCAGAGTGCATAACAAGTGCATAACTTCAGTGCATAACAAGATATTCTGGTAAAAAAACAAAACAAAAAAAAAACAAAAAAAAACGATAAGTAGGCGCAGCAGCACTACATCTTTACCGCTAGTTTGCCAGAGCTAATCTGAAAACTGGTGCTAGTTTTCACGCGAATTCCTATACTGGATGTGCCTCACAAAATATTTGGCTTTCACTGGCTATATTGCAATACGTCCACTAAATTAAAAAATAATAATAATAATGATGATGATGTTTTTTTGATTAGTCAGTTGTGCTTTTTTTTTTTTAGTGTAAATAATGCCTACCTCTGTGGGTATAATCCAGCTCAATATGTAGACTCATGCCGTACCCAGGGACAGTTTTTAAAAACTCACTCAACATTCAAAACAGACACCCTGTAAAAAGTCTCTTCGATTTGGCTGCACTTTCTGATCCAAAATCTTAAGAGGCCCGAGACGGTACAGCACACTTCATTTCGCGCAAGTGCAATGCGGCACCCCCTTGTAAATCAAGCTGAAGTGCATCACGGAACGAGCTTTGTCGTGGGAACAAAACGTTTTCAAGAAACATGGGCTTATCTCAAATGAGGGTATACCCCCCCCCCCCCCCTTTTTTTTTAAATCGTAATAATAGCTCTTGCCGGGAAGTACTACACTGTGCGAGCAGAATAGTGGACCTGGGTGCTATTTTTTATATTAGTCATAAAACGGGTTCCAAGTGACAACCATATAATCTAAAGTGATATTAGAGCGTTACGATTCTTACTAATACGTCCTGACAACCGTTCAGGCATCAAAATTTTACCTCTAATTTTTATGCCAGCTGGAACTGCGGTACAATTGAAAAGGGGGGTTCATATAAGTTGTGCTCCACGAATCAACTATAACTGCACTATGTCGTCACCTGTCACCGAGAGCCTGCATGACCTCTGATTCTGAACTTCCAAAGTAGCGAGTTCATGAGAACAGCGAAACGATGCTGGACTTGCCTTGGACGAAGTGGAAGTGAAAAGTGTGGGGCAGGTGGTGTTCCGAGCACCATCAGATCAAGGATAAGTGCTGATGAGAGAGAGAGAGAGAAATATTTTAATGAAAAGCTGGAGATGTTTGCCTGGTTAATCGCCAGACATGCTATACTCTAGGTGCTGGGTGATGAACAATCGCATAAAGTGCAGTCAAATCGAGGACACGGCAAAAAAAGAAGTGCGCTGTTAATGGTAAATCAATCAGTTATGCGGGATCTCGCAAGGGGCAGATAAGGGTTGTTAATGGAAAAAGTGGCATCCACCCGTATGGATGGCAATATTTCCCTTTCACAACCCTCCACCTTGCTGCATTCAAAACTGATTTGCCATATTCATTGGAATGCACTTTGAATGCAGTTGAATGCAGTGGAATGTCATATTCAGTTGAATTCAGTTGGAGCCCGGACCGTTGGTCGCGGGCTCAAACCCCGCACCAGGACGAATTTTTCGTCAACCATGAAGCTTTTATTTCTGTGAAATTCCTATGGATTTCCTTGTAGCGTTGGGCTGCAAGTGGGTGGACATGTAATTTTTTTCCCCTTCACGTGCTGTTAACTTTTAACTTTGTTTGAAAATTAGAACTGCGAGTCGGGTGCAAACTTCGAACAACGACGTTTCCAAGGCAGAACCACGGGAAATCGACGTCACGCCACTTCGGAGCCCGTTACTGGTCCTTCAGCAAAAGCAATGGCGCGGGCGGGATGACGTAGTACACGTGCGTAGATCTTGGGCAGATTAACTCCCCAGTGTCGTGTTTATCCCATGTCGCGTCGTCTGAATATGCAGTGATTTTGGCCGTAATCGTGCGGTTAATAACATTTCCGTGGCGGTAATTATATTTTTATTTATCTCCAGATGCTTCAGGCCCTGCACGGGCCCATGCAGGAGCGTATACAAAAAATACAAACAGACAATAAAGGTTAATGCATTGAATAGCTTGGCATAATCGAAAAAGCAAAATAATAAACAAGTACATAAATCGAAAGACAGCAATGGGCTGTACGTATATTGTTGTGATACTGGAGATTTACCCTCAAATCACCGTATATTTCGAAGTCAGTCACTTACATCAAGAAAACTAATATTTCCAATATGATGAGTAAATGAAGCCAAAGAGACATAGTTCACTGCTTCTTCAGATAACGCATTCCAATAAAAAAAAAATTTGCACGAGGAAAGAGAGAGAACTTACGGACATTGAGGTGTCTAACTGGTTGCCTAAAAGTTTTACCGTGATGCGTTCTGGCTGAATGTTTTAAAGGAGGTTGAAGGAAACGCTCCCGTAATAATTTCAAGCCCCCGTGATAAAGCTTGTCAAAAAGAATTTTAATCTGATACTATCTTGCGCTGCTCAAGTTTTTGTATGTTTGCCTTATTGCGTAAATTGGTTACACTAGAACGTCGGGAGTAAACGGAATATATGAAACGCAATGCTAAATTTTGCACTCTTTCGATTCTTTTAATCAAATATTGCTGCCAAGGGCTCCAAATAACGACTGCATACTCCACCTTTGGTCTCACTAGTGCTTTATATACAGTTCGTTTTACTGTAGGAGGAGTATTACGCAGTTTCCTTTTCAAGAACGACAATTTCTGTAGTGCATCAATACAGACGTTTTCAACTTGCGGTTCCCAGCTGAAGTTACTCGTAAGTGTGACGCCTAAATATTTAATATAATCACTTCTCGTGATGGTAGCATTTCCTGAAGAGTAAGTAAAGTGAAGCGGCGTCTTTTTCTTTGTAAACATATTGTAATTTTTTTTTGAAGCATTTATTTTTAATCACCACCTTGTACACCATGCGTCAATTGAGTGTAAATCATTGTTTAGCTTAGTTTAGTCATCTTGGTTTTTTATGGCTGTGTAGTATCGACGGGCGGTGATAATGGACGAGCACTTCGCAGTGGCACTGTGCCGTGTTAGTTTCTCACACCAGCTCCTCCTACACGGGCCGCTCAAGTTGTTTGACCGGTGGTATCACGGTCTCTGCCATTTAGCCAAGGCTTAGCTTCCCCAGGTTGTTTGTTCCGGCGCTGCTGTCAACTGTGGGAAGATTCGGCGTAGGGTGTCCATGCTCACACGTGCCGAAAACACTTCGGCGCCGCTTTATGGTATTCGATAAAACCAACTGCGTTCTGTGTGATCTTTTTCCCCCTCTCTTTTTTAACATGCGTGCCCGGCTATCCAGTCGGGCATGCATGCGAGGAAAGCAGCCCATGGGCAGAGCAGTCCCGCCAGTCGCCCAGTTTCGTGTGCGCACTCGGCCAGCATTTTGCGGCCGTTAGAATGTCCGCAGCAGCAACGCAGTCCGCTGCCCCGGCCGTGTGTGTCAGTGCCCGTGACGCGTCCTTTGCGTGAATATTACGCGGACACAGCGTCAGGGTTCGCTTGTCAGTTGCGCCTGTCAGCCTTGGTTGCCTGTAAGGTCGGGTGGCCCTCGACAAGCCGCACCGTCTTTAGCAGGCGCAGCTGCTGTTACGAAACATTCTTTAATCAGCCACGATGGGCGCGCGAGGACCTTTTCAAGGGCATAAACGGGCGCTCCCTTTCCTGCAGTCCCGAAGCCATTCAAGGTGGGCTCCTCGAATGAGCGTTTCCTCGCAAGCTGGCACGGGATTCCCCGTGAAGAATAATGAAGCCCGAGATGGACGACTGGTGTCGTCCTATCTTCGTCTTCAGCGCAGAAGGCGAAATTCGTAGTGTTCGAATCGGGTTTGCAAAGGAGCTGTACCGTAACTGGCGGTTTCCTGTGCGTGGGTCGCCTGCACTAATGCGTCTCATCAGAGTTGGCTGTTATTTGCTCTTACAATTACATTGTGAGAGCTTCTTTTGTTAATACGGGACGAAAAAGTGTTCATCCTGTCGAAATAGACGTTGTGCGAATGGCCACGTCCAAGACGTGTTTCCGGCTCCCGCAATCACTTCCATCGTACTGTGCCAGAAAACAATGATTTTTTAGATATGTACAATTTTATCTATACGGCACTGTCGCTGTGATGGTGGATCTAGAAACTTCTTATTGAGACGACTATCATTGCGAGACACCGAGTGGTCATGTAACTTGCTCACCTTATAGCTTACTTAGCAGGTTTCGAAGCGAGAAGGAGAAAGAAAAGGAAGGGGAGAGACAGCTGCCTCGCTGCACCTCCAGCATAGGTCGGCACTTTAAGGGACTACTCACTCAAACTCACTCACCACAATTTTTTCAGCCTTCGCACTCACTCACGTTCAAACTCACGTCCACTCACACTCATGAGTACTCACTCACGTTCACACTCACCTCCACTCACACTCATGAGTACTCACTCACGTTCACACTCACCTCCACACACACTCATGAGTACTCACTCATACTCAACTCACCACGTTCAAATGAGTGTGAGTGAGCGTGAGTTGAGTGAACTCATGAGTGAGTGTGCCGAGCTGTCCTCCAGTGTGTCTGACGAGCAACTCGACTTTGTTACGCGAAATGCTAGCACAACATGCTTGAAACTATTACAGGATTTCATTTCATTCATAGGTTTCTTGTGAACTAGTCAATATGGTGATGGTACGCACGCTATCGCTTCAAAGCAATTTTAAGCACTTTTTTATATATTACCGCCATTATATAATGCCGAAGTCTTCTTCAGTTCAATTATTTTGGTTCCTTGTAAGCTAGCACACCGCGACAATGTACAGCGGCCTCAGCGCTGCTATTGCAGTCGCGTTAACTCTGTAACATCACTCGTGCTTTTCCGCGAAGTGATTGGCGAGACAAGTGGGACTCACGATGTGACAGTGAGGGAGAAAAGGGGGAGTGCTCCGACGATGAGTGCGTGTTTAGAAGAATAACAGAAATGTAAAACAGAAAAAAAAATTTAAAAAAAAAACGAGCTTCGGGACACGTGCCACGGGTGGTGAACGTTACATAACCATCATCATCAAGATATCAGCAGCAAAAGACCGCGGCGGCGCATGCGCGATGCGAGTCGGAACGAACCGCGACTCTCGGCCGCGGTGCGGTCACTCCGGTGTTTTTTTTCTTTTCCTAAGTTTCGGAGCAGAAAGGAGGTTATCGAAGGAGGGGGCCGAGGTGTGAAAACGCGGGGCTCACCGAGGAGGTGCACACAACAGCGCGGTGGCGGCGCTCGCGTCGCCCGCGCGCCTTTGAGCGGCGGTTTTCTTCGCGCGGCGGCGCGCCTCCCGAGAACCGTGCGCCGCCGGCTCCTCGCGGCCAGCGTGCTTCTCCGGCCTCACACCTGCGCCCGCCGACGCCGACGCTACCCCATGCGCCTCCGGTGAGTGCGTGCAACTTTGGCACGATGAATCAGCATGCGCGCACTCTCTTCCGCTGCCTACCTTGCGCGCTGAGAAAGAGAGAACTTGTCACGCCTCCTGTACTTAGCACGACGCCTGTCGAGGCCCTGAAACGCGTCCAGAAGCGTCTTGTCCCTTTTGAGAATCGCGACAGTCAGCCTAGGAAACGTGCGGCACTGTAGTCGAATGCATGTTTCGCGCCGACGGCTGTGATGCATGTGACAAATATGCGAGCGATCCGAAAGATTGACGTGTCCTCCGCCTCTTTTTCTCCAGACGCGACGAGTGGGCTTGCGTAACTGACAGCTTCGATGAAGTGTTCGCACGAAGGCATACCGGTTTCCTGCGAGCATTTCGTTCTTTTTTTTTCTTTTTTTTTTTCCCCTTGAAGTTCTCGGCTGGCCCATCTCGTTTGCCGATACATCAGGGGACCGGAGGTTAGCGAATGTACTTTTTCAGACCGAATTTTAGTTAAGTTTACTCGCAGGCTATACAATAACATTTGTATTTGTTTCAGTCATATATATTCTTCTCTTTCACACCGAGTTTAAAAACATTATTTCGCGTAACTGCAGTAAAATATTCGAAATAGGGGCACTGACAATGTGTTTTCATATCTTTGGTTACTATAATATGTGAGCCAACACTGCATTGTGTATTTCTCCCCTGTCTTACGTCATTTCACATTTAGTAGTTCGTATATGCATGACTCAGTCGATCTTCTTGTGTGATTTTGTTGCATTTCCTGTGTGATTTTGCGTAATTTTGGCACAAATGGTATGGAAGTGCTTCCACCAGTTGCGCGTCGTGCGTCACAAAGTGCTGTCCACTTCTTTTTTCTCTCATTTACCTGCAGGCCCGTAGCCAGGAATTTTTTTCGGGGGAGGGGGGGGGGGGGGGCACTTATTGAAGGCCTTGAAAAACCCCTATTCTCATTGTTTATTGTCGGTAAAACACCCCCCCTCCATCCGAATTTCGGGGGGGGGGGGGGGGAGGCTCCTAGGGACCCCCCCTTCCTGACTACGGGCCTGTTTACCTGTATGTTCTCTCAGCAGAGTTTACTGCTGGTACAAGGTGCTATGAACGACAACAGCGCAAATAGAGAGATAGAGGGGGGGGGGGGGGGAGGGGGGCAGAAGTGGGACAGGAAACGCAGATCGTAGATTCTATGGCAGCATCATGCGGCGCGAACCACAACTTCGCGACACATGATTTAGCGCCAACGTTGAACACGCAAAAAGTTCCGTATTCGGTTGCGAACCGGTCTCACAGTTCACGAGGCAGGAAGTTGCGCTTAGCGGGACAATCGCGCACTTCTGCGATTCGTGGTTCGATCTCTGAATGCTCGCCCAAGCTCTTCATGAAAGGAGAGTAGCCGCAAGGTTATGGCACTCATGGAGCAACCATAATGCTGCAGCATCAAGATAGTCGGGAGAAAAAAAAAACGAAGAGTCGTTTTGGTTTTTTTTACAACCACATTGTGAAGCACTGACCACGCTGAAGCACTGTCCAAGCTGTGGTCATATTCTGACAGTAGAAATTTAATGAGATAAATGGTAGCGCAGAAAGCAATCCGCCTTTTTCATGTTCCTGTGCTGCCCCCCTGCAGTTCTGGTAGGGGGGCAGAGCTTTGCGGGATGATCCCAGACAACCGGAATCGCCAGAACAAAAGCCTCCGAGATCGAAATCTGTGCGGAGAATCTACCGAAGCGTTTCGCGACATTCCCGCTAGGGGAAGGGCGCATGCGCAGTGGCACCTTGGGAAAGGAGAATGGAGGCCCTATAGAAGACAAACGCATTTATATTTATCGAATATAAGAATAATAGGGTTTAGCGACTGGCAATAAGCCACAAGAAGAAGAATAGAAGAATGCTCACCAAGAAAAAATTTTTATATATATATTTTTTTTTCACCCTTCGTGAGAGACATAAAATAAAAGTTGTTTAAGAATGGTGCGTCTCAGTTGTCCATTCAGTTCCACGGAACCGACATGCTTGGATTAATAAACAAAGTGTTCCTTCTCGTTGTCGTCTTTGTCATCTTGTCACACCACTGCACTGCTGTGACCTTACTGTGTGGACCCAATTTATCGCAATCATGCATCCACGAAATGTTCTTGTGCTCAAACTGTTTGCAAGAGATTATTTTTTGTCCGCCGAATGACGGCTATTACAAGTTAAAAAGAGTATTGTGGCGAAATTAACGAAAATGTTTCGTTCGCAATCGTATAAGAGCTATTTGCCATTGAACGGGCGTTTTTGGTAATACTTGCAGCATTCCATTAGCAAACACCCACTCCTAGCACGCAACAGTTCTAGCTTGCAACTTTTGTCTTTGAGTACGCGATCTTGGGCTGAATTCTGAAAGGTTTCATTGCGTCAGTGATACGACCATCAACTTGGTAAAATAGTCCGCGCAGGCGAAACTGGGGGGCTGTAGGTAATGGAAGCATAGAATTAGCCGCAGCAGTGGAGAAGGACATTACGTTCAGTGCATATACATAGAAGACTGGTATAAAGCAACTCCTGCGTAATCGGTGTTTTTCCAACGTTATTTCCACACGCGGGAAAATTATGTCCTAAACTTGAATTTCAGAGAGAGAGAGTGAGCATTTTTAATTTAGAAGGCAGCTTAGTCCAGGATGCCTTGATCTCGGGCAGCATCCGGGTCCCTCGCGACCAGCTTTAGCCTATCCTCGAGGTTGGAGTTGGTCGAGGCTCGCTCCCAAAGCTTGTTGGCGCGGCAAGGGCGTATAAATGTCCTCAGCCGAATATTAACGTAGCTTTGGCGCTAAGGGCCGGCAACCACTTACTAAATGCCGTAAAGTGTGTATTCTGTCATAAAGCAGAAAAAACTTGCCGCTAGTATGGAAATTAATCGGAACATGTATTGCGAGTGTAGGGAGGAGAATGAAAAAAGAGTGGCCAAAGACGCGTGCTGGTGAAATGGATCAGAGGAATGTAAGATGTCTGGTGAATAAGAGATTAAGGAGAAAGAGGGAAAGTATGCGATCATATGTCATATCGCTTTATATATAGACGATATGGCATGAAATTGCGTTACTTTACGCATATTTTCTCTTTCTCCTTAATATCATACGCATCAGACACCTTACATTAACTTTACCCTTTTCACCAGCACGCATCCTTTCCTGTCTATCTCCCCTATAGTAAGTCACACGGTTCAGAAGTCAGCAGAAGTCCTTCTCCGACTACGTAGTTACGCCAAGCGTTTGAATCGTTGCGTCAAACACGGCTTGGACCAGGGTCCTACAATTTTTTCCTTCATCAAGGGAATGCGGAGGCGGAGTGAATAATATCAACGTAAGGGGAAGCAAAAGAAATGATTAATTAGCAACGTTTAGCCAGGATATTACGAACAAAATATGTCGAAATTACATGCGAGGTCATGTGAATACTAATTAAGTAATTAAGTACTGGGTGCGTATTTCGCGCACCCTGCAGTTAGAACGTCATATAGAACAAAATAAAATCGAAAACTACTTCGCTTCCTTCTAACTTCTGAGACAAAGCTGAATGCAGTATTAAGTAATCGAAGTTCCCACTTTATGTAACCGGTAGGCTCGTATAAGCAGTGTACCATGCGTCTCTTTCAACAGCCTAGTGGCGCTGCGCTTAGTTTATCGTCGCAGTGGACTGTCACAATAAGCTCTAAGCGTAGCGCCTCTAAACCAAGACAGCACGCCTAACAGCAACATCACTAAAGAAATATTCCATTGCTATGCCATTATGAAAATGCAGGGCGCGTATGCACTGCAGGGACTTTGATCAGAAAAGCAGCGAGCCAATCATAATGACAAATATGTAAAAGATGGCAGTGAAGCATTGACAAAGAGTCGTTAAAAATACAAATATTTGTGATTATTTTTCTTGGCTTTACTATTTAAGAACAATTAGATGACGTGAGTGAATGAACTTTTCTGAAAGGTCAACAGTTGGGCAATTAATTCAACATATCATTAACGGTCTACCACAACGTAAGGTCACCTCATAAAACTTTGTTGATGTATAGTAAAAGCGAACTAGTTTTAGGAAAGAGTATCAGGCCACAATGCAAGTTTGACGTGTTCAGAAATTTCCTGCGGGATGAGGTGCGGTTTATGCTCTAGCAGAGAGGAAGAACTTGCGCGTGCGTGCGTGCGTGTGTGACTCGCCCTCTCCCTTTGCTTCCATTATCATGACAAGAGTATACCTCTGCTATATCTATATACCACGAATCTTGCGGAAGAGATCGAAATGAGGAAGCTGCTGATAAAATTGTCTAAAGTGTCTGTCCTTTTTTTTTTTTTTTTTTTTGCCATCATGTTGTTCATCAGCTCAACTTTCAGCGTTGACTGCTTGCACTGTGTGTGCTCGCTAGATTAACAAGAGCTATTAAATTCCTCTGTGCGAGTGAGCGTCTATTTTCAGCAACTTGAAACCTCGCCGCTGTATACTCATTTGACTTTAACGTGACCGCTTTGCGGAGTAAAGGTCAGCACCTTCTCGAGTTCATATTAGTCTTTTCACTTTCTTTATTTGCGCGCAGCGACGGCGACAATTTTCCAGAGCGGGGAGCATGTCATTTGAGGAGGAACTCTATATTCGGATAATTTATCGCCACGCAGTCTTTAGGGCACGATAAAGAGAAGAAGGGACAGGCCCGACCTTTTTACGCCCGGACCACGGGTTGAAAGGTTGTTGTGGCCGCCTCGTATAGACTCGCTCGCAGCTCATTAGCGAGCGCTCACTGGGCGCCTTGTGTAGCAAACGGGGCCAAGGTCACTGTGAAACAGGCGCATTTCACGGCAAATACGGAACAGAAAGACAGTCTATTGGAAACTTTATACGCGTTTGTGCGGTCGTACGCGCCGTCGCGTTGGGATAAACCCGCGAGCGTGGGATGAGAGACGCTTCGAGGCGCTCGCTTCAATCAGGCAGAGTGCCTACCATCCCGATGATGTTTTAATAAGGGGCCGTCCGTAGTCCCGGTGCGCACAGAGAAAGCTCGCGTCAGCAGCGACGACACCGCCGGACGAGCAGCGCCTGTCAGGTACCGTCGTCCTGCATGCCACCAGCGCGGACCACCGGCGATCGGGGCCAGCGAGATCGATCCCGCGATGTCGTGACGCCAGATGCGGCAAATAAAAATGAACGTCCCCTGTACAACGCAGCCGGCCCCTCCCTTTTGGGCAGGCCCCCCCCCCAAAACGGGACCCGCCGTGCAGCTGATGGATGGAGCTGGCCTTATCGCCCTCTCTCAGCACCGAGTCGACTGCAGCGATGAAATCTTTCGCGCGAAGCCCAATCCTGAACACGAGAACGTACTCGCGTTCGCGCGTACTTTGTTGCATCGGAACCCGCGGTCCGTAGGAGGTGCTGACGTCAGGCTCAGACGCTGAGCCTTGTTGACGGCTGTGCGTGCGCCCCTACTTCCGGCTGCGTCTGACAACGCCTCTAGGCCGCTAAGCCGGGGCCACGCGAAGAGTCTTTAGCCGAGCAACGGGGCTTGCCGCAGAGCTGCCTCGCATGCTGCTTGCACTTCGCCCAGCGCCTTTTTCGCGTGCAGACGAGAGCTTCAGAAAGATGCTTGTTCAGGAATGCATGTAACGCTCCTCAAATCATGGCATTACATAACAGGGATGGGACAGAACTTGTACAACTTATGACAAAAGGTACACAGTTGTAGAAATTATAGCATTAGACCACAGTTATTTGCTTGAACAATACGCCATGATAGAAAATCCCCATTACAAGTTATCAGGAGAAATTTGCACATTTTAAACGACAAGCAATATGCCTCGGCTTCTAGATGACCTCTGAAGTGAGTTTGGGATCTCTTTTACATGAACAATATTATTTATTCTTATTTATTGGCAATGTTTTCCCTATGCGTAATAGTCTACGACACAATACAGAACGGGGCATCGCACCTATACGAACCAAGGAAGCTCTCACGCTAGAACTGTTCGTATATGAGATAAGACATAAGAAAATCCTGATGCCGGACATATCATTAGCGTACGCGGCTGGCCCCTAGCAAAGATCATTTGGAAACCACAAGCTTTGTGAATTCGACCCCAGGGCCCGTATTCAAAAGATTTTATGCAGATTATTTCGTAAGAGAATATTTTAGCCAGGCTGGGCATATCGTAAGGCTGCCGACCAATAACAAGGACCACTTATACGAAATAAAAGCTCAGTGAATTGGTTCCCAGTTCGTTTCGCGTATAAAGTTCTAGCAAGAATCAGCGAAATTTCGGCCACTGTATCTAATGTTGGAAGTCAAAAGGGAGACCCGGACGACGACTCGTTGCCTTGAGGTGGAGCAGACACGCTTGCCGTACACTCTTATTCAGTTCCCAGGCAAAATGCTAGTTATAGCCGGGAAACTAGACGAAAAAAAGGACTGACGTCCTGGCTACATCTAGCACTTTACGCGGGACATGATTAAAAGTGTAGCCTCGGTCATGGCCCCATGGAGCACGTTCGCTGCAGTGATACACATGTGCAAAAACGGGCATGAGGATCCACAATGCGGCGCGGTTGCACTGTGTCCAGTGGGTGGTTACAGCGTTCGTGAAGTCTCCGAAACGCCATCTCCTCTTGGCGAGCGAGCCTGCTAGCGCGGTCGGAACCACTCAGTGGCATGAGTGCACGCTCCGCGGTGCGTCGAGGACATTCCTTTTGGAGCAGCAGCTGTCCGCAGGCGTTTCGGGGAAATTGCGGCACGGCGTGAGATATGGCCAGCGAGCGACTGGCAGAATCCTTCCTTAGCTGCTTATTCTTCGGTCCCGTCTTTGTGCAGAAGATTATCTCATACAACAAAGTTTATCACGTAGGGCACGAAAAAATAGCTAAGTCTAGAGAGCCCTTTCATAACGAATGTGACTTGACAGGTGATCTACATGTCCTGAATTACATAAAGTTGAGCTAGTTGGTACGGATTTATGATCAAAGTGGGACACAAGAGAAGATAAGAAGACAGTATGAACGCCGTTCATGTTTTCTTGGTCGCTTCTCTTGTGTCCGTGTCCGCACGCCTACCTCCTTTTAACATGACTCTACATCTTCAGGCTGAGTTTTTTGGCTCATTCCTGTCAAATCGAAATGAATTGTGTACGCACGCTTTATGGTGCCTTCGCACGGTCAGGGAGCAACGCCCCGAGGCACTGCTTCCTTTCACGTGGCTTTTCGCAGCGCTTCGTATACGCCAGGCGGGCATCGCCTGTTCAACCGCCTTCAAGGAACTCGCTCGTCTGAAAGAAGTTGCGTGTGCTGCCTGACTCAACAAAATCAAGACACGCGCCTGTCTGTTGACTTGAGAAAATTAGCGTTCATGAGTGGTAGTCTTCGCTTTCAGCAGGACGCTCCTGAACTGTGTGAACTGTGTGTTTGCTCGGGCCATATACCCGGTCGCAGCTACTCATGTCCGCGGCACCGAAAACGTAATTAGCTCGAGACCCTAGGAGACCTTTGAGCGGGCATCCAATTTGCTGGGGCTTTTTGTCTTGCACCGACGTCGATCGCCTTGTATCTCCGATCGCCTGCATGCTTTCGAAAGCGTGATCGCGGGTAGTGCTGAACTTTACTGTGCGTTCGAGTGCTAAGAATTTGCAGTGGTCGGGTCCGCTCGCGTCTTTTCTCTTTGTCCATCTGCCGGTGAGTCGATAAATACGTATCGCGCCGAGCGCGTTTCTTGCTTTCGCGATTACCGCTTTGGCCAAATCATCACTTCCGTCTCCATGCCCCGCAATTCTAAGCCTTACTGGATCACCTGCGGGCTTTCGCTCCTAAAATAATAAATTCAAGAACGCTAAACTTATTGCATCACTCAGAGTTCGCTGAAGTTGGGGCCTCAGTTGCATTTCGGAGGGCAACAAAAAGGCATGTAATGGTATACTAGCCTTGTCAATTTAGGGTGGCACTGCTGCGTGGACTTGGCCATCATGTCTTTCCACGCCCCTTGATATAGGCGAAAGTGAAGGCGTTGTGTTTAAAATATGGGGCGCTCGTGATACCGCTGTGAAAGGTGTTTCGGTCCCTTATGCATTCGCCTAAGTCGACTCGAAGGCGAATGCAGTCTTTTTCTTCTCAGTCAGTTGTATTTGTCTCCGCCCCCCCCGACGTCCCCAAAGCTTTCTGCACCTAATGTGGTTTGGCACTGCCTCTAGGATCGGAGGTATATGCGAGATTTTGTGCACCTCGAATGCTTTGCACTACCTCCGGGATCCGCCTAACTTTGACCAAGCGACGACTCCGTGTGATGACAATGACGTCGCAAATTTTGGCGATATCTGACGTCATCATGACGTCACGACGCGATGTCATCGCTCACGTGGGTTTTTACACGGAGCCTTGCGAGGACACATTAGCGAGTCCTTACAATCTCGCAGAGTCTCGTGCAAGTCTCGCGGTCGGGAGCGACAACAAAGCCACTTAAGTCTCTCGCCTTAAAAACAGGTAAAACTGTATGCGCTCAAGCAACGAATTTATTTAGCCGAGTGCCATCGCGAACGCATCAACGCACGCTAGCACTTCCGTTTTCGTACCGTTCGCTCATCGGGCTGTTTCCGGGTTCTGTGAGTGAGAGCAAGATAATGCAAGGAGGTTGAGCTTCAAGAAGTGGCGCCCACGTCCCTGCTGGTCGCCTAACTGCGCCAAGGGAACACTTCCCTCTCCTTGGTGGCTGCAGCGTTCGCGGCCTGAGTTCTTCCGGAGCGACCCACGAAAGTGGTTCCGGCGACGGAGATGCAATGAGCTATACCACCGGGCTGCTTCGGAGCGGCAGCTCTACGGCGACACGACCGCGCACGCCGTGCTCACAACGGCGGCAATGGCCGTTCCAGCGCTGGCGGGAACAATTTCCGGCTCGCGTGGGCCGACGCAGCCCGCGTTCTGAGCACGGCGGCGAGCGCTGCGAACGTTATACACTCGCTGGCAATGCGCGCGCAATGTTCCGGTTTGCGTATTGGACGCACGCTTGGCATGCAGAGAGCGCGTTTTGCTGCTCCGTCTCTTGTTCTTACATGACACTTTGACGCGATTCTAATGACCAGTTTGGCATTGTGGGACTAGTAGTGATTGTGTTTGGATAGTGCTAGGCCAACTGTACTCTGAGAAAATGCATTCACCTGATATGACACAGAGCTAGTTTGATGAGATGAAGGTGACCAAATGTTATTGCTTTTTTCTTTCTCTTCCTTCATCTTCTTACTCATCTCCTGCGTCTTTGTCCTTGCGCCAATAAGGACCATCATTTCATCATCTTCTTCATGTTCACCTACACGATGCATTGGCAAGCTTATGCAGATGCCCTGACAAATGCCGTCACTGCGCTAATAAATTTGCATTTATGTAGACTCCTTCTAAGCCATAACAAGCACTAGAGACGAAATTCTGAACCTGCACTTTTACTCCAACACCGCATCGCCATATTCATAACGACATCACGCATGACATTTTCATAGCCTTACATTAAGCCGCAGGATGGTATACACTGCGCAGAAGAGAACAAAGACAATGACTTATTGCACCTCTGTGAGAGCAGCCATTTCGATGAGTTCTGTTCTCCTTTCATCATTTACCGCTGACGACCGGCCTATCTGGGTGATAACGTAGCTGAAGCTGCATACGGAAATACTGACGAAGCGAAAGAAAAAAAAGAAGAGTCGATCGGGACGGAATAGTTACATCATCTGGGCCTAGCTGTTCAACAAAACTTAAGGAGAAAGTAGCAGCCGATTAAGAAAAAAAAAACGCGGGACGTTTGTCAGAACACATTATCGAAAAATTTAACGACTGCGGGTGAAACGGAGTACTGTACTTTACCAGTTCGCCCTGCATGAGGGTTGTATGGGGTCGAAATTGCAATGAATATGGAGTAGATGGGCAGTTCGCGAAAGATGCCGTCTCTAACTTTTTATTGGCTTTAATTTACCAGAGCGCTGCTGGCAAATTGAAAAGGGCGCGCACGTGTCCAACCAAGCATACACGTTTCCTCACAGATAACACGCCACCTTTTCGTCCCGAACATCATATTGCTAAATTGAGCTTGAAAGACATTGAAAAATAAAGCCAAGCAAGCGAAGTGCAAACTGCGGTAGATCATTCTACTGCGCCAATATTCTCCTTGAGTAGAGATTGGCAGATGAAGGCGGAGGATGGGAGTCAAACTGTTCCACGAGGAAGCGGCTATTTCGAGTCGGTGTGCGCTATTGACTTCGGTCCATGAAGAAGAATAGCGGTTGCCGGCGAAAAAAAAAAAAAAAGCTAATAGAAACTGCAGAGTTCATCTGGCACAAGACACCGGGTCTGTTCATTAAACTCCAATAAGCCCATTAGGAAGGAGCCGGACGAGCCATCTCTGTCGCGCTTCAGGTGTGATTGCTTTCGAGCGCGTGGCGAGAATCTAATTTCTATCCCTGAGCCGAGTGTTTGTGTTCCTATTGTCTCGCTCGCCTTTCGAGGACAATCCGGGGCTCCGGAGTTTTCAATTCTCGAAGCCTTGGCCGGCAGCAGCGCAAAAGTCGGACAAGGTTATACGATGACCGCCAAGTCTTGGTGCACTGGCGAAGGTGTTCCAGAATGTCATGCCTGCCTATACGCACCCGCTATAAAAACGCCTAAAATGTCAGCGTGAATCGAATCACAATGCCGACAAATATTCTTCTCAAGATCACAGAAAGAAGCTCGACATTTCATAGACGCGTCAATTTCGCAAATATTGGCTCTCAGGACGTTCGAAATTAAGCCTCCCTTTTTTGTAGTAGTGTTTCAGCGACAACAATACATTGGTAACCGTGGGCGTAGAAACTCTAGAACGGTCTTCTCGTCGCAAATAAGGCATTTAATTGTGACTTTGTGCGCGCACGCATGGAGTATGGCTTGTTGTTCGGATGAGGTGAGGCCTCAATCGCATTCTCACAATCGCTAGCATGCACAGCACGATTCCGGCAGCCGGTTCTTTTTTGTCGTTGTTGTTGTTATTTTCTATTGAGAAATCTGGCTGGAAGTGCACGCAGTCTACATCCTATTGTTTAAAAGGTCACCGCAAGGCACATTTAGCTGCATGTGGCCGAACGAACAATACATGAGCCCAAATATCGGGGCCGAGCATGGCCGAGACTTCACCAATTGGCGTACTAGATTTCAGATGTCACGTCGAATGACCGTTAGAAATTACGAAAAAAAAAATGCAGAAGGATGCAATATCTTCAAGTGTATGCTGCACTTACTCGAGTAAAGCCTCTTTTTTCTTTAGTTCTGGAACATCGAAAATTAAACTCCCCCGACCGCCTCGTGCGATTAAATTTCCTTGTCTATTAAGATTGATGCAAAGCGCTTCCATTTTCCATTTCAAGCAGTCAACACTCTGGTGTCGTTGCAGCTAGCCGTTTTTATTAAGTCAGTGGAACTGCGCAGTAGTCCATCTCATTATCATAGTGCATATCATATTTACCAAATTCTTAATGTAGTCATGAATTAATGCTTGCGAACGAGGTGGCAGCGACGTCGACTGTATAAAGAGAATAATAATAATAACTGTTGGGGCTTTACGTCCCAAAACCACGATATGATTATGAGGGACGCCGTAGGGGAGGGCTCCGGAAATTTCGACCAATGTGGTGTTCTTTACGTGCGCTGACATTGCACGGTATACGTGCCTCGAGCATTTCGCCTCCATCGAAATGCGACCGCCGCGGCAGAGATCGAACCCGCTACCTTCGGGTCAGCAGCCGAGCACCGTAGCCGCTACACCACTGCGGCATACTGTATAAAGAGGAAGATTACACTGATAGTTCAACGCCGCAAATACAAAAACCCAAGCGCGAAACGCTGCACTGTCGACGGATCGTCGGATGGACTTTTGTCAAAAGGCACCTATTCTCACCACGTATTCGGTGCCAACTGGAGCCGTCAGGGAGGATAGTTTGCAGTTGCCTGTCGTTAACTGAACTAAGCTTAAGTTTACCTTTATTGCGAATATATTTCTCCACAATACTGTGGCGAGCGAAATACTTCATTATGCATATTCTCCGTGGAATTTCTTGCCACAGTTAGCTGGAATAAAAAAATTAGGGCAGCTTCGCACTGGTGGTACCAAGCCTGAAGGAACAGCGGAACTGGGCGGCCTTCCTTAGCATACCAAGCCTAGCCTAGCCAGTTAAGCCTAGATATAGCCACATGAGCATAGAGATGGGTAGTTGAGTCTGGGAAAGCAAAGTTGAATCTAGAAAAGCTAAGCGGAGGCTCTCTCTCTCTATTGACTTCTTTCTATCTAATTCTTCCTTTTTCTTTCTGTCTATCTTTTTTTCGTTCTCTGGCCCATAGCAACGTAGTGATATGTTACCCGTAAATGCTTCTTTTGCGAGCGTTCCTGGATAGCAGAGTGGTTACGACGCTCGCCTTCGGACCGTGGGTACCCGGGTTCAAGTCCTGCCTCGTCAAGATATTTTATTTCGCTTTACTTATTTGTTCTTCTCCACTTCTTCTCTCCCCCCTCCTTTCCTTCCTCCAACGCGTTGCTGAGCGACACGTGGTGATGTCATCGTTTGGCGAGGTTTTTCTGCGCACACCGAACCTCCGGCTTAAAGGGCTCCGCTGTTAGAAAGTCTCTCTCACGAGATCACCTGTAATCGTGACGAACGTACTTTGACTCAGGGTCACATAAGCTCGCGCTTGCAATCTCTTAACGCTCGTTGCCGCCTAGCGAAATTTCTTCTCACGTCTTAAGGATGACCGGCCGAAGCTGCACCTGGATTCGCCACAGGATCGGAGCCTGCACTGGAGCGCCAAGTGCAGCTGAGCCGCCTTGATCGATCTGGCGCACGTCCGCGTGTGCGCACTGCATCGGCCAAGAGGGCCAGCTGCATGCCGGCGCTTTTCCCACAGGCCTGCACGGTTCCCTTCTCCGGAAGCCTATTGTTAGGTGGACTCGGCGCTCCGGCGGGCATGGCTCATTGCCCGTCCGCAATGTACGGGCGCACACTCGCGTGTCGCGGGCAGCCCCCACGTCGGTTCGCGCCCGCGGCTCGGGGGCTGTAATCGGTCGGCGTAAACCCGTCCAGAAAGCCGCGGGGCTTGTCCGGGGCGGCTGTGATGTGACGGGCCAAACTTGGGTTGTCGGATCTCCGGCCGCCGTCGGCTGCAGCGCCGCCTCGGCCGGTGAGTGGACTAAACGCCAGAGCTGCATCTGCTGCTCAAATACAACTTGCGTTTGCCTATTTTCGTCCAAAGAGAAGGTCGAGCTCACTCGGATACACACGAGCGCCAGTGGCTCGAACGGTACTGGCGGCACTTTGACGCTGAGAAGAGAGGACACGTTACCACGCCAGGAGCTTGCATGCCCTGTCGTTATCGGGAGTCACACATTGCATGTTAGTCAGAGGAGTGTGGCTCTAGCTAGGCCTGTTGGTGATCCATGATTAGCAAAGGTAACCGCAAAATCGCGCGGTTACCGAAAAAAATCGCTTCGTATTGTCTCTTTCTGTGTCCCGTGTGCTTTTGCGCTCGCTGCTAATTACATGTTATAGAATTCACGCGGAGGTTAGAAGAGGGGACTGTCTCTTTACGCTACAGTATGCGGATTATTTTAATGCGTACGCAATGTTTAGCTATAGGGTAAGGTGGGACAAAATGCGACAAAAATTTGCAAATAGTGAATATTTTTTTTATTTCACTCGTTACCGTTAAACGTCAATGCAGGAACTTTCCTTTAGGTACAAGGTATGTGCTACATAAATATGACCACGTTGCCACAGTTCAAAAGTTTATTTAAAAGAAATAAAAAATACACCAGATGTCTCATTTTGCCCCAACCTTCGGGGCAAAACGAGACGCGGCGTGGGGAAAAACGAGACAGTGTGAAAAATTTCATTCCCTCAGTTTTTGTTGTAGAACCACTTCAAATTCAATCTGTGAGCCCTCACGCAATCTTCATGAGTCCAATCCTTGCACTCCACGCATTGAATCTAGACAGAACCCGGCTCTGTGTTGCTCCCAGCCTCCTTGCGGATCAAACACCGCCAGTGTTTCTTGTGCTAATGTTGTGTTTTGTTGAACGCTTGCACTTCCATGGATTTTTCAACAATTGGAGGCTAGATATGTTCTGACGTATCTTCTTAGCCTCTTTTTCCCGTTTTGATGCAGAACTTAGCTTTTCGTTTCTTTCAACTTCGTCAGCCGGGCTTCGTGAGACGATGAATTTAAAACTGTGCTAGATTCGAATTTTCTAGCGCTTTTTTTTTTTTAAATTTCGGTATTGGAGAAATGTCATTAAAACTCGATCCCAAGACGTCCTTGTGAATGACTTGACTTGGAGATTCCTCCAATTTTTTTTCATGCGCCCTCTTGAGAGCATCCTTGGGGATGCGGAACAACCTCGATGCAGCGCGAATGGAGGGAGTCCTGTCCTGAACAGCAATCAGTGCTTTTTCCTGTTCGTTTTCCTCCCAGGAAGCTCGATATGATATTCTCTTGTACGCCCGAACCGTCCTGAACAAAGAAATATAATATCTAATGAGTGAAAGTAAATGGTTCACTTAATAAGACACTCTCAAAGGCAATTCGATGCTTTTAGGGGCGAAGCTCCTTAAAGCGGCACCCGAAATGGTTCACTTAATAAGACACTCTCAAAGGCAATTCGATGCTTTTAGGGGCGAAGCTCCTTAAAGCGGCACCCGTTCGTCCCTCGTCGTAGTCGTAGTGCGTAACCAGTCTTACGCTTTGACCTCCAAGGTGGTGCCGGTGGGAGATTTCTCCTGTGCGTTGTTGAACAATAAAAAATTCGCAGCGTGCGCGTTAACTAAAAGCCGAATTCTTCTGTCTCTCATTCCCCATTAGCAGCCATTGGCATTTCTCCTGTGCGTGATTAAACAATAAAAATTTTGTTCAAAACGCCGTTGATTGATGAAATAAACCAACGAAAGACGCCAGATGTTTTCTAAAAGCAAAACGAAAAGACGCCAGATGTTTCTAAAGCAAAACGAAAAGACGCCAGCTGCTTAACGAAAGACGCCAGGTGTTTTCTAAAGCAATGGTTTTATAATCAAAACCATATCGCGATACAGGTTTGTAGTTGACGATGCTCGTTGCCGTCGGTGTGTGCTCGTATGGATAAGGATGCCGCTGCAACCAGTGCAAGAACCACTTAGCTTTACATTTCACCGACCACAAAGCGGTCATAATGAAAGGACAACGGAAACCAGCAATAAAAGTTTGATAAAACATTTAATCAATCGTTTCACGTCATTTTTATCGGGCGAATTAACGGAAGAAATTTCACGGTTTAACCGATGATTACTTCCAGGAGCTTCGCCCAATCTCATCATCATTCACCTCGTGGATCTGCCGTCAATTTTTTTTTTTTGTCGCGTTTTGACCCTCTCATATGCCCGAATAAAAAAAAATGTCCGCTTTGTGCCCGGGCACCAAATGAACTAAACTTCTGGTGCTATGTAGCCGGTAGTATAAAGTAACAAAATAAATACTTACGTTGTTGTACTGACGCCGGACTAGCTTCATGCATGGATCCAAAAATGTGGCCGAGCAGAATTTCGCCCCTTTTTGACGGGTCACGAACACACTGACACCAGCCGCGTAATTTTTCCCGCGCGAACGCTGCGAGAAATCATCGACTTTTACACATAAAAAGGTGGACAACTACCAGCACCTAACGCTGAAATATAGATACAAAGAAAAGTACTTTTTGTATTAGCTATAGAGGTCGGCAAAGTCAAAATGTCGCGTTTTGCTCCGCTTAGTCCGTCGCTCCTCCCGCGTCCCACACCACCACAGCGCATGCGCGTCTCTTCTCTCTCTCCTCTCCTACGCTCAACCCCTTTCTCTCCTCTCGGAATACTCTACTCTACGGAGCGGCGCCCGCGTCCTACACCCCCCACAGCGCATGCGCGTCCCCTCCCCCCTCTCTCTCCTCTCGTAAGCTCACCCCCCTTTCTCTCTAGGAATCCTCTACTCTACGGAGCGGCCCCCCGCGTCCCACACCCCGACAGCGCATGCGCGTCCCCTCCCCCCTATCTCTCCTCTCCTACGCTCACCCCCTTTCTCTACTCTGGGATTCGTCTACTCTACGGAACGGCGCTCGCGTCCCACAGCGCATGCGCGTCCTCTCCTCCTCTCTCCTACACTCACCCCCCTTTCTCTGCTGTAGGAATCCTCTACTCTACGGAGCGGCGCCCGCGTCCGACATCCCCACAGCGCATGCGCGTCCTCTCCCCCCTCTCTCCTACGCTCACCCCCCTTTCTCTACTCGAGGAATCCCCTACTCTACGGAGCGGCTCCCGCGTCCCACACCCCCCACAGCGCATACGGGTCCCCTCTCTCTCTCCCCTCCTACGGTTCTCTCCTCTAGGAATCCTCTACGGAGCGGCGCGCGACAGCTGCATACTCCGCTGGGGGCACCACGGTAGTTCCGCGGTATAAAAATGACGGAGCGGGCCTCATTCTCTCTGCTGTGCAGCGCCGCGATGAGCGCCCGGGCCGCTGCCGCGAAACGAGAGCGGCGACGTTTCTCCCGCTCAAGCTAACCATCTCCCCGCTGTTTCGCATCCACACATGGTTCCCTTTAGCGGGAGATGGGGAAGTTTTTTCACGCTGTGTTTTATAACAAAACTGTGCCAAAAAGTTCAACTTCAGTTTATTTTTGTAGGTGATGACATCTTTCGCGACACTTCAAGCGTGGCACGACTTCGACAGCACCCCCCTCCCGGCCCCCCTGGCGTGATAGCCCCTCCCTCGCCTTTGAATGCGTCTTGGCTTGACCTTCTTTCTTCTTCTCTACCACCTCACGTGTTTTAATGTTACTTTCTAGCCGTTCTAACCACGTAACACGTTCTCCATGCTCTGGGATCTTTCGAAGCTGATGTGAGCTGCATCCTTTCGCGCCACTAACTTCGACAACTTTACACCAACTAGCCCAACATTATCATTTGTTTTCTGGGACCTGCGTACATGCTTTGTCGTTGATCTTTTATAAATATCACAAGCTGTCTATGACATCCGTCCGCAAAAAAGCTTATTGTGTGGCAGTATACATCGTCACACCTTGGAGAGTTCATCATATGACCCGTAGTTAAGGATCTAACGGACGCTCAGGCGGTGAGAACTATTGCGCATCAACGCATAACACACGGAATCGGACAGGGACGCGGACACCTCACTGTGCGCTGGTATGTTGCAGCGCAATAACAACGAGCCGAAATGTGGGTCACTCTTTCAACGCGCGTGCCACTTCCCTTCGAAAGTCTTGGTCCGAACTCTCCGTATGAACTCATTGTTCTGCACACATTTGTTTTACTATGCTCCGCATGGAGCCCTTCCACGTTCCCGTTTTCGCCTGCATGCGCCTAGCTTGCTTGAGCTACGTTTCTATGGCGCCCAGGAGTTAAGCTGTTTTGGAGGTGGCAGCAGCGAGGATTTCGCCACTGCGGAGTAATTTCAAGTTTACGAACACTTCGGGGGAGGCACGCGCGCTCTTTCGGCTTTGTTTTCTTGGCAAGGAAGTGAGCATGAAAGTTGTGTGCTATTCGCACGCAGCAATTGGGAGTGACATGAGCGGCTTAAATTTTCGTAATTAGTAACCCTATATACAGCTTTCGGCAAGAACGTACCCGCCGGTATGTTTGTTGTGACAACATTCTGGGCTCTCCCAGCAGGCTCTCTGCCCAATCGGGGCTGGCCCCGGATGAGCTCCCAGCGGCGGCCCGCGCGGTCTTCTTCGCACAGTAGTGCAGGCGGAGGTGAGCTTTTGTTGGCCCAATTCCAGCACGCTTTCATTCTCACGTGCGCTCGCAGGCCAAGGTCCTGGCACGCTAAGCCCGAGCAACGACGCGCTGTCCGTTTGTTCCCCCCGGCGGCCAAGTTCAGTAAAGGGAGGCTCTTTCCGGGCGATGATTAAGGAACGCCGCACAGCTGGGGCCGCCGGCGGCGCTCCAAATTGGAGCACACTCCGGCCGAAGGTCAATGCCAGCGCCCGAACCCGCGGGCCGGACTCTCGGACGTGCCGCAGGTGCGATGGGTTCCCTGAAGGCGCTGCAATGGGGGGCGTCGAAGGGTTGGGTCCGAGGACGAGTGTTATTTGAGGTCCGGCGGACCCTCTTAATTGCTGCCACGCCGGCGATTACCCGCGGCGCGTCGACTAATCGGTCCCGCGTGCGGCTGCGCGTGACAGTGCATGCGGGACTTGCGCACCTTCCGCGGCTCCTTTAAGGCCCGCTGGTCGTAATGAGGCCGCCGTCTACGAGGGGCCCAGGGTGGTTCCTGCAGCAAGAACTTTGTTGGTGTGCCCAGTTCGTACGGACTCTGCCGTGACAATGCGTTGTGATGAACGTCCTCGTGTTCGACTCCGAGCGAGCCTCGGGAGACAGAGGAGCTTCCGCGGCGAAAAGCGAGATTTTCCGATGTCGTACAAGAAAGCTCTTGCGTCTGCTCTAATCAGGTACATTGTAGCGTCGCCTTCCTGTCACTTGTTGTTGTTCTCAGCCTGAGGAAACAAAGCTAGCGAACCCCGTTATCTACAGCTTGAACGAATCAGCACCGCTAGGTTGTACCTGAATGACATTCGTGGACGCTATTGTGGACTTTCTTTTTTTTTTTTTTTTTTTTCGCTTTCAGGAGGGTGGTACATATCCTATGTGAAGGGAGCGCGGAGAGTGTACAATGATGTAAGTTGGGACAAGGTGTGCCGTTAGTTGACTTTTTTTTTCTCTGCGCAGCTGCGAGATCTGGTGGTGAACGGCGACCTGTTGTGCTCCAAAGAGGAGGCAGCCGTGTTAGCGGGCGTCCAGCTCCGCATTGAAGAAACCTGGCCCAGCAACGCACGCACGCATCATGCCCTCGGCTCCGAGCAGCTCGGAAAGCTTGTCCCCATCACCGAAGACGCCAAGGTCAGTCACGGGATCTTTTGCGGGGCTTCATACGGAGCGCGTTAGGCGAACAGCAATGACGTGTTACAGAAGTAAAGGAACATCGCGAGAAACAAAAGTGTGATAGATGTTTGGCTTCTGCAATGGTAGCCAGTTCACTTCGAAGCATTTACGCTTCTGTATGGAAGCTTGTAGCCTCAGGAATATACTCGAAATAACAGTGCAGGTATGAACTCCATTTTCAACTTCCATTCGAAGTGCATCATGAACAATGAGTACCTTGAAAAATAAGACCTAGGAAATTGATTGCTTGGGGGAGGGTTATACGAATGCGAAAAATTCGCTCATTAGCAGACGAACTTATTTTACGCCAGAAATGATACGCAAGCAATGAGCAACAAGCTAGAAAAGGGCAAACACAATATTTATGTGTTTATTAATTATATTTCTTGTAATCGCCTGTCGAACTGTATCAACAAAATGTAGGCAATATTTTCTTTTTCGTAATCAAAACTTCAAAAATATGTTGCAAGCAAGCACGTATGCCCTTCTCGAGGTTGTCAGTTTTGGCTTGTCTCTTAGAATATTCATTGTAATCGATCACTTCGCTACCTCTTGACAAGCAGTCAACTTGACTAACAGCGCACAGCACTATATACAAAAGACACATCGCCGTTCCTATGTCCGTTATCGTGTCCTGTTCCCTGTCCACTGTTTTCCCTCAACTTGTGACGCTAAGCACGAGAATGCGAGTTCCGCTCCCAGGCCACAGGTGCCGCATTTCGATGGAGGCAAATTGAGAAAACGTTCCGTGTACTATAGATGTAGCGGCACGTTAAAGAACGTCAGTTGGTCAAAATCCATCCGCATTCCCCTACTATGGGCTTGCCTCACAATTACATCGTGGTTTTGCGTCTAAAACTTCAGAATTTCTTTGTTATGTAGTTTTGAAAAGTTCCCTTCACCATGTTTGGCCATTGCAAATGAAGAAGCGTGACGACGTATTGGTGGTGATCGTGCGTGCAATATATGACACGCCTGAGCGGCGTTAAACAGGAGGCCACGCGCCCTCACTGTCGACAATTAATTAACATCTGGGGTTTTAATTACGCGCCAAAACCACGATACGATTACGAGGCACGACGTAGTGGGGAATTCTGAGTTATTTTGACCACATGATGTTCTTTGACGTGCGACTAAATGTAAGTACACGGGTGTTATTTGATTTTGCCCCTGTCGCAATGCGGCCGTCGTGGCCGGGAACCGAACCCGCGACCTCGAGGCTAGCAGCTCAAGACCTGAGCCTGCTGAGCTACCACGGCAGGTCTCCATCTCGAGGGAGACGCGCTTGGAGAGAGAGAGTGATACCTTGGAACGTGACTGAGCACGGACCACGCGTCAGGTTCTTCATCGATTGCCGAGCGCCCAATGCACTAAGCAAAGTAGAAAGGGAAGAAACAATAAAAAAACTAAAGGAACTTGGTAGGGATTCATCGCGAAAGACAGTGAGTGTTGTTTGTGTTGTGTGGTTCTCGTCTCTGGTGTCCTTGTTTGCAGTCATTACCTTCTTTCACGAGAAGGGATGTGGGATGCCTTACGTGAACGTGATGGGTTCGCGTGAGGAGGCCGGCTCTGGCAATGAATAAGCTCGTCTCGTGAAGGCTTGGTAACAGTGAAGTTGAAGTTTCTTAACTTCTCCGATAATGAATTGATTCGAAAAATTCATTTCGTCAAAGCCTCCCTTGACGGCGCTTTACAATTCAATCTGCAATCAAAATTTTCAGTGAGCCCTGGCGAGTCGCAATTGACGTACAGATGACGTGGTACGTATGCACTTTGAAACAAGTCTTTATGCCCTCTGGGGCGCAATCTTATGCGCGCGCATATGTGCTACAATTATGTTTCAATATGATACTCGAGGATCAGCCATAGTAAGTAAGCGTAACGTTACAAAATCGAGTAGAATGCTGTGGGCCATCAGCCAGGCTAGCATCTCCAGCTTCTTAAGATGTTATCATTCTTTGTAATATATAAAATGACACTGCGGTGCAGAGACGTGAAGAGGGGCACCTGTAACATTTCGTATGCCTCTCGCTAAAGTGCAGTTTAAAGTCTTCAATGGTCGCATCTGCAGGACAAACAATGCAGGAATGGACGCTTTTCGTCTTGCAGCAGAACACCTGTGGTGATCACATCACGATATTATCGCTTCATTGTGCGGCAAGCGTGGTTCCTGAGATGTGCATTCGCTGTTCTGTGCTACGCCTTCGCATGTACGATTTTGCAGATGTTGTCCCTTGATGTTTTTCTTACTTATTCTTTCCTGCTAATGGCTCGAGCGTTCGGCAGGGAGATCTGAGTACTGCAAAGAAGTTATGGGATTTTAGTTAACATTATTGCTCTTGTCGCTGTGAGAAGCGTTCAGCAAAGGGATGTGTTTCATTCTTTTATAAAGCTTGGTGGGCTGCAACCTTTGCTGGTCAGATATTGCGTATCTGGGTCAGATATCGTACGTGTTAACTGCAGTGTGGAAAGTCCACGAAATCTCTGTTTGCGCCGCTAATGCGCCATCATAACTTGATTATTACACCCTTAAAACCATCCTGATGGTTTTAAGGGTGTCATGCCTATCAGTGTTTTCTGTATCATTGAAATAAAGACACTGATTCTAATTATCAGAGCAAACTTATTTTATTTCGCCTATGGTCGTTGTTTGTCTCAATGTGAGGGTGTGACTATCTGAAAATCCAAGCGGTGTCGGCAATGCGAAGCTACCGGTAAGTTTGGTTTTTACCAGACAAGCTTCGTCCCCCCTTTTTGTTTAACTTTATGCTGATGCCTGTAGCGAAAGCCTCATATTCGTTGATAATATTTTAGAGGCTCGTAATTAAGGTTCTTCAATTCAAGAGGCTCAGACGTCATGAAGTTTCCTGTCTAGTTTGAGATCAACCTGAGCTTACTAAGAGCATCGTTTGAAATAATATCCAAAGTATGCCGGAACTAATCAGAAGCTGCAACCTGACCGGACCTCCCTCGTTTGAATCGAGAGTTCAACCTTGGCTCCCAAAGAAGGCCCATTGTGAGCGCGGTCACGTATGGTGCCTCCTTGCTTCGCCTTTCAGAGCCTCGAGTTCGACGGAAACAGGTCTGCCGTGACTAATGCGGCATTCCAGTCGAGTATCCGGAAACTTCGAGCGCGTGAGAACCAGCGCTCACTGATTGCGTCGGGGCACGTTCTATAGCAACATTAACCGGCCTGTCCGGAATTAGTATTCCAGCCGCAGAGCGTTCCTAGTTACTCCATCAAAAATCACCGATCCAGCTAAACAGCTGCAACAGAACATGAATGAGTGCGCTCGTCTCTGCTATATGACGAGGCTGCCAATTTATTCTTCTTTCAGACCCTCTTTGGGCATCGCCGACAAGTCGCTCTATAGCGGAGGCTGTAGCCAATAAATCTGCGAGGGCCCTTCTGTGCCCTGTTGGGCGTCGTGCTCCTGGCGGCTACCTTCATGAAATGAGAAAATTATAGCCACTCACCTGGCGCTATTCGCTTGCGTAGTGTTATCAGCGAACGTTGATGAAGCGTTGATTTTGATACGGGCACCAGAGCAGCCTCTCACAAAGATTTCTTCACGCGCGTGCCACGATAGTTATAAGTTCAAATCGGTCAAGGTCGTGAGTAAATGAACGAACTTTAAGCCCAACATGTTTGTCCCGACGTAGGGTTCATTGTATGCGTCCCCCCATAAACACTGTAGTTCGCGCTTTCTTTTTTTTTTTTTCAGTAAACTACCGGTTTCCGGCAACGCTCGTATATACGCGGCCTCTTGCGTAATCGCATTGAAAGGGGAGGGGGTTGCAATCTTGTCGCCGGTTCCATATCACCAATGGACTGGTTGTTTTGCTCGCCACTAGATGACGCGAATAGAGGCTGTGGTTGCTCTCGCTCCCGCTTGAACGCGCTGCAAGCAGCCGCAGGCTCCGCAGGCCACGCGCTTGCGTGTTCCCTTTCATAAAAATTGACAGTGTACAGGCGAGCACCCGCTCACCTTTCCGGCTTTTATTTTTTCTTCTCTTGCACGATTGTAAGAAGGAACTCTTGTGCATGCGCAGTAGCCCCACTTAAAAAACTAGATGACGGTCTCCACTTTCACCGCTCGCGGTAGCAAATCTTTCCACACTCTGCTTGCGTACGTCCTGTGTTGGTGCGCACCGCCGTGAATCACGGGCAGGAGATTGCAGGGAACACCATTGTGCGTGACCGTTGATCCGGGTCGGTCTCGGTTGATTAGTTGCTCGTGGTAGCCACCGATCTAATGGGAAAGCGCTTTGATGTAGAGTCGCTTCAATCATTTGGTGACCACGGCGCTGAACAAAGTAGTGTTCTTTCGGCACTTGCGCCCCACCACCACGGCGATCTCAATTCACCGGCGCGTTTTACGGCCCATTCTACCTCGTGATTAGAAATAGGGGAATGAAAGGATAATTGCTGCTGACCAAAATTTTGTCTGTTAGAAACAAGAGGCCGAATTCGACAAACCTTGTCGAGCGCAAATGTTTCTTGGCACTGGTTAGGTGCCTTCTCTAATGATACGCCCAGCATCAGGATTGGCCGAAAATATTTATCTTACGAAGAATTCTATTGTACGAGCTTCTTGTGGAAATCGGTTGAGGGACTGAATTCTCAAGGCTTCTTTTTGTTCGCAACTGTCAGCCGCCTGCGGTAATGATATGTCCTGCATGAGCACTGGCTAAATTTTTCTTTCACCAACAGCACTGCCTACCCGCCACGGTGGTCTAGTGCAGGGTTGCCAGATCCTCGAAGAGAAAAAGAGCCACAAAGTTCAGCAAAGTAGCCAACACAGTAGCCAAATGCCAGCCGTTATTTTATTTTGGAGCCAGAAAAGTAGCCAAACGTGATTTCAGTTTAGCTGAATTATCATCATGTTCTGACACAAAAAAAATACAAAAATATACCTCATAGGAATGTTTATCACATCACAATAGAGTAAAAAAAAGACCACGGGACTTACTGGAGGAGGCATTTATATTCGAAAATTGGCCATTAATGCTGCACCGACAGTCAAGTGTACATATTAGAGTTAACTTTTGCCAGCATGCCCCGCGACACTGTAAATTTAGAGCTTGTAACACCTCTCAGACGTAGTCTAAATTTGATCCTGATGATTGGGAGGAGAAGTTCGTGCGACATTCTATTCCTTAAGAAAACACTCGTTTTTCTTCTGCGTTAGGTATCCCGGTAGGTATATATTTTGATCCAGAATTCCATTGCTGGCATGTACTCACATCCTCAACTGGACGAAGGTGCCGTACTTGCTCGTTAATGCGGTGCTCGGGGCGACCAAATACGTCTTTTGGCAAGGTTTTCAAAGCGTTCATCGCGTTAGCCCCAAAACAGATGACGCGCTCTGCAGTCTGCAGCCAGAGTCAGTGAAAAACAAGACCGGCTGGGCTCTTGGCATTCGTCGCCTCTTCCTTGGGCGTTGCGACGTTAACATTGCGTTGAGTTGGTGGCCACACGTCAGACGATGAGCCCTGATTTCGCCTATATTAGCCTATATTAGCTGTTGATGCCAGTGCGAGAACAATAGCCAAAAAGTAGCCATGTAGCCAACCTCAATTTTTTTGTCGCCGCGGCCTTTTAAAAGTAGCCAATTTGGCGTAAAGTAGCCAGATCTGGCAACCCTGGTCTAGTGGCTATGGTGCTCGACTGCTGTGCTGACTCGCAGGTCGCGGGATCGAATCCCGGCCGCGGCGGCCGCATTTTCGATGGAGGCGAAAATGCTTGAGGCCCATGTACTCAGGTTTAGGTGCACGTTAACAAACCCGAGGTGGTCGAAATTTCCGGACCCCTCCACTACGGCGTCTCTCATAATCATATCGTGGTTTTGGGACGTTAAACCGCAACAATTATTAACAGCACTGCCCCAAATTTTCTTTTCTGTGTACACCGTCTTGTACGCAAAGTTGCCTTCGTCCTCAAAAAATCCCCTACGTCGACGTTTCCATAGCATGGCGCCCGCCTGAATTGGTGTTTGCAGTTCTGCGCTAAGTGTGAAGGGTCTTGGACATTAAACGAAACATACCACATAAAATTTGTGGCCTGCGCGGTGCAGGGTTTCGTGTTCTGTAGAATCAAAATAGAGACCATTTGTACGCATCGGCATTTGCTTTCATAGCGCTTAATTAACCACTTCCGCGTAGTCAAAATCCATCCTGATCCACCCACTATATACGGCGTACCTCACAAAAATGTTGTGCTATTAGTACATGACACCCCGTAATTCCTAACTGACCAAATCACGCAAGTGTGGCTTCACACAGGTTTCAACAGGCGGGTCAGATGTAATTTTCTCTTTCTATCGCTGATTAGAAAGCTTCCCGTGAGATGTTAAGTTGTACATGCTCCTGTTGTCATAAGGACAGGTGTGATATGGTAGGGAGCTGCAATTTCTCACATGGCGTCTGTATTTATCACTGCAAGCTCGGCCCGCTGTCGAGCAATGTAATTTATTTGACGTATCACGGTGTGAAACTCCAGGACAGGATGAAGGAAGCCGCGAACTGCCTCAGTGCTGGTTCGCAGACACCTCCAGTTGCCACTCGTGCAACAGTCGCGAAACAATCGAACATCTACTCTGTTTCTGGGATCGTTTTGCGAGCGAACGCAACGTTATACGCAACGAGCTGAACAAACTAGACGAGAGACCGTTTTCGGAAGAGAAGATCCTCGGATCGTGGCTCTACGCGTCGCAGGCCAGCAAAGCGACGTGGGCTTTGATGCTGTTCTTAAAACTGACCAGGTTAAGCGATCGCTTGTACAGGCGTGTAATGGACAGGCGCATATGTACCCTGACGGTGCTTTCTTTCTTTCTTTCTTTCTTTCTTTCTTTCCTTCTCTCTTTCTTTCTTTCTTTCTTTCTTTCTTTCTTTCTTTCTTTCTTTCTTTCTTTCTTTTAATCCCTTCATTCCTTCCCCCCCCAGTGTAGGGTAGCAAACCGGACGTGCGTCTGGTTAAACTCCCTGCCTTTCCTTCCTTCCTTCTCCTCTTCCTAATGGTACAGACTGCTAAGCAAGTGACCCCTTTCCGATGTTTATTTATTTATTTATTTATTTATTTATTTATTTATTTATTTATTTATTTATTCTTTCAGATTCGCTCGGGCACTTTCGACTGTAAAGCCAGCACATCCTTTTCTGTGAAGTGAAACGCCGGCGCGCAACGGCAGAACACCGTCGCCCTCGCTTCGACTTTTCTTTGACCTTTCTTATACCATGGTAATCTGTCCAGTCACTATAGTTCATTCTTGGAAGCGATGATCCCGAAGCAGCAGTTTCGCGCACAAAAGTGCGAGGACACTTTCGCAGTGTCTTAAGTAGACAGACATGAATGACTGTCGAGTGGCACGCACGATGGAGCGCGAACTTACGGTGCGTAGGTTTCGTTGGTTTCCCAACCTTTTCTTCTTTCCTCCCCTTCAGTTTACTTAATATTCATTGCTTTCGTGTGTGCGGTATTTTCCCGAACGTTTCTGAAGCGCCTCCGAATTATATGCAGAATACGTTGCCTTGACGTGACGCCGTAGTTATCAAACTGAAATAGTAAGTAAGAGATAGTGGAAGGCATCGAGCTCGGTTTATTGCCACAGCGCACGGCTCTTCTTCACCAGGATAGTCTCACGGATAGAATTCTTATGATCGGAGTTCACTTTACGGGCCTTGGGTGCCACCTTTTATTTTACACAAAAGGATCTTGCGCTATAATTGCTCATGAGACTTCAGTCAGTCTTGATGTACGACATATTGGCATAGCCGGCGGACCAATAGCAAAAAAAAAAAAAAAAAAAAGAAACACTTACGAAAAAGGAGTTATGTGATTCCGGCACTTCGTTCCGAGTGAATTATTATCGCATTTGGCTAAATCTTTTTTTTTTTTTTTTTAGTGGTTAATGAGAATCTACTGAATCGAGTGCTGAATTCCCATTTGGAGAATGCCGATGCACCTATTAACAAAGGGGGAGAAAACACTGGAGGCTGTGAAACGAAGTCACTATGAAGGGAGGCGTGGTGATAGAACTTGTTGAATAAAGTCGAGAGAAAAAATTGTTAAACGAGATACTCTGTTGGAAGGGATAAATTGACTTTGATAGAAGAAGAAGCTATGGGAGGATTCCTGTGTACGCGCAAAACTTGAAGTTTAATAATGTTTAGTTCAACTAACCAGGTCACTACACCAATCACCCACCTAGTCCAGATCAGATTGAAGAGTAGTAGAGTCGTCGCTCGCAGTTATTTAACGATATATAGCGAAATCGTCAGCAAGCAAGTGAATGTGAGAAATCAGGAGAGAAGGTAGGTCGTTAATATAGATTAGAAAAAGTAGGGGTCCTAGTACTCATATTTGAGGCACTCCGGAGAGAACCTCGGTCAACGGCGAGCCGTGATTATTAGCAGTAACAAAGCAACGGAGGATAGTGCGAAAAACTTAATACATTTCAGTACATTATTGCAGAGGTTTAAAAGACTTAGCCTGAAAAGGAGAAGTTTGTGGCAAACCTTCTCAAACGCTTTACTGAAATAAAAAAAAAAAGCAGTACATGAGGCACGATTTAATATACCGGGTGTTTCAAGAAATGTGTCGAAAATCCTCAAAAATCAGGCAAATGCGATATTTGTTCGATGCCTTCATAATTACTTCTTCTGTAGCCGCAGGCCATGTTAAGATGTCTAAAGACATCAATTGGGGCGGTAATTAAGAAAGTTAGATTAATTAGCTTTTTAATTAGCCGAATTAGGTGGTTATGTCTAATGGGAGAATTGAAGTCGTTCATAAGAAGGACCCATTGCATCTTTGATATTTAGAAAAAAACGGTCTTTAGTAATAATTGCGAAGTAATGAAATTCACACAAATTCAGCGGCGAAACAGAAACCGAAACGCGGAAGAGCGCAAATACCATATTCTTCTGCGTCATCCAGAATGAGTGAGCGTCGTTATATCAACCATCAACCGACTTCGTTGTGTGGATGTGCGGGCTGCGCTTGCAATTATAGCACGTATGATGCATACGTTAACGAACGCAGAAGAACTATACGCCTCTGTAACCGTTGTCTTGAACAGTGACGTCGTCCTGGCCGTCTGCTTGTGGCGCTCATCGGTGCTTCGGTTTCGCCGTGGAATTTCATGACGTCACAATAGTTACTAAAGGCCGCTTTTTCTACGCCTCAAAGCTGCGATGGGTTCTTCGCATTGAGAACTTCAATTCTCCCATTTGACATAACCGCCTAACTCCACTAATTAGAGGGTAATTAATTTAACTTTCTTAACTACGGTCCCAAATGATGTCTTTACCATCTTAAAATACCTACGGCTACAGGAGAAGTAACTGCGAAGGCACCGAACAAATATCGCATTTCCCTGATTTTTTGAGGATTTTTGACACATTTCTTGAAACACCTAGTGTACAGTATAGTACATGAACAAAAGACGTGGGTTGTAATTTTTCATTAGTTTTTATTCAGAAAAGGCATGCTAAGCTGAGGTGAAAAGTGTGAAGAAAGTTCATAAGAATAATCTTTGTAAAAATTGCGAGTTTACAACAGGTGCTAGTAAAAGAGATCGGACGGTAATTCAAGGGTGATTTTTTTTTTACCGAACGTGTGCAGCGGAACCATCTTTCCTATTTGCCATTACGAAGGCAGAGTAGATGTGTTTAATGATTGCTGAAGATTATAGCCAGTATTATCGAACTCCGAACGAATTAAAAAAGTTGCTGTTAATACCGTGAAAAGCGGGAGCTCAATTTAAAGGCAAGCTATCATCAAGCCTATCAATACCAGAAGAATGAACAGTTATGGGAATCCACGATAGGACAGTTGTAGGGTTTAGTTCGCGGTGGGTGAATATTGGATGAAACCACAAAATTATTTGTGAATGTATCGTTAAGGGCGACGCCCTCGTTACAAACGTTACAATTTTCAAGGTGCGAGACGCGTATAGCATATAACAAGGTAATCATACATTATTCGATGAAGCTATATAATCATTCATTCTATAAGGCGCTAGCTCGGTAATCATATCCCCCCGTATGAATCCGTGCGGGCGTGCGGAGTGTCAGATCATCGCTTGAACTGTATTCTCCCGCAACGTCAGCCACCGCGGAAAACATTATACCGTCATTGTGGCTTCGCTTCACGGCTCCGATTTTCCTTTGGCATAACTGAGTGCCACGCTATCCGGCCACGGGAGTCTAATGTCACCCTCGCTGAGACACGTTCGCCTGGCGCGTCTCGTTACACTGTCGCTCTTGTTCCCCAGGTGTCGCCAGCGTCTCATATAACGAATTCGATCCGGTGGTTCGCTTCACACGCGTGGCACCCCTGTGTTCGCTTTGAAAGTCTTTCTTTCTTTCTTTCTTTCTTTCTTTTACGGTGCCTGCGAAGCTTCAGTGCTTCAGTTGCTTCAGTCGTACGAACAGGAACATGTGCGGCTATGAGTGTGGAATACCTCTCTCCTTGTCGGACAGCTAGTTGTCTCGCAAATGGGGAATACATGTTTGAACAGACGGAATATGCGACAAATTGTTTTAAGTGAAGGTAAAGGCTGCTGCGATGACTGGAAGCGATAGTGAGGCTGATTATTAACATTAATTTCTCGCTGGCAGGGGAGTGTTGTCGGTGGGTGCGCAGCTCAATTGGTCAGTTTTGTTCCGAGAAAAGCTTTTAGGGAGTTCATTTTCCTTGCTTTTTCAGGATAAGACTGAGGCGGTTGTTATCGCTAAATTCGTGCTTGAAACAAGGATGGATGGATCTTCGATAGCCCTCCGAGTTATACACGTCTTAAACATATGATGGCCGAAGAAGGGCTTCAGGGGCTGAACTCGCACAGCCTTGGTTAATGAGTATCCCTGCCTTTCCGCATTACTTTTCTTTCTCTCTCTCTCTCTTTGCCATGGATATGCCCAGCATCACAATTGGCTCGAAATTTTTCTCTCTTCGATGGAGGCGAAATGCTAGAGGCCCGTGTGCTGTTCGATGTCAATGCCCGCTAAAGAACCTCAGATGGTCGAAATTTCCGGAGCCCCCCACAACGGCGTCCCTGATAAGCATATCGTGGTTTTGGAACTTAAAACCCCAGATTATATTGTTATTATCGAAATTTCTCTAATGAATGATTCTAGCGTAGGGCGCTTTTGTGAACGCGAGTCCAGCTCTACAGTTAATAAGTCTTGCCTATCGGTTGAGGAAAACTAGCAAAGACGTACACGCAGGAATGGCGCACGAACGTATGTCCCTATGTGTACGCCCTTTTTAGCTTTAATGCACCCGAACAGTTACTTTAATCGAACGTTGCTCATAAGTAGTCGTTTCAAATACAGCTAGGTATTTAGACACCCGGTGCCACACTTTCTTTCGGACATCTTGCATCATCTCAATGCTGCACTGGTTCACCGGTCATCAAAACCGAGTTTTCTGGCCTCCCTCGTAAGAATGACTACGGCCTTAAGAATGGGTGAATGGTAATGAGAATACCTCATTGGCAGTGTTAACGTGGCACTCGAAAGCTGGCGAAAAGCTTTGTCCTCTTGCCCAATGGCATTATCCTTCGTGCTCGTGAGTGACATGTCCGAGTGCCCGAGACGAAAGAGTGGTGCCCACGCGCACACTTGCTGTCTTCTTGCTTTGAAAGCTCCGACTCTCGTAAATAGAACTAAAAACGTAGCGAAAACGATGACTGTTGCGGATCCGCAATGAGAGGCAAATGCTGCAGCGTGCACAAATTACTATGCGCCGCCACGCCTGTTCCTATTGGCCCAATAGATGCGGTCATCCTTCGATGGTGACGACCTAGAAAAGAGGGGCGCTGTATCCGCATAAGCGGCGGCTCACTACTTTTTCATGCAGCGGCAAACGGTCGGCAACCTTTGTCCGCACTAACGCCATCGTATACAGCGCCGTGCAAACGCGCAACATTTCCGCAGAAATAGGCAAACTTCCTGCCCCATAATTCCGCTATCGAGTTGCCGGTGCGCGGCTGCTTCGCAGCACTCATCATTGTTCCCATTTATCGTCATTACCCGCAGAAGACGGTAGATATGTGAGTATTTTTTTTTTCTGGCGTTGCGCGCATGCGTTAGGATTCGTTAGGAAGTTCGTAAAAGTTGAGCGTATATTCTCTGATGCCACGAGGAACGCATGCCTCATGACTTTAGATATATACTATATATATATATTATATTTCTTTTGTTCTTGGTGCTGTGTAAGGGCGCGGAGACTCTCACATTTGATCTACATTGGGAAAGAAACCATTTTTGTGCGTGCATATATACCTCGCAAAAAAAGTGGCCTGTTGAGCGTAATGGTTAACTTTTCTACTCCGTCATCTTATCTTTTTCCGTCTTTTCATTCAATCTAGTGCGTTTTAGGGGGGAAAAAAGTAGTCAAAATGCCGGCTATGTTGCCGTATACTCTATTTGCAATCTTATACGCACGACCTAAGAGCATTTCTGAGCGCATAAAAAATGACCAAGCACTCAAGGGTAGCTGAAGACTAGATGCCTGCCGGCGATCGGCTTACGCTTCCAGTCGGTATAGGAAGGCGGAGTCAACTTCGCAAAGTTTTGTTTTCGTAAGTGCTCTTTTAATGACCGGCTGCTTTTCTAATGATCAGTCGAACGTCAAGATTGACTGAAATTTTATCTTACGAACTATTCTAGCGTAAGGATATTTGGGAATACGGGACTTGGGCCCGTATTCCCAAATGTTCATCTAGAACTGCTCGCACGTGCAAGCCAATCCTGATGCTGCACAGTATTATTCGCGAAAGCGGTTTGCCGTGGGCAAAGAACACTGAAAAACGAAAAGCTTTATCAATTCGGCCCCCAGAGCTCGAGAAGGAAATGTTTGCCAGGACTCTGCCTACATGACATGCTTCCGTAAGTAAGCAGCGATGTGATACACTTCGTGTAGCTGTAATTTCGCCGTCGGCATACGCGTCGCGTAGTTTTGTTTTCGCTTTTTCTCATTGTGAGCGACAGTCTATCGAAGGCACCAGCCTCGGTGGTGCAGCGGTTACGGTGCTCGGCTGCTGACCCGAAGGTCGCGGGTTCGATCCCGGCCGCGGCGGTCGCATTTCGATGGAAGCGAAATGCTATAGGCCCGTGTACTGTGCGATGTCAGGGCACCTTAAAGAACACCAAATGGTCGAAATTGCCGGAGTCCTTCACTAAGGCGTGCCTCATAATCATATTCTGGTACCTAAAACCCTATATATTATTATATACCCCATATATATAATATAATATAATATAATATAATATAATATAATATAATATAATATAATATAATATAATATAATATAATATATATTCTATCGAAGGCTATTTTCCAAAATGGTTCTTTGCCAGTAATATCACTACGGCCGTGCGTCAATTTCGTGGGATGACGCTCTCTTAAGTACGCATTTGTTTAAAGCGAAGATTTGTTTGTTGCGATTTTTCCGACGGCGTTACTGAAAAACACAGGTTTATGAACCGAAGATCACTCGCATCTTCACTACGCTCGGTGGCTGGCCCTGTTTTCTGCGGAATTATGCAGTTATACAACAGATGATACCTAAATATTATGATTGCTATAAATATAGGTCACGAAGAACGCAAACCTTTCTTAAAGCAAGCCTTTCTGACTAGGTGTTCCGGGCGTTCATGTTTGGCGCGTCGGCTTGCTTGTTCTCTCGTCGAGTGAAATGCCAGGCGCATTATCTACAAACTCGGCCCATTCCAGTCGGCACCAGTAGGTGCGTGTTCGAATAGACAATTTCGGCCACGAGCGTGCGCAACTGGGCATGTGACATCGGTATGCGAACATCCTCGGCACATTCCCCAGAATGCTTTTGCAAACCGTACGTGTAAACAGGAGACTCGAATATAGGAAGTGAACAAAGTCAAAATAAACCGCCCATTTGAGAAGTGAAGAAGATCATTTTAAGTGAGGACATAGCTTTCAGAGTTAACGAAAGCTTCGCTTATCAACGACCCCGGCGTATGCGTGAGCTCCACCAGCCCTTTAGCGGGGTTTTGTCAGCCTATAGTTTGGAGCACGTCGTTAGTAAAGGAATTGTTACGACGATGGAAGAGAATTACAGCATAATCATGTGCAAGTACTAGAGGGCACGCGATGCTTCACAACGCGGTTCCCTCGTAACACGTATAATGTGGGTCAATAAAACCATGGATCATTTGTGAAAACTTCGCAGCCGGCCCTTTTCATGCACCAAGCTCAAAACTTGCGAGTTTAGAGGCAAATGAAACGAGTAGAAAAAGAGAAGTACTGTGAGTCCCCCCCTGCTCACATATTATAACAACAATCGAGGGCTTCTTGTCGGTTTTCTTGGGCGTTACGGACCCTTTTAACTGCTTGGCTTAGTGAGGGGCTGAGAATGCGCGAGAAGATATACAAGTGATGTCGGTCATCAACGCAGAATAAGAGCTGTGGCCAGTCAAAGACAACATCTATCTCCCAACTATGAACCACCAAACAGCGCTTCGAAGAGGGAGGTCAAAGTTCGAATCGGCTGGAGCTGATGGCGCGTCCTGATTTCACGTGGCCATTACATTAGTTGATCGAACTGCTGGTTGCTGATTACCCAGCCTCTCAGCAATGGCAAGCTGCGTGGAGAAAGTCACGTTGACGGTTCGCAGGTCAGCATCCGAGAGTCGGGGCGACGAGAGAACGAGCGCGTCGTTCGCTGCGATCGGAACCGCTCGACCGCTTTTCACTTGACGTGATGCCCATAGAGATCTCAAGATCTCAACCTGCGATAGAAAAGGGTGCCGTCCACTTGGCACGCTCATGGGAGCGGGCGTCGTCGTTTGTCGCCCTCCGCAAGAATGCTGCAAGGAAGGACCGATCGCCTGCCGCTTCACGGGATCAAGGCGTACGCGGCGTGGCAGCGTTGGGCCGCTGTTTCCAGTACCGTTCCAGTATTCTTGTCACTGAGATCCGCTAGAGCCGCTTCGAGAAACGCGCGTGTTCTGGCAGCAGACATTGTGCACTGAACAAGGTGAGACACATCGACGCTCCACGCGCACCGGGACGGAGTTCGAGGTGTTATTGAACTCCGAATGCGGAATGTTCGTTGCCTTGTGTTTACGTATTCGGCACAATACTCCGGCATCGACGCTATAAATCGCCTCTTTCTAGAGTGCCCAACTTATCGTAGATTCACCGCTGATAGCTAGAGGTTTTCTTCCATGCGTCCGATTCGTTTTTAAAGTAAAATTGTTAAATGGCAGGCAAAGTTTTCATTGCCCGAATTCGCTGATAATGATTATAAGAAAGTTTGCGAGATGTCAAGTACACGCAAAGCGCACGATGTGACGAGGCCGTATCAGTGTTGCTGTCGCGTATTGCCGATGTAGTGGTCATGTCGATTGTAGAAAGAAGCAAGTTCGTAGAAAATCTACTATGAAGATTTTCTCACGCCTGCAGGGAAACGGGTTCATTTTTAACCGAGTGTCTTCCATCATGTGCTGCAGGACGACGATGCTTCATTTCGTTCGACGAATAAATAGAGCGCCTATAAATCCCTCGAAGTTTACGTTCACGCTCAGGTTAGGTATTTGATATACATGGCGCCAACAGATGTCCACGATGCGCTGCTGTCTGTCCTATGAAGGTCACCGCAGCTAGAGAGTTGTAGCCTAAACGTAACCTTCAGAGCCTTGCGATCAAACGTGTCGTAATGCACATTAGTTTAAGAGAGGTTCCTGTAGCATTAATCTATTACGATTCGTTTCATATCACTCTTGATTTGCCAATGTGAAAGGCGCAGTAGATGTCTTGAGGCTTGCCAAATTTACGTAGTATACCTTAAAATTTTCGAATTTGAACTCCCAAACTTCTCTACATTAAATTCTTCGTCCTACTATGCATGTGCACATTGAAAGTGCACTGCCTCTTTATCTGCTTGCTTTGGTCAGAGACGACACGCGTGCAATAAAACAGCACGTGTCTCACTGAACCTCAAGTATATCTGAAGCTTGTATGCATATGTGCTGTCTGATTGGGCCTGTAGTTACACTCCTCGAACCCTGTCCCGCACACTTATAGACTTATAGACGAACTTATAGAGCTCAGTATTGACTCATATTTATGCATGTTCCAAACCTCGGCCACCCAGCGGTGCCAGCGCTTATTGGTGATGTTAATTAATTAATTCATTCATTCATTCATTTCATGATCTAGTCATTCATCCACATTTAACAGCGGAGCTGTTTAAGCCGGGCGTAATGTGTCTGCTGAATCCGAAAACTATCATCATCACGAATCGGCGCGCGCTCTCGTCGTCCTCTTCTTCATCTCCTGCTTCGCTTCTAAAACACGTGCGCCGATTTGTCCAGCGAGGAATGCGATAACTCTGATGGGTTGGAGAACGTGTACGAAGAGAAAAAGAAAGAGATAGTAAGAAAGACAGAGAGAGAAATAGAGAGAATAAAGAGAGAAAAAGATAGAAGGCGAGAGAACGAGTACACAGAGAGAGAGAGAGAGAGATAGAGAGAAAGAGAATATCGAGAAAGAAAATGAAAAAGAGGAAAAGATAGAAAGGCACAGAAAAAAAAATAGACAGAGAGAGAAAGAGAGAAAGAAGGGAAGAAAAAGAGTATAGATAAAAGGCGAGAGAGCAAGTACAGAGAGAGAGAGAAAGAAAGAGATAAGAGCGAAACAGAAAGAGAGAAATAGGACGAAAGAAAAGGAAAAAAAGAGAGAAAAAAATAGAGAAAGAAATAGCCAGAGAGAAAAAGAGGTACAAAAAAACACACACAAAAAGACGGGAAAAAAGGAGACAGCAAGCATAGCCATGTATAGTATCGTATAGCAAGGGGTGGGAAAGGGAAATGACGGTGAGGAGGAGGTTAAGGAGGAGGGGAACGCCACCAGCTCCGCCGATTCCTCAGTCTTCGCACCACTAGTTATTGGTCCCCACTTTTTTTATAATTCTTATTTACTATCTACTACTGCATTGACTTTTACTCCGTACACCCTCTTATTTTATTCAACTATTATGTTTTTGCCATGAGCTCAGAATATAATATGTGCGGTGACTTTGGGCTCGCCATTTACTGAAACGTTGGAGAGGAAGAGGAGAGGCCTGTAAGCCTAACGAAAGCGCCCCCATTAGCGGACCCACAAGCACAACACAGCTCACCACAACTCAACACGACACGACACGACAGAACACACGAACCAGCGCTTTTCTCATCGCTTTCGCCTGGCGGATTCTTTTCCACGCGTAGGCTGTTCGACGCGTCACTCATCTCGGATGAACTGTGCCTTTGACCGCATGACGGTTTCCAGGGCACGAGAATAGGGCGAACACCTGCGCCCAAGATATTTTCGTGAATGCTCGAAGGCGTGCCGACGAACCTGCGCGTGAGCCTTTTCTTCTCCGGCGCGGTCCGTAGCCTTCTTCCTGCCGACACCGGGCATTCCTGAGCCCTGCTGGTGGCTCCGATGACGTCGCGCAAGGATATAAATGTCCGCCGTCCTTTGACGCGTGCATACGAAGAGCCGCGGCAAAGCTGCTTTCTGCCGCGTTGCCCACGTCACGGCAGCTGCTGGGCAGTAACGCCGCAGGTTGCTCCACAGTCTTGAACAAGTGTGCACGTAAGGAGAATTATGGTCTAGCTTAATGAGGCCGGAAGCGGTATGCCTCCGACTACTCTCTTTCACATCTATGGCGAAGCAGCGCTTACGGAAGCGAGTCATTGCATAAAATCGCCCCTAGTATTTTGAGCACATGTCCACGCTGAGGTCGAAATTCAGTTACGGCGTTGCAGTTGTGCACTAGTCTACATACAGCGAACGCTGGCGGAGTCAAACGCGTTTCCTCGTTTCGCTTTTTCCTTCGTTAGGCTGCGTTCGTCGGCTCGTCTATCCACCTCTCCGAGTGCCCTGCCTCAGAGGTGGCAACGCAGCAAGCAAGCGCATCTGCGAGCAGAAAACAGGTTCTTGTTCGCCCACTGACAGCGTCTGTTGCTCGCAACGTCACCTAATCACACAGGTGACGCCATGACGCTGTTGTCGATAGAGGAAAGACACGGAGAGCGTCTGTTTGTGGTTTAGGGTCCCTTTAAAGGCCACTAACTAACCATAGCCTAAGGATTTTTCCAAGGCATGAGTGTCCAGAGGCCTAAGTTTGTAGCGTATAACAGTCATCGTTGCTGCGCTGTCCAGCCACAGGGGGGCCTATGTTTGTCCGACCACTTCACACGAACACGACGTGGAGCTTGCTAATTGTATCACTCAGCGCGTCCACTTATATATTCTGCTTACTAGCGTGCGTCATGCATTTGTCGCTACGAGTACATTTAGCTTAGACACAACCTCATATCGTCCATTGACACGACTAATAGCAAATGTGTCATACGCAATAAATCTGTTATACTCACGGCATAATATATGCTACGTTAAGTTTTACACCTAAAGTTCTGATTTTTTTTTTTTTTTCGATGGAGGCAAATATGCTTGAGGCCCGTGTGCTTAGATTTAGGTGCACGTTAAAGAACACCAGATGGTCGAAATTTCCGGAGCCCTCCACTACGGCGTCTCTAATAATCATATCTTGGTTTTAGGACGTTAAACCACAACAATTATTATTATAAAGTTTTGGTTTACGCACAAGAAAATTAACAAATAGCCTATAGCGAGCTGGTTAACCTGTCTACGTTTCCTCGTTCCCCTCTCTATATCTCTGGTGCGAGCTTCAAGTTGCGGATAGTCACCAGCTACTAATTTATCATATTAATGAATTATAATGAATGAATATAATCCTCGCTATAGGTACTAACTCAAATTACATTTCATCGTTTTTGTACAAATGTTCTCTCCATTGGATAAGAATAAATGTGGGCAAGTCGTTCTAATTTTTCTGTACGTGGAACTGTTTTTATCCTTTGATTCATTCATGATGTTTAACGCCCAAAAGCAGCGCTAGGGACTTCGAGGGACGCCGTACAATGAAGTGCTTCCAATTAATTTTCATCACCTGGGCTTTTTGACGTGCATCTAAGCAGAAGTATACGAGCGTTACTGTATTTCGCTTCCACCAGAATGCTGCCGTCGCGGCCAGGAATCGAATCCGAGGCCTCGAACTCGGCAGCGCAGCGCCACAGTCGCCGAGTTACCGCGGCCGTCAGCTTGGACATTACAGAGTTAATATAGTATTATCTCTAGGTTTTTCGTGGGTTATGTCGGGAGACGCAAACAGGCGCGTGGCATTGTGCACACTAACACTCTTGTGCGCGCTATATCTAAATCTCATTAGTATAACCAAGGGTACACGTACGTGCAGGTGTTATCTTCTCTTAGTCATATGGTCAGCTCTGTTTATTCAGTAGGCCTATATGAGATCGTCAACCAAACAGCTTAAATTAGCATTCTTGCGTGCGTTTTTACTGCTTTATTAAAACAATTTCAGGTATATAGAGGTACTGCATATCAGTCATCGATGGCTGTTCACGAATGCATTGGTAAGGGTCCTTACGGTGGTGTGTAGTAAGTGTAGTAAAATAGAAAGCCGCCTTGATTTTAATTTGAATGCTGCATACACTTCTTATTAGTCTTCCCACGGCTGCATTCTCCTCTGTAATCTTTTCTTTTTTTATTTCTATTTTTTTTTGAACGTGTTGAGAAACTACCGGGTGAATGTTTGGTTGTTGTTGTCTTGACCTCAAAACAACAACCTATGAACTTTCAACAGACTGATGATTTACCTATAATAGAGCATCACAATAGCTCCTTTTATCTGGCGCCTACTGATCCTACTGAGGTCCGAAGTGCTGTGCTATCGTTAAATGACACGAATGCTGTAGGACACGATGACTTACCTGTAGCCCTGTTGAAACAATCTGTGAATTTTATTGCGGAACCCTTAGGCCGATATAACAAACACAGCGTTTTCACCTGGTGTCTTTCCAACAGCTTTAAAAATTGGCAAAGTAATACCAGTATTTAAAAAAAAAAAACAAGCTACTCGTCGAAAATTACCGGCCCATTACTTTGCTTTCACCTCTATCTAAGGTAATCGAGAAACTACTTCTTAAGCGAATCAGCTTTTATTTTGAAAACAACAAACTTTTATCAAGCGCACAATATGGCTACCTCAAAGCGAAAAGTACAGAACTAGCCTTGCTGACCTTAACGGAAAAAATTAGGCAAAGTATTGAAAATAAGCTCCTCACCATTGGGCATATTTATCGACTTAACAAAAGCATTCGACGTTAGTAATCACAAGAAACTGCTGTCAAAACTAGAGGGCTACGGTATTCGTGGCACTCCTAACAAGTTAATAGAAACCTATCTCACGAATAGGCAACAGTATGTGTGCATCAACGGACGAAGTTCTGATAAAAAACCCATTAGTACAGGTGTCCCACAGGGGTCAATATTAGGTCCTTTTTTGTTCATTGTATTCATAAATGATCTGCCATCGTACGTACTGGAAGAATGTGTCTTATACGCGGATGACACAAATGTATTCATAGCGGCTAAGACTGAGAAAGATTTATACCAAAAAGCTAATCACACTCTCAACAGGCTCTCTTACTGGATACACACAAATGAATTAATTCCAAATCTTACTAAAAGCAATTTTATAATTTTCTCTGCTAAAAATACGCCACTTAGTAAGGACGGAATGTTGCTTTTTAATGGAGTTCCTCTAGAAAAAGTTAGTCAGACAAAATTCTTAGGATTAGTGATAGATGAACATCTCACGTGGCACAATCATGTGCAAGATGTAACAAGAAAAATTTACAAAAATATACCAATATTTTATAAGGCTACGGTATCTGTTTCCATTACGCACCATTCTGATCCTTTACCGTAGTTTTGTTGAATCATATGTGTCATATTGTATCTCAGTTTACGGACTTACGTATCCAACAACATTACAGCCAATTCATGTAGCTCAAAATACTGTTTTACGAATAATCTGTTTTACCCGGCGTACTGAGTCTATATCATTTGCTTATCCCCTATTAAATATTTTAACGCTGCATTATCACCTTGGTTTCCGCATTGCAATTCTTATGTACAAATTTCTAAAACATATTATACACAGTCCGTCAGTTCAATTTCATCGACATGTAACACACTATCCGAACACGTTCCTCTTTGTTAACGTTGTTAACAGTTTCACGTGCACGCACAAATTATGGAGCGTTTTCTTTTATAAATACTGCAGCCAGTCTTTGGAATACACTTCCTACAGAAATAACTTCTTCATCCATTCAGCATTTTTCTAACTCTTTGCGCCAGCACTTCCTTCGCAATTCCTAAATTCAAGAAAGCTTCGTTTCCTTTTCGTGCACCGTTCAGCCTTTTAGATGTGAAGCATCTTATGGCGAAGCTTAATCCGGTGGTGGTGGTGGTGTGCCGGCGTGACCACCCTTCCACTGCGCATGCGCAAACCCTTTCAAAAAAATAAAAATAAGAAAAAAACCTCCTCTCCCCCCTCTCTCTCCTCTAGGCATCCCTCCCCGCGGCAACCACACCCTCTCTGCGCATGCGCCTCCCCCTCCCTCTCTCCCCTCTTGCGCTCCCCCCCTCTCTCCTCTAGGCATCCCTGCCCGCGGCGTCCACACTCCCACTGCGCATGCGCGTCCCCCCCTCTCTCCTCTCCTACGCTCCCCCCTCTCCTATAGGCATACCTGCCCGCGGCGTCCACACTCCCCACTGCGCATGCGCGTCCCCCCTCTCCCCTCTCCTACGCACCCCCCTCTTCTCTCGCCTCGCGACGCCGACGCCGGCAGCGTCTGCTAGCGAGTTTCTTGGTTGAAAAAACCGACTGCTCGCGCTGCACAACCGTTCACTGGCCACCCCGTATATATGGCAATGGATCTTGACCTCCAAGGTGGTGCCGGTGGGAGATTTCTCCTGTGCGTTGTTGAACAATAAAAATTCGCAGCGTGCGCGTTAACTAAAAGCGGAGTGCGGGTCTCTGTGTCCAGTCGGAGTATTTGTCTCTCATTGCCCATTAGCAGCGATTGGCATGTTCCAGTAGGAAACACTGCTCCATCACTGCCTGCTTTGCGCCTCCCCAGTTTTCTCTCCTGCGCAACCCTGCGATGAGCGCCAGCGTCAACGCCGCCGCCAGTGTAAGCGTTAGCGCCCGCTGCTTCACATCTACACATGGTTCCCTTTAGCGGGAGATGGTGTAATTTTTTGTTCTTTTTCTTTTGGATTTTCTATTTTTTTTCTTTTTTGCGTTGTGCATAGTTTAGTTTCCTTTTACGCAATGTATAACGATTTGTTTTGTTTCGTGTACACCTATGTATAAGATATTTTCACACGGATATAAATAACACTATCTGTCATAGGGACCCCTTCCACAACTCATGTCGAGTTCTGGGGTCCCAACTGTATAAATATTACACACTGTACTCTATTTTGTTATGAATAATAAACTGATTGGGTGATTGATTGAATGAGAGGCTTTGAATAACCAGGGCGGGTTGTCATACTTCTTTATTTTATTTATTTTATTTATTTATCCATACTGTTAGCATACATGCCAAAACAGGAGTTGCTCAATCGGGCACAAGTTCATGGTTTTCAAAAATCAATACAAAAGGAGAAAAAAAAATCTCACAAATTGAAACAAAGAAAGTCCAAAATAAACGCAATCAAAATTCTAACATTCAATACACACATTACAGCACAACTCATCAGAACACAGGTGATCAAGTGTGTGCATTTGCACACCTCAGTTCATCATTGAAAGCGGCATTAAGTAGAACAGTACATCGAATTCAACAATGCATCCTCAAAAGCTTTAACATTGTTACAGAATACAACGTCATTCCTGTAACTTGTACCACGTGTCAACAGCGGATACAATAAACGAATTTTTAAATGACTTTGTGTTATACTTTAAATGTTTTATGTGCTTACTGTGCTTTGTCCGCGAATGTGACGTGTCTAGGCAGAAAACTTTTGCTAGCTCTGTTTTGTAAATGCCATGGAACATCTGAAAAAAGAATTTCGTGCTGTTGACGTTCATTCTTTCGTGCACTGTAAGAATAGCGGCTTTTGTTCTTAAACTTGTTACTGGCTGCGTTTTACGGTAAGAATTAAAAATAAATCTTAAAGCTCTATATTGAACCCGTTCACATTTCGCGATGTTGTTTTGCGTGTATGGCTTCCGTATCGGGCATGCGTATTGCAGCAACGGAAGTACTGTGCATTTGTACTCTAAAGGAGGAGGAGGAAGGAAAGGAATGAAAGGCTGGGAGGTCAACCAGACGCGCGTCCGGTTTGCTACCCTGCACTGGGGGGGGGGGGGGGAGGGGTGAAGGGATCAAAGAAAAGAAAGAAAGAAGAAGGAAGAAAGCAACGTCATTGTACATGTGCGTCTGTCCGTTGCACGGCTACAAGCGGTCGCTTGAAACCGGTCGATTTTAAAAAGTTTTACTTCAGGTGTCGCGTCACCAAGCCTCCGACGTAGCATCCAAAGCGTTTTTTGTGACTTATCACAGATATAGTCTATGTGGTGGTTCCAATTCAAGTCATCTGTGACGTAAACACCCAGGTATTTATATTCTGATACTCGGCAGAGTGGTTCGTCATGTATGACGTAACGAAATGAGAGATGCTTGGTTTTTCGTGTAATCGGCATAAAAACGGTTTTGCTAGGGTTCAACTCTATTTGCCAGTTTTTGCACCAACAGCCTATCATGCCTAGGTGTTCATTAGGCTTTCCCTGGTCGTAGTGAGATTCCACATTTTTAGTAGATGACTGTGTCATCCGCATAATGCTTAATAAAAATATCGGGTGAGAAACCGCTGTACATATCATCAATATAAAGTGAGAACAGTAGTGGCCCTATGACAGAGCCCTGTGGAACCCCTGAACCCTAACGCAAACCACCTGCTCTCTATTTGTCAAATTAGCTGCAATCCAATTTATGAGCTCATCATTCTGCAAAATCGCGCTAAGTTTATGTAGCGATTTCGGATAATATAACCCTTTTTTGAGCTACAGAGAACTGTGCCCTTCCTCAGAAGTGCGCGTTCAAACTCGTCGCTGACATCTTTGTGACCAGAAGTTGAGGTCAAAGGTTGGTGGAGGGGTGACAGGCTGTCTGTCATCTTAAACGTACCCTTAGGAGCTCCCCCAGGAGAACGAACTTGCGCCCTCCTCTGGACCAGTTTAATGGAACCTAAGAGATTCGTTTTTCCTTCGGTTTTTCTTTTTTCGGCTTCAAGGCATGTTGACTATGTAGAGCATAATAGCTACTTTACTAAACAGCGAGGTGTTCAATAGCCCAACTTCTTGTCTACCGAGCTCCCCAGAATCACCGCTAAGTTAGCCTGCCTGCCGGCGACTACAACGACCGCGGATATAGGCCGGTGTCCTTTTCACTAAGCCGATGCATAAGACTCTTTTGCAACGCGTTTGGAAGCCTGAAAGTCATTAGTGGGGATTCACAGTGCAGCCTCGTACATGTGCAGGAGGGCCTGATCCCCGAGCCGCCGGGCCCCGGCGAGAGCAGCAGGATGTCGTCGGCGGAGGCTGACGACAGCCCCGCCGAGTCCTCGGACGGGGCCTGCGAGCCGCCCACGCCCACCAACCGCTCGTCGGGCAGCTTCTTGCGCGTGGTGCCAAAGCGACGGTCGCTCATCCTCCGCCAGTGGATCGGCTCAAACGGAAACCGCTCGCCAACGGGGCTGCACAACGCGGTCAGCCTCAAGGAGTGCCTACCGCCGTGCTACCACACGGCCAAGAACATCGGCAAGACCATCAAGGTATTAAGGGTCCACCAAATCGTGGCGGTAGCTATAGAGCGTCTGTCCGTAAAGTAAGGAGGCTTGGTCTGCTAAAAATAATTCATTGATCCGATCGGTACATATCAATAAAATTCATCAAAATACTTTCCTTGTGCGTCTGTACACCGCTTCCAGCGCGATTGCTAAGCTGCAAAGGCTTCCTGAAAGCCGGCTGCCGCGGCCCCTTTCAGAGACTCTGTGACAACCCGTCAGATTGCGGGAACACCGTCGAAACGGTGACCTTACACGCTTCTTTTGAGCTTTGGGAAAAGGGAGAAGTCTGCCCTCTCACATCAGGGCTGATGCAGCTCTGAAACAGTCCTGATGTGAGCCTGGCAGGCTTTTTCCATTCCCCAAAGCTCAAGAGAAGCCTGGTAGGTCACCGTTCCGACGGTGTTCCCGCAATCTGACGGGTTGTCACAGAGTCTCTGAAAGGGGCCGCGGCAGCCGGCTTTCAGGAAGCCTTTGCAGCGTGATAATAGCGTTCGAAGTGATGTATCGACGCCGAAGGAAACTATATCGAAAAATGTTACTAATACGCACCGACAGGATCAATAAATTATTTTTACCAGGCCCAGTCTTATTACTTTACGGGAAAGGCCTTGTAGGTTGCTTCGCTCAAACGGAAGAAAGATGTGAAAGTTGATAATGCGTTTTGTGCACGTCTGTCAATGTTGTGAGGCATTGTGTTCGGCAGAAATAGAGGCGCAGCTGCACCTGTTGGTATTAAAATGAAAAAGTGCACCGAAACCCTTCGTTTCTACACATCAGGGCACGTATACACAAGAACTTGTTGCACTGGACCTGTTTTAAAAGGGAAATGCTCAGCCGGACGACCAATGGCAACCATCACTTATGCACAAAAATCTTTCGGCCTCTGAATGGAGACCAGAAATTATTTTTGAAATCTCAGTAATGAGGTACTTGGTATACATAAGAATGCATTAATGCTCCCCTTTAACTGTTATTGCGTCTCCCGAATTGCTGAACCTTCACGGACATAAGGCTAATGATTCATGAGATTACGAAATTGCTTGAAGTTCCGTATATCTGAGCGAACAGCGATATTCCTGGTGTATATACATAATTTGCGTAAAGCAAAAGGACTGTAGTGGCTACACAAGTGCCCCGGATGAAATTGAATAGGGTTACGAAATTTCGTACGTAAAGCTGCTTGTTACAGTTAAAGATGTCGGATTTGATCTCACACTTCAGGAAAAAATATGTTGCTTAAAAGCGAGCTTGGTGTTCACCGTCATAGAGCTCACGATTGTGAAGTCAGACCCATTTGATGCGCGATTTCTCTGTGGAGCTTGCTAGGAGACCTGTCACTGAAGACGATTTGTCTTAGGTGAAGGAATCCGTAACGCTGCTTACATTTATGCTGAGAGAGAGGAGAAATATAGGAAAGGCCACGCGTCCACATCCCCGGGCCTCATTCTTTGCGAAAGCGTTAACACTGATGACCGCAGCGTTACAGGTTCATCAACTGCGCAAACAACAGTAAATGGAATAAAGGAGACGCCCCAATTACCCCCCGTATTATATGTGATGCGAACAAGACACTGAACGAGCGTTTACATGTGTCCGTCAAAAAGAATTATTTAACTGAATTTAGTTCAACTTCAATGTGCAGCTGTTTTACCGATGTCTCAGTGACTGTGTGATTCGTATGTCAAATGTCCATGTTGCCGCATTTCAAACGGTTGCACGGTGCCTTTTGCATGCGTATACGACTTGTAGTGCAGCGCGTAAGCCTTCTTGTGTTTGATTAGCATGGCAGCGAGACGCAAAAGGCTCACTCAGGTATGCGCGGTGCACCTTCGAGTACGATATAAGAATCTAAACAGCTCTTTATGGCTTGTCGTGCTGCCTGGACGATGGCACAGCTGTAATGGCGACCAGTGTGGCCGTCACCTCGGTTACGCCGCTAGTTGCGAGCGGCCGACGGCGTCACAGCCTTTACAGCAGCGTAACGGCAAAAATATTTGAACACTCGAGGGAAGAAGAGGGGAAAAGTGTGTGTGTGTGTTGGGGGGAGGGGGGGAGTCAGCGTGCCGCGAATGTTTTGCACACTACACGGACCTCTTCTCGAAAGAATGGGATGATTGCAGAGTGATGTTCTTAATATCTTGAATTCCTTCTATCATCCTTGAATTTCCATCTCCTGTCATCATCTGTGTTTTCAAGCAGGGCATCGCCACCTCATCATTGCAATGCATTTTCAGAGTCATAGCGATCGCCATCTTGGATGCATTAAAAGATGCACTGCTGGGCGAGTTCGCTATTAATTACAAAATGTATCACCCAAACTGACCGATGCCTTAATAACCGCGTTATGGAACATCGAGCATCCCTGAAGGGGCAATCATCTTATTATTTTGTGTTGCATTACCGTGAGTGCACTTGCACTCCGTTGATATCCGATGCTAAGGTACTAGCTCAGTTTAAGGATGAAACGGTACGTGAACTCGCAGAAGCTTTTCTTTATTCAAAAAGCAGGTGACAAATATCTATCCAAGCCTTCAGCGGCGTTATTTTGTACAAGGCCGAAAACAGATTATCTGTAAGCTCATTTTAAGTAATTTCCTAAGTTTAGGGATGAATAGTTTCCTCCAGTTTTTCTACATTATCTCTTGTTTTCTCGATAAATTTCCAGCTGTCAGTAAGCGCTTAGGTTTTCGCCTTCTTGGTTCTTGTTGCTCGCTTTGAGCTTTGCTTTATTTATATCTTGGGTGAGTAAAGGTAACTGCACTAATAACGTTTTTGTCTTGGGCGGCATCGACATCCACTAGGCGCTGCGGTATGCTTTCCAAATGGTATATAAGGCATCTCAGTAAGTGAATGCGGATCATTTTGTCCCGCCGCCTATTAGAACCAGACGGCTACTTCTCTTGCAAACGCACGTCATTCTACATATCTAACGGTGACTTAATTTAGTAGCCTGTAAATCACTGAGCATTCCTGCAACCCCTAAATAATTTCACAATTTCAAGAAACTACTGAAATAACGTTCACCTAGAAACCATATGAAGATCTATATCCATTAGGCTACACCACTCCTGGCTTTCGAAGCAAAAAGTTAAGCAGGATAAGAAAGAGAACACGCGCACGCAATTGTTCACAAAAGGTGATATGTAGTAGCTGGAACAGATCCACTGTTCATCATTAACAACTTAGTTATTAACTGTTGAAAATTACAGAGATACTTGATCAATAAGATAACTTGTTGTCGATCTGAAGTAGCTTGAGCGATCCTTGTAAGTGAGAAAAGGTACTTCTGTGGTATACCCGTATGTTTTAGACCCACAAATGCAACTCGACTGGACAGCCAGGCGCGAATCGATGCATCGTGCAGCACATTTTTTGCATATTCAGGCGAAAATAGAAACACATTTGTCGACGACAGTGGCATCTGTTCTTTCTTCCAAGATAACCCTCAGACTTCCATTGGTGTTGTTCGTGATTCGGTGAAATTTCGCGCAGCGCCTCCTTCCTAGCTGTACAACTGCCTGATCACAGGATCACTTATAGTCCCGCAAATGTCGGCACCTCTATGGGCCCCAGGCACGCCACGCAGGGATTCCAGCGTCGTTACACCCTCTGACGGGATAAATGTCGTCGTCCGCGAAAAGAAAAAAAAAAGAAAGTTAGAAACAAATGGGAGAGAAACGGCCCGTCCTTCTGCTTCGTTGTTAGTCTGCCTGCGCGAGGTAATGGTATAAGTACGTGAGCCTTAAAAAGGCTACACCGATAACCTTTTATGGTAGTGTCACAGGGTGGGGAGAAAATGCTAGTGTAATCCTTTCCCTGTAGTTTCACAACAGCTTTTCGTGTAACCGAAGGACTAAAATAACCAGGGCCCACATTCACAAAAACATCTTTAGCTAGAATAGTTCGTTAGAGAAGAATTTTCACCCTATCGGGATGCTGGGCATATTGTTAGCGAAGCCAGCTGGGCCAATGGCAAAATGCACTTAACAATTGGAAGCTTCGTGAATTTAGCTTCAATTATGTAAAAGTCCCCTTAGAACGTGACGTTTACATCAACAGGCGCTTGTAATTCGCCATCGCAAGCGTCAGAGTGTGAAAGAGGCAGTATAAATACACTTCACTTAGATGACGACAGACGGAAGTATGTGCTATATGGACGCATGAAATGTGCGGCAGGGCGTTCTTCAGTAAGCCCCGTATTCACACATAATTATATTCGCAAGTGCGTTTTGTAGTCGTCACTTCAGCAGACTGCGTATTCAAGCCCGATGCGTAGTACTGAATTCATGCAGCTGCTCATGTGCATAGCTGGCCTTGAAGTGCTTCAGCGGGAGTAGTAGCGCTTATGGGAACCTCTTGCAAGTTCAAAGCGGAAAATATGCGGCAAATATTCAAAAATATCTTTCCACGTTCGCTCACAGTATTTTGTACCTTTTCACAGAAACATCGTGCTGATTTTTATTTTATTTTTTTTTTATTTTTATTTTTTTTTTTTTGCACTCTAATGATCTGGGAGTCATTCAAAAGATCTCACCCACGCGAATTGTCCCACTCCGCTTCGTGTTCTTTGAGTTAAGTGCAGTGGATTTTTGGAGCGCTGAAGCCTGCGCGCTTTCTCGTTAATATCGCAGGAGCAGAAGCGCAAGCTGTTTCACTCACCGCTGTACGAAAGCGAGATCCACCTGAAGCGACTGTACATTCAGACATGCAAGCGGCTGCCCTCATACGGCTGCCATGTGTTCCAAGTGAAAGAGCTGCTCCGAGGCAAGACAAAGAAGCGGGTAAGCATCACTCTCCCCTTTCGGCCCGTGGCCGCCTGCACAGAGAGCATGAGCGCGAACTGTACAGTGCAACACAGAGTTGGCCGATGTGGACACTGTTTATATTCAACAAAGTGTTAGAGCCGCACGCTTCAATGCACTTGTGTGATAATGTATTCTATCATGCGTTCCGGCAACTCACGTTTACAGAATGCTGTTCCCAACCTCGACGCTCAGTATATGCAGAAGGCCTGTGCGCTAAAATTTTTGCGCACTACAGCACTTCTTACGAGCGAGGAAAACATGAAATCGTCCGAGTGGTGTGGCTCATAACACAGATGTAACTTTGGCGCTTAAGTGAAATCAAGGTTCCTGCCTGAGTTTGTTAAAGACATTGCTTCTTGCGGAAGCAAACCGCAGAATGTTTTTGTTTTGTTTTGTTTTTTCGGTGGCGCACTTTTCTAATGCCCTTTCACGCTTGACAGTGAGCTCTGTAAATTGAATCACGGTCGTGGTCTTAGGTATGCTCACCGCTCACGTATTCTTACTCATATCGATTGCAAAAGGCTACAACTTATCAGCAACACCGAGGCAGCGGAGATAGTAGACGTCGTGCGTCGACTCTGCGCCGTTAATACTGCACGGCGACACTGATTCTGTGGGCACAAACGCGAGGGCACAAACCCGTACAAATGAGATAGCACCTTATTTAAGAAAAAGTTAACGTTTTCTATTGTTTCGGCGTGGTCTCAATTGGTAACGCCGCCTCGGAAGACGTCGTCACCATCCTCTGGTGAGCGAGGAGGTTTCTCAGGGAACAAAGTGAAGCACGGTTGCATCGCTGTGCAAATGAAACATTTTCGCGTCCCTGTTTGCGTCTTTCACTGGGATGCGCGCCAGTGCTAAGACCCCGAGCCGAGACCTCTTATCCCGAGCACCTATCGATGAAGAGGGTCCTTTTGTTTGTTTCTTTCCGCCTCGCTCGCGGAAAGCACACCGTCGCCACCCTTCAGGTGCGGCGGTGCGGGAGCGCGCATGACCGGGCGCGTCAAGAGGCGGAGGTCACGTGCGGGCCATTCTGAGGCGCGTACCGACGACCTTGGTGGCTTCGCTAATGACGCGTCGAGGAGCCTTTCATCCGCGTCTAATTATCGCCTCTCCTTTCACGCGCCGCCGCTGAGTGCAGCGCGACCGTTCTATAGCTCCCGGGGGGGGTACGCAGGCGCACCGCGTCCTGGGCATCGGCATCGAGCACGTGGTTCTGCTGGACAGCAAGACGCTGGTGCTGGCCAAGTCTCAGCACACGAGCGAGCTGCAGCAGTGGCGCGCCGGCGGAGGTCGCTCGCACGACCGACTGGTGCTCGAGTTCCGTGGCACCAAGTGGTCCTTCGTGGCGGCCCAGTCGCTGCGCTCCATCAGCTCGGTGCTCTGGGAGATCATGCAGGACCTGGACGCACGCTTCCTGGATGAGCATCTCATCACCACGCGTGAAGAGCTCGACAAAGGTCAGCCGCCACAGCAGCATTTTGAGCCCTAACATTTCTTCCTCGGGGCTCGCACTGTGCTCGGACCATTGCAAAACGGCTATTGACAACGTAGCGCAACCATTAAGGCATTTGCCTTCAGCGTGAAAATCGTTCTTCTTAAAAGGGTGTGTTGACTTCTTGATGTTGTGGCCGCTCCGGACAAAAATGAGAAGGAGAGCTTTTGTGCACGGGACACAAGAACATTGTGCTGGAGTACAAATGCTCTTCGTAACCTACTGATTTCTTCGTTAATACACTTCTGATTTATCCATCAATGGAGATTGGTGCATAGCTGGTAACCAAGGTCAGCGTCCATAGCCGTTTGTTTTTTCGTCGTCAGAAAAAATGGCGATGAAGCCGGGCCAATGACATGTTGCATGCAAGGAGCTTAATGTACACGATGGAGACAGGATAGGCAACACGATAGGCACTCGTTTAATTCCTTTAAATATTCATTATTTAATCAAACTCTGTGCAATTATTTTGCTTTCGCTCAATGTAGCAGCATGCTATTTGATATTTTACCAATTTGGTCGTGGTTACATCTTTTTTGCCGATTTTTTTTTCTTGTCGCTTGGTTCTCACATCTGTAGCGACAAGGAATTTTCATAATAATCAAGTCACTTGTGAGTTTCTGCTAGACCTAGCCTTTTAATTTGAGAGCCAGCCCCACCAATCGTCTAATATTGTATACAACATTTCCTTTGCCTTCTTTGTTATGTAAAATTATTCACTGCTTGCTCTTTCAGCAGATAATTTCGCGTGTATTGTTCTAAAAAGCACTAGAGGTACTATTGCGTTTTTTTAACGGTCTACTGGAATGTACGATCGCCTTTGACCACACATCTTCCTTGTCGCTATGCACGAGATCGCGAAATCAATTGCTGAGGGTAGCAGCCGCACTTGTTTGGGGTAGATATGCATAAAAGTCTCCTGTAGTTAGTTTACTTAAACATTAAGGAACTCCAGGTCATAATGAGCCCTTAGTCCACAATTATCAGAGGTGCCTCATAATCGGACAGCAGTTTTAGCGCGTAAAACTGTAGACCTAATTTAATTAATTTTTGTGTACATTATTGTTGGGTAAATTGCTGTTCAGTAATTCTCCGCTGTTCAGGTAAATTACTCTTCATCTCTCATTCTTCATTTTTTGCTGCTTTGGTAGCGACGGCGACCGGGCGCTTTCTAGGTTAACGCCGCTACCTTCCTCTGTGCACATTCTCTATTTCTACCTTTCTTATACAGGTGCGGACTTACAACTTATCATCGTCTGAATGACTTGCGAGTTACTACGCCCAGCTAGAACAAGCACACCCAAAGATGCACTAAATTCAGAGAAAGGGGTATGGACGGACAAAGCCCAGAAGCAATAGAAAGCTGTCTCATACCCCTTCTCGTGGTGAATTCGGAAATGCCTGTTGTCACGTTTCCGCGTATGAAATGCTTACAAAGATACGAATGACAGTTATGCGTTTTGGTATCACCCGATAAGGTCATCGAAGTGAAATCGATCTTTTAAAATACTTGTCCTATTCTTGTAGGTATTATTTCCTCATGCGTCAGCAACGCTCTGTCCGACACAACGTGACCTGAACAGCTTTTGTGGCTGTTGTTATTGTCTTCGTCGTCTTCTCGTTACGAGGGACGAACCGCATATTGGCTGAAGAGCACTTCGAATAGTATCCTACTCCTTCCTTCATAATGCGTCGAACGGCTTTTAAGCACTTGGTAAAACAAAAGCCCCTCTTCCCGCGAGAATCCTGGGGGAAGCAGTTTTAAGGTGATTTATATGAATAAATTTTGTATTTAAACTTGCTTAACCTCTCTCTCTACCTCTCCTTTGTTTCTATAATTATGCAGTAAAGCAGTACAATGCATCCAAGTGCATGAAGTGATGTCAGAAACACAATTGCGGTGATACCGGACCCTCAAAGAAACAAAAGAAACGGAAAACGGCTTCCTATATCTGGAGCAGCGATAGGGTATCCCCATACTTGAAGGGCGTGCTGAGTATCGATAGTCAACGGCGCAGCGTGTATGTTCGCACGTCATTCGGCATCAATGACGTAAAAGAAGGGAAGATAACCTCGCGCACACCCCCCCACTTTCGCGAAAGATTGCGGGTGAATCTCGTCGTAAATATAGACGGTTCTGCGGAGAAGCACGCTCGGTAACGCTGATAAACGTCTTATCGGTCACGGGATCAAAAATTTCGGTGCCAGCACTAAGAAAGTGAACACTCTGCTGTGTCGTCCCTGACCCATTTAGGAATGTCATTACGCAAGTAAGGAGCAGGGCCCAGAATTGGATGGGGTCCCGCGCAGACTTATAATAGGATGAAATAAACGGGAATCTGAAAGGGGAAAGTAATAATAATAATATGTGGGGTTTTACGTCCCAAAACCACCATATGATTATGAGAGACGCCGTAGTGGAGGGCTCCGGAAATTTGGACCATCTGGTGTTCTTTAACGTGCACTGACATCGCACAGTACACGGGCCTCTACCATTTCGCCTCCATCGAAATGCGACCGCCGCGGCCGGGATCGAACCCGCGACCTTCGGGTCAGTAGCCGAGCACCCTAGCCACTGATCCACCGAGGCGGACTAGGGGGAAAGTAATAGATGGTACTCTCGTTGACGAGTTCTCGCAACATCTTTAATGAGACCATAGATCTACCGAAGAAGCCAATGGTCCAAAGTCACGATTTACGAAGGTGATTGGGAACCTGTCGGTGAAATCAGTGATTGTTAATGGCGATAGTGAGCCGCGGTAAAGCGATATAGTCTGCCGATGACAAGTACCTCTACAAAAATTAAACATAAAGAAAGTGGTGAACCCGATATACCATTATCAAAGCCTACGTTGCATCTGTTCAACTCCTGCCCATAGGACGGCGCCTTAATGATAAATTGGCTATCATAAGCTACCGAACAAGCGTAAGTCAACCACTACCTTTACAACTACCATTCAATAGTATACAGGAGGCCGAATGCAGGCAGCTTTTCGTTGGCCTGAACTGGCTCATTTGCCATCCTAACGGATCCTAGCGTGGTTTGCTGAACTGCCGATGTAGCAATGCGTGGTGTCGGATCAATATAGAGCCCCATTGACAGACACCCTTCTTTGTACTAAAGGGTACTTCTTGGTCTATGCATACCTCAAACGAACGAAGGCGATGCGTCATCCACGAAGGCGTCGCGACGATAGCCAAGCCGCTGGTTACTCGAAGCTCATGCAGACGCACTTCGAATAGCTCTTCGTTATCGTGTCGTTTTATATCGCGACTTGGCTGGCAGCCATTCTCTGGCGTACGCGGGGCATTTGTGAACCTGACACTTTATACCCAAGGCATTTTAAGGCGAAAGCCTTAGATGCCTCATCAAACGCTAGAATTGATCGTTGGGGGACGTCGGCGTCAACAAGAATGATGCAAGAAATGATTATAAATTAAAACATATTACGTCATAACGACGTCACAGATCGCCAAAATTTGTAACGTCGTTATGGCGTCATCGTGAGGTCACTGTGACGTCACCACATGCCATCAAAGATGGGCCGATCACGGAGGCAGTGCAAACCCACGTTAGCTGCAAAAAGCTTTTGGAGGGAGGCGTGACAGGATCAGGTACACAGACTGAGGAGAAAAAGACGGCTTTCGCCTTCTACTCGTCTTAGGTGAACGCCGGAGCGACCCTGCGAGGTATTTCTTTTTTTTCTTTAACAGTGGGGCTGTTTAAAGCGGCAGTGACACCCAATTTTCGCTCATAACCTGTGTTATGTGGGTTAATCCTTGGATTTTCACAAACAAGCTGGCGGAATTTCGGCGCATTTGGTCGCGCACTTAATTTATAATGAATATTTTTTTATAAAAACGCGAGCGGCCCGAGAGTCTGACAATACTGGCGCACTCGCGAGCCGTGACGTGACCAGCCGCTTGCTTTGCGAGCGTCTGTATTCCGGCCAACGATCTTGTTTCGTGGTCAGCTGCGCGTACAATGGAGCTATTTCAGCTTTCTTCTGCTTGGCATTGAAAATTGAACGATTTGCAGCGGCTGAAAGTTAGGTAGAACACGACGGCTCCACCCTCCGAAGCACATGACGTCACACACGCCATGGCAAAATGGCGGTCGCCGGCAGTGGGCGAGGTTTATTGCCTGCGACTTCTAGGGCTCGTTTTGCAATGAAATATTCTTTTACAGCCCATTTTTCATATATGTACAGGGACAATAGACCCTCTACTTCTACAATTGGTGGGTGGCCGTGTCATGGCCCCGTTAAGCCGATCGTTAGTCCGTGCAGAGCGAACAGAAAGCTATCATCATCAAGAACCGGCATACGCTCTCTTCGTCCTCTTCGTCCTGTTATTCTGCTTCGCTCTCAGAGCACGTGCGCCGATTTTTCCGGCGTGGGATGCAATGACTCTGGTGGGCGAGAGAACGAGTACAGAAAGAGAGATATTCTTGGCGAAAAAAATTTCTTGGCGAGGCGGTGTTTCGAAACCGCGTACTCGCAAGCTGAAGGCGAGCGTCGTAACCTTACTCGGTCTTCCGGTCACGCGAGCAGAGCATAGCATGTGCTTGTGTAGTAATTAGTATTGCAGGGGGGGTGGCAAAGGGAAGTGAGGTTCAGTATGAGAAATGTGAGGGTAAGGAGGAGGGGAGAAATTAAAGCGTAGCATAGAAAGAATGAGAAAGAGCGAAATAGGGAGAAAGAAAGGGAAGAGAGAGACAGAAAAATCGAGAGAGAATCAAAGAAGAGAGAAAGAAATAAAGAGAGAAAAAGAAAAAAAGAGAAAGAAGTACGTGAGAAAGAGAAAGAAATACATAAAGAAGGAAAAAAAAGAAAGAAATGGAAATTAACAGAGACAAGAAAGACAGAAAAAAAAAAGAAGAGATGAGAGAAAAAGAAAGAATGAGCGGAAGAAAGAAAGAGAATAATAAAGAGAAACAAAGAAGGACGCCCAGCTCCGCACTTCCTTCAGGCTTGGCACCACTAGTGCGAAGCTGCCTTAATTTTATTTTGCTTTTGCATTTTCTTTTTTTTTTCTTTACGCCTCGTCAATTACGAAGAGCAAGTACGCCAGTAGTGACGGCGACTGTGGGCAGCGAGGGAACAGCTCATGCGAATGTTAATTTGTGCCATTGATTGCTGTGGCCGCGTTCTCAAGACCTATTTTTCTAGGAATGTTTTATCCTCGACCGCCCATCAATCTTGTCGCCTCGCCCCAACACAGGCTGGCGCTGTTATGCGCATTTATGCATTAGGGCTCCTAGTTCACGAAGGGTTCTCTAGGAGGGCTCTCATTCTTAGTCAGTCGCTGGCTAATCACAACAACCCACAAGACTATATTGAACACGCTGGTAAATCGCCAACCGATGATGCGCCGGATGTGTCTTGCGAAGCTAGAATTTTATTAGCGTGGCTTGTTGGGCAAGTTGGTACACAGTTCTTGTTAAGGGAATGCCAGCGGCACCAAAAGAAAGCGGAAGAAACCGAGACAAGATAAAAAAGAGACAGGAACAGGAAGGATGCTGAACAGGAAGAATTTTATTTGCGCCAATTTAATGTAGACTAAATGGGAAAGCCTTCATCGTCTTTTTTTAGTATTGGTTTATGCTCTGACTGTGAAGATAATATACCAGATTAAGGTTTATCCATTATAAGTTTGCAGAATTCAGGAGCGATTCCTACGTCCAAGCACCTATGGAAATTGCGAATTCGTGAAGCGCTTATGTCAAAGCGAAAGGACCGCTTAAAAGCATGAATATGGAATAGATGAGTCGGACGTACAGCCGGGAGAAGAATAAGTTGTCCAAAGGCATCAATTTTTTTTTTTTAGCTACATCTATATACCAAGAAATAGACAATGACGTCAAAGAAAGCACAGGGGAGGGTAACTTATTTTCTATCGAAATGCAAAAGGTCAAATGAAATGAAAGAGGAAAGAAGACGTAAGTTTTTGCTTATAGTATCCCAACACATATACTATGTATACGTGATCGTGACGGCTGTGATTAAAATGACACTCCACGTCGGCCGCCTTGTCCGTGAGCAGTGCTGACAGGTTAGAGCTACCGGAGATAAACTTAGATACCCAAGAAAATGGGCAAGAGGATGACCACCGCGGTAATTTAATTGGCAAAGCACCGTATGTGTACCCGCCACGGTGGTCTAGTGGTTATGATGCTTGACTGCTGGCGCAAAAGTCGCGGGATCGAATCCCGGCCGCGGCGGCCGCATTTTCGATTGAGCATTTTCGATTCGGGCATTTTCGATTGAGGCGAAAATGCCCGAGGCCCGTGTACTTAGATTCAGGTGCCCGTTAAAGAACCCCAGGTGGTCGAAATTTCCGGAGTCCTCCACTACGGCGTCTCTCATAATGATATCGTGGTTTTGTCACGTTAAACCCCAACAATTATTATTATTACCGTATGTGTAATGCGGAAGGTATGGGTTTCGCTCCCGCGCGCAGCAGGTTACCTTTCATTTCGATTTCGCTTCCGAAAGTGTTATTATTTCTGAATTTGAGTTAAACATAACTATAACTTCCCCTACACTTTCTTTTCTGTTCTTTTTTTTTTATTGGGGGGGTGGGGGGGGGGGGGGGGGCGGAGGGGCTCATTTTTCATTATGGTTGTTGAAATAGCTCACAAGACAGTCTCGCGAGCAGCATTCGGTGTTACACCGGGTGTTTTTTTTTAATATATACATACATATATATATTAAAGGCTGGTCCCCCGGCCGAAAGCTCAGAATAAATGTTGTTATGTTTTTCACTGTGACTTTCTTTCATATATTTTAACCAGTTAGCCAGGAATATTCTCTTGAAACATATATATATATATATATATATATATATATATATATATATATATATATATATATATATATATATATATATATATACATAAATATATATATATATTTAATACAGATTTTAAGAAAGGACTTATGAGAGTTAGGCGGCTCCTGTCGTTTTCGCACACGAGCTCTACGTCGAGGCGGACATGTTTTGAAGCCACTCATTAGCAAACACTCGTTAAGGGGAGATGCGATTCGGAAAAAAAGTTTCGTTAATCTGTAGGCCAAGGCAGGGAAATTTTTGCTGTATATATAAGATTTTATGCTGATTTCAAATATGTAGTTAGTTTTATATTAAGTTGTACAGTTTTCGTTTTGTGCCATGACAATGTGTAAAATATAGTTCTTTTTGTAGACTTTTCTTTTACCAGTAAATGTTTATCGTTCTGAGCCATTATTGGCTCATATTGCTCCACATTATCTGTAGAATGCAAGTAACTGTCAAGAAAGCGCGTATAAGACATTTTAATGGACAAGAAAAATTGTAATGTGAGAGGCCTTGGAGTGCTCAGACAATATAATTGCTTATTTTAGGTTTGTAATAATTATATTAGGCGATATCAAGTTTTCAAGTAGATACTTGCACTCTGCACATGCTAAGAAATATGTGGGCAAAATTTCATCCCGATCTGACTATCAGAAGTACCAAAAACATGATGTAAAACTCATGAAGTTGCCCAGAATTGCGTCTTGAGAAAAACGCATTTTAAAGGTATAAGTGAAAGCTCATCTGTCATTTAAGATGATTTATTCCAGCATAAGAGCTTGGCAATCATGGTTATTTTGAGCATGTGACTTTATTGAACCCCCCCCATGCGAAATTCAATGGCAAGCAGCCAGGTGACAATTTCCAGGGGACTCTAGAAAATCAGGACTTCTTAGATTTTTAGTGGCCACATTGTGCTCTTTAAAAGCGATTTTGACCTACTTCGAGTTCAATTACAATCTTCAGTTTTTTTTGTCGTGAACGTAGAGAAACTAAACTTGTGAAAGCAAATAAAAACGAAAATGTGTAATTTTTCAAAAAAAACTTGTTTTTCGACTCGCATCTCCCCTTAATCAACTGTTTAATTATTGACTTCAGGGCAGTTGCGTTTATGGGAATGTTGTCACAATTTATGGCATACCCACTTTTTAGAAATCGAGAAAGTTGCCCGTAATTTGTTACATTCAGCATTGAATTATATTGGCGATATCCAAACTAACCGCGCCTGGCGCGCAGGAAACGCGGACCGTTACATGAAACCGAAACATCCCGTGGCGAAATTTTGAATGAAGGCGGGTCCCGGCAGGATCTGGTCTGGAAAAGCGGCAAGTCGTCCGAAGTGCACAAGTATACCGCTTATTAGGGAGTTTTCGAATAGGGCACCCCAAAAGTTTTGGGGCCCCGGAGAAATAGCGTCGAGGCCACTGCGCATGCGCGAAACCCAAACAGCGTTTGGGTTTTGCGTTGGGGACGCTATTTCTCGAATTTAGCGGGAGCCCCAAAGCCTGCCCCAAAAAGCTTTGCGTCAAACACTCATGGCGGCACGCACTAAGTGACGGTTCTCAGCGTGCTCTTGACTGATAAAAGCTGATAAACTTGGCTGATAAAAGCGCGCGTGGTTACTTTAGGAGAAAAAAGTTGCTTTTTGATACTAAAAAACTTCTTTTTCTTGCATTTAAACACGAATAAATGCAACTTGATGTTATTCTTTTTTATTATTAAACGGTGTGTTTTACTTTTATTTTTGTAGTAGCTTCTCTGACGCCGTAGTGGCGCTAGAAACGCACGACGCAATCGGTAAGAGCGAAACCCTATTCGAAAACTGTCATCTCCTGCTTGACCCAAAGCTAGCGTATGCAAAGGGCTTTGGGGACCCAAACTTTTGGGGCCCCCCATTCGAAAACTCCCTATTCTCTGTGTGCTGTGTGTGGTGCTTATCTGTTTCTTCCGCACTGTGCACAAGAAAACCGCAATATACACCCATCCTTTCTCTGTACTGCATAAAACTCAGGGGGCAGCCACTGCGGCGCTTCTTCTTGCAGACAGGCGAAGGAGTTTTCTGTGCCTGTTTGTAGTTTAATAAAGAACTCGATAAGCGCCACACATGGCACGCAAACAAAAAACGGTCTGCTTGTGCATTTCAGACGACGCGTGCCCTTCTTTTTTTTTTTTTCAGTTTAGCTTCTGGTTCGACGCGGCTTTATTCAAATGTCATCACTTCCTCGTCATCGGCAGTTCCGGTCTGACGTACCAGAGCTGCCGTGTTTCCTGCACGCCGGGCTCGCGGTCATGGCTCGCAAAGGCTGCATTTAGGTTATGCTGTGCATGTTTTCTCTTTTTTTTTTTCTGTCGTTTTAATTCTGTACTTTGTGAGCCTCGTTCATCGATGGTTAACCCGTGATGCGTAGTCCGAAAGCCCCCCCACACAGCTTAGCTTATACTTCACGTTATTAGCTTAAAGACCCCTTGAGATGAGTTTTACATAAGGGGATCAGAACACATCAGTACATTATTTGTGCAATACATAATCGAGCACTCGAACAAGAAAATGCCTCGTGCCGACAGATAAATACATGAAAGCAAATGCGCACTGCCAAATTATACAAGCTAAAGCACTTTCTTATGTAAGCCACCATTTGAAAATGGCGCAATGGCACTCTCCGCCAACGTAGAAGGGCAGGAGATATAGCGGTACTTTGGTGGGGCAGTTTGTTACACTGCGTAGCGGCATGGGCAAAAAAAAAAAAAAAAAAGAATGACTCGGTAAAGGTAACTAGGATGGCCCACTTGGAAAGTGTGCCGTGTGAGAAGCGATTCCTCGGGTTCTTGTTAAGATGCTCGTTTAATTCCACGCCTGCAGAGATACCCACAGGGCGAAATTTTTTCGGCTGCTCATACAGTTCAGACATAAAACACGGTGCTCACATACCGTGTTTTATACGAACTGTTACCACCCAAGTTCAACATTACAAGTTCAACATTCGTAGTTTTAATATTTTATAACTTCTTGCGTTAGTTTCTTTCTTCGAGCCTCTGCATTTTCCGACATCTGTTCTTTTTTTTTCCCTTCCTGTTCTTTTTTTAACTCGTTTTTGCGTGTGCTGCAGTCGGCTGCTACGTATTTCTTTGAGGTTGTATACTCGCCCACCCTTCTCGTAAATATTTACCACGGAAGTATTCTAGGAATGGTAAACTAATTAATCAACTATCATCCTTAGTCAGTCAAAAGGAGGCCAGCTGACCTTGCACCAAACAGCTATAATTAGGTAAACTGTTGATTAAAAATTAATTACACCACTTTGCCGGACAGAGAGCCTGTTTTTCTTTGATGGTCTCGGGACGGCCAGCTTTCGAGCTTGCCTCCGCGCCACGGCAACGACGAAACAACGAACGCTGAATAACCGGGAGGCGATTCGGCCGCGCAGCGAAGACACTGACCAGCCTTTGTTGCTTTGTGCCGAAACGCCTTCCTTGTTCTTTTTTTTCTTTTTTTTTTCTATTCATTGTTCTCTCTTCTTTGGCTGTATACGAGCCCCTTCGTGTTCTTATTTCGAGACATTCGCCCCACTCACTAACTTTCATCAGGCCAAATTGGATCGCAGGTGAATCTCGAACGAGCTCGGCGAGAATATTTCGCAATATTCTCCGGAATGTTGCGCAAGATGAACTTTCAGCAAAATGGGCTCGTTCCGCTTTAATTTTAGCACGCTGCAGATTAAAGCGGTGGAGCGCGCATCTGCCTATACTGCGCTTGCTCGTTCTCCTTTTTTTTTTTTTTTTGTCATTACGAAGAAGATTTGCTTCGATAAACGAGTTATTTTCTTGAAATCTTCTCCCGGGCCCCGCTGTGTTATAATGGCAAGTCTGGGGAGTTCATTGAACCTGCCACCAGGTGGAAAACAGAACTCGTGCTTGTAAAGCGAAATTTCTTGCCATGTAGCAACACTCTGCGCTTAAATGAAAGAAAGAAAGAAAGAAAGAGAGAAAGAAAGAAAGAAAGGAAGGAAGGATAGATAGATAGATAGATAGATAGATAGATAGATAGATAGATAGATAGATAGATAGATAGATAGATAGATAGATAGATAGATAGAAAGAAAAGAAGGAAAGAAAAGAAAAGAAGGAAAGATAGATAGATAGATAGATAGATAGATAGATAGATAGATAGATAGATAGATAGATAGATAGATAGATAGATAGATAGATAGATAGATAGATAGATAGATAGATAGATAGATAGATAGATAGATAGATAGAAAAGAAGGAAAGAAAAGAAAAGAAGGAAAGATAGATAGATAGATAGATAGATAGATAGATAGATAGATAGATAGATAGATAGATAGATAGATAGATAGATAGATAGATAGATAGATAGATAGATAGATAGATAGATAGAAAGAAAAGAAGGAAAGAAAAGAAAAGAAGGAAAGATAGATAGATAGATAGATAGATAGATAGATAGATAGATAGATAGATAGATAGAAAGAAAAGAAGGAAAGATAGATAGATAGATAGATAGATAGATAGATAGATAGATAGATAGATAGATAGATAGATAGATAGATAGATAGATAGATAGATAGATAGATAGATAGAAAAGAAGGAAAGAAAAGAAAAGAAGGAAAGATAGATAGATAGGTAGATAGATAGATAGATAGATAGATAGATAGATAGATAGATAGATAGATAGATAGATAGATAGATAGATAGATAGATAGATAGATAGATAGATAGATAGATAGAAAGAAAGAAAAAGAATACCCGAACGGCATTCCTAGGCAGTGGTCTGAGAGATATAAATAAATGCAATATTCTCGAAATTGTGCAGCTGGATTCCAATTTTAGTCGCTTTTTTTTTGTGTGTGTGTGTTGGGGAGGGGGGTGGCAGAAGTTTTGCGCAAGGGGCCATAGAATGCACTTTCGTACCGACCTGCCGATGATTTCTTTGCATCCCCAAATGGGCTATGCGGCACATTTCAGTGACTTGGTTGGTCTGTTGTTTTCTTTCGCACAAGTTAGCGGCGGCACCTGCACTGCTGGTGGTTACTCGCTTAGACATCACCAACCCATCTTCGCATATTGCTTTTTTTTTTTTCGACGAGCCAATATACATCCTGCTTCGCCCAACCATTCAAACATGCTTTACCGCCTACGTATTGCTTTCATATCGATTAAGGGATAGCGCCAGTGCCCCACGTCGTAAAATGGACGCAATATCACGGTGGTCCTAAGGCTCCGATAAAGGCGGACATGGACGTTGCAGATGGCCTTTAAGCTTGTGCCGAAGAGAATGCATCATTTACTACCCATAACGCTTAAATGTGAACTTCTATATTGTTTGGTTTGTTTTGTATGGATCGAATTGCTGATTGCGCTGGTTTAGGGAAAGTGAGTTTAAGGACGTCATTTTTTAAACACACCTCGGCGGAAGCGTAGATATTGCTAACCTAGCCTACTGCTTGATTCATTAACTATGCCTCGGTTAAGCTTCTTCTTCTTCTTCTTCTCTCTCTCTTTCTTTTTTTCTTTTTTACATGTTTAACGTGTTACAAGCGGATGCCAAATCTGTGCCCAGTACTTGTGCGACATTACATGGTGTCCCTTCGTCCGGCTGACGTCAGCTGGTATTGTATTGCATCAAGAATGTTCCGGAGACATTAAGAACAATTATCGTCCTGTGTGCACGTCCAGACGTTTGGACTGCAGCGGGTGTTCCGCTCGGCATTGACACTTGCGTCATAGTAACAGGCCTCTATACATGCGACATGGACTTCAGTGAATTTCCTTAGCGAAGACTGCATAATTTTGCACACACTGTAAGAATAATAATATCTGGGGTTTTACGTCCCAAAACCAAGATATGATTATGAGGGACGCCGTAGTGGAGGGCTCCGGAACTTTCGACCATCTGGTGTTCTTTAACGTGCACTGACATCGCACAGTACACGGGCCTCTACCATTTCGCCTCCATCGAAATGAGACCGTCGCGGCCGGGATCGAACCCGCGACCTTCGGGTCAGCAGCCGAGCACCGTAGCCACTGCTCCACCGAGGCGGACTTCACACTGTAAGAAGTGTCAAGCAATATATATTTAGAGAAAAATTTAGTACTCGGTTCCTTTGATTACGAAGCACTGTCTTGAAAACCAAGGAGCGTATCGAATTGAATGCTGCTGTTCGATGTTGCACGGAAAACGAATTACTAACAGTTATATCACGCTTGTAGTTTGAACGTGGTATCACCAGGCCGTTGCCGTATTATTCTACAGTTCAAACCAGTACTGAAAGGTCAAAGCTATTCCGGAGACCTGTAAAATAGCCTATTATGTTGTTACAGGTACGTAGCTCGTATACAACTAATATATCTATTTAGATATCTCTTTTGAGCTGGTATTAATGAGAACTAACAGACAATGTTGCCAAGGAAAGTGTAGGGTATGTTATTAGCAGTAATTGTAATGTAAATGTGAAGAAAGAAAAGTGGACGAAAAGATAACTTGCCGCCGGCAGGGACCGAACCTGCGACCTTCGAATAACGCGTCCGATTCTCTACCACTGAGCTACGGCGCGGATCATCCCTCCGTCCTCCTTATGGGGTATATATGTGCATTTAAACGTGGGAGTGTCAGTCGGCGCCGCAAGTGGCCATGACGGCGAGTGTGGAACACTCTTTTTGTGCCTGTTTGGCGTCACGTAGCACGTGATCTTTGTAGCTTGTGGAAGAAGGTGCCCAAAGAAGAAAAAAAAAAAGCCACAAAGCGCTGCACCGGGTGTCCGTGCGAGGTTTTAAAGTCGGTAAAAGGCAACAGCTCCCGAATGTACTCGCAGACCTTTGCTTTGATTAAGTATCGCATTGGTGAGCGTGTCAAAATGTGCTTCCTGAATAGTTTACGGGCGCCGTAATCGCGGCTTTTGGCGCACCGCTTCCGGCTTCGACATGTGACTGCAGGTGGGCGGCCACGGCCTGTTTACGCGTGTCATCGCAGCGGTGCGACTGAACATACTGTACGTCAGGCTTCGTATCCAGCCCCTCCCACGCGTGCATCTATTTAATCAGCGCTCCTCTGCCTACCGACAATGCCAAGGTCCGCGTATTGTACATAATGCATTTGTGACATCGCGCTACACGTCAACCAGTGGCACAACAGGGCTTTATTTATTTTTTTTTTTATGCTTCGTTTCTCTTCGTTTCGGGAACGGTGACGTCGTCCATCCGTTTCGCGTATTACGAAACCACATTTTGTACAAGCTGCTGTTCGGTGCCTAGTTATAGCAAGCTTGCGTCAATGCATTTATGCCAAGCAGAGGTTTTTTTTTTTTACCTCGATACCTCGACGGTGGGGACGTACAGGGCTATCTGTAGCGGCACTTTATTTCACGCAGCTCATTATTTTACGCTAAGCATCAGAATAGGGCAGTTGGTTATAACATAGCTGAAAAAAAAAAACATTTTCAGTGCGCTGTAAGAAGCTTGCCACGCGCATTTCGATCAATTTATCCCTCTCTTTCCTTCTGCCCCTTTATTCCTCTCCGCCAGTGCAGGGTAGCAAGCCGGACGTGTATCTGGTTAACCTCCCTGCCTTTGCTTGCTTTTCTCTCTCTCTCACTGCTATGTGGGGAATGCCACTTCAAGAACTCAAATTACCCGCCACGATGGTCTAGTGATTATGGTGCTCGACTTCTGACCCGAAGGTCGTGGGATCGTATACCGGCCGCGGTGGCCGCATTTCGATAGAGGTGAAAAAAAATACTAGAGACCCGTGTACTTAGATTTAGGTGCATGTTAAAGAACACCAGCTGGTCGAAATTTCCGGAGCCCTCCACTACAGCGTTCCTCAATATCATTTCGTGGTTTTGGTACGTAAAACCCCAACAATTATTACTAAGTACTCAAATTGCCGATTGTCATCACTAAACTCAGGGTGTTTTTGATGATGATGTCGATATTTATGAGCATCGTCCTTTGAAATTCACAAATAACCACTAGGCCTGTTTAATCAGGCTTTGCTATATATAGTGTGGTCTGGCATTTTCTTATACCTCCTTGATCTAACAGCGCATTGGAAATGTGCTGGTGTCCACCTCCGTCTGTCCGAGCTTACTTTATTCCTGCGTGACACCCCTGTGTCCATCCTTGCCCATACTGAGGCCGGTCTACCAAGTGCTCGATCCATCTCGGGCTACGTTGTACACGAAACCAGATAATTCCCTCTTCCCGTCATGGAAATGATGCGCTATTCATTCGACGCGATATAGCATACATTGTTGTGTCGGTTCAAGACCTTTGCTCATTTATTTTGGAGGTAGTCGCTGTTCGAGTACGACTATAGGCAAAATAAGTCTTAGTGTAGTGTGAATTTACGCTAGTGCCCGGAGAGCGATTTCCATGCAGTCTGTCATGAAAGATCTCTGCAGTCGTTTCCCTCCTCCTCGGATATTTTGTGGATACTTCAACGCTCACCATTCGTTGTGGGCTGCATGGCAAGATTGTAGACGCACGAGAAAGAGAAATTGTTGAGGCTATGGGTGCAGAGAATGTACGAGTGGCAAATGACAGAAGAAAAAAAAAATGTGCTTCAGATGTCCAAACTCTAGCAGCGTCACTGACCTTGGGATACATTTAGTGGATCTCGCGGTTTCATCGACAATAGCTTTAGGACAGCTTTAGGCGGCGACCATTTCCCCATATACACGAACGTTGCTGGATATCAAAAAAGTGAACGAAAGTACTTCTCTGTCAAACGGTGGAACACCTGTCGAGAAGTTCTTGGGGCGTCTATACTGGACACTTATTTACTGACATGCTGCGCAGCAAGAAAGCGGCTACAAAATCAATGAAACTGCCGGACCAATTCCTTACTTCTGACCTTTAGGTCAGAAGTAAGGAAATGGTCCGGCAGTTTCACAACCTCTGTGCCACCAACCTCTGTGCCTCTACAGAACCTCTGTGCCATCAGTAGAAATGCAGAGCGTATGTTATTGAGGAAAGTGGGCGGCCTGGCGCTGAAAACTGTACTTAATTGCAACAACGCCGTGATTCGCAGGCGTACTAAAAGATTAAGACGAGAACAATGGGCTGAATTGCGCGCGAGCTTGCCAGATGCTTACTCCCAAGGCAATAGAGTGGAGAATTATTGGTAGGCTTACTGGAAATACTTCCCCCAAAGGACCTTTTGGATCCCTTGCCTCGAAAAAACTCTCGAAACCTTAGCGGAAGAATTTCTGGATGCCTTCTAATCCAGCAGTTCACCAGAAGTCATGGATCCTATGCCAACTCTTTCCTATTCTCTGACGGATGCGCCTTTTGCATTTCGGGAATTGGAGTCAGCGCTTAGGAGCTTGCGACGATGTTGTGCATTAGGCCGTGATCTCATCAGCAATCAGATGCTCACGAACATGCCGAAGCCACGGAAACAAATTAGCCTAGCCGTCAAGCAAACCAGCTGGGACTCCGATAAGCAAACCACCGCCTTTTGTGTTACCACAATTTTGTTTTTATTCTAGCCGTATATTGCAGATATTCATAGTCTTATTTGTTTCCATCCTTCTCATCCGATTTATTGACCTGGTTGCCATTTTTATTTACCTTTTCCTCCATTCTGTCTCCACGATCTCAAGGTACCGATATTTTTTCGTGCATGTGCGTGAGTCTTCCTTCAACTTTAATTTTTCTCCGCGCTTATCTGAACTCAAAAGTGACAAAACTTACCGCACCCCGAACTGCATCATTTGTCGTTTTGTGGTGGGTCCCCAATGCCAGTAGGCTCACTGTCCTTTGTTTAACTTCCAGTCTCGACTGCATCTCTGATTTTAGGCTCAGAATTTCATTCGCCAACGTTAGCGCTGGTACCGATGATCCTTCACGAGTACTCCGCATTGCTCATTGCAGCCCCATTGAGAATGCAGTAACAATGAAGCATATGTTTCATTATTACTGAATTCCGCTTCGCCTTCAGCTGGTCTGGGACCATTCCATAGTTCCCACAATACATCACTCTTCCCCCCGCAATCTGACCGCACTAATTTATGGCTTTCATTGTCATTCCGCATTCGTAACGGCGAAGGACGGTGCTTGTTCATCAGCGCTCCGTCCACTTCTCTGTCTACTCTATTTTTACGGAGCTATCAGTCGAAACTTGTCATTGTGTATATGACTGACGTTACTGTAACTGATCTGTACTACCTCGTCTTCTTCTTATCACTTTCTGTTGTTAAAGATAAGGCTCATTCTACTTTCTCTCCACCCAATCGAAGTTTTCTTGGAATATGTTGCCGTGTTACACTAGTCAGCTGCTTCTTGCTCTTTGGATTCAGCTGTTTGATTAGCTGTATGGCGATCAGCTATACTAGCTGTATGTTATTCTTTCTAGTTTCTTTCTAGTTTCTAGATTATTTCTTGTTTCCTTTTTTTAGCAGAAGTTTAGGTCATTGGCTTAATTTTGTGTTGTCATGACTCTTTGCTACTGGATCTGCTGCATGACGCCTACGAGCCCCTTGTAATCTAAGACTGTAGTAGGGAGGACCTCTTGTCTCTTTTCTCGGTGCTTCTTGCAATATCTGATATTTGCTTCTCATTTAGTTTTATGTATTCTGCTGCTGATCTTGCCCCCAGTGTTGCGCCGTTCTCTCCCAAAGTTTAATTTTATACTTTTACAATCTCTACATAGGCTGTCTTTTCCATGTTCATATGTTCATACAGTAGTCCTTTGGTGTAGTCGTTCGCTTCTGAGACTGCTAAAGGCATAGTCGCTGCATGACTACTAATTTCCGCATCGCCACATTATCTGTTCGTGGCATTTACTCTCCCATTTAACTGTTACAAGGTTCTGCTCCTCTCTCATATCCGGCATGAGAGATCGGCTGAAGTGCAATATATTCGAACATAGTCTACATGAGTGTATTCATAAATCCTACTCACAAAACCTGGCTCAATTTTCTGAAATCATTGAGGTCGCTTCTAAAAATCAATGCAGTCTTTATTTTTGTACCCTGCTGTCACTACATGCCCACAGGCAGTCTACTTCCACCCACGTATATTTTTTTTGTCTGTTTGTTTGTTGGTTTGCTTACGACGTGCAGCTTAATCCATAAATGTGCCCTAAAAGTGTCTACTGCCATTTACAATATTTTACCTCACCTAATGAGCATATGTGTGCGCATTCCATTGACCCAGTCATTCTGTCACACCCTTCATCTACAAAGTTGTCAGTACCTGGCGGCTGCCCCAAATTTCCTAAATGCGTTATCGGCCAATGTGCACACGGTAATAGCTTCGTCATTAAGCTGCATTGAATTCCCGGTTCTTTATCCTGCTTTTAACTACCCTGCGTGCTTACGCAAGAAAAAAACATTACGTAACGGATGGCGTTATTCACTGTCCATGGCTTGATATTACTGTTTCAAGGCCGACAACAAAATGGATGTTGAAGTTTTTACACGACACGGTACATATGGCTTTCGTGGGGCCGCTCTGTAATGTAAATAAGCATCCGCTCTTCTTCTCACCATCACCCATCTATATAATGTCAATCCCCTTTCCTATTTTCCACTGCAAAATAAGAGACTATAGCGCATCTGAGCAGGTCGACCGCTCTGCATTCCTTATAAATAAAGTCTCTCTATACTTGTTTTTTGTGTGGCGTTGCTTAACTGCTTGTTTTAATTCTATTAGTGTCACTCCATTCAATACTTAATCCACCTGCCTGACTGCCTCAGGCCCGTATAGAAAGGCGGCTGGCCGTGCCGCGAATCGACGTCCTACCGATGCAACCGCATGTTCGCTAAAATCTCTCGCGTCTTACATAAAAACGCTGTACGCGGTGGACTTCCCGGTTCACGTGAGTGACTAATATTCATTGCTTTAGCTATCGTCCAAACGACTGCGTTTACTGCGATCACTGCGCTTTCAATTTCACGCCCCGGGAAGTGACGTGACCTGGAAGTGCCGGGAGCCTTGTCTGTGTCTTGTGGGTTCTTTGTAGTGTTACCCTATCACAAGCGCATCGCTAAGCCATCATCAACTAGCCGCATTCGTCGCATTAGTGGCATTCACGCCCCTGCCTTCAAAACTCTGGCACTGTGCTGACTGCCGTATTCACGACCACAGAAATTTTCTGATTTCCCTTACACTATTACATAATTATTAACACTCGGTCTCTTACATCGATGCATTGAAGCCTCAATCTCTTACACTGCATTACAACTCCAGGAATTTTTTCATCATGTCAGTGTATGCTGCAACTCCATGTTTTCGAGGCGCTTCCCTTGCGCTTCTGATAGCTGAAATGCTCAGCAAACTCGAATATGATTTTAAATAATCAAGCAAGCGTTAAAAACGAAAATCAAGCACGTCGAGCAGTATGAAGTATTCAGATGGTTTGGTTTGGTTTGGTTTGGTTTGGTTTGGTTTGGTTTACGGGGTTTAAAGCCCAAAGCGAGTGATATGAGAGATGCCGTAGTAGAGGGCTCCAGATAACTTCGACCACCTGGCGTTCTGCACTGACACCGCACAGTACACTGGCCTCTAGCATTTCGCCTCCATCAAAACGCAACCTCGGTGGCCGGGAGCCGCGTATTTCGGGTCAGCAGCCGGGAACCGTAACCACTCAGCCACCACGACGGTTAATGACGTATTAACGCGATAGCGTTAAAGAGCTCGTTTTGCAGAAATTCCGGTGTCGGTGTCGGCGTCGTTGGTTATGACCGAAAAATCATCATCTTGTCCGTGACCAAAAAATCGAGAGAGATGCAAATAAAATAAATAATAAAAATGCTCGGTCTGAGTGAGAGTCGAATCCAGGACGTCTGCGTGGCAAACAGGAGTCCTACCACAGAGCCACGCTACTGCTTGAAACTGCTTCGGAAAAAAAAAAAACACTGTATGAATGCCATGTAGTGAAACGAGTCTCCTTAACCCATGTAAGATTGCGTGGCAGAAGCGTAGAATCGCGCCAGGCGTCAAAGCATGTGAATTGAAGCGAGGGGTTGTTTTAAAGACCCACCCATTACAAAGCGTTCAGACATATTTAATCATCATCAGCTGCAAAAGCATCAAGAGAGTGAGCAGCTGCGTGGGTTTGCGTGTTGCCTTACGGACGCGTAGTGGGCCCTTCGCTGACTCGCAAAAGGAAGAATTATGGCGTAGTGGGCACTTAACAGCCGTACTTGCGATAGGCATTCTAGGATACTTTGAAACGGCCAATGTTACGCGCACAGTCGTTCCTTTCCTTACGGCACTGTTAGGGCATGCACCAAGAACCGAAGCCAGCCTAGCAATTGAGAAGGCGATGCACACGGGGCTTATGCTATCGCGTTCTACTCTTCATCACGAAGCTCAAGCGTCCTCCAAGCTTTATTGCGATAGCAATTATATGGACACTCTCGGCAGATTTTTGCCGTCGCCGTCGCCGTCATGTCCCGTACATGTACATGTATTTATATGTACATAAAAGCCACAAATAAAAAATAATTCAGAAGAAAAATTTTCGAAGCGCGCGACCGACGAATTGAACCTGTGACCCCTCCCTCCGCAGCGCACTGCCAGGGACTGCCTTAGACAATTACGCCATGCGCCATTCGTTCCCCAGGATACTAACTGCAGAATACAAACGCACGCGGCTTTGGGTGAAACGCATGGGTCTCAACTTTCTGAAATCATCGAAATCGCTTCTAAAAATCAATGCAGTCTTTATTTTGTACTCTGCTGTCACTACATGCCCACTGGCAGTCTACTTCCACGCACGTATCTTTTTTTTTTAATGCGAAGCATTTCTTTGCGTACTGTAAGCACTTTTGCGCTTCTATCTATCTATCTATCTATCTATCTATCTATCTATCTATCTATCTATCTATCTATCTATCTATCTATCTATCTATCTATCCGCCTACGTCTGGGTGCTCTCGTGATCGCCTCCTTAAGTTGGGGTAGACAAAAATTTTTATGGGAGGGTAAGAGTTATTGAAGAATATGTCTGGCTGGTCATGACATGAATAACGTGAAAATCATGTCGCGTACGTCGTCAAACCCTTTCCTGCAGACACGTGTGGCTCATACCCGTATACCACGGGCCGCGGTATGCGGGTATGCGCCACAGGTGTTTGACAATTTATATCTGCCCAGGAACGGCGAGGACAGACATTAGTCATTTAAATGCGAGAGCGTTAAGAAAAACTGACATCGGCAGCGTTGACCCGACGAATGCAAATAATAAATATCAGGGTCCCAGCAGGAATCGAACCCCAGCAATCTGCGTGGCTATCAAGTATCCTACCAGAGAGCCACGCCAGGTCTCGGAACTGCTTTGGAAAAACACCCTACCCTATGCAGGCGTAATGTTGGTGAAACGTCAATTGTGGTTGCAGTGCTGGCCATCTAATTTTATAAACATTACATATGTACTCCTATGAGGCAGGCGTCATGTCGGGTTAACGTCAATTGTTGTTTACTAAAGCGCCATCCACTGTAGTTGGTCCACGAAGCACTATCCAAAGCTACCATTCTCGCAAGCAAAAGTGCTACATATCGGCTTACCGCTTCTATGGTGTTGGTAATACCCATGTTTCTGTTGGCATCGTTATGCAACTGTAAACAACTGGTTATATGAAAGATATGCTAACTGTTTACCACATGTCTGTGCGTACAACATTTGTACATATCTTTAACGTGATTTCGTAACGTTTCGCTCAATAAAAATATTACAACCTTGTCTCCGCATGCTTCGCATAACGTCGATTCCCATGGTACTTGGGATCTGGCAATTTTTTTTCTTTTTTTTTCTTTTTGCTTATGACGTGCAGCTAATATGCGAGACGCGCGGGACATGCAGCATCGTTGCCCGCGCTGCGTTTGCGTCGTATCGCCTGGTGACCCACGCTAGTTTTTCATTTTGGGGTTGTAGCGCCGCGCCACTCATGGCCGGTCGGCCAGGGAAAGAAGAGCGTCCCGTGGCTCGTGGTGGCGCGAGCTAGTGGGAACGCTTTGGCTCTTGTGGGCTTATGCCACAGGAGGGAGGAGGGAAGAAACGAGACGGCCGAACCAGAATCACAGTATACATCTTACGCCGTGGCCACATTCCTGAGACTAAAATTACATCGCAAACGCACAACTCGACCCACGAAGAAAAGAAACGTACGACACAAGCGCTGACTAACAACTGCTTTATTCTTTCAAGTACATGCCAATGCATATAGTATAAGCCCCAGCTAACCTTACCGCACATGCACGCACAACAATAGGCTCTAAACTAAAACGTGTAACAAGGATGAAAGTGTATTAGGTACGCGAAGACATGAAATTATATTCAGGTGGTTGCAGGGACAAAGAGGTAAAGAAGAAGTACCAAGAAGAGCGTTTGCTCTGCAATTTTAGCCTCAGGAATATGTACCAAGGAGACCCAAATGAAGGTTTTTTTAGTGACCAGAATCGACGCCAGCAGGGAACACGAGCCGCGGCTCCAGGTGCCACTGCCACTTTCTATGTCCCCATTTCTAAAACACTCTGGTGTTTTCGCCGGAGTTGGTATGTGCGCCTCCGATTTGTACTTTGACATACAGGGCGTGGTCGCCCGCGCTCGCGCGCTTATCTTTTGAGGGGGGAGTTTTGTACGTCTCGGGCTCTCACCGCAAATTTTGCGTTCAAGCTATAGAACACACGAAGGTCGCTTTGGTCGCTGCAGCGGCCGCGTTTGCGAAAGGAGTCATTTGATAGCTAGAAGAGCCAAGAAGGGGGGCTAGTTGAAGTAAGAACTGTGACAGTTTGCGCTCGTCCTATGTATACCGGTGCGTTCTTTTCGTGCGTCCTTCCTTGTGTTTGAGCAGCGCGCAGCAAGTTTCTAGCTGCTTGCCGTTCTTCCTCTGACATTCCAATTTCTTGCTATCACATTCATTGCTTCGCCCTTCAGGCGAAACTGACATTTTTTTTTTTTTTAAGAGTATGGCATATTATAGGTTTTACCACAGCTGAACACGGTGACATCGACTCAAACTGTGTATGCTAATGGCGAGGGGTAAAGTTTGAGTCCGAGTGAGCCCAAAGAAAAAATTATACTTCTTGAACGAACTCCACTTTTTTTGCCGACCTATGGGCTACACAGAAGATAAATTCCAGTGACACCAATGTGTATCAACTAACATGACCTCACGAACTTCGTACTCCTCGTCGTTGGCGGCTGCACTCGCGGTCGTCTGCTGTTCATTCCCAGCATTCTCTGTTTACACATATCATTACGTCACACGCAATGTTGCCAATAACTTGTTGAAGCCAGGTGGGTGCTACCATGCAATTAAAGAATCTCATTTGAAAAATACCTACGTAATTATCGAGCCTGTTGTGTTTAAGAAACGGCGGAAGTGTTCAGGGGAACACACCCAGCGAACTTCATTGAGATCCACTGACCTCGAAAGAACGCCGGAGAATTGGCCTTTAAGCGCACGTCTGAGAAAACGACAAAAAGTGAAAATGACGAGGAAAGAAAAAGGGGAGCCGAATTCACACTTTTATATCGATTTCATTGTTTTGCGATAGCCGGCAGTAATGCAACTCACCTTTCTATGTATTTGCATCTAAATAACAGGAAAGTATTTTTTAGAGGGTGAGATATTGGGGCAAGAGGAGGGGGAGGGAGGGCTTAACAGTCGTCTGTCATTAGGTAATTTGCTATTTGTATACCAAGCGTAACGAGTGACTGTCCCCTACTTTTACAAGCTGTGCTTGCATAATTGCGCAAAAACGTTTGTGCACACGTGCTCTGGTGGGAAGAAAATAAAAGCAGGAACGGGAAAACTAGATAGACAGAACATTTTAATGATAATCCCGGAGGTAGTCCGGTTTGTCGCCCGTCTTGCAACTCCGTGTGTCTAAATCACTTTGTTGCAGTCGCATACCCAGCTTACATTGTCTCAGAACTTATCCGTCTGTCAGGTCTGTTTATGCTAACTGCGATCCTTTCTGCTTGACATTGTTTTTATTCGCCCCCCCCCCCCTCCCCCCCAGTGTTATTCTTTTCAGTGTGTTTGAGGCCTTGAGGTGACGCCCATCTGCTTTCCACTTACACGACACACTTTGAATTGTCAGCTTCTGTTGTTCCGCGATTATTTCAAGCACGGTCTGTGTGCCTCTACCGCAGAAAGCCACCGCAACATGGTTTCGGTGCACGGTCTGGAGCGAGCCACCATCTACAAGGAAGAGCTGGAAAGGCTGCAAGGCCTGCTGCATTTTCCCGAAGAGGTGGCTGTGCGGCTTACCGATGTCGAGTACGAGCTCTTCTACAGTGTCAGCCCAGTCCACTACATTCGCCAGGTGACCGTCGACCTCAGCGGAAAGGCGGCCACCTTCAGCCCAGGCGACAAAGACCGGACTGTGCAGACACTGATCAAGCGCTTCAACGAAGTAAGCCTGCCAATTTTGCTACCCTTCGAAATGAGGCTTACTCGATGACGCTGCGTTCATGCGCTCGCGGTCGTCATGTTACAAACAACTAAAATAGGCGCGCTATTCACTCTCATGATTGCCCTCGCCTCTTCTTACCAATCATTTCAGCACAGCCATCAATACTATCTATGCTTAGTGCTCACAAAGAATTTTGTAGGTTATAGACCTCTGGAAGAACTGGCGAGGGGCAGGAGCGAGCTGCGTTTAAAGTAGTGGTTGTGAGTTTTTGTTTGTGTTGCCCAAATAGTATTTCCGTTTATTCCTGTGGCGAAGAGGGGCGAAAATGTGCGCTTTTACGAGCTACCCTTTTCTCAGTTTTTCGTATCGCAAGGTGCACCGTTGGTGACACCAATTTTCTTCTTCGCTTCTGGCTTGCTCCACTTGAGATAGGTTCACAAAGCTTCTGGTTCGTTGTTATCCCTACTATTGGCCGGCTGCTTGTGGTAATCGTTTACGTGCAGTATCGAGATAAGCTGGAATATTCTTTTTCTCTAAGTCTAGCGGAAGGGTTTTGGGTGAATATGGACTCTCGTGAACACATGAGCACCTTTCATGCGTTTCGCAGTAGTGTTTATTTCCCAGTCGTAAAGTTTCGTTTAACTCCATTGCACTGCATTATTAGTTGTATTGAATTGAAACTGAATAGATTCGCTTATACACACGTGTACAGAAGTCTCAAGCCCTCTTTTATTGTTGTTGTTGTTGTTTTTTTTCTTAACAGGTGAGTTCATGGGTGACGCACATCATCATATCGCAACCGACGCACGAAGACCGCAAGGCTGTCCTGTCGTGCATTCTGCGAATTGCCATGTGCTGTTGGAACATCGGAAATTTCAACACGGCGATGGAAGTTCTGGCTGGACTAAAGTAAGTGGATCCGTGAATCGTTCCCCGCATTTCTCTACAGGTCAATATTTTTTCACGTTGTATTCACCGGTTAAATAATATGGTATAAGTTTTACCGTTGCTACTGATTAAGGTGTGTCTAATAATGATAATGTTAAGAAGAAGAAGAATCCACGCTTCTGATGAAAATAGCAGCATGAGATTAGCAGCACCTGATCTTGGGTCCGCATCCACAAGAAGAAACAGGGAAGGAAAGTCACGGAGGCTAACCAGTTTAGGACAACCGGTTTGCTACCCTACACATGGTAACAGGATGAGGAAGATCGAAAGGTGGAGAGGAAAGAGGGGAAAGAGAGAAACATCCACAAAGTGTTCTTACCGGCTAGTCAGGTTCCGGAGAGCTAAAACCAGCCAACACTCACAGCTTTGTGAGCTCGGTAAATTCATTACAAGTTTCACTTGTACGTGCTGCTTGTTGGTGGACAACCACATTTGCTAAAAAAGTCACAGTTTCGCCGCAAAGGCGGAGCAATTAATGCGATGGCAACAAATTAGACTGTCACACGATGAACGGGAAGCAACGCGATACTTGCAGCGCGTCGCTCAAGCGCAATGGACGCACGAAAAGAACACACACAGGACGAGCGTGAACAACTGTCACAGCTCGACACTCGCACCACGTTGCTCAAACACAAAGAAGGATGCTTGAAAAGAACGCACAGGTGTACACAGGACGAACGCGAACTAACAACTGTCACAGTTGTTACTTCGTGTTTGTTCAGCGCGCTGTGAGTGTCGACTATGCCAGCGCCTCCTTGTTGAACAACGCGGTGCGTAGAGTGACCCCTCTGCGCCTCCTGAGGCGCGGCGGCGTTCGAAGCATTGCTTGCCCGGTGTTCCACATCGCGAAATGGGTACAGAAATGGGCCACTTTGTAGAGCAGTTGAAACAAAATCAAGGAGCATTGCTTCAAATCGCGCCCTTCGCACCATCTCGCGGGTGGTACTGAACACGGTGAAGCGCCTCCGAGATCTGCGTACCGCCAGCCATAAATGGTGCATACATGTTGCTCGCCGTTAGCGTTCGAAGTGGCACGTGACAGAGGTGTCTAGCGCGGCCCGCCGCGGAGCGAGGGGTCACAGGTTCGAATCCCGGTGGCGCACTTCGGAAATTTTGTCTTCTAACTTATGTCTTTGTGGCTTTTATTTATACATACATACATATACATATCCGGGACATGACGGCGACGGCAAAAATTCACCAAGAGTATACATATTGCGCAATAATAATTTGTCAAGCATATCTATTGCATGACATACATGCTCTTACGGACAGCTGTAACTTAAGAGTACTGACACGATTTTGAGGCATCGCAATGAGATATTTTTGGTTTCTTTAGCATGCAGTGGTTAATACTCTCCACACACCGGAGCCAGGAAACATGCATAAAATATTTTAGTTAGATTTTAAGGTTTTTGTCGCCCTGTATCGGCAGGCCAGACCCACCGCAATGTGCGTAATTATGACGAGTCAACGCAGTTCGCTGGGTTGGCGAACTCTGCGTCCTGCATGCGGCCACAGTTGATGTCGGAGTCGCTGGACGACAATTCACTCGTCATTGTTACGTGCACCACGTGCTACTGACAGCAGATGACAGAGCTGTACTAGTAGGTCATGAGTTGCTGTCCCCAAGTGACTTAGACCTACATCAGACAGTGTTGATACGTCACTGTAAAACCACCCCTTCGATATTGAAACCGAAAGTGCTTTTGTCCAAGGCAGCAGTATTAAAATATATTCAAAGTGTTCCGAGGCATCACGGTACTTTTTTTAGAGTTCTCGACGCCATTTTTTTTTCTTTAGAGCCACAATGCGAAGATTTCGAAAATTCGTGTCTTACTCCTTTAGGAACTTTCTTTGTGTGAATACCGAGACCCTTTTCATTCTAACAGAGCAAAAGTTGGTATGTTAGCGTATAAAACGACATGCTGGGTGGGCAAATCACTGGGGGGCAATCCGGCGCAGTGGCCAGAAAAAAAAATTAAGACCACAGGCAAGGCGTCGACCCATTGTAACTTTTTGAAGTGCGCCAGGAATTTCCCCTGGTGGAGTGCCCATCCTCCAACTGTCATATCTTTTTTTTTTTACTACTTTCTCCTGCTCGAGTTACTTCGACACGTATATTTAGTGGGTCCATATTACACTCTGCTACTTAGTTTTCAATTTAAGCGGGCTTCTCCAATTTTCATTCAAGTCCTCGCGTCCATATTAAAGTCAATACAGTTGGAGGGCTCAGTTGTTAACGGCAGTATTAGTTCAAGTTTTTCGCTCAAAAGTCGCCTAAAACCGCTTGAATGCTGACTATGGCGCCAAGTACAATGAGTTGGCACAAATATTATCCTTCGACGTCCGATTAAGCTGTTGCAACGCCGAGGTAATTCAAGTATAAAAAGATGGACGCATTAGTGCGAGTCATAGTAAACGACCACCTGGACATATAGGCTGAAAAAAAGTACGCCCCCTACATAGCGCGGAACGTCAGTTTCTACACTGGAGTATAAGTGCATCCACCTCCATTCGTGCCCCCGTTTGTTCGTGTCAACTTAACTGCAGTACTTAATTCCAATTAAATGTAGGCAACATTTTCAATGACATTTCAGCGTTGCAAGTCCAGTGAAGAACAGGGATATTATTCTTACTTTACCCGTCCTCAGAGGCTATGTTCATATCAGCCCAATATAGTGGCGTTCAATCGGCTGGTCGAGCGGCAAATGCGATCTTCATGTTGGTGTAAAAAAGTTAAGCGGGAGATGTTTTCCAGAGCAAAGATTGGCGGCGTCTGGCGTGGCACTTGATGGTTATCAGTTGTGATTTAGCTGTTAATCACGTTTCACTTTCCAAAGCGCTATCTGGATTATGTAAGACGAAGTCGCAGGCAGGGTCTAGATTACTTTATTACTTTGTTATTGATCATATAATAATTGAAAGGGTTTAACGTCCCAAAACTACGATATTATTATGAGAGACGCCGTAGTGGAGGGCTCTGGAAATTTCGACCAGCTGGGGTTCTTCAACGTGCACCTAAATCTAAGCACACGGGCCTCTAGCATTTGTCCTCCATCGAAGTGCGGTCGCCGCGGCCAGGATTCGATCCCGCGATCTTCGGATCAATAGTCAAGAACGATAACCACTCAACCACCGCGGTGGGTTCTCTTATTGAGCATTCCTCAACCTAAATGTAAGTATACTGTGGCCTTCTAGCACTCCGCTTCGGAAAGAAGGTGCTCACCGACGTCACCTGCGTAAATGTATAGCTGCGTGCAATGTTACAATGTGTTTTAAGTCCGTTACAAAGGGCCACCTGTCACAATGCAAAGATACGGCGAGAGTTTGAAGACACGCCGAACTAAGGCGGCCAGGGTTCAAGGCTTTCAGTTATGCGCACTGTCTTAGTTCCTGCAGCTGGTGTACACTTTGCGTCGGGGAAAAGGAGTAAATGCGAGTGTAGTTGTCGACGCCCATGCCTCCTACCGCTCTTTCTTTGGCTATCTCAACTTTGTTTTGCCACAATCCATGACAAAACATTTGTTCCCAAACATCAACTTCAGCCCTGAAGGATGTAAAATCCAGCGCATCATGGAAGCCACTACATTCTTGCGGGTACCTTTTGCGAAAAAGCATACTTAGCTTGCTTTCTTCATCTCTTCGTTCTAAAAAAAAAAAAAGAAAGTGCCCGCACCAATGACAGAAAGAAAGAAAAATGGCGCTTTATCTTCTTCATTTCTGTGAGAACCATGGTCGGCACGCAGGAGGTAACCCGACACTCAAAACAGAAGCCAGACAGTTGATGACACCTCATTAGGTGTTTTCTCTTTTTTTCCCCTCTTTGATTTATACAAGGGGGCACACGCGTTTTGTCCGCGCCTGCTTACGTCACGCGCGTTACGTCACGAGCGCGCGGGCATTCTTCTGCGGATGGGCCACCGGCGAGTTGTTGCGCGCAGGTCCGAGAAGCTGAAGCCCTTCTGGCTGTCGCTGTCCGACAAGGACCAGCTTCCGGTGCTGGAGTTCCTCAGCCAGGCTTTGCTGAATCCGGAGCCTTCAGAAGAGTACCGGGCTGCCGTGGAGAGGGCGCTCAACATCCCACACTCCAAGGTCATTCCCTTCTTCGGCACTTTCCTTCGAGACCTGCGCGCCATTCTCCAAGGCATGCCTAGCCTCGTCGTGTTGCCTTCCGAAAAAGCCAAGAAAATCGAGGTAAGTGTGGTTTGCATTTTTTTTTCTTTGTTTCATTCTTTCTTTCGTCACTGTGTATGCGCATGCGAGAAAGATTGAAAGGGATGCGGCTTCATTTTTCTTGCATTGCACAAGGGAAGTGAAGCGTGTTCAAGTTGCATACACAAGGCCAAAATAACATCTGTGAACCGTGCTGTATCATGTACATGCTGAGCTTTCGGAGATCAATGCCAGCCTGCACACGCCAGCGCGTGTACGATGGGACAAGTAAACAGGTCTTGTTTTTTGTCAGTTCGGGTAACGGGTCATTCTGTCCCGAAATTGTGCTGTCATTCGGATGAAATCATTGCCATAGCTAATAAGTTAGGAGGAGGAACGAAAAGTGTTCATTTTTAAAAGTTACAGATATATAAAAAAGATCTAAAAATAATGAAAATAATGACGCCAAATAAATCCCACAAAAACGCTCTGCAAGAGCAAGCAACTCAGCGCGAAGCGCCCAATGTCAAAAAAAAAGAAAAAGGTGTAAATGGTGAAATTCTAGCCCATATGTACCGTAAAATGCCGAGCAAGCCCCCCCCCCCCCCCTTCTTTACGGTGAAGGATAATCCGACTTGATTTGGGTGGGGGGGCGCTTGCTCGGTCCCGGACCGGTCGCAAAACGGCAAGTTGGGCCAGTTGGTTGGGATTCATTTTTTCACTTGGTTGCAGCGCAACATACACGAGGACAAAGAAGGGAACGAACAACACGGCGCTGACTCACAACTGTTCTTTATTGGAAAAAAGTGAAACATATATATACGTACTGGCAACTTACATCGCGACATGCGCTGAGCAAGAGATGTACCAAGGCAGTGTTGTCACACTTTTTGCGATAATCACGAGTGGCCTAAATAACTAAATTCTTTTTCATGCAGTGTGACTGATGGTTCACTTATGTACATGCTATCCCTAATCTTTATATGATAGGCCTCAGCGACTTCTCTTGTTAGTTGGTTAGGATGCTTGAAAATGACGGTGGTTTTCTTAAAAATGGGACGACAACCGCATGATTTGCAATGTTCCGGTAGATGAAGTCGCGCAACCCCTTGAAGAGATTTTTTCACTTGGTTGCGCTGCAACCAACTGAAAAAACGAATCCTGGACCGGTCATTGGTGCTTATTTGGCGCTTATTTCAGATCTCCCGAAAAAGAAAGGGGGGGCGCTTGCTCGGCATTTTACGGTAGGTTCATGACTTTCCAAGGTTTATGGAGGCTGTCTTAGAAAACACATCCTACGTGTTAATGTTATTTAGCAGCCTGAACATGCAGAGCATTCAGGCGACGTATTGTAGGTACTGAGTCATTTTTGTTAGAAGCCCGTAACCCCTTGTCTACTAATTAGGCTCTCTCTCTCTATCGCTGAGATCGCCCTTGTACGCGTGACGTGAGCGTGTCGATACGTGCCGACTGAAATCGAACGAGGAACTGCGTGCCGCATGGCAGCAGATTGTATTGTAACCACGGGGATGTGTCACTCGCAAAGCGCGCGTCTCGTCTCGCAAACACTTCTTCCGGCGCCCACGCGCCACACCAGGGGCCAACTTGACGGCGGGCTGCATCATCACCGTTTGCACCTTGTTCTCCCCACAACATAAGTGTTATTCGAGCCGACAGAACGTAACACTGTTGTGAACGCTCCTTGGTGTCGCTAACGAGGCCGGATTCACGGAGTATTATTTCCTTCGGTTGCGTGGCTGTAGCGCCTTCATTTTGAGCCCGTTCACTATCACGTTTAGGCCCTGTGCTCAACTATACCTACTGCATGAATTTTTCACCATCGGCTGGTTATCATTTTCGTTATATACGTCGTCACAATTGATTAGCGTCTATCCTTATTAGCCGCGGTGTATCGTGCAAATCAATTAATTAATCAGGAGCTCTTTCTTGTGGCCAGGGACGGATCCAGCCGCTCATTTTAGGGGGTGAGGTCGCTTGAAGTAAAACCGTAGAGGAGGGGAAGGGGGGGGGGGTCCTGACTCTTTTGCTTTTAGCAGTTACTATGATTACAACAACCCCATCACAGCATGCATACTGGTCAAGTGTGCTCACAGGGGTGGTCCCGCTCATTCGTCTGCAAGCTGGCTCGTATGCCATCTGCGATTAGCTGTCGCCGAGGTGTTTGTTATCTTGTCCCCCCTTATGTCTGACGGAAATTCTCCCTTTACTACGTCATTTCTAGAATTCAATTAAAGCAACAAACAATTCCCCGTGCTTTCTTTTGTTTATTATCTATTGTCCTCATATAGTTGTGATAACGGTTTGTGAGGAGGCTGAATTACTGCTGATGATCTGTGGCGGAGTGAACATAATAACGATATTTACTGATTCAGATTGTTTATTTCAGATACAGAGTGAGGGTTGGATGGCAAGGGTAAGGTCAGAACATTGTCTGCCTGACTAAAGCCTTGTCACCCATACATTGCTCTAACGGTGAGGCAGCACAGAACACGAGGGCATACGTTAAGTTTGTGCAAAAGAGTAACAAACATAAATCTGGTAACAGGATGTCGGAAAATTTCAGGAAATCACGAACTTGGCCCATGTTAAAGCTTCTGAGTAGGCTTCTTGTTTTCCTTATTCTACTCTCCCCTGGCATCTTTTCATCCCTATTCAAAGCAGCATGGCAGTGCTCATACGAACGCCGGCGAAAGTATCTGCCTAAAGATATCTCTCTGTTGCTGAGTTCGAGATCTGCATCGCAGTAACTGTGACAGGCGCATGGCCAAAATTGGTCCGTAGCTTTCCATTATGGCATCACTCGTAGGATTTGAGAAGTACGAGGATTTAGCAGCAATATAACGTATTTCTCCTCTGATTTCTTTTCTACCCTCTAAGGGGGGAAAAAAGCCTTTTTGACTCTTTATGTGAATCCTGACTTGTCACGTACATCACCCTCTTTAAATAAAGACGTGAACTCTCTTTGGAGATCATTATACTCCCCTCGGAGAGTCGTCCGACCCACAAGAGAGTTAACGTGTCTCTTTAAAGAGAGTCATATACGTGGCATGTCAGGACTCACCGAAAGGAGTCACACTTACTCCTTTCTTTTTCTTAGAGTGTATATACGCTGTAACGCGGGCCTAACCATTAATATACACTTCAGGCTGGCTTCGCATCGACGAAATTATTTCAATTGTATAGGCTTTCGGCTGCTCCAGTGATCTCTCTGTTTTCTCATTTACATTTGTTGGTAAATAGCATCCGCGGTAGTTTTTGTGTTATCTGCGACCATTTTCAGCCGTCTCAAATAATTATTCGGACGTGTGAGCGCAGGGAACGTTGCAGCGTTAATAGCGTCAGCGGCTTGTGCGAATTCATTACATCGCCGTCTCCCTTTGTGCTCCAGCTTGCCTTTCTTCCGAGCCAGCCAACTGATGACTACGTAACCGTCGAGACGGCTGTCGACAACGATGTCTAGCCCAAACCCTCCACTCGGGTGCGAGCATTCTTCGTGCCCTTGCTCCTTTGTTGGAGGTCGCGTGGAAGTGCCGGCAAAAAAGAATACGTCCATGCAGAACGATGCGTGAATGCCGGGTGCCACCGCCACACGTTGTCTTTATGGTAATCGGTCTTCGGCCACTGGTTCTGCTGATTTTTGTTATCTCTTTTCTCCCGCACCTAGAGAGCTGGCTCTTGCACCCGCTGGCGAACAGAGGCAGACATTAGGGCAAAGAATGCTTGCTAGTTTGCCCGGTACACCGTACAAAAAAGCGATGTGTTCTTGCAGCTGCGTTTGTTATGCTTTCGACCGTAGTGCTTGTAGAAAGGAGCGAAGGAAATCGACAACAAGTTCGCGTGCAGAGCGGCGAACGCGGAGAACAAAAATAAAGATACGGCGAGATAGGACAATTTTTCTGCTTCGCGCACGATGGCCCATCGTCAAGAAATGTCCGGCGAAGGTGGTCGTTCCTTGAAACGTCTTCGCCGAACTACCGTCGCTTCCGTTCGCTCTGTCCTCGTGTGCAACGCTGTTTCTTCCCGCCTGCGATTGAATACACTTGTACATTTTTGCGCGCCGTTGTGTCTGCTTATCTCTCATTCGTTTCTATGTGGACATTGCATTTTCATTTATTTGCTCTAGACATGCGGTAAGCACCGATCACATGGCTGAGGAGATGGGAAAAGAAAGTCGCGGTATCGCGGCCTGACGCAGCTCCCGTCTCCCCTAAAGAACACCAGGCAATGGCATGAAGAACAGATAACTCAACACAAGTATATAATAATGGGGCACATACAGCTAATGCAATAATAAGAGCACTGAGATTTAAAACAAAACAACTCCAGCAGCTAGGCATTGCAAAAAATAAATTACAGAAATGTTTAAGATTTTTATCAGAAATGTTTTTAATTGACGAAGCATTTCGGCTATGGTTTTTTAGAGTTGAAGGAAGCGCTTATCTTAGTGCATGTATTTCCTAATTTGTGCATGGTACTGGGACATCAGAATTCGTGGTTTCGTGTTCTTTCGTTATTCGGTTGTTCTTTTCTTTGTTCTTTTTTTTTTGTGAACTCGCAATGTTGTTTGTTTGCTATCGTGTTATGCAAAAAAATTCCGCCATTAGATGTTCTCTGCACTTTTTTTTTTTTATTTCATCGTAGCGTCCTCGCTGGTTCGGCTTTGTTTATTGACAAGTGTGCTCTTTGCGTCTGATCGTGCACTTGTGTATTTACATCCTCGTTTCGTTTGTTTTGTCTGTCAGTCGCGTGCTATTCTGTTTATCTTCCCTGCTGTTTACGCGTCTCAAACAGCTTCCGTGACCGTGCTGTGGAACTGGGCGGGGGTGTCTCGTATGACGTGCACGGCGTGGCTGGCTCCGTCGTTCCTTCTCCTCTCCTTCGGCAGGTGACGCGCTATGGCTTCGGCGAAACGCCGTGCTTCCCGGTGCCGTTGAAAGAGCCGTTAACCGACGCGAGTGAAGGCTCCATTGTATGCGTCGTCCACGCAGCCATGCATGCCCGCCGATGAGCCGGGGCGCGGGCCAACTTGTCACCTTGCTCGCGACGGTCGCGCTTGGAAGAGCCGGTGCCCGAGCGAAGCACTGGCGTTATTAAATGGCTCATTCGTTTGCTCTGGAACTGAGAGAGGCAATTTAGAAGGCATGTTAAATAAGAGATGTTGAAAAGCAACGGTAAGAGTCCACACTGATTGGAGAACGACTGACAAATATTCGCGTGGTTTCCTTTGAACATTTTGAGCAGTATTCTTAGTATAGCACACGCGTACACCTCAGTCATCCTTACTTCGGCCCCTTCGAGTAGTCTATTTACAAGCGCGCAAAGTTCACACATGCTCGCATTTGTAACAGCTGTTTGTCATCGATTCGCCGGAAATATGACCCTTACATTGTGAATATTGACTAATAACTACATTTACAAAAAGTTTAAGATAATAGCAGATACTTGCCAGTCGTGGTGTTCAACTTATTAGCGATGACCGTCGGACAATGGCAAGCAGCACTGCTTTGTGAATGGCACACTTGATTCACTACTATCTTCGAAAGGCCATTACGGGAAGGTCTTCTGTCCCTGTCGCAAGTACGGCAATAATGTTACGAGAAAACGTATATTATATTTGCTTGGGTGCACACTTTTGTGCGCGGCATTTCACCAACTGATAGTCGACATGCACCTGTGGCCTCGTGGATGAGGATGTACTGTGCCTTCTACTAGAATTTCCGCCATACGACACACAAAGACAACGCTTATGGTGTGATCTAATGGCATTAGACCGCAAGCCCTTCAACCTCAGGAAGATTCTATAGCAGTGGCTCTCAAGTGGGAACCCGTGGACCGCAGGGTGGCCGCGAAGCCATTTTTGGGGATCGCACACGCGGAACGCACCCTCGCAAAAAAAAAAAGAAAAAGAAAAGAAAAACGTATTTTGGAGCCACGCTACGTTCCGTGACAGTGGACCCTTCTGATTTTTGGTATGCTTCGCCGCATAACATTTTTCCATTGCGGCGTAGCTTACTTATGCTCCCCCCTCTTCATGAGATGGCTGTAAAGCTTTTGTTGCAGTTTTTTATGACACATGCCTGCGAGAGCATACTTTTTCTAGGCTTGCATATTTGAAGATCAAACATAGCTAGAAACATTTTGAATGTGGCCGCAGATCGCACAACTTAATGACAAGCTTTAGAAATCGAATTGGCGTAACACTTTAGTTTGACCATTCTTTGTCACGGAGAAAGAAAAGGCACCTATTCCACCCTTCATGTTGTGTTAATTTATGACCCCCCCTATTGGCTCTGTCGGGATGACCCCCCCCCCCCCCCCCCGGTCTGAAAAAACGGGGGGGGGCGGGGGGGGGTCCTTATAGAGCGGTCGCATATTTTTCGGGGCGAGAACTGCCGTATAGAAGACTGGATTAGTTACAACTTGCCTTCTGAAAAAAAAGTTATTAATTACCGGTAATCAGTTACAAGAAAATGTAATTAAGTTAATAGAGCGTTACAGTTTCGATGAACAAAATTACAAGAAAAAGTAATTATTTACAAGTAATTGTTTACTTGTAATGCGTTACGTACAACTCTGACAGGGACGCAGTAAGAAACACGGAACAATCGCTAATTATCAATAAATGTTTATTTGAAACAGCAGAGAAAGACTTGTGTACAAAACTGGGTGAGGTGAGTGCGCATGTCACAGAGGCACCACTGCAAACTCTAAAATCGGCACGAAGGAACCCAAGTTCCTCTTCAGATAAACTAACAGAAGGCGTGCTTACACAACGTGTGCTTAACCGCTCAATCATTTCGGCTTCGATTGTATCACAGACTACCTTTTCTTTATTCTTGACATTCACGCCAACTTCATCAAATTCAGGCTGACATCCACACATGCCGCAGAGCATAGCTAGAAGACCATCTTTGGGGCCTTTTACATTGATTTCCTATATTTCAACATTTCTAGGTAGTTTGCAGCCATGCCTCTGTGTCATACGCACTCACCTCACCCAGTTTTGTACATAAGTATTTCGCTGCTGCTTTAAATAAACATTTGTTGATAGTTAGCATCTGTGTCGTGGTGCTTACTCCGTCCCTGTTTAAGTGTGCGCCATTCCGCTCGCGCTATGTTCCAACAAGCCCAAGCTACTCTTCTCAATAATAGCCTGTTTAGAAATTCTGCATAACGAAGTTGAATTACCAGATGATGCTAAAGCATGCAGGAGCATTATCAAGACTACATGCTTCCTTGTTAAAGCGTTCTTTTTTTTTTTCTTTCCTTCCAGTTTGTGTCCGATTTCCATGGTGAAGATCATTTCATGACCCGCATCGGAGTCGGGGGGAATCATTAATGTTGAGAAGGTTCACCAGGCGCATCGTGTCCTGGACGACATCAAAGCATTCCATCACCACTACAAGTGCAGGGAACACGCCCTTGCTCAGGTCGCCATCAACAGCAAAGAAGTCAGGTGAGGGCAATATGTTCATCCTATTACTTCAGTCTTTGTTTCGATTGCCTACTGTCATGGAGGACAAAGAAACCTTGTTTTTGCTTCAACTTGACGCTTCAGTATACTAACGTGTGCATGGCTGTTGTCAAGCAGTAATTCTACGCTAGCTTTGTGTTCAGAGTTTTCTTGGACCTTGTCAGTTTCCCATTGTGAATTTGTTACATTGAGGTAAATTGTTTCTATAGTTATTGTAGCCGTCGAATTATCCGCTGCTTACAATACAGTGAGAGAAATCACGAAATAAACTGCTTTGTTGGAATGTCGAGTACGATATTTCAGAACTTGAGATCCTTCTAAAGACTGTCCGTAAAGTTTTCAGTAGATACATTAAAGCAAGGCTCAAGTAGCAAGAACCCTTTCGTGTAATACGTCGCGTTGTTTGCAGTGAGGTAAGCCTTGAAGATTTAGTCGTGAATGGGGACTAGATTATAGGCGTGGGTATGCGTGGGTGAAACCAACGCCTATAATTTAGTCCCTATTGCCACTATATAATCTAGTCACCATATGCAACTATCTTTCAAGTCCGCCCTTCGAATGCGGGTGCTAATGATCCCAAATCCTTCCTACTTTTTGAGGCCCCTTAAACGGTAGCCATGAAAATAGTTTTACCACTGAATGGCACTCAATCGCAGGCGTGAGGAGACCAACTGCAAGGAGGACGACAGCCTGTACCTGCAAGATCCGGAAGCGTACATTCCGATACAGGAGCTAGCCAACGACCACCACATCAGCATGGTTCCGCTCACTGTGGACCGAGTGGACTTCCACCAGCTGCAGATTCTGCACCATGGCTGCACCATGGTTCACTGGGAGGAAGACGGCTCGCGTTCCTCGCTCTGTTACGTGCGCCTCGAGCGCAGCAACGCCACCATCACCTGGTGCAAGCCGGCCTGGAGCGCGCTCCGGGGCTCCGGACCGCAGGACTACGCTCTTAGCGTCAACATCGAGGAGAACGTGCCGGTCGGGTTGAGCCAGAAGTATGACACGGGCGAGTCCTACCTGGCCGGCCTCGAAGAGGGCTTCCTCGACCTCAACATTGTCAAGGAGATAGTGCTGTGCCGCAGCTCAATCGAGGTCGCCGCCGTGGCGAAGCGGCACGGCCTCGAAGACTCGTTCAGCGACCAGAACCTGTTGCGGTTCAAGTTCGGCGTTGGCCTGTCCGAGAACCGCGTGCTGGAGTTCATCCTGCCAAATTTCCTATCGGTGATTTGGTACGACAGCCTGCGCCGGCTGGTGTCCATGCTCAAGCAGCAGCGCCAGCTCTGCGACGGACGAATCCACTGGCTCAAGGAGAGCTACCTCCAGCTATACTTCCGTGAGCAGTGCTGCATCGGCCCGACTCCTGCGGAGGCGATCAAGGTGCGCTTTTATCGCATGCACTCAGAATGCCTCAAGTCACTTATCGGCAGACCGAGGGAACTCACAAGACCACTTTACTCATGGGGCTTGCCAACTATTAAAAATGCGAAGACAGTGCCCCTGTTAAAAAAAAAAAAAACGGGCAAAGTGTAGAAGAAATGCGACATATCTTATTTCTCGTACGCACTTAATAGCGCAAAAATACATTGCTACAACTACAGCTAAGTCGTGTTTTTCAGGAAACCATAAATGTACAACAGAACGGGCACCAGTAAGTTCTACAACGTACTATTCGTTAACCTTTTCTTCGATCGTTATTTAATAATTCATTTTGCTTCATTTTCTTTAGTTGTGGCAACAGCGGAAGTCCCGCTATCATGTGTTCGCTTTCCGTTATTGTTTTTCCAGTAAGCAACATTAAGCAAGACAACTTATTCATGACCCTTGAACATTCTCTGTTCTTGCTGAAACTATCGGACGTTTCATTGCGCTTCTTCTGTCATTCAGGTCTTCGGTGGGAGAAAATGGACGCTGAATTCCCTGGGAAGCAGTTCTTCAGTCGAGTCAACATCCTCGGCATTCAAGAGGGCTTCGAGTTTTGGAATGAGCACGACTAAACTGCGGAAAAAGAAATCTTCTACATCACTAGCGACTGTTCGGGTAAACTTCAAGCTGATATATTTCCTTTATTGCGCTGAAAAAACTCATAACAAACGTAAGAGTAACAAACTTAGCAATAAATAAGGGGACATGTGTTTTCTTGTTCACTGCTGTTCTGTAAGGGCTCTGTAGTATTAGGGCTCTGAGATACATGTTCATCTTCTGAGCCCTGATAAAAAGAGTGAACGGGTAGCGGGAGCAAATATATCACAAAACTTACCAGTATACCTTTTCCTGGCCTAATATTATTCTAGCATTTAAAATATTTCCTCGTGCTCCCGCATACGTGTTTTTGTATTTACTACATATTCAAACGTAACAGTCGTACTTCTCGCCAATTTATGGGCAAAGATCTCATATAACGTGAACCTTCGAAGTGGCTTTCGTGGTGTGCAGTTGTCCGTCATGATCATTTCAAAAATTGTGCGCATACAATGATGGATGCCCGAAAACCTGGGTTATACGCACAGAACAATAAACTTGAGCCAAACTTGCTAACTCCACAGGCCGAAGTGTGTTCGTCACTACAATACGTTATTTAACACAGTGTACTTTCTATAGTGTTTCTTACTTATTCAAGCACCATGCCAGAAACAGAGTACACTTATTGATGAGTATCTTGGAGGTAGTTAACGCGCTTAAAGCAATGAAAAAATGAGCAGCAGTGTACATGGAAGAATGGGTTTGTGAGGATCATCATGCATGATGTGGCTGTTTTGTTAGCTGATAACACCTGAATACTGCATGTAAGCCATTATTGCGTGTATAGTTAATCGTTTAGGCTTTCTCTGACCACTCCAGTTATCGTGAGCGTGTGGGAGAACGAGAGACTGGAAGCGCTGACATCAAAGCACACGCGCTGTAAGCACGTTCTGCACAAGAGTAGCAGTAGCTGGTATCCCATGACGTCCTGAGTGTTTAGCGCAACTCAAACAGAATAAAAGGGAGCAAAGATAAGGATTGAAGGGGTGCAACACTACAACGTGAGCTTTAACTGCCAACTGGTTTTATCATTCCGTGGCTCCGATGATATTTTATACTCTCAGCGTACCATGTGACATACGTGACAATCAAACGAGGTAACCGAAAATAAGTTGACAGTTTTTTGTCGTCTTGTCCTCCCTTCCAGCAGTACACATTCATTTCCCTTGTTTGGGTGGCGCTAAACTCTCAGAACGTTCCGCACGATACGAGCTGAATAGTGCGTCTTGTGTTTCAGGACGTGGGTCCGAGGTACTTGCCGGAGGCGGACGACGGCGGCCCGACGAGAAAGAGTCCGACAATCAAGAAGCGCCGCGCCACTGTGAAGTCGTCGCCGCAGCTTCGTTCTCAGGAGTCGAGCCCGCAGAGGACAAGCGTGTCGCGAAGTTCCTCGTCCTGCGAGAACCTCAACCGCACCGAAGGCGGCATCCCGCTCATCCACCCGACTCCACTCGCCACGGGATACAAGTGAGCGCATACCTTTAACAGCATTCCTACCTGTGTTCACGTACAAACCGTAATATATATATATATATATATATATATATATATATATATATATATATATATATATATATATATATATATATATATATATGTGCGTGTGTGTGTGTGTGTGTGTGTGTGTGTGTGTGTGTGTGTGTGTGTGCGTGCGTGCGTGCGTGCGCGCGCGCGCGTGCACGTACACATTGCACGTTGCACGCACACACGCAAACCAGCGCGCGTAAGTTGCGCCTGCTTTCATTTGCGATGTTCCTTGTTTATTGCAGTGGCATGCATTTAAATAGGCTAATTGTGTGCCGCGGAATGGCGTCACACTCAATGAGCGTTAGTTGTGAGGCCTACAGGCAGTGAAAGTTGTTTTTAAATGTTGCAGTACTGCCATATACTCAGCTTGTAATTGTGAGAACAACCAAGAAATACTGCTGGCAAAGTTAAACGTACGCAAGTGCTATACGGGGTGATGATTTTACAGAGGCATTAAGTAATAATCAGAGATAAAATAATTATTCAGAAGTAAGCTGTCAGGTGCGGCTGACATCCGTAAAAGCGAAAATCACGCATATTAGTCAGTAGTTTAGTGAAATTTCCCGAATTAGCTGTTTAATTAATTACATTGCGGTTGCAATACAACTGACGTATTGTAAGCGATGAGATTGCTAGGGGTATCTATTCTGAACAAATTTTCAACGTAGGAACAGTTTTGCGATATTCATTCAGAAAGTGTGCTTCGAAATACAAGGGCATTCTCGTTGCTTTTGTACTTCAATGCGCTAAATGACCGGCTGGTCTGCAGGGTTTAACGACGCAAAGAGACTCAGGCTGTGAGATGCCGTAGTGGAGGGCCCCGGATAATTCGACCCCCCCTTGGGTTAACGCGCACTGGAATCGCGCAGTCCACGGGTCTCTAGCATTTCGTCTCCATCGAAATGCGACCGCCGCGGCCGGCATCGAATCCTCGTCGTTCGGGTCACCAGCCGAGCACCGTAACCACTGGGTCACTGCGGCGCCGCGCTCAATGTGGCGTTTTGCTAACGTAACTGGATCAACAGTGCATTTTTGCCGCAAGTTTGATGCCACATATCTCCAAATCCAGGCCGCCTTCAGATTCAATTCCAAGTGCATAAGCCGTGCAAGCTCCTCGGCTACAGTTCATCCACCGCAATGTGTAGTTAATTGAAAAGTTAATAAATGAGAATCCTAGTTGATCCATTATATATAGCGTTATTTTAACATTTATGGATGTCCCCCGCACCTCAAAGCTTACTTTTACGCAACTTTCTTTTTTTGCCGGAAACACTATTTTGTTGTATAAAAAAGTATTCGGAGAAAATGTTCGACATATCAGTTTTCACAGCATTATGCATGCGCACACGTACGAACTATTGCAACCCGATCTCTGTTGGCGGCTCTGTTGACCGTCGCGTTGCGTGTTCTCCAGGGAGAGGTCCTGCCAAGTGACGCCCAGTACTTCGAAAGCCTCGTCCCTCCTGAGCCGCCCAACCATCACTCACTCCAGCCAGATGAACTTCCTCGAGTTCGCAGAGCTGTTTCGCTCCTTTATGGTGCGCTGCCGCAAGGACCTGAAGGACATCTTTGAAAGCGTAGCCACCAACTCCAAAGTAACGGCCAGCGAACTTGCTGCTGAGGAAATGGCCTCACCAAAATCATGTAGGACAAGACCAAAAGTGCTCGGTGAGTGCGCAGAGGAAACGCAGCGGGGGTATCTTATCTTGTACACCGGCAAGCAAGTTGCCGCACATTTTAAAGCTATATGGTTCCCTTCTCGTCATTTGTTTGCATACGGAAGCGCTTGCTGGCATGTACACGTGGAGACAAGATGGAAGTGAAACATTTTCACCTTCATCCTTGTGCCCTAATTCCTGAAAACGCTTCGGAATGAGGCGAGTTGTTTACCCCCCTTGCATTGGCGACGTGCACAATTTCACACATCGACTATAGAGTCTTGTGAGAAACCGAGTGTTAACTTCGGGCTTGAAGCACGATGTGCACATTTGTACACGCTTCATGACTCGACAACTAGCGCTCATTTAACTTCAATGCGCAGCGTATTGCTGCAGAGGATCACTTTGCTAAAGACACTACCATGTTGAGCGAGTCGTTCGACGTGCCGCGTTGTTGCAGCCGCGCCAAAACTATAATTTTAAGGCGAAAGCTCTAGATGCTTTATCGAGCGCGATAATTGACTGTCGGTGGCATCGGCGTCCGCTGCGTTGACACAACTGATGCAAAAAATCATCACCATCGTCAAAATTTTGTGACGTCATCATGACGTCCCGTGATGACGTCATCATGTGACAGTTTCGCTCGGTCAAAGGGGGGGGCCAATCACGGAGGCAGTGCACAAGCACGTTAGGATGCGGAAGGCTATCGGAGGGGGGCGGGGGGAGGATCGAATAGATCAACAGAAAAGAAAAAGATGGCTTTCACCTTCGAATCGGCTTAGACGAATGCATAAGAGACCCCGCGAGTTTTTTTTGTTTGCTCGGAATTGATATAACAGAATAACCTTCCCGTGTAATTCGAGCCTGAGATTAGATTAGTTTCCTACAAAAAATAGAACATGACGGAATTCAGAATAAATAGATATTTAATGACACTGTAATTATAAGTAATTACTTAAAATGCAAAATCGACATTTATTACGTTTTCCTTACAATAGAATATTTTCGTGCATCGAGCGGCTTGGAGTAAAGTTGTGTAAACTTGGCACATTCACTGACAGTCCATCATCATTCTCACCTGAAGGAAATAATGTTTGTGCAAGGTTTTTTTTTTTCACTCAATTAAAATGTTTAGGAGTCATTTGCTGGCAGTGAACTTCAAATTAAGGACAGGGTAAGTAGCTTTATTTTTGTGGCGTTGTTAGACTTTCATGGGGTCAATTTCTTTTATATTGCCGTCCATTCGCGAGAGAAATGTCGAAATGCAGGCGTTCTAGAGTGTGCTAAAATTACACAGTAGCAACACTACCGCGCACCTGGCATTTCACGGAAGAAGAGAGCGGTCGTGCTTGATGACGCACGCTCAAGGTCATGGCGCGCGCCGACGTAGCATCTTTTCCCCCTTTGTCATCCTCCCGCCCTCCCCCCCTGTGTAGCTTCCAGTGCGCTCGTCGGAACGAAAGAAGGGAGAAAGAGCGTTACGATCAATCCTTGTAAATCCGGTCGTTCTTGACGGATTCGAAGAAGTTTTGCGGTGATCGACTTGTGCGGCTATAAACTCCGATACTGAGGTCGTTCAATGGTTACTTGGAAAAGTGACTCAGGAACCCTTTAAAGAATTAGCAACCCCCCAAAGCCTCGATAACACTTATCCTCTCAGAAACTTCGCCCCTTAGTAGCGCAACAGCCCGTCGAGCGCATGTATAATATGTGTTCTGACGCCAGAGCATTAAAATAAATGTGAACATATTTATTTTAATTGATTTAAAGTCGAATATGTTGACCTTACGAATATTTCATTCTCTCAATGGTCACATAATTTTTTTTTTCTTGTCGACTTCGGGCAAAGTGTTCAGAGAAATGTGAATACTTTCACGTCGCGAACGATAGCGGGCATAGTGGCTTACCTTGCTGGTGTTTTGCTATTGCGTATCTTACATGGCTACATTTAGCGGACAGTTTCACCTTGCATTTAGGTGGAGGTATTAGATACCATTACAAAGGCTCGCGCAATTCTAAAACAGTAATTTTATGCCCACACTTCTTTTTCGTGCGGCATTTCATTGAGACGCTGTTCCGCGTGGCAACCCAAGAACGCAAAGAAAAAACAAGAAAAAAGAAATGAAGAGAAATTCGGGCTTCCCATGGTTCTTTGCCTTGTGCACTGAAAAATGCTTCTACTTCATTTTACACACTTTCACGAGGTCGCTACGCATCTCGTATGCCTCCGAGTCATATTTCTGGCTGTGTTTGCGATATCACTGAGGTAATTGGTTCAATTCGCACATGAAGAATCTTTAAACGATGCATCAGCCCAGCTGCAAGCATTGGCCTCAAGTGATCACTTGCGCTGGAATTTGCGCTGGAACTGCGAAGCATTTCTAAGCGAACCAAAGGCGCTTTAAACGTTTCTGTCTGTCTATCTCGCCGCCTACCTACGCCTTGGCGCTCTCGTGGTCGTCTCGTTAACTTGAAATATACCAACATTTGCATATGGAGCACTTGAGTGTATGACTAACACGATTCGCAGGTCATGACATGAATAACGTCACGTCCCTGTCACGTGCGTCACGAAATCCTTTCCACCTGTCACGGATGGCACATGGGATTCACAGTCTATATCAACTCAGACTTAGGAAGTCTTGAAGCTACAGCGCCAAGGAGCCCTTGTCGCAGAAAATGCGGTGCCGTCGTCGTTGTCGATGGTTGAAATACCCCGATAGAAGCTAAGAATAAAAATCTCGGCTCCAGCCGGAATCGAACCCAGGCATTCTGCATGGCAGCCAAGTATTCTACCACAGAGCCACGCCAGTGCTTCAAACAGATTCGGCGAAAATACCCTACACAAACTTTACGTCAGGAACACGCCAATTGTCCCTGCAGAGTTTGCTATCCGCTTTTATATCAATATCATTGACATTACATATGTACACCTATGATTCTGTAAGCTATAGTCAAGCGTTGCGCGAATACGCCTACGACTTCTGCTTATGACATGTACACCATCGCTCCATAGCGTGCACTTTGTGGCGATAAAACTAACGTCTCTGTTCTAACGTGAGTGCCGACGTTACATCGGATCATGAGCTGCCCTTTACACGCCAGTATACTCGGCGTGCCTGGTAAACCCACGATACGCGCATTACTCACTTTACACAAAGGCGTCAATCCACCTTGTAACATTTGGCTCGAAGCAAGAAATGCAGGATAGGCTGCTACACGTAACTGCTTCGAATGAAATTGCTTCCCACAGTGCGTGGGATCTGTCGGAGTTTTTCTTTAGCTTGTCCGTATAGGACCAGCTGGCGTCGCAAAACTGCGGCCGTCGAAATATCTTGGGCCGAAAAATCAATGAGGCCATCAATAACCAGATCACGCGCAGCTCATCTCTGCGAGTCCAAAAACATTCATATACCTAAATGTAGGACTATTGAATCGCACGCTCCACCAGTGATGCCAACCTAAGTCAACGGTTTATCCCTAGATCGACCCCCCGAAAATACCCTAGATTGCCAGAAAAATCCCTAGATTGACTTTTTGATGTCGCTATTCAGGTTAATTCACTTTTAACAAAGTATAAATATAGTTCGCTCTGAGGCCAAATCTATGTGAATCTCATCAGAAGTAAAAATCATCATGTTAACAGCCACGCTCTTTCTTTTGCACTTTCTGTGGAGTAATTGTACATAAAGGGCTTTCAGATGGCGCAAGTTGTTAGAGAGACAGACAAATTTTTTCAAGTTCACTTTGCCCACTGATGGAAGGCATAGATGTGATCGTTCGAGTCATTCGCAAGTCTGTAGACCCTTTCTTGTACTTGCAGCTTGCGAGGTGGCGGTTAATTTCTAAGTTTCCACATTTGCAGTCAGCGTTGCACGATTTGCAGTTGATGTACAGGGGCCATTTTTTACTCTCTGATAGCCGCTTTGTGTACTTTCGATCAGCTTACCATATGGCCAAATAATTTTGTCACTATTTTCGTTATTATGAAAACGACGCGAAGGAAAGACTAAAACACACGAACAGTCTTTTCGTCTCTTTCCGTCAAGCCGTTTCCTTAATAAAGAATCAGCGCCAAGTCGTGCAATGGTCAGTCCTGCTTTCCCTCTCTTTCTCAAGTCTCCTGGTCCAGAAGTTATTCGATACGAATACTTTGCACGGTGTGGGCACGCGGCGAGCCTGAACTTGGCGCTTTTTCATATTCACTACAAGTCAAAATTTATCTTTGTTTCACAAAGCAGCAATCACTCGGGGTGCTGATTATGATAACTGCGCACATGTTAAACACTTGCGACGACAAAGTTTCATTTCCTCCAGTATACAGAATATGATCATCTCGCGTCACAGAATTGCGATCGCCTTCACTCGGTGCAGCAGCACACTACCGCTGTTTTAAATTAAAAACAGCAAACAACGAGTATTATCGTTTTTTACAGCATTTCTAGTTGAAAAAGCGTCATTAATCAATAATACCTCTCATTAGACCGCATAATGCAACATTCCCAGAACTTTACAAAAATCCCTAGATTCAGCAAAAAAGACGCCAAATCCCCGAGAGACCCAGAAAATCCCTAGGGTTGGCATCACTGCGCTCCACGTACAGAAGCTTTGCGACCCTTACGTTACAGGAACCCTCCGACTTGCACAAGTTACGTGTTGATTCACTGTTTCATGATACGGTAATATGAGAATGTAGCTTCTGAGGATAGTAGCGAACATCTGTTGTATTTATGCCACGTAAAGCAGTTATTTAAAGTTTTGTAGTAGTTATATTGTACATACAAATTACTTCCGCAAGGACATTACAAAAACCTGTGTTAGGGGAGCCGTTGCTGCAACGCGTGCAAAAGGGATAGGTTTCTGCGCTCCTCTCTGAGCACACTGGCAGGCCAGTGTTGCCAGGTTTGGCTATATAAAGCCTAATTGAGCAACAGAAAAATTTTAGCGTCGACTTGGGAGAGTTGGACGACATAGAGTATCATATTATAAAACTAGAGGGGAATCTGGCGCTGCAATCGGCGTCTCTCATAATCACGCAATAATATGGTGGTTTTGGGACGTTAAACCCCAATAATATCACTATTAGTGTGGGCTGTTGCGCGAAAAATAAAAAAAAATAAACAAGTAGGAACACACAGACAAACGAAGCGCAAACTAACAGCCTTGTTAGTTTGCGCTTCGCATGCCTATGTGTGTTCCTTCTTGTGTACCTGTTTTTTGTGCGCAACAGTTCACATCGAAGATGAATCACCAACAAGCCCAAGTTGAAACCCTCCTGAACTTCAGTGTTTCTCACTCGATACACTATTTTTATTTCCATAAATGGATGATGCGTACTTTCGAGTGAAAAACACGCATGTTTGTTTTCAGTTGTAAAAAAAAAAAAGAATAATAATTCATCATTGGGTAATGCCAAATCTGGAATACAATTGCAGAGCAATGCATAATACCCTGTTGGATGAATTTGTATTAGTTTCGCTTCAATCTCACGTTCACGCAAACTTTCTGCAATAAGTTTTACGTACAGAAGAATAAGTGAGTTTTAATTGGAAATAAATTCATATCACTTTGTTTCACACTCGGTAAACAAGCGCCGCGAATATCAACAACGTAATACATCCGAAGCAGATCCGAAGCCTGTACTTCCCATAATTCCCATGGTGGTTGAAGCGCCGCTCAAGGAGTCCCACATAGACACTAGCGTCAGATTCCCCTCTAGGTTTTACAGTATGCAACTCTATGGTTGGCGATGCGGCTATATTTGGGTTACTAAAATATTCGACTTGGCTATGTTTAGGTCATCCTTATTTGTATACCTGCGACCGAATTCACACTTGTTTTCTTGTTTTTTGTTCACAAATATGTGTGTGTGTGTGTGTGTGTGTGTGTGTGTGTGTGTGTGTGTGTGTGTGTGTGTGTGTGTGTGTGTGTGTGTGTGTGTGTGTGTGTGTGTGTGTGTGTGTGTGTGTGTGTGTGGGTGGGTGGGTGGGTGTGTGCGCGCGTGCGTGCGTGTGTGTGTGTGCGCGCGTGTGTGTGTGTGTGTGTCTGTGTGTGTGTGGGTGGGTGGGTGTGTGCGCGCTGCGTGCGTGCGTGTGTGTGTTTGCGCGCGTGTGTGTGTGTGTGCGTGCGTGTGTGTGTGCGTGCGTGTGTGCGTGCGTGTGTGTGTGTGTGTGTGTGTGTGTGTGTGTGTGTGTGTGTGTGTGTGTGTGTGTGTGTGTGTGTGTGTGTGTGTGTGTGTGTGTGTGTGTGTGTGTGTGTGTGTGTGTGTGTGTGTGTGTGTGTGTGTGTGTGTGTGTGTGTGTGTGTGTGTGTGTGTGTGTGTGTGTGTGTGTGTGTGTGTGTGTGTGTGTGTGAATACGGTCCTAAGCTCATATTTACATTTTAAAAAAAAAAGCTTTGAAGATGCTTGAGTTTGGCCTTCAAGAGTAGAACGCGATAGCGTAATCGGGCCCCGTGCCCGAAAAGGAAGAAAGGTTTGTGCGCGTAACTATCCTAGAATGCCTACAGCAAGTAGAGTTGCGAAGTGCCCACCACGCGACAATTCTTCCTTTTGCAAGTTACTTCCTTTTGCAAGCTGGCGAAGTACCCACTACGCGTCCGTAAGGTGCTACGCGCACCTGCGCAGCTGCGCACTTTGTAATGGGTGGGCAGCTTTAAACCAACCACTCGTTGCGCAATTCACATGTTTTGACGCCTGGTGAGATTCTACGATTATGCCACGCCAATATCACATGCGTTAAGGAGACTCCTCCTCTGCATGACATTCTTATAGCGTGTTTTTTTTTTTTCTTTTTTTTTACGAAGTAGTTTCAAGCAGTGTCGTGGCTCCGTGGTAGAGCACCTGCTTGCCACGCAGAAGGCCTGGGTTCGGCTCTCACGCGGACGGAAGATTTTTATTTATTTATTTGCATCTATCTGGGATTCTTGATCACAGACAGTGCCAATTTTTCGCTCACTTCCAACAGCGCCGACATACACGCCGCCGCCGTCACCGGAATTTCTGCGAAACGAGCTTTTCACCGCGATCGCGTTAAAATATTTTTACCTCAATGCTGTTCTTGGCAGCAGGTGTCAGGCAATCTTGACGCTGAATAAATTATTAGCCAACACGACCAGCCAATGGCACGCAGCGCTAACGAACGGCGTCAGGCGCTGAATTCGCTCATCTTTTTGTTCCTATGTGCAGGAGCTGAATTCACTAAGCTCTTCGTTCGTAAAGTTCTGCTTTCTGTTGGCTGACTGTTGCTCGCTGATGTACTACGTCCAGCATAATGCATGGGCTGCCATCTGCTTTCATGATAAGTTTTAGTGGGAATTACCTTAATGAGGCTATGGGACTTAAGTGACGCGGATAGGTAAGGACAATCGCGTCATCTTTGTTATTTCTTGCAGGAGTCAGTGCTGGTATAACGGCAACCTATGAACCTTATTTCGAGCTGCTGTTTAGATTTCGGAATATGGACAACACCCCTCCCCCACTAGCGTTGTATGGTGCTGTACGGAACACGCCACTCCGTTTGGCATCCCTTCTTGAGACTAAATAAAGTGTAACGCTTCGTCACAGAGTCTAGCTAAACAAAACGTTAGTCCCGACGGCTGTCAGCGAGGCCGTGGAACACTCCTGTCCACCATTTTATCTATTTTACTGGCTAAAAATCGATGAGTTCCAGAGTACCTTATTTCGCGTCACGGGAATGGGTGAATGGCCACTACTTTGTGCGGAAAGACAGTGCGGACTATTTGTGCGGAAAGACAGTGTGTTTACGAGTGCATCGACGAATGAAGCATAAAGCTTTATGCCAGTCGTGTTTGAAAGGTAGTTTTCCGTATGCTCTTTGTGTCACGAAGTACCTTAAAACGCATCTGAAAAGGGCCACGAAAGTGCGAGAAATGCACTGACTTTGTGGAAAGCCTTTTTTTGAGACCGAGCTCTCTCAAATGTTGTGTCGAACTTTCTAGGGCTGCTGACACGAACTAGCAAGTACGAGTACGTGGACCCTGAACAGAAAAAGATTTGTGATGCCATTGCCACCGCCAGCATCGTGTCCAACTGCGCCGGGGTTGACAGCTCAAAAAGGCTCGTCTTGGAGTGTGCCGATTTCAAGAAGTTCTTGGCGACTCGCCAGAAGGAAGAATTGACTGAGGAAGAGGTTATCAGACTTATTCAGGTAATTCAAACTTGAATGCAGTCTTCAGCCAACACAATATATGTCAATGTCATTTGAACGCAATAAAGTAAGACATAAGTCGTTACGGTAAGCATGTTTTGATGCTCGAATCTGCGGACTTTCTTTTGACTAACTCTCTATTGGTTTCTTTTATCCTTTTATTTTTTATTACTCTAGCGACATGAGCCTGATAACGTCCTCAGAGAAAAGAACCTTCTGTCTTTCGAAGGCTTTGCAAGATACCTGTTGGACAAAGACAACTACGCCTTTGTGCCGGAGATAATTCCGCCCGGTGCGAACACGGTGAGATTGATCTTCGTTCCTATCTTCGATGTCTCTCTGTAATGTGTCTCTGTATGTGGTTCCTATGTTCGATGTCTCTCCTCCTCCTTCAAAAATACTTGTGAAGGAGGAGGAGGAGATCCGGAGGCAGGGAGGTCAAGCAGATACGCGTACGTTTTGCTACCCTACGCATGGGGAATGTGGCTGAGAGAAAGAAAGAAGGAAAGAAGAGGAGAGGGTATATACTACGTACTAGCAATACGAACACAAAGAAATAGTCGTCGGTGAAATCCTGGCTCCGGACCGCAGCTGGCTGTTTAGCATCACGCCCGCTCCGCCCTTCTGCCTCTGCCTTTTTGCAGTGTCGCTGCTACTTTCGTAGGAGATCGCCCGGTGAAGGATTATACTATACACTGATTGCATATGTTACGGCAGGTATCATTACCGAGTGCACGTGAAAACGTTATGGCCCGCACAGATTGCACGCTGTAACGTTTCTAACGCGCCGTCTCGTTAAAAATGTTTCGATTGAAAGGGACTTCTTTTTAAGCTTGAGTCTGCTACAGCCACATCAACTCTCTACTTTGAGAGCTTAATTTCATCTGCCATCTCGTATAAATAGCAAGTTCGTCAGCTTCATCCTTTCCCATTGCTGCTAACCGTCAGTATCACTTAAGTAAAGGCCCGCCACCTTAGCTTATTTTTGTTACGTCACGTAGTGAAATATCCCACTTGCGTGGTTTTGGCAATTTATGTCACCGTCATACGCCTTTTAACTAGTTAATTATTGAACCACAATGTCGTCCCGTTGCGTCTGTCCTTCGTCAATAAGTTCGTACAAATTTTGTAATACCTGCTAACATAATTTTTTTTCTTTCAGCCTTTTTTCTTTCAGCATTTTTTTTTCAGCCAATTAAAAGGAAAAAAATCATTTTTTTCCTTTAATTGGACCTACCTTTCCTAAAAACTTTACAGACTAATCAAAATCTTCTCATTCGTCTGACATCACTTAACATTTGCACACATTGATACCTGAATAAAACTTCATTTGTTGTGCACTTATTGATAATATGCCAGATGAAGAAACGACCGCGACACATGTTGTCATTTATGCTATTAATTGCATGAGATATATGCGCATTTCATGCATATTCTGAACAATTAAGAAATAGCAATAAATGTATTCAAAGCGACTTTGGTTAAGAATTATCATATCTCCCATGTTTAAGATCATTAACACTTTCAAGACCGTTTAGAAAAAAGTTTGTTTACACTATGTACAAAAACAAGAACGTAATAACATCTCGGTGATCAGGGGTATATATACATCGGGCAGCTATGTGCTACGCAAACATCACTATCTTGTAGTGAAGATATCATTAATCTAACATACATGAATAAGATGTTGCATGGAATACACAAGAACTCAATGGGATACAATGGATGCAATGGTACAATGATAAATGATACAATATACGCAATGAAACACTATGGATTACAGACACACGTGATAAATGCGGATCGGGAGAGTGCAAGAGTATGAACAACTACTCGACGGGCGCTGTCTAGCACCACGTCGGTCGAAAAATGAGTTGCACCCTTTCGTGTTCTACAGTGACGAAGGGGCACGACCAATGCCGCAAGAACTCGCGCTCCCCTAGGAAGAAGAGCTCTTCGGAGAGGTACGCGAGGATCTCGCGTCTCATTCGCCCCAGTACTGGCCACAAAGCACGCCGGCGGCAATTCCCCGCCACTGCCTCACATCGGTTTCGCCAAAGGCTGAACAGCCCCGCAGCTATTAACAGTGCTGAGAAGTGCCCGCGCGGAAATCGGCCATCGGACACGAATGTTCGGACACCCTGTCCACGGAAACCTGCATGGACAGCGCGCCAGAAGACGCGTGCCACCGCGCATTCGAATGTCGCATGACGGTTAGTCTCAACGGCAGTGCAGTTTGGGCACGTGGAGACGCGCACCACTTGCCAACGCTGCAACCGATCACGAGTGGGGAGCAAACCCCAGCCCAACCGCCAAACGAAGTCACGGAGATGCCCTGGCAACGCAGCTACAGCTATTCGCTTCCATGGGCGGTTCATGATTGATTGACGATGCTGGGGCACCAAGGGCCGAAGAAGGGCGGCCATTGTGTCCACCACTTTAACTTCGGTGACCTCTATATCTGGGCACGTAGCCTCCAGACGTCGGTGAAATGCCAGAAGGGCTCGATACAAAGGCGGTAATTCGGATGATTGGGGACCGCGGTTTATTTGGCTAGCTGGCATCAAGACACGTAGTGATGGACCAAGATGGTAACGAGCCAGTGTCTGTGCGGGCGTACCGTCGTTACTTAGTACTCGCAATAAAGTGCGGAAGCACAAAGTAGAAGCGGTGACGGAAACGTCAGGGAATGCAAAGCCGCCACGATCTCGCGGTTGAGCCAATGTCGGACGAGATAACAATTCTGTGCCACCAGACCAGAAAAACGAACTGATGCAACTTTGTACTTTCCTGGAGACGCGGAGCGGGGGTTTTACTGTATGGCAAAGGTACCAGAATTTTCCTAGGTAAACTGATTGGGATAAGTACCGGCGTTCCAATAGGGGGAAGTCAAAGTGTTTGGCAGCTTTTACATCATTTTGGAGAGTTTGTACAACGGTTGACCAGATGCTGTCATGGATACCAAATGCCGTGAAAGTGACGCCGAGTATTGTAATGGTAGGAGACCATTGTAAAGGCGACGTGATGCTGATACGACCGTTGGGGTTGCCAATGAAGAAATACTGGCTATTAGAAAAGTTTAACCTTGCACCTGAGATCATTCCGAAGTGATGAAAAGTATTAAGAGCATGCTGCAGCGACTGTTCATTATGGACATATAAGGTGATATCATCTGCATATGCAGTGACCTTTACTTGAGTATTACCAGGTAGGGGCAAGCCTCGAATCTGCGGGTCGCGTTCTAGGGCCCTTAAGAAGGGTTCTAATGCAAGAATAAATAGAACTGGGGAGAGGGGGCACCCCTGACGGACCCCTCGTGTAACTTTAAAGGGCTGACTCTCACGGGAATCGAGGTAAAGGGTACTTTCTGAATTAGTATACATGGCGCGAATGAGCTGAATGAAATTGTCCGCGAAACCAAATGCATGTAAAACGTTTAGTAAATAGCCATGTTCAATGAAATCAAATGATAATCACGTTCAAAGGCCTTTTCCTGATCTAAGGAAACTAGCAGCCCTTGGGCACATCGGGCAGTGGTATACTGAATGATGTCGCGCGTTAGCCATGTATGGGTGTGGATTTCTCGCCCCGGAATAGAACAAACTTGGTGGGGAGCGATTAATGATGGAAGAGACGGACTGATTCGGCGCACCAGGATGTTGGCCAAGAGCTTGTAATCTACATTAAGAAGGGTAATAGGGCGCCAATCTCCTGGTCGCGTGGACATTGGGTCTTTCTTGGGGACTAGTGTAATACGGCCTCTGTGGAAAGAGTTTGGGAGGGTAAGATCTCGGAAACACTTACGAATGACGCATGACATAAATCGGCCAATGATAGGCCAGAACTGTACGTAAAACTCGGCAGGGAGGCCGTCAGGCCCAGGGGGCCTGAACCCTTTTTCATTGCATCTAACGCGTCCTTTACTTCGTCATCCGATGGCGGTGATAGGAGAACGTCATATGCACCACTGGAGTCATGTGGTAAGTCTTTCAGCAGGGGATGCGAAGAAACGGGTCCTGGATAACTGACACTAGCAACAGATTGAGCCATTGACTGAAAGTGCTGAGTGAATGCGTGGTAGTCGCGCGAACCAGCAGCAGCTGGTGCGGTAGGGTTTAGCGAATGGGCAGGCGAGCCCGGCGGACGAAGTAGAGCTCTGCGCGCATACCTGAGCACCTCAGGGTGTGCACACGGTGCACGTCTACAGCGCCAAGCTGCAGCCGAGAGAGAAGAAGCGCGCATAATACGTTGGTATCGTTCAACAAGCTCTTCTTGCCATGTACGCATAACGGGGGATGGGCTGGGATCACGGTGAGCGATGCGTATCTTCTGTATTAAAACTGAAGCGTCCTTTGGATACACGGGCGCGAAGTGCCCTGCCCGACGCACTGCAATGGTAACGCCATTGCTCTTTGAGGCGGTCCCAATCAGCTATGTCCGCGCCTACGAGCGATGCGCGTAACGCTCGGGACAATCCTTCCGTGGACTGAAGGTCCTGGAGAACGCGGCAATCGAGACGCCATGGTCTCTGAATTGTCGGCGTCCCCGCAGGGAGGTGGAGAGAGAGCATAACCGGGCGGTGATCGCTAATGTACACTGGTGTCGATGGCAACGACATTACCCCAGCGTCGCGGACGAAGGCCATGAGGCCGGGGGATGCGTACACCCGATCTATTCTACTGCTTGACGCTGCTCGCCGCCAAGTATAGGCATAATTGCTACCATGGACACTTTCATGGATATCGGTCAATGCTAACTGCTGCACGAGACGTTCAAGTTCTCTGGCGTTCCAGTTTGACCGCCCACGACCCGGACCTCGTACGTCTGCGTGTGAGTCTAAGACGCAATTAAAGTCCCCTAAGAGTACCACATGCTGAGAATTCAAAAGGTATGCATCCAGAGAGCGAAAAAAATGTATTAGAGTTTACGGACGCCGCCGGGCCGTAGACCGCGACAAATTTTATACGTAAGGAAAAGAAGGTGCAGTTGAACGCCAGCACGCGTCCGAAGGCATCAAAGGATACATGATGGTCACGCAAAAGTCCGCGGTTGAAAACAATGACTCCGACGCCAGTCGAACGCGTGCTGGCGTACGAAAAGAAACAATCAATATTGAATGCGCGTTTGAAAGCGAGTACATCAGATAGCTTAAAAAAGTTAGTTTCTTGCACGAACAGTAAGTCACAGGACACTGAACGTGCGAAAGCCAATACCTCAGCCTGTTTTTGTGGGTTGCGGAAACCATGAACGTTAAAGGTTATAACTTTTAAGGTAAGAGCCATGGCGAGAAGAAGAGAAACCCAATATAAAATCACGTAAATCCAGGGGTACCTTTAGCAGGCGCGGGAGCGGGTGCTCCGCGAGCGGCTCAGTCATTTTTTACGGCCAGGTGACCCACCGGAAGCACGGGGCTTCCGCCGCGTTGAAGTCCGCAGGGGACTTCTGTCTCTGTTGGGGGGCTTCTGAGTCGCTGCTGGAGATCCGGTGGCGCTTGGTGCCAGGGCTCTTGAGCGAGGACGGCACAAAGTCATCTAAGCTGTCCCGGCTGATGTCGCTGGGGGGTGGCGTCTTCGTCAATTCTTAAGGCCCCTGTCACTCGTGGTGCTGTTCGAGTCCTCGTAGATGGAGGCCTCGTCGTCTTGGGATGTGGTCTCCTCGATGACATGTGAACTTCCAGTTGACTGGGCAGCCATGTCATGAGCGTCAGGTGTAGCATCTCCTTCTGCAACGCATTCCCCAACAGGTGCCTTGTCTGGCGAGGGCTCGACCTGCGGTTCCGCGGGAATGATCACTGGACGCGGGGGCACTGGATGGGTCCTCAAAACCTGGAGGGACTGTCGGGTCCGGGCTGGTCGGGGATGCAGTGGGCGTTTGTTAGAGCGTCGCGATTCGGGCACCTTCGTCTTGGCCAGTGATCGGGGCTGGCGTTGACGAACCCTCGCACATGTTCTTAGACGGCGTCCCTGGCTGAAGTGGCGGGAATTCTTTGGATGCCGCCTCCGAGTACGACCGCCTGATGGTGCAGGCTACGGTGGCATGCGGGTCGCCGCAGCGGCGGCACGGCAGGGAACAGCCCTTCCCGTCGTGGCCATAGACGCCGCACCGCCCACAAAAGGGGAGCCGTGCAGTTCATACGAAAGTGACCACTGTCACCACATCGACGGCACACACGCTGTATTCCTTTATAGTCGCAGGTCACACGGGGGCCAGCGACTTTGAGGTAGTTGGGCACCGGCGACGAGGTCTTCATTTCGATGCGAACGTATCGCGTCCCAGTGGTCACGGTTGGGCGCGACCCCATGAGTCCTCTGGTGATGTGCAACACCTTCCCGTAGGGGGACAGTGCTTGTGCGAGGACTTCGCTGGGGACGCGGCACGGCAGGAAAAGGACGGTAACTTGGGTGACTTGGGGTCCCAGGGGCACAATGGCGACGCGCTCTCTTCGGATGATGAGGTGCGACGCGTCTACGATTTGAGCCAGGGCGGCTTCGCTGTTGACAGTGACTTGGTAATTCCGGCCTCCGAAGTGCTGGACACAGTACACTTCTTCAATTCCTACTATTGAAGACGTCGCGTCAACGACGTCTTCGGGACTTGTCCCCTCAGGGACGACTACATCGAAGGCCTAACGCCTTCTTCGGTTGCTAGCTTGCCATGATGGGCGCCCGCCAGCTCAAGGACGCCCTGAAACACTAGCTACTCTTAGTACCGACGCACGTTGTGCAGCTGACGATACTACACATTTGATCTTAGCCAGACAGGCCGAGAGTCATTGCTCAAGTACTTCGCCAGCATATCAGTTCTGAAAGATTTCTCGAACCCAGCGATGGGCTCCCATCTTTGTGCATTTCCTCAAGCTAAAGTTTTGATGGTGTGTCGGTCACTGCGCCACGGCGGTTAACGTTTTGGCAGTGACCCCGTCACGCGCCGGCACGTGGATTTGCGGGTCGATTCGCTGAAAACGACTCGCACACCATCAGTGCTGTTGCTTGAGCAATACCTTAATTAGAAGCTAGCTTTCTTTAGCTTGTGGTTCCACTTCAAAAATGTTCCTGTGGTTTCATTATCAAAGCTTATTGGGGTGGTTTATGAAACTCCAACAGTAGAGTACAAATACTTTGAATCGTCAACGTTTCTTCTAAGCACAGATCTTTAAATAAGCTTTCTAAACGTAAATTCGCTTTGATGTGCTTGTTATAAAAAGATCCTGGCACATCCCACGCATTTTGGGAATCAATTTCATGCGAAGCAGACTGCAAGTAGTTGCCTATTCCGGATTTTTAGCTTTCAGAATCGACGTGTTCTTGTAAATTGAGTGGTAGTGCGCATATAGGGAGGAGAAGTACTCAATGGTCCGACGTAACATCCGCACTCACTTTAGAGATGAGGCGTCAGTTTTATCGGAAGGAATGCACGCTATGGAGCGCTGACGTGCGTATTAATTGTCCCGTGACTGACGGTGAAGAACCAAAAGCCATCAGACCTTTTAAAGGTCGAGTTATTTATCGGGGCGAACTTAAATTCACTGGGTTCCAAAACCACGAAATATGATAATGAGAGACGACGTAGTGGAGCGAAAGAAAGCACGCTGCAGTGACACTTGCCCCCCCCCCCCCCCTCCTTTCGTAATGTAGAACCCTGCGCACGCCCGTGAACAGGAACCCACTGTTTGTTCTTATCTGGAAGCATCATGGTTTTGCCATGTGAAACCCTATAATCTATCTTCATTTGTAAACCAAGTTCGCGGGATGAGTAGGTATATCGAGCGAGCCGAAGATAAGGGCGATGGAGGGTGGAAAATTTTTGTGTGGGCAAAGCAAGAGAAGGCGAGCAAATTTTTCAACATGAAGGAGAAGGGAGGACGCCACTTGCGCAGTGAGGGTGAGAGAAAAGCCATAATTGAAGACTTTTGCCAACTTCTACTCAAATTTCAAGTCTACATTTATCTTTCCGAACCTCTGTGTGTGTGTGCGTGCGTGTGCGTGTGCGTGTGCGTGCGTGCGTGCGTGTGTGTGTGTGTGTGTGTGTGTGTGTGTGTGTGTGTGTGTGTGTGTGTGTGTGTGTGTGTGTGTGTGTGTGTGTGTGTGTGTGTGTGTGTGTGTGTGTGTGTGTGTGTGTGTGTGTGTGTGTGTGTGTGTGTGTGTGTGTGTGTGTGTGTGTTTTGCTGCGGTTCTCTCCTCGACGTCCTCGCGATTCACCCAGACTCCTTGGGTCGGACCTTTACAATGATGGTATGGGTCTGCCGAAAAAATCCAGCCATAGTCCCAATAAACCAGTCATCATTTGAAGACCCTTGTCCGGCTCCGATCTGATCGCAACCGATTCGAGGGTTACAATGATTATGTTTTGTGCTTGAAACCGAATATCCGGCGAGACTTGGTGAAACATGGCGAGATTTTGTGAGACCCCATATCGAGGTTTTTAAAGTACGCTTTGCAAAAACAATAATACATGTATAACTACAATGGCTCGGCCTCACTACAACAACTGCATCGCATACAGCGACACTTCCATTTAAAAATTTTATCCGGCAACTTTTTCTGACCCGTTGCTTCAGGGTGTCGTGAGTGAAATGAGCATTACTAACTATAACGACCGCAATGAGTTGCAGACGAAGTTGCGAATATGTGATTATACACATCTAGAATTCATGCTAAATTACGGAAATCTGTTTCTCGGAAGCCAGGAGCGGGGATGTTACGGGAGGGCCATCAACCCTTCCGACATTTATAGAGTGATAGCTCTAAAAATTTTGGAACTCATCGGGGTATAACTCATGGAGGTATAACTCATCGAGGTATAAACCCACAAAACACCTCGTTCCGTGAATCCTGACTTTCAGGTTCAGCCAAGGCCGTGCAGGCGTCTCTGAGATCCGTCAGCGCCGCAGAAAATTGTTTACACATTGCCCGCGAGATGGCGCAAAGTTCTCACCGATGATAGAGTTACTGCATATGCTACCTAAAGGCACTAAAGGTAGCATATACAGTAACTCTAACCGATGATTTCGCATCGACGTTACTGAAGCACGCGATTAGCGCCTTGATTACGTGCTTCGTTGCACGCGCGCCGCATGTCGTTATAACGCCGGCCAAAGAGCGTTCAGCGAAACGTTTCTTGTGTTGTATGTCAATCAATCACAACTGGCATTGTATAGTCTGATTTGTTTTTGTCATGCCTTGCTAACTCGGCTGCATTTGTTCCCATTTCTTTGTAAGTTGGCGTTCTCTTCTTTTAATCTCAAATCGACATGAGGGTAACATAAATATAAACAAAGTAAATGTGTTTATCTGCAGAACATGGACAAGCCCCTTTCTCACTACTACATCGCTTCGTCTCACAACACCTACTTGACCGGCCACCAGCTCAAAGGAGAGTCATCCGTGGAGCTGTACAGCGAGGTAAGCACTTTTTGCTGGGACGATATGTTTACCTCCTCTCTTCATTGCGTTAGCGCGCTATCAGTTTATAAGCCCTGATTCGCTAGAAACAAGCCTTTGTGCATTCGTTTTCAATACTTGTCGCGCCGATTTTAACGGTATAATCACCCTTGAAAACTCTTTCCATTGTGCATTCTCACAAATAACTACATTCTCTTCTCATTGATTCAACGCTATATACGTGAACGTAGCTGCTCCACCTGTCGTAAGTGTCAGTTATTATCGCTTCTGATGCCTCTAATCCATGACCTGTGTCAGTGAAAAGGCGGGTTTGTGTGTCGGAATGCAAATTAATTAATAATAAATAATTACTTGAAGTATATTGTGCTGGGTGCACATGGAGAAGGCAATTTCATAATAGATGCCTGCACGAACTTCCTGTGTGCATGAGTGTCAATCTCACTCTTCTCCAGGTACTACTAAGAGGTTGCCGATGCGTAGAGCTAGACTGTTGGGACGGTGACGACGGAATACCTGTCATCTATCATGGCCACACACTTACTTCGAAAATTCCATTCAAGGTAGGCATTGCCGCTCCCTTGGCGTATTTGTACGTTCGTACTTCGTTTCGGCTTTAGTGAGACCAATTGTAGACCTATTCCATGTTTGTAAACTGGGGTAGGCGCCGTCGACATACTGAGGCGCTTGTAGCGACGTTGCTACAAGCGCCTCAGTATGTCGACGGCGCCTACCCCTGTTTACAATTTCCGCCTCATGTATTCATCGCCATTTTTTTCCCCTACATGAGTATCTGTTGACTTGCTTAGTCACTTTTCTTCTTTATATACAAAATCAAACCATCTTCTTACAGAGCGTTGTGGAGGCGATTCACAAGAGCTCGTTCGCCACTTCACCTTTTCCTATCATTTTGTCCATCGAGAACCACTGCTCCCTTCCGCAACAGGCCAAGATGGCCCAGATTTTTACGGTGAGCAATGTTTCAAGTTTCCCACTCGCCCTCAATGTGGTTCCTTACAAACTGCGCAAACGCATTTCTTTAAATTTTACTCGCCTGTGGAAGATGCCGACTTTTATGGATTTTATTACTGAAACTATCTTCAACACGCTACCGCCATACAGTATACGGTTTAACACAATATTAGTATATAAGTAGCATGTAGGCGATATCATCGTGGCTGGCGATGACAAATATTGCATTGATTCCGCCAGTATTTTTCAAAAGTGCGCGTGCTTGTGCGGGCTTGTGAATGATCTTTCTTACGTACAGTACAGTACCTACCAATTATCGCCTAGTTAACTCAGTTTTTCTCGAGATTACGAGTTCCTTTTTTTTTTGTTAGTTATCAGTTCATTATGTAAGTCTTGCGAATGAGCTTCTGAGCATACCATTGTGCATAGACAATCTTCCGATACTCATGTTTCACTTTCGTTCGATCGTAGCCCGCAGCCCTAATTGTCATTGCACTGTTCTTAATCTTTGTTGAGTTTTGTGAAATGTGCGCCGGGAACCGAACCCCGAAATACGTCTCTCTTTAAAATATATATATATATATATATATATATATATATATATATATATATATATATATATATATATATATATATATATATATATATATATATATATATTATAACTGTTCGTGCTGACTCATTTGTTCCTGCTATCATGACGGCATCATTGAGTTGTATATGTTTTCTGTTGTGTCGCTGATAGTCGGTACGTCGTTTCTTGCACACGTTCTTGCAGAACGTGTTCGGGGACAGACTTCAAACACAGTTTCTATTTTCCAACGACGTCTGCGATGAGGCCCGCCTGCCGTCACCGAACCAGCTGCGTTACAAGGTGCTAATAAAGAACAAGAAACTCAGGCCGCCACTGACGCCAGCGCTGCCCCTCAGGTCCACCAAGGTACGTGCCACTTTGACGTTAGCCCTCCTGCCAGTTTCGAACGTCAAATCTTAATCGGTCACCGGATATTCGCGGCGTAGAGAAGATTCGTCCTTCTTGGTCAACACGTCCTGCTCTGTTTTACAGTTTTTATTTTTTTTATATCGTCAGTGCATGCCATGGTATATGGCACCTCCATAACAGCTCATCTTGCGTACCTGTGTTTTCACTCTACGCGCTGAAGAAATCAGGGTCTGTATTTACGAAACTCGTCTTCAAGTAAGAACGTTTATTTGTTCAAACGTATTAAAACGTCAATCGTAATTGCGATCGGCGTTGTAAAAGACAATCGACACGACAACCGTCGGTAATGCGTACGACAGGTTAATAGGAAAAGTTTCGTTAATGCAGATTAAAAATGCAAAGCTTTTTTTTCACAATCTTCCAGTTACGTGAAGGTCAAGAATTAAAGTTTTTATATTAAAAAAAAAGATTACTTCACTTTTTATATTTACAGAATTTTTTTTTCTTTGGCAGGCCAAACTTCCTTCGAAAACAGTTTTTTTTTTTTTTGACAATCCTTGTTCTCAGACACACTCTAAAAAAAAAACATGGTTGATCTCTCCGTCATAGCAATCGGTATAACACGAAAGTAAAACGTGTCTTTACAGAAGATGTTAAATGTTTACGGTATATTTATATAAGAGCTTGCACAATGTCTGTTGGTGTTTGGCAGCACCGGTTTAACGTGGATGCACACACCCTGACGCTTGGTGGCACATCTCCATCCCGACGACTAAAGTCCATCATCAGTGATTAAACAAACATTTGTGGTAGCTGTATTTGTTAACGGTCAGAGCGTAATGAGAGAAAGCGTCGTGACAGCCAGAAGAGCGTCACTGATTGGACGCAGAACTTGGGCTAAGGTCGCCATCCCGCGGCATGTTAAAGAGTTATTGAACACTACGCATGGCCTCCACGATTTTCTAGCCGGCGTGCAATCTCGGAGGGTTTCTAGCGCGGGTTTCTAGCCGGCGTGCAATCTCGGAGGCTATGCACCACGGCTAGACTAGAGGGAAACGCAACGCGCGTTGTGTCTACCCTCTGGCCCGGCCGCGATTTTTCTCGGGGCGAGCGTAAGCGGGGAACGCGGTGTAACATCCAGGCGAGGCAGGCGCGCGTCGCAGGGCTATTTTTAATATTGATTAATGCTATGAGCGAGGTCGAAGGTTGGGCTAAAGACGCCACCTCGCGGTGGGTTAAGGCGGTGACAAAATTGCACTTCTACTATTCGAAACGCGCCGAATGGGAGGGACGCTGAGCAACAACGCGTTGCAGGACCTAATCGCGGAGGGTACGATAGTGATGCATTACTTCACTTTACCACTCCCAGAGGCCAACACCGCCCCACCTACCAAGAGCACTCTGAGGGGAAAGTGTGAGATATAAAAGGCGCGTTTGCAAAGCATCCAGAGTGAATGACCGTGGCGCAGTGGATAGCTTGCCCGGCACCTGCCGTCGCGGACTGAGTGGTCGTGGGTTCGACCCCCTTTGACGTAACTTTTCTTCAAGTTTTTCTTTGACATCTGATCGTGTGTATTTTTTCAACGTCATTTCCGTGACGGAAATACGTCACTGAAGTCTTGGTGGACCCCGGCATAAAACACTTTCGCGTTAAAAAAGGAAGATTACCTCTTACTCTTTTTGGTGACTCCTGACTTGCCACATATATGAAACACGCTAGCTCTCTTTAGGAAAGTCGCTTTTCCCATGACTCCCCGGAGAGTATATTGACGTGTATCTTTAAAGGCGCTTATATTCTGTGGTAAGTCAGATTAACAGGTAACCTCTTTTCTCTCTTAGGGTGCGTATATGTTAGATTGTGCATAGCATTTTTCAGAATCCGCTATAATACATATGTGTAGTCATTGATACACAGATCTACAAAACATTCGTCGTTCGTGAGACATGTTTCTTATACGCCGACGCGTTTCTTATCGGCTCGTTGCGTTTCTCTATTGGCGTATTTCCTTCTATCCAAACGGTTTGTGCGTACGAGGGGAGGTGCTTCGTGATTTCACACGTAGCTGCGTAAGCGTTGCTGACTAACATGTTTGGTTTAACTCTAACGTGATGGGCGAAAAGGTGAGCACCTCGCTTCCCGTATTCGTGTGCAGGGTGTCCCACAAGGAAAGACTGCGCCCGGCCGGACGAACAGCATCATCTCTACGGCGAGCATAGGGTCTCTCAACGACGAGGATGAAGAAGATTATGAGGACTACGATGAAGAGGACGATAATCTAGAAGGTGGGCCATCGGAGCGTCCGCATGTGACTTCTCTGACCGTCTATTTGAAGAGCGATGCGTATTTATTGTGTATCGGGTCCGCCTTCTTACTTTCGTCACTACATCATACTTCTCTACGAAAAATAATTTAAGAACTAATTGAGGTGTATCTGTCGATATTTAGGCCTCCTTGCAGACTGAGTGAAAACTGTGCACTGTCATATACTGTAAAGGGTTTAGAAACCCTGCCGGCACGAGTAATGTAGAATTTCGTGAGGCAAATCCACAAATGCTGCACTTATTTTCTGGTGGTGATCTTAATCGCTTTGACGCATAAACCGTTCCCTTCGACAAAACTAAGCTATACACCTTGCATGACATTATAATTATTTTTGAAAGTTCTTGTTTTCATTACAAAATTCTAATTACCAAAACCTTGTAGTCAGATTACGTACGCGACAGAACATGAAATAGAGCTTAAAGGGGTTATAAGTTTGCTTTGCTCTAGAAATACATGCATGGGTGAATGCCGGGCACCCTACGGATTTCAGTTTCGCAGCGCCTACCGCTTGTGAAAACCTGTAGTGGTTTAGAGCTGGTATCTGAGTGCATTCGCGTTTGTGCGCAGAGTCCTTATCGAGCCAGGAGGGCTCGTGCAAGGAAGCGCACGCCACGCGGCACCCCGGCACGCTGAGCCCCGGCGCGGCGCACCCTCGGTCACGCAACCCGGCCGACGCCGAGCACATCCACAGCGATGACGACGGCTACAAGCAGCGAAAGTCCAGCTCCCAGATAGCGCCCGAGCTCTCCGACCTGGTCACCTACTGCCAGGCCATCAAGTTCAGAGGTGCGTTCCACGCCTACACTCCGCTCAGGCATTGCCCTTCGCCGTTTGTCGGCTATACAATCCTGACGTATTGAATACGCGTCGCAAACGCTGCGCTAAATTGACATATGGGAGACGTGATGTGCTAAGGTAATGCTTCCTTCAAAAGTGCATTTAACTAATAGAGTTGCGATGCTTTCCTTCGAATAACTTCGTTCTTGTGCGAGTGGTTATTGGTTAGACCCCATCTCGTAAAAATATCACGTTCTACGTGATGCCAGCTGGCAAAAAAAAAAGTGTTCCACACTCGCCGCTATGGATACAAGTGGCGCCGGCTAACACTCCCAGGGTTACACGCGCAGAAATACCCATTAAATTGTATTAAATTGGACGGGGGAACTACCGTCGTCGAAGTCAATTGGTAGAGCATCGGAAGCGTTATCCGACGGTTCTGGGTTTGGTCCCTATGGAGGGCAAGTTTTTTTCTTTTTTTTTTTTTGTCCACTTTTTATATATGTCACAAATAATACACTACAGCTAAAAACTACAACTAATGTTTCCTGTGCCTTCCTTGGCTTCATTGTCTGTTTGCTTAATTAGGGTGTGTCTAACAAAGGGTCGAGCTTTGATACATTCCCCTCTTTCGTGCCTTTTTATCACTGTTTTTAACGCCTCTAATGTCGTCACCGTGCAGCCAACCCTGCATACTGTCCTCGTCTTGAACAGTTCTAGCATGCACATTGCACATAGGCGAACGCACGAGGGGGGCCTGGGGGCGCCCCCCCCCCCCCCCTAGTCACTAAGGAATGGGGGGCGCAAAGTCTGCCCCATACGTTTACTCAGTTATGGCCAGACAGGTTTCTGACAATAATGGCGGCCGAAGGCCCCTAATGTTGCATTCCAAGAACTGTTTGCATACCATATTTACTTCAGGAAAACCAGGGATGAAAGGCGGGCCATTGTTAGAAGCACGTCATCACATCATTTTCATTTCTTTTTCATGTATTGTGAAGTGTGTTGACCTTTGGACTAGACCAATGGGGGAGGAGGGGGGGGGGGGCTGCGATGAAAGTTTGCCTCCCCCCCCCCCTAATGGGGAACCCTGTGCAAGCCTATGAGCATGCACGTCACGCTATGTTAGCCCGCATTCAAATGGGAATCTTTAGCGTAGCAATAAAGCAACACCTTATTCCAGGTTTCAAGGTCAAACAAAATGGTCATAGCAGCGTGTTAGGAGAGCTCTGTACGAAAATAAGCGATACGCCAAGGCATTTTTCTGCAATTCTGGGCAGAGATATCTAGACAGCGCTGCTGGGCCTACTAAGCTACTGGGCCTACACCGCTTGGACACACATCGCTTTCAACCTTCATATGCAACCACAGCAATTAATTTCAAAGCTGTTGTATTAGTTGATCAGTGATTATCGCTAGTTGCCGGATGACCGCCGCAGCTATGACACTTTCCCGAAAGCAGTATTAATGAGAACGAACAGACAATAATGCCAAGGAAAGTATAGGGGATGTTATTAGAAGCAATTGTAATGTAAATGTGAAGAAAGAAAAGTGGACGAAAAGATAACTTGCCGCCGGCAGGGACCGAACCGGCGACCTTCGAATAACGCGGCCGATGCTCTACCACTGAGCTATGGCGGCGGTCATCCCTCCGTCCACTTTATAGGGTATATATGTGCATTGAAACAGGGGATCGTCAGTCAGCGCCGTCAGTAGCCATTACGGCGAGTGCATTTTTATACCTTCTACGATGAGAGCGTCGAGATAATCAGTTCTTACTTCGAAATAAGCAGTGTACCATCACCAGCCTAAACTACGCTGCAGTACATCGCAGTAAACTTCACAGCTTTGGTATAGCACTATCTTAGGCTGCATGAACGTCCTCTCCGACTGAACTCTCTCCTAACCTGAAGTCCACTATCGGTAGCGAGTCGTAGGCGCTAACAGCTACTCACCGCGCTCTCTAGTCACATCGTCGGCTGAAACGCAGTTGACCTAGTTGTAATGACAGGGTCCAAGCGATCGCATGCCATAGAATTCTTCATTTGGAGTAATCAATCGCTATTCAGTCAACTGCTGAGCTCATTAATGTACTTATAATAATAATATAATTGTTGGGGTTTAACGTCCCAAAACCACGATATGATTATGAGAGACGCCCTAGTGGAGGGCTCCAGAAATTTTGACCACCTGGGTTTTTAAGTGGGCACCTAAATCTAAGTACACGGGCTTCGAGCATTTTCGCCGCCATCGAAAATGCGGCCGCCGCGGCCGCGATTCGATCCCGCGACCTTCGTGTCAGCAGTCGAGCACCGTAACCACTAGTCCACCGTGGCGGGTGCATGAATGTATTTCAGTATATTAAATACATATGCTCCGACATCTGGCGTACCCACTGCCCGAGTTTAGCAGAAGGAAAAGGGCCGTGATTCCCACAAGGTTCTCGAGCGTAAATGCATTTTAAAGTTCGTTGGTCCCCTAGGTAATAACACGTGCGCTATCGTTATTGGCTGGAAGTTCTACTCGTTTCGTGAAAGCAAGCGAAGACCTTTTACTCGAAGCCGTCTTCCAATTCACGTAATGAAAAAAATGTCGCGTACATTATACTATATTCTACATTCACTGATTGAGGAAAGAAAAAAAAGAACGTTAATGTGGAATCGTATCTATAGATATCGAATAACTTCAATCAAGACGTGGGTGCCTTTTTTTTTTCTGTGGCAGCTGCGCACTGTATAGAACTCCTCCGTGTTAAGGCACCTCTCTGGCGGCGCAGGTTTCGTCACCTGCCCGTCACCGACCAACTCCGTGAAAGTGAAGAAAGTGAGCAGCAAGAAGAACGTGCTCGCTTCGGCCGGATCGCCGCTGGGCGCCAACACGCCTCTGCAAACATCAGGTGGGTGCTCTCTCTTTCCCTCGGCGCGCGTCGCCTTGCGTGCGGCTCTTGACACGTTGACGTATACGCGGATGACGCCACGTTAGACTGGTTCACTGCACGCGCTGGCATCGCAAGTGGAGATGGCGTGCACAGGCGTTTGACTGAGCCGCAGCCTAGCGCTTGTTGTTGGCGGTATACTTCTTGGCGCTACCTTTGCAGCGCATCTCTGAACGAATCATCATCGTTGGAACCGGCGTCCCTCTGTGCTGGTTCAAAACGATGGCGATTGCGAGGTCAACTGAAAGGCTGACACGGGCAGAGGGAAATTTCTTTTCTTACGTAAGGCGACAGGCGTAAGCGAGAACTGAAAGCCTCTAAAGCCAATGATCGCAGTACTAGAAAGACTCGAACACCTCTCACAACGCATTTTCTTCCTAAAACGAAGTTGTAGACTCCTTTTTTACCACCAGTATACGCTAAGCGTCACGTCATGAGAAGGAAAGATAGCCGATGGTCACTTAGAACGACGGAATGGATACCCAAGAGATGGGAAGCGCGGCCGAACACCGCAGAGGGTCAGGTGAAGCGGCGAAAATAGGAAATTTGGAGGCATAAAATGGAATCAGCTCGCCCAGCATAGGCTGGGTTGGAGGTCATTGAGAGAGGCCTTTGTCCTGCAGTGGACATAGGATAGGGCTGATGATAGACAACTCGTATCGGCACCAGTAGAGACCATTTTCTCGCCTAGACCTCGAAAATATTTATTTATTTATTTATTTATTTATTTATTTATTTATTTATTTATTTATTTATTTAAAACAATACTGAAATTGTCCTAGGGGACACGGCTAAAGGCAAATATTGCCTGACTGGGCCGTGCCACCCATACAGCAGCAGCAGCAGAAAGACGACGTTTGCAACGATAAAAGCATACATGAAAATCAATCACTACACTTGTTTTACACAGATAAAATATACAATTCATCAAAATTAAATGAAATAAACGAAAAGAAACAAAAACATCAACGTTATAGTTTGACAGGTACTTACTGAGCGCTACAAAAGTAGAAGCGGGAACAGATACAAAAGAGTGCACATATAACTCTCGAGCAAGAAAATGAACGAAAGGCAACCAAGAACAACCTGATAGGGCTCGCGAGCCACACGTGGGGGGAAAAAAAACATTAATATTTAAGCTCGTTAATTCAGATTTCACGTGACCGGAAACACTCTCCGAATTAACCAACTGCCGAATCGCCGAAAATATCAAGAAAATAATAAAGAAAGGTCTATTACATAAATCCACTTTTATTTTCTTGACGAATGCGTAAATACAGCACTTATTTTGCAAAAGAGCAGTGTAAGCCGCAATATTCGTCATTCGCGACTTCACTATGTGACCACAGCTCAAGGCCCCCGTGTCTTAAGCCGGAATGGGCTTTATTACGTACCAACAACGCGATTGCGGATGGTGACCACGTCTTTGAGAAAGCCTGCGGCCGTTTCGGCTGTCCGCGAACGCAGTTTTCGTCCCTTTGCGGTGCACATTTGCGGCGCGTCGCGCTCGGCGTGCTCCGAGGATCGTCCGAATTAAACGGGTTACGGCGAAATACGACCCGAATTATCCGATCCTCCAAATTAACGGGTGTCGAATTAAGCAGCTTATATATATATATATATACGTGAGCAATGTGGTAGCTGACGTGGGGGCCGATGAGGGCCACAAGAAAGCTCTGCTAGGCACATCCACAGTTTAAATGTACAAGCAATTCTCTAATCACCGTAGTTTCGCGTTGGGAAGCTCTGCTGCTTAATCATGGGTCACGACCCAGTGTCTAACGGTAGAACGACACTCCTGCCAACCGCCAAGTTTAGTGCATATGTGATGCCACATTCAGACATTATGCACATATTAATGTGACCCCTATTTGAGACCGTAATTCCAATCAGCCGCGACACGTATGCCGAAGCTCTTTTTTGAAAAATTCTGAATTCCCTCGGGATGTGAGAACAGCGCAAAAAGGAGACAAGGACTGAAGACGAGACGACAAGGCGCTGAATTCCCTCTCTGAAGCTTATCGCAACCACGTCCCATCGGCGCAGCGTCAGCACGATTCTGTTACCTTATGAAGGAAGTGTTTTTCGGTTGTTCGTGCGCTTGCCGAAGCTGCGCAATATCTGTGTTGGATCTTGCGTGCGTTCGTTAATAACCTCCGATCTCTCCAACGCGTACAGAGCCCAAGCACGACACCCCGACGGCATCGACTGCCTCGGTGTCTACATCGGCTCCCTCTTCGACAAAACGCCACTGCTCCAATTCAGTGTGCTTCCAGGTGTCTTCCATGAACGAAAGTGCTGCCAAACGACTCTGCAAGCGCCATCCGCTCGCCCTTATCACATATCCTTTGCAAGTTTGTCGTCGAAATCTAAACCTCGATGGTTGGGCCTAGAGTGTACTAGAACAGGGGAGTGCTCGGAACGGCCGCAGCACCAATGTACAGAAAGTGAAGCCCAAACAGGGTCGATCCGCTCCTGGCGCTGCGGTCGCTAGTCTGCAATGTGTCGTCGTTATAAGAGTCGCGCGCGGCTCCGTCAAAATGGTTCAGGGGTAGAATGTCCGCTTCCCACTCAAATGGCCCGCGTTCGAATCGCAGCTGTAGATGGTCGATTTTTATTCTTAGTGTCACTTGTTACAGATATATATTGGTTTTCCTTTGTTTCTTAAATCTAGCTTCAGCTGCTTCGTATTGCTACAAAAAGTAACGCAAAATGTGAAGTGAAGAAGAAGAAATTTGACAGCCAGCGTATTTATTTGCAGTGCCACCGCACGGGATTCAACAAAAACGTAAATTATGGCCTCCGATATTTTAGCGAATACGAGATCCGGCCTGCGTGTGCTAGATACGCTGCTTCCGGTCGCCGGTCGCCGGCCGCTGGCTGTCAAATTTCTTCTTTTCTTCACATTTTGCGTTACTTTTTGTAGCAATACGAAGCAATTGAACCTAGATTTAAGAAACAAAGGCAAACCAATACAGCTGTAACAAATGACACTAAGAATTAAAATCGAGCATCTACAGCTGCGATTCGAACCCGGGCCGTTTGAGTGGGAAGCGGGCATTCTACCCCTGAACCACTTTGGCGGAGCCGCGCGCAACTCTTAAAACGACGACACATTGCAGACTACCGACCGCAGCGCCACGAGTGGATTGACCCTCTTTGGGCTTCACTTTTCGAAGCTCGTTCCGGGCACTCCCCTCTTCTATAGTACACTCTAGTTGGGCCTCTTGCAGCTACGTGTAGGACAAATGCACATAGCTAGAGTAGCAACCTTGGCGATTTGCTGCTCGCTATTTTTGCCTCCTTTAAAACTCATGTCCATGCGTATAGATACTTAGGGGGCTACTAAGTGTGTCCTGTATATTACAATTGCAGCTTCGCTACTATGGAGATTGTTGCTCTCTGTGTATTACGGTGTGGTTGTCACCGTAATAAATGTATTAGCATTAATATAAATTTCTTGTTCTAACATCAACCCACCGCTAAGCTGTTGCGTCGCTAAGAGCAAATGCCAGCCAATCGTGATGGTTGGCAAGGTATTAGGGTAGGCGACTGGCCTATGGCAAAGAGCACTTACAAGTGAAAAGCTTTCTGAAATCCACAAAGCTATGCTCCGTCGTAGGTGCTCTTTGCCATTAGTCAACCGCTTTCGCTAATACTAGCTAGGTTTGTCTCACTACTGGCTGGCATCTTATCTTACCAACACTTTTAGGTTCGGTACTTCTTTTGTGTTTAAATACGACGCCCTGGGGATTAGGTGCAGCTTTTATAAAATGAAACGGCGTCACCGCACGCGGGGACTGCAGCTGACTTCGGGGCGTCTGGTTGGCATCAACAATGCTCGAGTCATAGAGAGCCTGCGAAGCTTCCCATGAATTATTTCTACGGACGCGACACAATACAGCCACGATTCAGGAGCATTTACGATCCTAGCTAATGGCCTTCTTTGTGTAGACAAAGGATTCGCGTTGCAGTCGATATTCTGGAGACGACTGCAGCTCCTTTATACCCTTAATGACCTACAAGATCATTTTTCTCCCAGAAACTCCATTAGCTTGGCTCACGCTCTTTGCTTCTTTCCATGTGGATTAGCAACGCAACATGTGACGTGCATTTAAGAGACCCGTTATATTTAATAACGCGTTTTCAGTTGGTTTATTTGGTTCATGACCTCTTTTGCAGACTGCCCGAAGTAATTCTTTTTTTTCTCGTCGTATCTGATTTATTTGGTCTCTTCATGGTGCCTTCATCGCATCATCATTGCTGGATCCGTTGTGATATAAAATATCGAATATGAACCAGCTGATACATTGCACCTAGCACTGTGAACCTAACGAAAAAGTGCGCAGGAAAGAGAGCGTGAATATTTCCACTGGCGATTTATTGAGTGTTTAGTCTTGAGCGCGATGTATGTACCACCATCGATAAGATTACTTGACGTTTAGAATAACAGAGAGCTGAGCTAGTTGGTGCGCATTCATTCTAAACAGGTGTCCTGACTTCTTTCTCGCGTTCGTGTTTGCACACCCTGTCTTTCTATAATGATTACTTGACGTGTTTCTTCACTGAACTTCTGCCTTAGTCAGATTTCAACTGTCTAGTTACATAAATCTATGAATCAGCTGAACGCGTGCCGGGACACGGGAGACAATGTCATTCTTCTAATGACGCCTCATATGACACGTTTTGCGCATGAGACATCTAGTCGTACGGTTAAAGTTATTACTTCATTAGTGGGAATCGATGGAACAGTCAGCGTAACAGACGAAAGGCTTAAATGCCCTATTCGAAATAATCTGTGCAGGACAAGCTGAACCATTCTTTTTACGTGATCCTTGCTTCTCTGTCCTGTCCACTTTCCGTCCGTTTATTAGAACTTTTATTCGACCGAACTAACCTGCTTTTATATTCACCTTTAGTCCTTGCTGTTAATCACTAGAATCAACTTCTTAACGATATTGTCTGTATAACAAACGACAGCCATTTTCCTCGCATATTAAAGCTTCACCTTGGTGTCTGAGTGACTTTCTATAACGGTCTCAGATGTATATGCGCTTATACTGATTTATTTATCGCACTGTATTACAAGCAATAATCCGGTAGGACTAACAGACAAGAAAGCCAAGGAAAGTATAGGGGATGTTGTTTGTAGCAATTATGATGCAAATATGAAGGAAGTAAAGTGGACGAAAAGATAACTTGCCGCTGGCAGGGACCGAACCTGCGACCTTCGAACAACGTGTCCGATGCTCTACCAACTGAGCTACAGCGGCGGTCATCCCCCCCTTCCACTTTATGTGGTATACATGCCCATTTTAGACTTGGTAGTGTCAGTCAGCGCCGCTAGTAGCCATGAAAGCGAGTGTGGAACACTTTTTTTTTCTGCCTGCTAGGCGTCGCGCAGCACCATGAAGGCGAGTGCGGAACACTTTTTCTACCTGCTGGCGTCATGAAGCACGTGCTTCGTGACGCTTGGTTGTTCACTTTGATTTTATGTATGTACACTACCCCCCCCCCCCCCCCCCCCAATCTGCTATGAAATGCCCTCTGGCCTTTAGGGTACATGAATAAATTAATTAATTTTCTTCTCAATTTTGCCCTAAGGGCAATGTATCAGTTGTGGCAACCGCCATGAACTATATATATAGCATAGCTTTCTGTTTTTCTGCCGCGAACCATCATCGACGACGCACGTGCTTAACATGATGTCTCAGCTGTTCCCGATTCCGAGAGGGCAAATATCAGTAATTCATTCTAGATACGATCACTGGATCGAATATACGTACGTTTACTTCCTCATTCCAAATACTTTTGCAAAACTAAGAGGTACTTCTTATAAGCGTACTTCGGCGGTGAGATAAGAGAGCTTACCTTGTGGCCTGTTCGTAAAATACGCTAACACGTTCGCGTCCTTGTCACCGTTTGATTTTGAACAGCATAAAAGTGGTGCCCGACGCTTTAAAAGTTATAAATAATTAATTGCTCGAAGGGTGGCTGATTGTTGTTTCATCATGGACCGCCGACAGCAGTGACCGTGATTGATTTATTTCATCGAAAGCGGTGTGTACACCGCCGTTAATAATAGTACCAGGCGCGTCGTTTCATCTCGTTATATGGAACTGGAAATGAGAGGGATGTGTGCCAAAACTAATTTCGTTCTCCTGTCAAGGGCTGAAGGGGGGAGGTCCTATGACATCACGTGGGCCTGTCCTGCCAAGTGTGCTGTAAAAATGATTGCTTCATCACGAGTGGTAGCGAGGAAATAAACAGCGTAACGGCTGAAACAATATAAATGGTTTAGAAGCGTCACATTCACATAAATGAGCGATCTTTTTTTTTTCCTGTTCAACTACAGGCTGTCATCTCCAGCTTGTCATTCTCATCTCAACATTCTCATATCTAATTTTTTCACAACCTTTGCCGAGACTTGCCGTTTGCAGTATTCTTCTTTTCTTTTAGAATTTTCTAATGCACTACTGCAAGCATTTGCATGTCAGGCAGTTTCGTATTGTTTAAATAGAAAATACTGCGCCGCCGGTCGGGCCAAAACGAGGATAAGCCCACCGACGCGGTGGCTGCCCGTGAGCTACTTCTTTTGTCCCGTCTGGTAGCGCTGTTTCTTTGTCTGTATCTTCACGTGATCACGAACCAGCTAGTACTTCGGTCAATGGCTTCTTTAGACTTGATGAAAAAAATTTTCATATAAAGTTTTACGACGCTTGGCACCAGCTTCAATGGGCACTTGTGTGTGTCGAAGTGCTTCTGAAATTGACCATCGTTACTTCATGGTGAAGCAACGTGTTGTATTGCGCCCGTTGCAATCCTCAGTGAGAATTTTTTGGGGGGGGTAGGGGGGGGGGGCGCCTTTGCTGATAATATTTTAAAGGCAGTGTTCACTTGGCAGCCTTGCTCTATTTTGAGATTGTTAAATTATTAGAGCAGTGATACTTAGTCATTGTGAGCGCTCGAAGTAGGTAATCTTGATTAATAGCTTGGTTACTGTGCTGTTAGCGCGAGAGCCCATTCCGACAGTGATGTGCATTGTTTCGATAAGCTGTGTTCTACGTCCTTGACGCCCTCCTCCACGCATTGCGAGAACCAACTGATGCGTACATATCCTGCCGGAATGAGAATAGACTCGTCCAACTTCAACCCAGTGACGTTCTGGGCCTTTGGACTGCAGATGGTTGCGCTCAACTATCAGACTGAAGGTTCGTAAATTGTCGTATTTGTCAACAGAAAAGCTGTGCATGACATAGAGAAGCGCATTTACTGACATCTTCGGGTTGTTAAACGGTGTACTGGTCGTTTCAGAGCGCTCCAGTGGGGCCACAAAGATCGCTTAAAACAGCAGCTTAGTGCAACTGAGCCTAAGCGCAGCCTATAAATGTCTCTGTTAGAACCCGCTCATTATCATAACCTAGATTTAAATTGTTTGGCGCGACTTCGTATGGCAGTGACGGAGCATTGTGAAACGACCTGCCGAAATTTGGCACTGTGAATGTACAGTTGCGAATGCGTGTTGTTGCAGTGCTTAAAGCACACACGGATATTTAAAATTGAGCTACGAATCAAGCATTTCATGTGCTACGTTCACCCGTTAAGCTATTTTCTTCTGATTTTAAAAAGTCAGCCTTCTGCCAATTCCCATCATGTTTTTGCGCCTGCATGAAGCATTGTCAATGTGTATACATAATTTGTCCTATCTTCATCGAATGTATGGGTGTCAAACCTAGAGCATAAGTCTAAGTTTGGTCTCCGTTACGTCATTCTTTTAATTTATTTGTTAGTAAAACTTTATTTAAACACGTATTCTCTTCACCAAGAACCGTAGTGTCGATTCTGCTCACCTGTGCTTCTGGTTACATCCTGCAGACACCGGCCTGCACATCAACACTGCCATGTTCGAGCAGAACGGCAGTTGCGGCTACGTTCTCAAGCCCAGCGCCATGTGGGACAAGAACAACATCATGCACGGCCAGTACAACCCGTGGGACAAGGAATTCGACGGCATCCATCCCCTCAACCTTCATATCACTGTAAGCGGCATCGTAACTCACGCGCCACCTGTCACCATCTTACTCCTACAGCAGCCTAACGACATTAATCTTGCGATACCAGCCATACGTGACAGTATACTCAATTATACTAAAGTTTCTACGTGGTAGACTTCGTAAGTGCAGAGTAAAGCTTGCTGCACTGTAACTCCATGGTCATGATGCAATGCGGTTAAGCTGGTTGATTGTAGATTGTTTTACGACGGCGTATTGTGCAGCATCTTTGATAAAACGGAGCACTGAAGTTTCATGAGCTGCTGAGACGGAGCACTGAGTCACATTTAGTTCATTCGGAAATTGAGAGAAAGGCGTAAGACAAGGAAAGTCAACCAGATCAGAAAATCTGGTTTGTTACCCAATGCACTGCGTAACGGGGAATGTCAGGTTCTAAAGTCACATCCGAATTCAATGATGATGGATGCCGTAGGGAGTTCCTCCTGTTCATGGTATACCTTATCATGCAATAAAGGTCACACTATATGCTCAACTTACTCGTTCCGTCCCATCGTGTTAGCCTTGCGTTAGCATCGTGTCAGTTCCCAGCAGTATTCGAACCAGTCATCAGTCACGCGACAGTTCAGCATGTTGGAACTATAGGCTTGTGTATACACCGAAAATATTTGAGCATTCCAAAACAGCGTACTCCACGTTTGCAAATTAGGTCGGCGACATGTTTTCTGTTCTAACGGTGTTCAGCACAACGGTCGTCGTGCTGAAGAAACAAAGGTGGGCAGTATGCCAGATAGGAAAGCAAAGATCCTCGCTGGTTTTGCACCGACCACAATAGCTTCACAGATGACACTGCTGGTAATTTATGCCACTTAATGGGGAGTACGCACTGACGTCACTGTGGCCGCCATTTTGTTGTACAGAAAGCACAGTGAAAGGCGCGCTTTCTTATCTTGATCTGCTCATCTCCTGAACAGTGAAGCTGCGAACTGTACAACAAAATGGCGCGTGATGACGTCACGTGAATATTGCTGTTACGCAAATGTAGTCGAGAGTTGGCTCGAATGCGATCAACCTGCTCTGACTATTGGTGCGCATACTCAATTAAGTTTACTTTCCTTCATTGCAAAGCGAGAAGCACCGCATAAAAGCTCCTAAACAGAGCAGCTTGAGGGAAAAGCTATCTCCGTGAGAGGCAATCTCAGTCAGTTACACACATAAACGAAATACAGAAAAAAAAAGTACAAGAACTGTTACGCGGTAGTTCTTGTGAAGGTATACATATATAGCAATAATGTATTACATGAATAGGTTTGAATATAAAATATATAGCAAATTACGCACATGAAGCATACGCACGTATCGTGTCGGTAACAGTAGTTATTTCACTGAAACCTTCATAAATCAAATCAGCAAAAACGCCGCGATGCTCTTTGTGCTCACCGTATCCTTTAGTGAATGAGCATGCAGTGGAATGATTCTGCTCTCTTGAAGGTTGTGTCGGTTGCTGCAGGTGATCTCCGGCCAATACGTGTGTCAGAACACATACGCCTGCAGCCCCCCAGGTTGAGGTCGAAGTGGTGGGCGTGCCGCTCGACTGCAATCGCCTTAAGACCAAGATTGTGCAACGCAACTCGCTCAATCCCATCTGGCAAGACAGTTTCTGCTTCCGGGTAGGCAGCATTTTTGACTCTTAATTGGTCATAGTCTTAATGCGGAAAAAGCCCTCTTCTGATTTCCGAGTCGCAGCTCTGCATGCGGTTTAGATTCATGTTACCTCTAGCCAGTAGCAATGAGAACTAACAGACAATGATGCCAAGGAAAGTATAGGGGATGTTATTAATAGTCATTGTAATGTAAATGTGAAGAAAGAAAAGTTTACGAAAAGACAACTTGCCGCTGGCAGGGACCGAACCTGCGACCTTCGAATAGTGCGTCCGATGCTCTACCAACTAAGCTACAGCGGCGGTCATCTCTCCGTCCACTTTATGGGGCTATGTGCATTTAAACGTGGGAGTGTCAGAGAGCTTACCTCGAGTGTCAGTCAGCGCCGTTAGCTGCGCTGACTGACACTCCCACGTTTAAATGCACATATAGTGTAAAGTGGAAGGGGAGATGACCGCCGCTGTAGCTCAGTTGGTATAGAGCATCGGACGCGCTATTAGAAGGTCGCAGGTTCGGTCCCTGCCAGCGGCAAGTTATCTTTTCGTCCACTTTTCGTTCTTCACATTTACATTACAATGACTACTAATAACATCCCCTACACTTTCCTTGGCATCATTGTCTGTTAGTTCTCCTTAATATGTGTCTAACAAAGAACAAAGAAAAACGAGCCCTTAAATTCCCACTTCTTTCCTCTAGCCAGTAGCGTAGCGAGAAATGTTTTTTTCGGGGGGCAGTGGAGGGGGTTCAATCATACTTGATGCATGTTCGTGCGTGCGTTTGTATGTGTGCGTGTGTGTATACACATGCAAAATTGAAAGGTTTCGAGGGGAGGGGGGGAGGGTGAATTCCCACCTTCCCTGGCTATGCCAGTGCCTCCATGTATGCTGTCGTTGCGCCGAGCACTGCGTGCCTCGATCAGCCTCACTGCAACATCACCTGTCATAGTATAGCGAAAACTTGCAGTCTTCTTTCAAGGATTTTCATGCATCGTCCACATCATATTGTGATGAGTACTGCCGGATAAAATAGGCACCGCGCACGCGACTGTAAATTACTACGTTCAGCGAATACTTGATTTCCAGTAATGTGTATTTTTTGTGCTTGGAAAATTATATTTGACGTTACCTTAGTTTGTCCACTGAAACGAATTCTTCCTTTACAGTAGAACGACGTAAAAAGGCGACGTTTTTTCTCTCGAATGGAATGTGAAGTAATGGGTATGACGTACTGCTTATCAAGACGTATTTTTGGGCTAGTTACTTCATACTTGCAGTAAAAGAGCGCCTGCGAACATTGGCGTGCGCAGGGTTCCCCATCAGGGGGGGGGGGGCGAAGGTTCCTAGCAGCGCCCCGCCCCCTATTAAGTCAATGTAAGGGGTAGATTTTGCCCCCCCCCCCCTCCTTCTTAGGTGAGTAGGGGGAGGTGCCCCCCCCCCCCCCTGCGCACGCCTATGCCTGCAAAAACAAGGGAACAGACGAAGAGGGCGCCCTGTGGACGTGTCGTTCCTCTTCGTCTGGTCCCTTTTGTTCCCTGGCGCTGTTTTACCGCAAGTACTGCTTATGATCTTGGTGCATTATATACGATGCCAGCGACAACGCCCTTCTACGTCCCCAAGGGTTTTGGTAACGCTGCAGAGGTAGGCATTGAACAGGTTGAAATGCAACCTGCTGTAGCGCGTGGATTCGTTCTTGCGTGACTACGGACAACAACTCACTTAGTGTTTCGTAAGCGACCACGGTAATTTCTGTCGAGAGTGTTTGTTCTGCTCAGCAGTTGGCGTTGTGTTCGTGAATACCTATTAGTGGCGTTTCATGCTAGAAACATTCGCAGCTGACTCGTGCTGTATTTCTTCCATTTCTATTTTTTCCAGATCGCCTTTGCAGAATTGGCATTCCTGCGCTTTTCTGTTATCGACGTGATGACAAATCACATCCTTTCTCAAAGAGTGATTCCCGTCAAAAGCCTGAAGCAAGGTGAGCTCTGTTTGAGAACCGCGTTGCTGTGTTGGTGTGCTCTGACGCGTTGCCGAGAACAGCTATCAAAATTTTAATGCTAGCGCAAACATGCTCCCTCTGTCACGAAATAAAATATCGATCAGAAGTGCGTGGAAGTGCAAAACCTTTCTACATACTCTGCTAACGGCGGATGTTTGTCAATGCAGAGTAGCAGCTACGGGAGCCATAGGTCAAGGTGAAAAAGTAAATGACAGAAGTCGCGCAATGGAAGCGGCCCTATATATATATAAAGTCAGAGTATCCAAAAATGGCCAATCTGGTTTGCGCGCACGCCTGTACGTGAAAAAAAAAAAGAAGTTATTTAACCAGTTAAAACAGTGCCCACTGAAATCTGTTCTTCAAACTGGCTTCCGCCACGTTCACGGTAGGGGTATAGTATATGTGCACTTTTTCTTTAACGTCCGAGTAGTTGACGCACGATGGCTGGTTGCAGGTTACAGGCACGTACGCTTGCGTAGCCCTCAGAACCAGCCGCTTCCTCTGTCATCGCTGTTCGTCTACTCCGAGTTCGAGGATGAAGGGCTGGAAGTCGTCCACCAGAACGGAGACCTGCTTGAAGGCGCCATCCCCAAGAAGGTCAAGGGAAGGACCAAGGAAATCTCCTCGACAGACAGCATTCGCTGCGACGGCAGAGATGTGAGTGTAGCGCGCTTACAGGCGGAAGCTTCGGGTCCATGCGCCCTGCTTCCGACAACCACGAACCACTGTCACTATGTACTTCGATAGCTTTGGTGGCAGTTGAAAATGGCGCGACTTTGTAGGCACACGTGTGAGCTTTTCTCTTTTGTTTGTTTGTTTTTTTTTTCTTTTTTTTTTCTTTTTTTTTTTATTGGCCGTCAAACAACGCTTACAGTGCTATGTACTCAAGGCAGCTACACGACCGAGCGAACCTGACGCAATTTTTTTTACAAGGACTTCTTGAAGTTCAAACCAAGAACTTTCTGTTCTCAAAATCGCCAACTTCCTACTTTTATAAGGAAGGGCTAAATTCGAATGGTGTGTCGCATACTTGGCGTTACGCGAGTTCGTAATGTAATGTAATTATAAGGTTTTATGTGCACGATATGATTATGAAGCACGCTGTAGTCGGGGAGTGTGGATTAATATGTTGACGCCGCCGATTATAGGAGCGGACATCATCACGCATATCAGTCATCTGCTCTCACGGCCAGGTGGCTACGGAAGCTTCAATTCCTGCTTCTCCCTCGGAAAAGGCGGCCAAAGCCTTGGCCCTCAATGCCACAATCATCAGTTATTGGCAGTGATTCTAAAACTGTCATACATAACTTCGTAGCGGGCAGAGTCTCTATAGACCTCCTTTTGGCGCATCCCCCCCCCCCCCCCCCCACACACACACACAGTGAAATTGTAACACTAATCACGCGCATGCGAGCCTTCTGGGAAACGAGGCGGTTCATGCCAGCGCTAGAGGATTTACGGCCCTGGCGCAGGCATCACACGTGTCGCTACGGTGGAGGTTTACAGCGCGAGATCGGCTTACTACCTACCACGACATTTGCACACAGTAACGATTAGACCGTTTAAACTTTCCGCCGCTCATGCGCCAATCCCCCCTGCGGATGCGAAGTTCCGTGGCGACGGCTGCAGACTCCCTCGGTTTCCGTCCCCTCACTGCCACCGCCTAATTATTGCCTCTATTTACCCTCCTCCTCTTGCGAATTCTACGGCTCTGCAGGAGCAGACTTGAATCGCATCATATGGGAGTGTCCTCCGCACGCCCCCTTTGCCTCCCTGAAATAATTCACAGCTAGTGAGGAGCACTGCGAGACTGCCTTGCGCAGCTCTACACCCGACCTTCAGGAGGCCATCCTTGGGTGGGCGGAGCCACCTGGCTGAGCTAGCGGGGCCTCCGGTCCCGTCCAGTCTCTGCCACTTTTGGACCCAAATAAAGTTCTCACTCACTCACTCACTGGGTGGGCCGGCGGCCTAGCTCTACCTTTCCATCCCCTTGCCCCTTTCCCCTTAAATAGGCATCAATAACGTTTTCCATTAATTCATTCAGTGGACTTAATATATTGGTGCCGGAAGGGCAACACAACAATAACTCAGGTCACAGAGCTGGAATAACAGGGATGATAAAGACGACAGGATATGCGCTCTCTCTTTATCGACCCTCTCATTCCAGCGCTATGGCCACACTCACTACAACGAACCGACTGCAGTCCAAAAATCTGTACTCCTGTACAACAAAAAGTAAGGTGTTACAAAATTGGAAATCGCCAAATCTGTGCTGCTCCTGCCATATGGTCCTAGGGGCCTAGTAAAGTAGTAATAATTTTTGGGGTTTAACGTCCCAAAACCACGATATGATTATGAGAGACTCCGTAGGGGAGGGCTCCGGAATTTTTGACCGCCTGGTGTTCTTTAACGTGCACCTAAATCTAAGTACACGGGCCTCGAGCATTTTCGCCTTCATCGAAAATGCGGCCGCCGCTGCCGGGATTCGATCCCGCGACCTGCGGGTCAGCAGTCGAGCCTCTTAACCACTAGACTCCCGTGGCGGGTGGGTCTAGTAAAGTGACTTTTGCCTCGGCACCATGACAGTGATCTATTGAAAAGTAATCAAAAGTCGCTCAGCTTTCAACGACATTGTTAAAATACGAGGTCTACTGATCGTGTTATGTAAGAGTGGACTGGTTTTTCTATCTTTAAGCACGCTTTTGCAATTAATGCGGCCTGCAGTGATCTGTTTTTCTGTTCCTGCTGCCATACTCTATATTCTTTGCCGATGTCTTATACTTTAATATTTGCAGATCATCATTCCTTTCATTTTTCTTCCATTTTGCCTGCGTTTCCCTCTCTATCTCTTATAAAAATACATTATTTTCAAACTTATTAATAATAATGCTAATAATAAACCAATATGTGCCCAAGAGGAACCGGACGTCTGAGAACTGGCGCACGGAATAAATAATTATGCGTGCAGGGCGAACTACCGAGCTTCAGAGTTGAGTGGCATTTTCATCGACTAAAATGTTTTGCAATCATTTGTTTTATGTTTGATAGCAGTGCCTGAACTTGTGCCTCAGCAATGTGTAGGTACTCTTTTGGAGCCTCTCTTGAATACGCAAAAAGTGTAACCTTCTTTTGCTTAACGCTTCTATTGCAGAACCTGGTCGCCGGAGCTCAGGGTCTGAAGCGTCGAATGTTTTTCCTCGTGGTACACGGCGTCATGCCGGATGAACCAAAAACAATACTGAAGGTAACGGAGGACACCACATCGCGAGAAGTTATTGCTCAAGTAAGTGAAAGATTCCCACGGTATAGTTATTTCTATCCACTTTCCAAGCGCACAAGTCTCCTTGGTGACTTTGCGTACGCGCAGAGCCTATCAGCCACGGTGTAAGAAGTATAGTTAGCTCAGTCGGGGTTTTCATCCATATCGGGGGTCGCTTCCGTTCGCAAGCGTTGTTCGCCATTAGGCTGACCGCATTCGCTAATAGAACGTCCAACATGATACCTGGCTGTCATCCTTTCTTTTGCGAGTTCATTTAGCGTAAGAGGGTTTTCTTGAACGCAGTCCTGTAGACGTCTTATATTCTGTAGCCCTATTGTCGCGGATACACACGTTACGAACGATTGCGGTGCTTCTTCAACGTGTAGGATCCTACTGCCGAGGGTTTGAGAGCTCGAAGAGAAACAGAGAACGTTGCTAATGAGGCCGTTTTTCTTTTCTCCTGTTTTCACAGGAAACAAAAAGTTGAGAAAAAACATACAGTGCATGCATATTCAGTTAAAATGTATTGAGTTGTGCGAACCATGCAAAAGTTAGGTTTGTGTGACTTTTTTACTATAAAAGTATGGGTAACGCATTGCTTCATCGAGCATGTGTAAGGATTTTCGGTGTGTTGCACTGCATCTCTAGCGCTGGTTACCCACAAGCGCGCCCTCGATACACGTGGTACACAGTATACGATCTTTTACGACTAAAAAAGAAACGACTAGGAGGACATTCGGTAACACTCTCACTAAAATTGATCAAGAAGAAGAAGATCTTTATTGAATTGGGGAAAGGGGGGATAGAGAGTAAGGAGCTTGACAAAAAAAAAAACTGGCTTTGAAAGCCACGTCACATGCTCATCTGGCTGGTTAATGGACATTGAGTCAATAGGTAAAGCACCATTCTTGTTAGTCTAGTTATTTCTTGGCTACTTTTTTAGGTGTTAAAGCCGGTGCCACACCTGGTTGGAGTTCCATCTCATTTTCACTATGGTGACACAAAAGCACGCCCCTTCCCACCCCATCGCTGTATTTTTTTTTTTTTAGAAAATTAAGCTTCTGGCTTTTCTGCGCAAACGAACAGCTTGACTTCGCTTTCCGTCATTCTAACAAAGGAACCTGCCACACCTTCTTGAGCTTCATCACAAAGCGTGCGAGTGAGAATCCAGTCCTTGCGATACGATCTCAAACTCATCTCAGGCAGCGGGCCGCAGTCACAGAATTTAGTCCCGCAAGGGCCAGGTTAGGGAAGAAGGTAAGAGCAAGGGGGGTTAGTTCGTACACATTGTCAGCGAACGTTACCATTGAAAAGGAAACAAAACCTTTCCCATATCTCATATACGGGTGATTTCTGAAGATTTGGGGCCAGGATTCCATCCAATAACATGTCGATACCGATCTCCAAAAGGAGTAAAATCTGGACGTCGATTCTCAAATACTGTTTTTTGTTCACGGTTACGCTTCAACACATGGGGTGCCTCACGAAAACAGTGCTTTAGACCAGTCATGCCTGTGCAGCTCAGGCACATGCTTATTATGAAAAAAAGGATATATGGGACGAACGTAGCCATGTGCGGGCCGCGGGCCGCGTGTTTGAGACCCCTGCCATATAGGTTCGTCTCGTTACTTCCACTGGCTGCAGGCGCTTCAGAAGGCCAACAAGCCGAACGACAGTCTCGACGACTATGTCCTCATGGAGGAGGCGCAGCCGGGTTGGGGCCGAGTTACCCAGGAAAAGAGTACCACGCAGAGGATCCTTGACCCGGACGAATGTCCACTGGCGTCGCAGCCTGCCGGGTCCAGCCCGGACAGCCGTTTCATACTGAAGAAACTGGCCGACGTGAGTCTGCTCCCAAATGCACGCATTTCCAGATGTCCTGTGAAGTCTTAGGGCTATTTCTCTACTCTGTACATTTGCTTCCAGTATGTATAACAGCGCAAACAGCAAAAAAAAAAAAAAAAACTGCAGATTCACGAAGTGAATGCTGATGATGGGGCGAAGCAGTGTGCATCGTATCGTGAATCGTGGCCTTCTATTTTGTTCTGGTTAACAGCCTTTTATTTTGTTCCCGTTAACCTTTTGTTCTGTCACAAGCTTTGATTGATGGGTGGTTAATGTCGCTGTTTTTACGGTGTTGTGGCCTTTTATTTTGTTTGTTTTTTTATACCACATGCGCGCGCACAGATGTTTCGCACCTGCGCTTCGACTAGGGACTACGGCGAGCCTCGACGACAACGGTTTTCGTGAGAGCCTAAGGAGCTTCGCCCCTAAAAACAACAAAAGTGACATTTTACGCGTGCATTGAGTTTCCCGAATCTGTTCATGCTGAAGCTTGTGGTTGCGCACTGCAATGAACGCACTGTCATTTCACGGTCTTAATTCAAGGCACGTGTCGTTAGGTGAGAATTACAACTTTTAGGCAACACGAAACTTAAATGGGACGCTATAGTGTTCCTGCTCATCTTCACCAACTGGTTCAAAACTCGCGTGGCCCATATCAAGCTAGGCTAAGGTGAATTTATTTATTTATTTATTTATTTATTTATTTATTTATTTATTTATTTATTTATTTATTGCGTTAGAGTGTCGTTTAGTTGAAAGAAGTATACGCAAGAAACCATACCGAAATTTCGAAAACTTTTTTAGCGCCCGCCGACGAAGGCAGATAGGGAAACGTGGACGACACAATGCGCTCACTTCAGCAATTTTATTTCCGGGAAATAATCACCTTTTACGCTCCATGCGAAGCGGCGCCACACCCTCTCCAACTGTCAAACTGAACTTCCAAAAAGGAAGAAAGTGTCTTCCTTTTTGTATGACGTCTTCTTATCTAACAGATCAATCGGTGCACAACTAACGCAGCTTAGACCACTTGGAAAGATAACCTTTGCCTGAGTAATCTTTCGCCCGTCTTTATATTTATGCTCCTCCAGAACCACAGCGAACTCAAACAACGGAGCGCAGCCGCATTTCTGATAGTGAACGGACAAATGAGCATCACTGTTATATACCTTACGTTTAAGTTTATCTTCGCCGGTCGTTAAGACACCGGCCTGTCCGGCCGATGCACTTTTACCGCGGGAGAGCAGTAACTCGTAAACCGCTGTCCTTAAGCAGCCAGCAAAAGTGTTTAGATATCCCCTGGAACGCCCAACGGCAGGATTGGGTCCGTCAGCCGGCGTATCAAGGGGAAAGCCTTATGCGTCTCATTCGAACGTGGCCGTGAACTAAAACACCTCTGCGACGACACGAAACGGCCACGTGGCCTCTCAGCGCGAGCTGCGCGCTCACTTCGTCATTGCGAAAGCGTGACACCGAGGCGATAAAGAAGGAGATAAGGTAATGATTATGTAACGCCAGAGGAGGTTCGACGAGCACGAAATGAGGCACGAAGAGCCCAACGGCTCGTCGGATTCTGACGGGACATTTTCGGAATCGGCACTCAGGCTTTAACCTTCGAATCGTCTTAGCGATAGTGTGAGATATCTTCATAATTTTTTTCGCTAGATTTGTCTCATGCTGAAAAGGCCGCTCTTATGTTCAAATGGCTCGCCATTTTCCTAAAACATTCTGCCGTTCTGTGCAGACAGGGTGCTACCGCTACTTTCCGTCGGTTTCGCGTCTGTTGATTTGGTGCGTCCTCGGTGGTTTTATTATGAACACGACATCTTTTCAATGAGTGCACTGCGACCGAAACTTGCACTGACTTCGGAAACAGCTGCATACAACCTTTATGAGTGATACTTTATAGCAGGGGTCTCAAACACGCGGCCCGCGAACACCTTTTTAGCGGCCCGCCACGCATGTGACGGTCTTCGACCCATAATTTTTTTCTCAGTAAGGTTGTTCATGAGCTACATGGACATGATCGCCCGGTCACAATCTTTCTTTTCTTGAGGCACCCCATGCAGTCACCTTGCTATAAAGCATAACCGTGGAACAAAAACTTTAAATTTCAAAATTGGCGTCCAGATTGCCGTCATTGTATTGTATTGGTATTGGCATGTTTCTCGAAACCTTGCATCAAAGCTCCTTCATAAGTTACCCATATATGACGTATAAGAAATGTCTACTTCCCCATTGAAACAGCCGCTGATGTTCTGTTCAAGTTCCGCCTGCAGCGCCCCCCCCTCCCCCCTTGCTTCAACTCTCTTCTCCGTCCCGGCCCTCGCGGGACTGAATTTCGTGACTGCGGCCCGCTCGCTAAGACGAGTTTGAGACCCCTGCTTTATAGGCTAGCGTAAATCCTGTGGTGGCAGGATTTTTTTTTTTTTTCCTAAAACACAAGTTAGTAATGCCCCTCTTTCCCAGTTTCTAATAAGCAGAGGGATCGGTTACAAGCGTTTATTAGACGTGTTGGCGGATACATCCAAATAACGCGTGTGTTGATCCGTGAACTTGAGCTGAATATCTCAAAAAGCAGCATATTTTCGGCAGGTAATTCAACCGTCAACGCCAGTAGGCTAAAGACTTCAGCTAAAACATTTAAGAGCTTATCTACTGCATAATGTATACACCCGCCCATATTTTTAACCTGAACGCGCGAGCATCGACCACCGAGTCAATAAGCGCCGAGTCCCGACGTCCCGGTGTCTGGTTCCCGGAAAAGCCTAGCAGAAGGCTTCTGGACAGGACTGTTCTTCACGCATATGCGCGTATTGACGTTCATTTCGCCTCCGTGCATCGTTATATGGCGCTTTTCGACTTGGCGGTCTACGCTCGCGTGTTCAGGTTAAAAAAATGGTCGGGTGTACATCCGATTTATAAAAAAGCCTGAACAGGCTGACTATTAAATTGTTGAAGTTAGAGCACTGTACTGTCTACGTTTCCCTTTCTCTCCTTATCTGCTGGTGCTAAAAAGCGTTTTCCGAGATACGAAACCAGCACGACTAACGTGTAGAAATGCCGTAACTTTCTGTAGATTTCTTTTTGAAAACAGATCGCAGATAAGGAAATCTTTTTTTTTTTTTCGAAGAGGAATTTTCGGGAACTGTATGTAATATCAGCCGGGTTGATGTTGCATACATCAACACGGTTGCTAGCCGTGTTGCCAAATGGCGCGGTGCCACTTTAAATGTTCGAGTTCCCGAATACGTGTACCAGTGCATATCCGCACAGCTTGTGGTATTAAATGTGTGCATAGTGCAAATATTCGAGCGCCTTGTGAAGTCCTTCATCCACGGCGGCCAAGCACATGCCATTTGCCCATTGATCGTGTGATACCACGCGCAGGACCCGAGCACACGGGCGTGGATGACGACCATCAAATCTTCGAGCAACAAGGAGCACGGGAATGCGGGCTTCATAGGGTGGTGTGATGGCGAGCCGGCCTACTTGGTCTGCGTGTACAACGTCTCCGCCGACCAGCCGTATGCAATTCTGAAAGCTCCTATAAGCAGCACTGCTCAGGATATTATTGCTCAGGTGCGTACACCTCCATTGTCGACCCTGTCATACAATCAATTATGCGCTCCCTTGTACGCGATACGGGTTCTAATCATGAAATATCCGTTCTCTATCCTATTGGAAGGTTTGGAATAAGCACTATACCTGGTGTCTTTAAAATTCATTGTTATCTGTCGATAGCTGCGTTCTGTACCGTTATCTTTGCTCATGGTCAAATTGAAAGGCAAAGCGTGCACCTGAAAAATAGTTGAACAGGGGATGTCACCGCAGCCAAAGATGTGTGTGTGTACCGACGCCTAAAATTAAGGTTGGCTTCACAGCGAAGTCTACATGGTGACCGCTGGAATGACACGGCCTTTGTGCAGGCTCTGACGAAGGCCCGACGCACGGAGGACCCGAGCAACTTTGTGCTCGTGGAACAGGTGGAGTACCCGTCTCCATTAACCGAAAGCGTGCCGACGGTCGGCTCTTCGGTGCGGCGCCGGGGCCCCTGCCGCGGTCTACGCACCCTCATGGACGACGAGAACGTCTACCTGGTGCAGGCCCAGTGGAAGGGCCGCGGATGGTTCGAACTGAGGGAGCGAAACGAGGTGAGTGGACTGTGTGCGATTGTGCGGGCTCGAGAAAGCAGCTGATTGCTTTACTTTGTCTTTTTTTGTTGTGGTTCTTGTTGAAAAATATACCGTTTCTTGTCTCGTTTCAGGGCTTGAGTGAACGGCGAAAGATGAGCGCCCCTAAAAGCTCCAGCTTTTATCGCCTCAGTCGTCTACGCAGCTCAATCAAATCCAAAGGTAGGCAGCACTATACGGTCATCAAGCACTGTGAAAAATAACGCATTTGCCAAGTGGAACTAGATAAATGGAGGTGGAATTTCTCAAACGAAAAGGATGCGAAACAGTAAACGTCATAGAACTCACGACGTTATTAATTGCATCTAACGCAGTGCAGAATATGCGCAAGTAGAAGCATGGAGAAGAAAATCGCTTTGCGAAACCTTTGTGTACTTTCAGAGCGTGACAAGTCATGCCCGTCGCCAAAGCAGTCGCCAGTGCGCTCGGCAGCGGCGGACGGCAGCGCCGGAGCGTCTGCTTGCGAGCCGTGCACGAGCCGCGAGGCCCACGAGCCCCGCCAGGTGCACAGCGAGGGCGAGACGCTGTCCGACGACGACGCGCCGCCGGCCGCCATGGCGGCGCGCCTGCGAAAGATCTCCTTCCGCAAACTCAAGGTGTGGCGCTGACCCGCCGGCGCGCGTGCATTTCGAGCCGCGGGCTGGCAGCCGCCGTGCGCGCCAGCCCCTCCACCACATGGGTGTTCAACGGCCTTCATCGGGTGCGCGGGCCACGGCCGGACAATCTAGTCCACCGCGACTGAAGCTCGCCGGCGCTTGGTGCTCCTCCGGCCACTGAATCCGCGCGCGCGCACACACACACACACTAGTCATATGGGGGGCCCCACCAACGCCCTGTTGTTGGCTGCGCGTCGACTGCCTCTGGTCACACGCGCGCGTCACTTGTTGCTAGAGAGCCGCGTGCACACATCCGCGAGCCTATCTATATAAATATATATTAATGTATGTACATATACATATTCTATATTTACACGACGCATTCTATCGCGCCTCGCCGTTGTTGGCTGGGCGGCCCGTCTCCTTGGACGAGAAGGCGCGCCGCCCTAGCCAGACCAAAAGAGTATTTTCTCTTCCTCCACTGCGAACCGACAAGCCCCGGCTTCGCGGTTCTCCTCCTCTTCTTCTTCGTCCGTGTGCGTGTGACCGTATTTAATGAGCTGCCCAAGTTGTTCCCATCCACAAACATCATCAGGTGTGCCGTTGCACCGATTGTTATCCGTGTCTTTGTATCATACACCGCTGCTGTTTTCTTTTTCTCCTTTGAGAAGTCTATATAGTTTACGTGGTGAGCCTCTTGGACACTTGTGTTGTCCAAGACTCATTTCCACGCCAGTGACAGCACTCTGCTGTACTTGAACTGATCCGCGATGGAGCGCTACTTGTTCCTTATTCTTCTGTTTGCTTGTTTCGTGCCATAGACCGCAAGGCTTCGGTACGCAGTGCTGTCTGGGCTCGGCGGAATCCGAGTGAGAGGTGTATGCATTGTAGTCTGTGCTATTCGTGTGTCTTGGTGGGTACAACGACGGTGGGGAGGGCTTTCGGGAAGGTTGGGGAAGGGCCCTCTGTGCTGCCTTCTCTTGGCGGCGGAGGGAGCGAAGATCGGGCTTGGAATCTCGCATCTTCAGTTGCGCAACTTGCAGTACCTCGACCTGTCAAAGGCATCCTGTAGCTCAGTGTTTCAAAGGCTGAATAACAAGTCTTTCACAGCGTGCTATTCTCGTCACGTGTGTTGCCGTTGATGTCTCCTTTACCTTACGGGAAGCCACTCTTAAGAGCTTTGTAAGGAACTCCACTAGCGTCCTCCTCAACCTACGTTAACGGTGTACGCCCACCACAACTCGGCTCTCTTGTGTATAATGCCAGCCGCTGCCGCACGCCTCCCCACTTGGCTCCTTGCTCACGGTGCACACGCGCGACTGGTCGTGCAAGTACGAAGCTTATGGGCAGGAAGAGAGCAGCGTGCCTTGAAGCTTTGTTAAGGCGAGGACTACTGGAACGAGAGCTGTGGTCACTCGGAAGTCTTTGTTTAGTCACTGCTTTGTAGGCGGCAGACCTATATGTTCACCGTTGTACATATAACATAGCGAGCGGTAAAGGGGTCGTAACGAGTTGACAGTATATAGATACGTAACGCAAATATGATTAGCATCTTGCTCCATTTAGAAAGTTTCTCAAAAACATTATTCGATTCTAAATTGCACAAAGGCCACGACACGCATCAGACAATCTCGTGAACATAGGTAAAAAAATTCAGAAACACGTAAGCGTATTGAACAGCGATAACGAATAGCACCATCTCTGCGACCAGAATTTCACTGCGTATTAGAATGAGTGACATAAGCACTTTCGCAACTGTCCGCACCAAAGCTTCGGTCTTGTGTGCGTGTCCCCTATCTTCAGAGAGTTCAGATCTTTTGTGCAAAGAAAGTGTAGGGTAAAAATTGGGCGCTGTAAAGCTTACCGCGAAATTGTACTTTATCGTGTGCCATCCATTCACATGATTTTCAACCAATCTTCCTTAAAGAATTGTCAAAAGCCTAAGAGCCTGCCTCAAAACATAGTAATTGTGCTTCTATAACAAGCTTAGTTTTGATGCTCCATCTAACTGAGGAATTTCTCGATTTATTTAACAGGCAGCTGGGTGGGGACTCGGGCTCAATGTCATCGTGAATCTTATAATATGAACCTTATAATAGGAAAAGAAATAGGGTGTTCATAGTGCAGATTAGGGAGTATGCCACATGCATATTGAATGCACCTACGAGACGGCTTGGTGACTTTGGTAGAGACAGGCAAACTTTTCATCGCGGCTAGACTTTAGGAATGCTACTATGGTAGGCCTGTGCCATCATCACTTCCCTTTCCCACCCCCTTGCGATGCTATACTATAGAAGGCTATGCTATGCTAGGAGCTTGGCACATATCCGCTTGCAGTGTCGCATACCCGCTGAGTTTTTGCGAACACCTCACGGCGGAACCTCCGGCTTAAACAGCTCCGCTGTTAAAAGTCTGTTTATCAACGAGAAGTATCTGACCAAAAACTTCCTCAAACAGAGGCTATTCGGAGTAAATGCTATAGGAAGTCACACAATTTGCATGCGGGGTAACGTTACGCGAAAAGTGATAGGAAATCGTGAGGGCAGTAATCCATTATGGTACTACGATCTGTGCAGAAACGCTGCGCAAGAACTACCGATTCTACCGTCTGCTTCGAGTAACCTGTTATTCAAAGTTTTTCGCTCTCTAACCTTTCATATGATGCAGCTTGTCAGGCTTTTGAGCTGGGAAGTGGCAGCAGTAGAAGGGAAGACGAAAAAGCTGAGAGGAAGATACGAAGTTTGACGTGTACAAAGAAAGGTGCTTGCTGGCATTCGCCTGCTCGAAAATAAGTCCGCCAATTCGTCCCGCAAGCTATACTTGTCGGCTGAGGCGCCTGATAATGAAGTCAATGTAGGAAAAGATTGTTCCGAGTCGCCCGCGAAGTCATCTCATAAACATTCTGTAGGCTAAGTTAGTTCGCCGTGTGTGTGACCCGCACTATACGCTGCCAGGGAAGTGAAGGCCACTGTGATGTCGATCATTATGGCGGTATAAACTAACATATCTCAAGTGATTAATAAATCACAGCACGTTTAGCAAGTTACACGTTCTATTCAAACTTTCGTGTTTTCTGCTTGCAAACTGGAAAACCGCAAATATTACATTCACTAGGCTTACAATGAAAGCTATCTGGCTTCAGTGCGACCCCCCCGCGCAATTTTTCTAGTGCCTTTATTTCTTAAGCTTATTCCTACGGAAACATATTTACGGATTTCGTATGTACAGACAACAGTTAAAGCAAGCATGCTTCATATGAGTAGAAAATGTCGCGCTTGAAAAACCACTTACGGCTAATTACAAACACTCATGTAGATGTTTGTAATGTATCCGCTTCGTGCTTTACTCTCATCTACATCTGCTTATTGACTATCTGCTTACTGACGGGTCTAAGATGTAACAAAGCCAAGCCAAGAATATAATGTCTCTTAACACCCTCCCCCCCCCCCCCCCTCGCTCATGTTTTACATTGGCCATCTACTGCGAGTAAATGCGTGCAAAGCTAAGCATTGATGAGGAAAAAGGAATAGAAAGCCGCTTAAGACCTAAAAGCGTGGCCTTAATTGTTTCGTGGATCGTCACTGTGTAGCTGAGGTTGCGTTCATGAAGAAAATGACGAGGCTGGAGTTTACCTTAATTCGTACCATCTCAATTTAAAGTCTGACCAAAAACGTCATGACATCATACAAACATCGTAGCTTTTGTCATACTTCCATGGCACCTCCGTTAAACTTAGCACTCAAGTTGAGAAGGAAATATTGTCTTTTTCACCCTGAAATTAAAAAAAAAAAAAACTCCAATAGAAGTCGCACATATCTGATCTAGATGCAGAGGGAGATGAAGGATTTGAGTAGCCGAGGAAATATGGCATCACTTTCGTCATCACAGTTATTTATGCCGACGCGATGCGTCCCTATAGACTAACATAGTACTAATCGAGCACTGTTATGTACAAATGTATCGGAAAGCATTAGCTGCGTCTTAGTAGCGGATACTGAATTTCATTTGGCGTTATTATCTCGTAAAAATGGCAAAGTTTTGTTCCGTGTGGCGGAAGCCTTCCAGCAAGAAACTCCGAAAAATTGCGCAGTGCATTAGCTCCTGTCTTAGAACGTTGCCCTTAGGTTTCAAACTTAGCACGTCATGAATGTTAGTCGTCTATTGACGATGCGCTCAGAAACGAAAAACATTCTAGGGATTCACATTCATTTATGCAGGGGTTAACATTCGATGCAAAGCCAACCTAACAGCCCTCTGCGTCTGGCACAGAAACTGTGTTTTTCTTTCCTCTCCCAGCACCACATAGCTCCGCGATTGAAATGTGCGCAAGCGATACGCAGAGTCGGTGGGATGGCGGCCGGATCGGCTCGAAAGGGCTCGTCTTCGAGACAGTTTATAAAATGCGGCCAGGCTTGTGAGAGTTTCTAAAAACGCGATAACAGCGCGATTCAAGACGGCGAACGTAAGAGCTTAGACATGTGTACGGGTACGATCATCAGGGTCAAGTCAGCAGGATGCCAAGGTTCGTGTATTGGTAGGGCAAGAAGCGTTTCAGTTAAAGCGCTGATACCATGTATGGTGAACCAAGCGCTCCCCTACCGATAACACCGTCTGCACTGCTCCAAAGCAAGTCGAACAAGCTCTCTCATAAGACCCCGTCAGTGCTGTTCATCTACAACCGAACCATAGCGGCGTGCGCTTGGAGCTCTCTTGTGACGTGCTATGCTGCGGGTTATTAAAGCTGGTGAAGTGAGGCGACAAGCTGGGATCTGACTTGTTGATGTTGTTGTTGTTGACGTTGATATTGACAATGTTGTCGTTGTTGTTTCGAAGCTCCAAACCACCTTAGCACGTCGCAACTACAGAACACTTTTTCGTCAACCACCTCACGCAAGGACTCCGCGCACACCGAGGGTTATTCGGTGCCGCACCGTACAGGGTGTAGCTAATCTGGCGGTTTTGTATGACGCGCACGTATTCGTTCATAGATAGGTGAACAGTTGTTAACCTACATCGTGTCCATCTTATGAGCAAATTCATTTCGCTGTAATTGCACTCCGCCGCACTTCCACACAAAGTCTCATTACTTCGCGCCTTAGCTGATGGTGCCTTTCGTTTAATTCGAGGAAGACCACGGATTTTATTCGCGTTGTAATATTCGTGCATTTTCCTAATATATTTTAATATGTGGCAAATTAGCAATGCTGCTCGCCTGGTCTTTCTTTTCTTTTTTCTTAGAGCTGAAAATGAGAAAGAAGGGCTTGTACTAGCGTGACATAGTAGAACAATCAGGATCTGCTCCCTCCCTTATGTTGCTGAACATCTTTTTCACAGACACTCCGTTTAGTGATCGCAGCATCATATGCAGCTGGCTTAACTCGCCGGTTGCCCGATAATTCGTGTCGGCATCTCGCATTCGATAATCGCTCCGTTCGTAGTGTACAATGTCTCGCCAATGGAAGTATTGGCTTTGAGGAACAAAATTCTTACAAAAAGCAGTTCAGTGCCAGACTTCGTACCCTAATTAAGGACCCTTAAAGAGCAACATTCAGACAGCAATGTAATTTCGTAACCACTCGGTTCGCGATCAGTCGCATAAATTAAATTAAAGGCTCGTTTCCATGACCAAAGTTTAGCGTGCTCCAGCCTCGATTCTACGAAGCGCGTATGCGTATCAAAAATGCGAGGAACTGTTTTTCGTTGTTCATAAAAATGCGCGGAGTAGCAGTGCACGTGTTGCGGCCCTGCGTGCGCGTTGCGTTCACTCCACAAAGGACCTCACGCGGCAGCCATTTTATCTGTTCGTTTGTTTCATGCTGTACGAACTCGCCTTGTTTTTTTGTTTTTTTTACCTCGCCCTCAGCAGCACTCCATTACATGCACAACAGAAATCCACATCGCTGCGTTTGTTTGTTTTTTAATCGTTGAGCGCCGTACGCCTCCAACGTTTGCATTATCGACCAATCACAACGCTGAAAACATTCCTCTTCGCTCGCCGTGAATTTCACTCCTCTGGACGTCGTCTCGGGTTCTTTTTTTTTTTTTTTTTTTTTTTTTTTTTTTTTTTTTTTTTTTTTTTTTTGCTTTGAACCATTCCTTCTGCACCGCAATGTTGTCCTACACTATCTACAGTTTTCTTCTTTTTTTTTTTATGCTTTACGAAGTGTGTTTCACCGACTTTGTGGTGACCCTGCGCAGGGACGAGCATTCCTTTCGTTCTTCGTTTGTTTTTGTTGGTTTGCTTGCTTGTCTTATGACATTTAACTCGTGGTGGCTTACTCGGATCACGCCAGTTTACACACAACCTAGCCTCATCCTATCCTTACTTAGACTGCACCTTTCGGCACCGCTGCCATTCTCTGTCATTCGACATCCCGCTTGATTTTCGTCATAGTCAGTGGTTCTAGGGTGCGCTGAACTGCCCAGTCTCGGGTGCTACTACCGGCGGAATGAGACAGTTTACTAATAAGACTTTTTAAACACAAATTTATGATATCCTACCGATTATTGGGCGTAAAGGTTAAGAAACACGAGGCTCATGGACTCTGCTTCAATCATGTACCAAACTATACTATAAGCGGTCAGTATCTATACAACGACTGATAGCCGCAAAAGCAGCGGCCACGAACGCTTTACAATTTCTTTCGCGCACCGACATATGTGAGGTAAACGTAAGACATGTGTAAACAGGTAGAAGCAAACACTGACGTAGGGGAACAGTTACTAGAGATTTCGAATACTGCTTGCTTGTTAAGCTTTCGGAAATTTTGTCGCTTTTCCCCACTTGCTTAGGCCTTGGTTGTCTGCGCGTACGACAAGCGTGGCGCACTTTGGTTTCGACATGCAGCAAATGGAACGGTGCTTTTGAAGGTATCTAATATATGATCCGGTTCTTTTGCTGAAGATTCGCATATTAAGTGGGAAATGTTCAGCTCTGTATATAAATGATGACATTTTCTTTTTTTCTTTTTTTTTTTTTGGTCGCTTGCACGAATTGTTCTCTGTTATAGTCATTGAGTTCACAATGAATGGCTGTCGCGTGGGCTCCAACGTTGCGCGCGTAAAACACGGACTGTATGACGGCTTGCCCGATAGCATTCCAAGTTCGGTGATGTTCCGTTTTGAGGTGGCGAGAGACTTGCTTGTACATTTCGAGGGGCCAGGTCGCAATCATCAGGCGGTTTTGGTGCTCATTTCCCCGAGGGGGGCACACCGGCGAAGCGGGGTGCAGAAAAAGGTACGGAGCACTTGCGGCACGCGGTAGCGGCGGCGTCTTCTGAGCCATCTGAAATATCGCCCCGACCCCGTGTAACCTGCCGTTTCCCGTCCCACTGTTCCATTCGCCGGCCCGCCTTCTGCGTGTGTGGCCGGCGCCAAGCATTGTGCTGTGGTTGGTATTGTCATTGTTTGTAGCCGGTCGGTCCCACGGGGCGATTCGGCGCGGTGCCAGACCCTGAGCTGCGTCGCGTGAAGGCGCTGGTGGCGACAGCGGGTTAAGAGTGTCCTGGACAGCAGCCCGACGACGTGTTTCTCAGTACTACAGTCTCGTGTGTCACCTCCGCTCTGCGAGCTGCACACATACAGACGTGCATGCTGCATGACACAAACACACATACCGGGTGTTTTACGTAACCGAAACCAAGTCTTAAAGAAGTGGGCTACATTCTGGGCATTTGACGTCAAATTTATATTGTTCCCAGTCGTTCCTCAGTTTAAATACTTACCATTCAGCGGCCAAGGTGTTGCGCTCCTAAGCTCGAGGACACGGGTTCGATTCCGGGCCACGGTGGCCGCATTTCGTTGGGGACAAATGATAGAAACACTTGTTCCATGTAAACGTAGGTACCATGTTAAAATAACCCCTGGGGGTCAAACTTTTATCCGGAGCCGCCCACAATGGCGTGCCTCATAATCATGCCTTGGTATTGCTGCGTAATACCTCATAATTGCCCCGAGTCACCAAGAATATTTTGTTGAACTGCGATATTAGTTATCAGTGAATATAAACAGTGCAAAATTACAAGGCGGAATTTTGACTGGATAAGTTGCAAATGTACGAACTTTGTATTGAAGCTTGGTTCGGGTCACGTGAAGCGCCCACTGTAATAACACAGATACACACAGGTGCGGAAGTACTAGTGCACATGCACAAATTCGCCTCCCCTCCCCCCCGGTTGTTTTCTCCTCGTCAGACCTCGTAACCCTTTTGATCTACTCTTCTCCCGCACAGAGTAGCAGCATATAAGAGCCTGCATGCCTCTGGCAGAAAAGTTAGAAAAGACACGGGTGGCGACGAGACCACGATAGTGCCCCTCACTAGTGTTGGCCGTGAACAAAAAGGACGGCGAGTAGTTGATGGGGTGACTACGGTGTTCCGAGAATATTAGGCCCATTTGACCGACTTACTTTCCAGATTCAAATGAAAGCTCGCGCGCCCTTCTTGATGGAAGAGCCATTCCACCCGCCAGCAGAGAGGTGACGCCACATGCTGTTGAGCAACACGCAATGACGACAGCACGGCGATTAACTCCGAGATTGCCATCGTGAAACAACCATCACCGAGAAGCAAGAAATAGAAAATATAAGAGAGCGAGAGGTCCGGTTGTCGGGACGTAAATCATAACACTGAAACCACTTGACTGAAGGCCACTTGATGGCGTTGGCGAGGCGCTGTTGGCGCTGGTCGAGGCAACGAGAAAGAGCCTCTGCGGCGGTGGGATAGGCTCGCGTCGTCTCGGCGCTGCATTTAATTTGCTTCAATCTCCTGTAAACTGAAGTATTTTAACAAGTTCTTGCTGTAGAGCATTCTGTTGACGGCGTACAACTTCCGCCATGCAATCAAAATTTCCGACAGGGCCTGGTGAGGTTACTCGACAAAGGAAAGCTACATTTTAAAGAAGCGATGTCGCAGCTTAACATATGTTAGCAGGCTTTTTCTTGCACCCGATTGGGACCTGCATACGAGAATATACTTTGAAATCTTTGTTCTCGCATGCACCTAGCGGCGCTCATGTTCCGGGACAAAATTGAATTGTGAGGTTCAGCCTTCATATTCTGTAATAACGATCAACCCTCAACACATGTGAATGAAAATGTTTTCAGATAATATTTTATTATATTAAAGAGATGTAGTGAACGTTGCTGTGCAGTGTCCCTTTAAATCAATTTTCTGTCTACCTGCCACGCACATTGACCCACAAGCACACGTTCGTTCAGCCTTTTCGATTTGGCTACAATCTGTGCACTAGTTCAGAGTGACCAGCACTTTCATCCACGTTTGAGAGTGCAGCGCGTGCCTCTGCACTGCACTCTTCGATTTAACCTCGTACCGGGAGCAGTTTTCCCTGCACTCGCTATATTGGAAGCGCCGGCGTTGTGCAAGGCTCTCGGAGGAACACGACACGGCGCCGTGCCCATTTGTTAGTGGTGCGCCGACAAATATTTCTCCAGCCATGGTTACAAGAGTCACTCTAGCCCAAACGAGTGAGCGAGGTCGGAGCGGGAATGCTTGTCCGGACACCATTCCCGCTCCACTAAGTGGACGATTCATTTAGGTCGACATCGTTTCTCATTAGCTGCGTTTTCGGACGATACAGTTACATCACGGGCCACCATCTATATATCACTGCGACGCGATTTCGTGCAGTGCCGCGTTCTCGAGAACTGCTTCAGGAATTGCAGTCAAATCGAAGAGACATACCTGCATGCACACACAGATTCCTGCCCCACGCTCACCGTCAGCCCTCACGACTCCCCCCCCCTTTCCTAAGCGCAGAGTAACAGGCCAGAGGCGTCTTCCTCACTCAGCCCTCTCTGCCAGTCTTAAATAACCTTCCTAATCTAACTAACAAACACACACATAAAAACACACTGTGAAGAATGTATTTCGGTGTCTCTCTCTTGCTCTCTTGCACTGCGTTCAAGCTGTCGTGTGGTCGTTCGTTTGCGTTGCCTATTCTATTGCACGGAATTGTAAATTCTGTATTGTACATATATATCTATGCCACCGGTATGACAAAATAAAGTGTATATATATAACGTCGTCAGTCTCTCGTTGTCATTGCTCGCAAGAGGAAACCGACGAAGAGGCGCGGAAAGGCAGTTAGGTTGCGCGTCTTACAGCCAAGCACGTAAGCGGATTGGTCACCTTTGTCTGAAAGCGATGAACAACACGAGGACAGCAAATATAACGGAAGTAGTGGAAGCTGAGGGGTCACCAGTAAAAAAAATAAACCCCACCAGTGCGCCATGCAAAGGTGCCACCGTCTGCCTCGCCATGGAGGACGAAAAGACACAGCATAAGCTTCTTCTCGAACAGTGTTTCAGAAAAAAAAAAAAGAAAAAAAAAACATTAGCAGTACTGCTACTTCCAAGAAGACTATCCTCTATCGTAAGTATATAGCCGATCTTGCAGAGAAAGGAATTAGCGGCTGCGCACGTTTAGCAAACCTCTCGTCTCGCGACTGTGGCGCAGCGATGCCACATTCGACGAAAGGGTGAGCTCTTCAAGAGTCCCACAAGAGGAAGGTAAGGTGATTTCTATTTTCCTCGCATATATTTTATTTTACTTCGGCAAATGAGCGCAGCCGTCTCAGCACATCGGTGCTGCTTATTGCGACGACAGGCGGTCTCGACGTTAGAGGAAGGGCCAGCTTGAAAACTATTCCGATTACCACTGTTCAAACGCTGAGGCGCGTGTAAATCACAGCAGTGCTTTTATCGGAACCGATTAGAGAAAATTTGCTGCATTTGGAAGACCAAATAACATTCTAGATAGGCTGCAGGCAGTTTCACTTGGAGGCAGGAATGTTTTAGAAAAATTCCCGAAAATTATTCAGCCAACAACGGATATCGCAGTGAGTGGGCAAATTTGATATATAATGTAACCTTCTCTTCATGCACCATAGTGAGCAGTGTACTCTGCGCGGGGACTTCATATGCTCTTGTTGTTGGTCTTCTCTTTTTTGGAAGTCAGTATACCTTACTCTGGTCACTGCATGTATGAACTAACAGCTAGGTTGAAATTGTTGCGACCTACAGACCTTTTCACAGACGGCTCCCTGGGCACCGCCGTAATCCTTCTCTGGACTGCACTAAATAGGCGTGACCACCCACAAATGCACTGCCGACATAGGCGTGCGCACGGGGGGGGGGGGGGGGTCAAGGGGGCGGCCACACCCCTCCCTAGTCACCTGAGAGAGGGGGGGCGCGATGTCTGCCCCATACATTGACTGAATAGGGAGGGGGGGGCGCTGCGACGAACCTTTGCCCCCCCCCCCCCCCCCCTGAAGGGGAACCCTGCGCACGCCTATGACTGCGGAGGCTGGGACGTCAGCCTTTGTACTCCCGCGCGCAGCCCAGCATGGCGGCGTTTTTCATCTCCCGTGAAAATGTCTATACGGGAGTTTTGCGAAAGTCCTGTACTCACAAATTAGGGTTATAGTTAGATGCTAGCAGGCGCATTACAACAATTTTGTCCTCCTCAGTTGTATCACTGGGCGCATGGTTACAGATGGGTAATGTCGTGTTTATTCCTGCATGTAGAGTTGTAAATTTATGCACGAGTATTTTTCTTTTCTGGGCCCTATTTAACAGTTTCTGTAAAAAAAAATTAATTAAAGCCCAAATTAAGAAAGCGCGCTGTCTAGTAACTCTAGAATTCGCGTTTTAAATACAACAAAGCCCACCGAAGTTGGTGGAGCAGTTGCCGAGAAAAATTATTTATCCTCTTATGCGTATTTACATAGGAGCTTCCGAAAAAAAAAGCTAAAGCGACCCGTTCATGCACCCTGGAAGTGAGTTGTGAAGTGGTAGTAATAAAAAAGAAAAAAGGCTTTGTTATTTATTGAGGGGCTGACTTTGTGGCCTGAGAGGCGAATGGGAAGTATAACGCCATGATTCTTTGTTCGCAGCAGGGAGTGCAAAGTGACCTCCCGGTTTTAAGAAAGGCCTTGTGATTTGAGGTTCAGCCATGTCTCTCGGCCGCGTTCTTCTTGCCTGCTGACATTGCAGGAAGTGAGCAATAATCGGTTTCCCATTCGATAATATTCCATTGAAGCTTTCCTTACAGCGTTGCAAAAGCGAAATGTGCAATGACTGGCCTTTCAACCTACCGAACGGTCTCTGTGCGCTCACACATTGCAAACTACATACTGTTGGCATTGATGCCGAAACCGGTGATGATTCGTGGAGAAAATCAAATGAAGTTTGCTGCACTTATGCACCATACACCTTCGAATGTATTTATTTATTTATTTATTTATTTATTTATTGACAATCAACGCTTTCAAAAACTTCTTTGAATTACCTGCGTCGTGGGAGTGTACTTATTGCCAGGAGCACCTAAGACTCCTGGAACGCAGAGAACACCTTGTTTTGGAGTGATCATTTCGCGAGGCATCGACAAAGAAGCGTTCCCAAGCACTGCGTCTCGTTACGAGTCCGGGCCTATTCTGGGGCACTTTCTACAACAGATATGCCGAGAGGGGAACCACGGCACAGAAAGTGCTTCGTTAACACTCTCACGGAATATCTTCAAGAGGCGCAGCTGTTGATTTTCTTTTAAATGCGAAGCATTTCTTAGCGAACTTCGGCAACTTTGAGCGTATCTATCTATCTATCTATCTATCTATCTATCTATCTATCTATCTATCTATCTATCTATCTATCTATCTATCTATCTATCTATCTATCTATCTATCTATCTATCTATCTATCTATCTATCTATCTATCTAGCCGCCTACGACTTTGTGCTCTCCTGGCCGTATCGTTAATGGGATTTATACCAAATTTGGTATGGCATAACATGACTGCATGAAGAACATAAATGGCTGGTCATATCATGAAAATCATGACTAACTTGTCATGAAAAGTATGATTTACATGCCACGCTCATGGCGTGCTCGCGGCCGTTTCGTTAGCTTGACATACACCAAATTTGGGATTGAGTGACATGACTGTATGGCGAACATAAATGACAAGTGGTAATATGAAATCATGACTTGTCATGAGCGACATGACTTGCATTACACGCTCATAGCGCTCTCGCGGCCGTTTCGTTAGCTTGATATACACCAAATTTGGTATTGAGTGACATGACTGTATGACGAACGTAAATGACAAGTGGTAATATGGCAATCATGACTTGTCATGTGCGACATGACTTGCATGCCACGCTCATGGCGTGCTCGCGGCCGTTTCGTTAGCTTGAGATACACCAAATTTGGTATTGAGTGGCATGACTCTATGACGAACATAAATGACAAGTGGTAATATGGAAATCATGACATGTCATGAGCGACATGACTTGCATTCCACGCTCATGGCGCGCTCGCGGCCGTTTCGTTAGCTTGATATACACCAAATTTGGTATTGAGTGACATGACTGTATGACGAGCACAAATGACAGGTCGTAACATGTAAAACATTACATGCAAATTATGTAAAGCATGATTTTCTCCTTCCTGGCTGCTTCGCATTACATCGATTCCCACAGTGCGTGGGATCTGCCGGCTTTTTTATTTTGAAGTACCATGTGTTATTGAGTTACCGACTGCAATACACAAATGAAGATTCAGAAGAAGGTTCGTGAGCACAATTCTATAGGAAGACCTCCCTTACACTCATAAATACACCTTTTCGCCAGAACATCCTCCATTTTCCCAAATGGTAACTACCAGAAAAGGATGTCGTACCCGCATGTAAAACTAGATAGATGAATAAATAAATAAACAAAAGCAAAAGTAATTTGGCCAACATCGCTGGATCAGAGGATGACCGACCATGGTTGGCTCGTAGCGGTCCCGACGAAGACTCCCTCTTGGAAACCAGTCTCATCCTTCCTTTTGAAGTGTTAGTAAGAAAGAAAGAAAGAAAGAAGGAAAGAAACAGAGAAAGAAAGAAAGAAAGAAAGAAAGAAAGAAAGAAAGAAAGAAAGAAAGAAAGAAAGAAAGAAAGGCGCGCCTTTTGTGGTAAGTATGAACAAGTGTATCTGAATGTCTCATTTTGTGATAACAAAGAATGTCATGCGAATGACTAAAATGGTCTGCTGCATGAGGCTTTCATGACCAGGAACCACACTCTTAAAAAAAAGTAGTGTTATTTACTAACTTTGAGGTAGCAAGCTCTTGTCACAACATTTTCTGCCTACGTAGTAACTGCAGGTAGTAACTGCCAAGTTAGTAACTTTGCTACCATGACACTTGCTACTTACAGCTACTAGCGTGAAGTATAACTGCCAAGTTAGTAACTTTACTACCATGACACCTGCTACTTACAGATACTATCTAGCGTGAAGTAGTAAGATACATTTAGTAAGTTTACTACCATAAAAAAGCTCAAGAAAAGTGGAACGGTATGGAATTGTATCCTCATGCGATCTCCCTGGTATCTTCAGATAGCAATGTATACGCATGAAGGAACCATAAACGAGGACACAGAGACATTCAGGCACGCACAGAATATTAAGGCTTCGACGTGACACACTCTATCGTAACTGTAAAGATATACACATATAGCCTTACTTTGTGGTATAGCACACGTTGTACAGGTGAGCCAACCATGAACTAATAGAGTTACGTTTGACGTTTTGGGCCCAGATTTTTATACCTTACTACTTGCATATACGTGTGCCGTGACGTAGCACAAAACTGATATTCCAACATAATTAAGAAAATTAGAGCTAGCCTAAATTTTTCATAACACTGTCACAATTAAACCATAACATTCCGCGGCAGATTGAGGCAATGACGTTTAATAACCCGCCACCTACGCAAGTAGTAACCTCTACAAACACTGACACACTAGGCAGTAACGACAGTGTTTACTATACTTCTCATGTATTTCTAAAGAAGGAAACGTTAGCAAAAAGTAGTAAACGTGTCAGGGGGGGGGGGGGGGAGTAGATACTACAGTTACTACCTGTTCATTGTCTTTAAGAGTGCACCTTCTTTTATTGCCCAGAACCTGCCTCTTTTACACTGTTGAAATCCTGGCAAAATTGTGAACACCTATCGTGCAACTGACATGATGAACGTTTACTTCATAGCACACATTTCCCGCAAGCTCAATTTCAGCACTCATGCCATGCATGATAGCACGTTCATCGAATACAGTTGACCACTCCAAGGGGAGGAAGCTTCTCACATGCACAACGCCTCGCTCAATATGCGGAGTGCTCTATTAAACGAGCAAGAGGAGGACAACGTTCTGAAATTAATAAACATAGGCGTGCGCAAGGTTCCCCATTTGAAAGGGGGAGGGGGGGGGGGCAAGTCTCGCCGCAGCGAACCCCCCCTCCGCCGTTGGTCGAGTTCGAACGAAAACAAGCTTCGCAGTGGATGCAAAAATGAAAATAAAAAGATGCTTCTCAGAACGACCTGCCTTTGGTCCCCGGCTTTTCGGGGGTAAAAACGAGATGTAAGCAGCTCGTGGAATGCAACATCCATTGTCCTGGACCGCCATTATCATCCAAAACCTGCATGGACATAACCTTGCACTTCAAACAAGGACGGGACAGGTCGGACTAAGTAAAGGTATCGGGCAGACTTGGTCCCCCCCCCCCCCCCCCTGGCCACTCTTGTGCGCGCGCTTATGTTAATAAATGATTAGATTGATATAGTTGCAAAGTGTCACTGAAGGCCTTCACAAAGCAAGGCGATTGTCCTAAGCGATGCGCCCAACCACAACGTCAGAGCAAAAAAAATTTGGCAGATCCCGCGTACCGTGGGAATCAATGCATCACGAAGTTTGCTGTGTGGCACTTTTCAAAATGAACATAACGTTATGAGGCCGATAAATGCAGTACTCAGTAAACATATGTAGAAATTTCATACGCATTCACGTATCTAGAAAGCATGCAAATGTGAGAACTGGTTGTTCATAGTTGCGTAATGACGCCACCACTAGAGTGAGCACTACCAGCACTAGCTGTGATAGTCCGAAATGTTGTTGTATTATTCCGTGATGTCCTTTACGCGAAGCGTAATGCTGAAACGAATGCTGATTGTGTGTGTGTGTGTGTGTGTGTGTGTGTGCGTGTGTGTGTGTGTGTGTGTGTGTGTGTGTGTGTGTGTGTGTGTGTGTGTGTGTGTGTGTGTGTGTGTGTGTGTGTGTGTGTGTGTGTGTGTGTGTGTGTGTGTTTGTGTGCGTGTGTGTGTGTGTGTGTGTGTGTGTGTGTGTGTGTGTGTGTGTGTGTGTGTGTGTGTGTGTGTGTGTGTGTGTGTGTGTGTGTGTGTGTGTGTGTGTGTGTGTGTGTGATTTGAGGCAAGTGGTACACTACACTGGCGTCTACTGGTGACTACAATGGGTAACCTATGGTCTGAAGTAACGTCAGAACTCACGTTAGAGCGCAGACGCAAGTATTATCCAAACGAAGTCATCTTTACGGTGTGACGATGTGAATATGACGCGCAAATTTCGTTAGCGTATTCCTTCGCGGACGAGCAAATCTTGAATATAGATGCCTGAATCATAGGAATACAAAGATGTAATCTTTATTACACTGTTATAGAAGTGGAGTCAGCATTGAAACCACAACTGACGTTAACTCGGCATGACGTCTGTGTCGTAGGTTTACCTATGTAATGTTTATTGCTTCGTTATAAAATTATATAGCCAGAACTACAACCACAATTGAAGTTGTACCGACCTTACGCCGGCATGTGGTCTTTTTCCAAAGCAGTTTCAGGACCTGGCATGGCTCTGTGGTAGAATTGCTGATTGCCGCGCAGCATGCTTGGGTTCTATTCCTGCTGAAATCCTGATTTCTGTATCTTTGCATTCGTCGGGTCTACACTGCCGATGTCAGTTTCTCTTAACGCTCTCACATTTAAGTTACTAATGTCTGTCCTCGCCGTTCCGGGGTAGATATAAACTGTCAATCTCGATCCTGTGGCGCGTACCACGGCCTGTGGTATACGGGTATGACTGGAGGATAGATAGATAGATAGATAGATAGATAGATAGATAGATAGATAGATAGATAGATAGATAGATAGATAGATAGATAGATAGATAGATAGATAGATAGATAGATAGATAGATAGATAGATAGATAGATAGATAGATAGATAGATAGATAGATAGATAGATAGATAGATAGATAGATAGATAGATAGATAGATAGATAGATAGATAGATAGATAGATAGATAGATAGATAGATAGATAGATAGATAGATAGATAGATAGATAGATAGATAGATAGATAGATAGATAGATAGATAGATAGATAGATAGATAGATAGATAGATAGATAGATAGATAGATAGATAGATAGATAGATAGATAGATAGATAGATAGAAACGCTCTAAGTGCCTGCAGTCCGCAAAGAAATGCTTCGCATTTAAAACTTGGAAGACGCTTGAGCTTCGCATTTAAAACTTGGAGGATTCGCCTTCAAGAGTGGAACGCGTTAGCGTAATCGGGGCCCCGTACGCATCGCCTTCTCAACTGCTGGCCTCGCTTCGGTTCTCAGTGCATGCCTCAACCGTGCCGTAAGGAAACGAATGACTGTGCGCGTAACGTTGGCCGTTTCAAACTATCCCAGCATGCCTACTGCAAGTACAGTTGTTAAGTGCCCACTACGCCATAATTCTTCCTTTTGCGATTCAGCGAAGGGCCCACTACGCGTCCGTGAGGCAACACGCGAACCTACGCAGCTGCTCACTTTGTTGATGCTTTTGCAGCTGATGATCAAATAGGTCTGAGCGCTTTGTAATAGGTGGGCCTTTAAAACGCCCACTCGTTGCGCAATTCACATGTTCTGACGCCTGGCACGTTTCTACGCTTCTGTCACGCAATATTACATGCGTTAAGGGGACTCCTTCCACTACATTACATTCATAGTGATTTTTTTTTTCTTTTTTTCGCGAAACAGTTTCAAGCAATAGCATCGCTCTGTGGTAGAACACCTGCTTGCAACGCAGACGGCCTGGGTTCGACTCTCACTCGAACCTAAGATTTTTATTATTTATTTTATTTGCATCTGTCTCGATTTTTCGGTCACGGACAAGATGATTTTTCGCTCACAACCAACGACGCCGACACCGAAGCCGACACCGGAATTTCTGCGAAACGAGCTCTTTAACGCTATCGCGTTAATACAAATAGCGTAATATGGGCCACATATCGGAAACTAAACGTCAAGTTATATACCCGCTCTTGTCACTTGAACATAAGTGCGCGCTGACTCATAAGTAAGGGTTGCTCCAGTGCGGCCGAAACTTCTGGGTATATGGCCATTGCCACGCTAACTGGTAGAGACTAGCTCAATGACAACTGGTGTCGCCTGGGGAAATCAACCCCACTGGCAGAGTGGTTGTCAATCAGACTTGGTTCGTTGCTATCAAAATAGTGCTATTAATAAGGCAAGGGTGACGACTGCTAACGAGGAGCATCGTGTTGTGCACGTACACTTTGCTCTTACCTAATAATTCCCGCCACTTCTTTAGCTTTTTTTCACAGAACCACATGTGCCAAGTTTCTATGGAGGTGAAATGCAAAAGCGCCCGTGTACTTCAACTTAGCTGCACGTTAAAGAGGCAACACTTTTCCAAATAATCGCCGAATGGCTTCGTTAAAATAGCTTATTGTCTCACGCATCGACCACCGCAAAATTTTTTTTCAGAATCCTTCAAGTACGAGCGGAGTTACAGGGATTCGTCGCACGCTTCAAGCGCTTTCTCTCTCCTTTCGTACGAGCGCGCGCTGAAAGCTACGCAGAGGGGGGGATGACAATGGGACAAGAAGATGTGTCCCTTCGCCAGCGCGCGTCATAACCTTGAGCACTTTTTTTTTCTTCGAACGCGCGGCTTACTTTCAATGTGATCGCGAGCGCGCACGCGGACACGTGGCGGTATTTCGCGGCGGCCACGGCAACTATGCAGCTCACGGTGCTCAAATCAGCCAATGGCCGTGGATTTTGGGTATATGGCGCGGTCATTCGGGTATATGGCATCATTTTTCGACAGAAGAGGGAACGATTTCTAGCTGACATTGAGAATTAATTCTAAATTCCAGGCCGCGTGCTGCGCTATAATGTTTGGATCGCGTGTTCTCGGGAGCCTCGACTACCGATCGGCAGCGTTTTCTGGCCATGGTGAAAAAGTTTTGCAGGGCCCCTTTAAAGAAACCCACGTGTTCAAAATTCGATCCATAGTGCCCCACTAAAGCGTGCCTCATAATCGCATCGTGGTTTTGGCACGTAAAAACCCCAGATACTAAACCGTAATCGCCGTTATCCTGTGTGCTCGCACGAAGCCATCTCCTCCTACCCCGCTTTGAGGCGCGGTCACATTTGCTGCATTGCTGTTACTGCGTTGCCTGGCACACGCTGCATCGCAAAATGCCCCAGCCGCAGAAAGCGAGAAAAACAAAACAAACAGCGCCGAGCGGTATACGTGACTGCGAGCGCAACTCCCTCCGTGCACTGACCCTCGGTTGAGCCCCGCCCACTGCCGCTAAGCGAGACCATGCAATGCGTGCCAAAACAAATGGAGTACGTGCCGCCCTGGCAGAATATCAAGCCGCCGCGGAAAGAGGCGCGGTGCTCGTGCGCGACCACTGTCACGTGCAGCGTTGGCAGCTCCATCACAGGGCACCATGCATTCTTGGGGTCTCTTCCCCGCAGTTGCACCGCGGAAACGCAACGGCTCCTTTGAAACCAAGTTGCAAGCTCAGAAACTCAAGGAAGCGAGAACCGTTTTGGCGTCTGATAGGACTTCTGCACGGATCCGTATATGCAGGGAGCCGTATATGTTACGCCTGTGGTAACTCGGTAAACGTTATCCCTGGGCAAGTAAAACCTAGTTAAAGCGGTTAGCTGGGCTAGTTGAAATACTGAAGTTTGATTTAATTCCAGCGCGTCACCGAAATATAGCGCGGGGAGAGACAAGGAGACAGAAAGATCATTATTTTGTCGTTCTATGTCTCCGTGTTTTTCTTTTTTTTTTCTTCTGATTTATCTTAAGCGCTGGAAATAAGTTCAAAAACCTATAGTTAAGCGAGCGATTCGGCTCAAAAGGCAGGCATATGCATTCAGACAGAAATGTACTAAGTGCCTGCACTGATTTTCAGTGCTCAACCTTTTTATCACGCAATTCACACACTCTCAAAAGCGTTCGGTTCGTTTCAGTAAATAAAAGAAGCCATTGTGCTGTTGCTGTTTCTTTTTCTCGGCCGACGAAAAGCAAGCTTCAGAGCTCTACATAGTGCGCTCGGTTAGCCGAACGGCTGCACAAGTGTCATTTTTCGAGAAGGCACAACGCTGGGAAATCCACTGGGAAGACCAATCGCTAATCTCCTTTCCTGTCATTTTTATCTTTCTGTTTCTTTCCTTCTTTTTTTATGTTTCTCGGAGCTCGTCATGAAAAAGTATGGGGCCCTACTTTTTTTCACGATGAATTCCTAGCAATTAGCTCAACTTTCTGTCGTTCTACTCACACAGCTATTGGTATTTAAGCTGCGAATAAACATTTACGTAGCTCAAAGAAAAATAAACGTTAAATATTTCATAAACATGCAATAGCATAAAGATTTATAAATTCGATCAGGATGAGTAGGTTGTTCTTTTAGCATCGATGCCTTTTCTACAAGGGGCAATTCTCGTGGTTGGTATGCATGCTAATGACAAGGGGCAGACGCATCTCCCACCTAGAGACGCATCCGCGACGTGCTAGAAAACATGACAAAAATTCGCCCACGCAATGACGAGGACTAACTTGTTTATTCAACCACTTGGCTTACCGTTTACGGTATACGTCGATTTTCCACTGGCGTGGGAATGAACTAACTTTCGGGGTGCAGCACTGAAATACGCACCTACAAGGACACATAGTAGACACGACAAGCGCTTTTTTTTCTTTTTTTTACAGGGTCCATTGTGTAATAAATTTGCTGCTCCAGCAGGACTTCGGTTTGAGTGGTCGTGTGTACTATGTGCCCCTGTCCTTGTGTTCTTTTAGCGCTGCACCCCGAAAGCTTGAACAAGAACCAGCTCGCTCAAACCAAAGTTCTCCTAGTGGGAATGAAAGTGTCCTTTGCTCGTTAACCTCTGCTCACACTATGCCGACCGTTGGACACCGATCCTGGCGCGCCGAGGACCGCCTAACGACAATGCGTCACAGCTAGGATACCCGCTATGTGTAATAGCGCGCCTCAGCGTGTTTCGTGCAAGATTGTTCTGGAAAAAAGCTAGCACTATCCGCATTTTGCGTGTTACTGTTTTTCTCTCTTTCTTCTAAAATAAAGGAGCTGTCCGTTTTGCATTGAAAGTAATATAAGGCTGCGATCGTATTTCCATCTCCAAAAAGGAGAGAGAGAGACATACCTCTGTTATCACGTACAACACCCCCCGTAAATCTCTGCTGTTCTAAATTTTGCCACCAGGTTCGTGCTCAGATCCATCTATTCAGGAGGCTTCGTTTATCACCTAGAGTGTTTACTTTATTTTATTTAAGGTATCCGCTGCAGCCTTCAGCCTTACAGCATCTGCATTTCAATGAGGGTGAAAAACTAGTTTGTAGACTACAGACTAATTAGTGCAAAATTGGGGGACCCTTAATCTTCTCCTTTAAGATTTGAACGCGATAGCGATATCCTGTCCCGAGTGCCTACTTCAACCACTTAGTGCATACTAGCAATGCACCCACTACGTGGTGTTAAGGGAATACGCGCAGTAAGGTGTGTGCCGTTTGTAATGGGTTGCCGGCTTTAAAAGAGTACTGACACGATTTTGGAAGATCGCAAAGGGACATGTTCTGCTTCCTTGGTATGTAGTGTCAACGCTCTCCACACAGCGGAGCCAGACAACACGTATAAAATATTTTATTTTGATGTTAAAGTTTTCGTCGCTGAGCATCTGCACGCCAGCCCCACTGCAATGGACATTATCCCGACGAGTCAAGACAGTTCCTGAGTTTGCGAGCTCTGCGTCCTGCGTACAGCCCACGGTGGTACAGCCTAAATCGCAGAAATCACTGTCAGGGTCACTGGACAACAATTCAATCATCGTTGTTTACGTGCACCACGAGCAGATGACAGATTTGCCGTTAGTACGTCGCCAGTTGCTGTCTTCCCTTGACGTCACACTGCTCTGAAACGTCACTAAGAAGCCGCCCCCTCGATACCGAAACCGAAATTGCTGTTTTATAGTAGCGGTATTAAAAATATATCCAATGCATTCCCAAGCACTACGACACTCTTTATAGGTTTCTCGACACCAGTAGTTTTATTTAAAACAACAATCCGAAAACAACAATCCGGTCTGGGTTCGATCCTCACTCGGACCCAGAAATTTTTATTATTTATTTTATTTGCATCTTTCTCGATTTTTCGGTCACTGACAAGATGATGATTTTTCGCTCACAACCAATGACGCCGACACCGACGCCGGAATTTCTGCGAAATGAGCTCTTTAACGCTATCGCGTTAATAACACCCGTGTGCTTAGATTTAGGTAGCCCCAGGTGGCCAAAATTAACCCGGAGTCCCCTACACACGGCATGCCTCATAATCGCATCGTTGTTTTGGCACGTAAAGCCCCGTAGTTTAATCCTAAATGGGCGAACAACGTTGGCATTTCCATTCTTCCCGTACAGCACAACATCCTCAACTACTAATTTCTACGGTTTTTTTTTTTCTACGCACCCTGTATCTGTAGACAGCATCAACCACTAGCCGATGAAAAAGGGCGTGGAATTTAATCAAATCGATCGGGAACGTCGGCAAGATATATAGCCTATACACAAACTTGACTGTTTCGAGAATGGCAATCTGATCGTTCAAGATACAGAGCTCAAGCGGTTTGCTATCGACAGGAAACTGGCTCCCACAACCTCGATTAACTACAGCCACTGGCATCGCCGTCTTGTGAGCCCGCGCACCGGTACACATATACAATGGAGTGATTTACGAGGCAGCGTTCAAAAAGGGACGCCTGCTCCCCCGCTAAATCGGTGGTCTAACCAGCCAGCAAGCAACTATTAGCATGCCCGCCTCAGAAGCAAACTGCTCAGTTCAGACCACCGTGGTTCAGACTGAACTCGACTGATTATCTCCGACATAGCTCCCACAACAGCACGAAAAACAAAGATTACCTGCAAGGACGAGCTCTGACTGCCCATTCGCTCCTTGAACGTATCAAGCCCTAACCACACGTGCGCGTTACAACGCGTCAGCGCGTAGACTCGGCGCCACGTCCTCTCCCTATGGAAGGAGAGGGCGCGTTGCTAGGCGAAGCTGCGCGCCCTCTCTCTCCGTAGGGAGAGGGCGTGACGCCGAGTCAACATGCCGCGCGCTGTAACGCGTATACGTACCCCGACAACAGAAACGCCCAAGTACACATTGAAAACGCACAATGAAAGTGGCGAGCGCTGTCGTCTAAACCTGATATGCGGGTCAAGTGCTTCAACAACTTATACAGGAGTAACAGGACTCGATCGTCGTGCATTCTAGCGTAATCGTTGGCGCTCGAGTGCGTTCCACAATGCTTACATCTGTTGGCGCAGCTTGCGTAATACGATTAGACAATGCTCCCTCTCGCTGAGTCGGGCGATAACATTCGAACGAGTTCCAATACATGAGGGCACGATAATGCTACAGCAGTTCTAATCTGGGGAAAGCGGTCACCTGAAAATGATAAACATGTATACGTTTCAATATATAGATGTATTTTATTATCTAATACTCCTAGCGCGCCTACACACACACAACACACACGCAAGCACGCACTCAATCTTCCTCCAAGTTTTATATCAAGTTTAGCGTACCACTACTTAAATATCAGTAAGCATTCGACATCGAAATACATGTATTATTAGTGTTTGGGCATCAACATTGTCGGCAGGACGATGTGTTCACAGCGTATATATAGTATGCATAACAAAGACGCTCGTGCGTATCGTATAGAGCTTTAGGTTTGTTGTCTTCAAGCCTCGTAGCCATTTCCGTTCTTTTATACTCTCCTTCAGTTATTTTCACACGCCGCGGAATAGCTTACAGGTAGAGGGGTGTCGCGCTGCTAGGCTGTAGGGTGCGGGTTCTCTTCCTGGCCACAGCGGTCGCGTTTCGATGGGGTGAGAAATGCAAGAACAACCGCTTACTTAGATTTAGATGCACGTTGATTGTTGAGGATTAATCCAGAGTCCGCAAGCGCGGCGTGCAGGCCCCATGATCATATCGGGGTTTTGGCACGTGAAACCTGAGAAATTATTATTATTAGAGGCACAAAAAAGTCCTACGGCGTCATTCAAGCCACTCATACGGCGGCCATCACCCGTACACGTGCCGACTCTTTAACCTTGCTCAGAAACTGCGTAGGTCCATTGCACCAATCCGGCCTGCCGCAGTGTGGAAGGAAGACAGAGGGGAAAAAAAACACGTATTTCTTCAAGCATGAGTAATGGTCGTAATGTCACCTGCTTCGAGTGCAAGCCTCCCCGCCCCTCATACGTTGTACCAGCCCAAACGTCATGTCAGATATTTCACTGATGGAAGTAACACATTACAATCTTCGTATGTGCTCTTTCGGTAGAAAAAAGATGCTACATCGCCAAACAAGAAAGATAGCCAAAGACAAGATATGGGGTGCATGCGTACATCATTTAGGGTTGCCACCTGCCCGGTTTTGGACCGGCCGGGCCGGTTGCCAGTCCGCACCTAAGACCGGCCGTCATTGGCCGGTTTTTTGCTCATCGTATCCCGAGTATTTTTTATTTTTTTCGGGCGCGCGAAGGGGGGAGGGGGGGGGGGAGGTTCAGCAATAACGATGATAAATATTTGTCGGTGCAAATAAATCTTCAAATAAAAAAAGTACCGCGAACACACGCGAGCAGCTAGAGAAAGTAAGTGGGCGAGTGCGCTCCCCGAGACCTAGGGGGGAAGGAAAGAGGGGGAGGTAGTAAGTGGTTGTTTATTTGAGCAAATACATACAAACGGGACGTGGGAAGGGGGGGGGGGGGGGAGAGCAAGAGAATTAGCTGAGCTGCTTACATCTGAATGGCGGCCATTAGGGGATGAGGGAATAGCAAAAGGAGAGAGGGAGACGATAGAGGGGAACACACGATGCAACAGTGAACGCACAGTCACCGGGAGCGCAAGCAGGAAAATGACGGAAGGTGGTAAAAAGAAAGACGCCGGCGGACAGTTCGTTACCCCACCTGGGAAAATTGTTCGCGGCAGGTGCCGTTCCTAGTGGTTTTAGGAACCGTAGTGGGGGGTTGAGCGGGTTGAGCGACGACGGATGGCATTGTTGGAACCCCAGTTCAAGGCGCGGCCGTTCAAGGAAGTTCAAGGCACGCTAGTTCAAGGCGCGGCAGTTTGTGAAAAACGCATTAAATTCATCATTTTCCGCTAGTTTCTGTCTGAAATGAAGGTTGTGTCTACGGATTTAAGCACCCAATTTTTTTTAGTTTGGCTGAAAACCTCGGTGGCAAATATTTTGTTCAGTATACATAATCCCTGTAACGCTCGTTCGACTTTTAGTGCAAACATTATAAGACTCGTGGTATTTGTGCGCTAGTCAGCAGACTAGTTTTGTTCGCTCAGTGCCGTGTTTGTATGCACGAGGACATTATGTTGATGTTGAAGGGTACAATAAATGTCATCGCATGTCGAAGATTTAACATGTAGTTTTTTCTTTTTTTTTTAATTTTCAAGACAACTTCAGCTTCATGTACCCTCCCCCCCCACTTCCCCCCGCTGACGGGCCGTTTTTTTTTTTCCTTCTTCTTCTTTCTTTTTCCGGGAAAGGTGGCGACCCTAGCATAATTACCAAGCATACTCAGTAGCGAACGGTAAAACAGCACCGTTGCCTTCTGACCAAAGTAAGCAAGGCTTTGGATTTTTTTTTTCCTAGTTTCGTCACAGTTTCATCAGTACGGTTGTGGGTGAGTTTCCTTCAAACACAAGGTGAGCCTATAGCCTTCGGGAAGCTTGTGTTTTTCGCAACATTGTAATAAAATTAAGATGTTGTAGTAGTAGTTTTAAATGTACCCCGATCCGAAAACCTATTAGTTGCGCGAGTTGCTCGATGCGTGCTGTAACACGTTGAGATACTTATAGTGGCCAATACAGGCATTGCAGATTTAAAAAAAAGAAAAAGAAAAAACAAAGCCATGTCTCGACCACTATATATACAGGGTGTTTCAAGAAATGTGTCCACTATTTTTAAAAAATCGGCAAAATGCGGAATTCGCTCGCTGTCTTCACAATTGGTTCTTCTGTAGCGGCAGGCATCTTAAGATGGTTGAAGACATGATTTGGGACAGTAATTAAGAAAGGTAAGTTAATTAACTTTTTTAATTAGCGGAGTTAGGTGTTTAAGTCCAATGGGAGAATTGAAGTCCTTCATGCGAAGAACCCATTTCAGCTTTGAGATTTCGAAAAAGCGGCCTCTATTAATTACTGTGGCGTAATGAAGTTCAGGCAAATTCAATGGCGAAACCGAAACCCAAGCACCGATGAGCGCAACAAGCAGACGACTAGAATGACGTCACTGTTCAAGACAACGATTACAGAAGTGCAGTGCCTTCCCGTTCGTTAACGAATGTGCGTCATGCGTGCTACTACTGCAAGCGCAGCCTACACACTCACACCAAGAAGTCAATTGATGGTTGATATAATGACGTTCACTCATTCTGGACGTCTCAGACGAATGTGGCAGTTTCGCTCTTCCGCGTTTCGGTTTCGGTTTGGCCGCTGAATTTGCCTGAAATTCATAACGCCACAATAATTGATAGAGGCCGCTTTTTCGAAATCTCAAAGCTGAAATGGGTTCTTCGCATGAAGGACTTCAATTCTCCCATTGGACGTAACCACCTAACTCCGCTAATTAAAAAGTTAATTAATTTAACTTTCTTAATTAGTGTCCCAACTCATGTATTCAACCATGTTAAGATGCCTGCTGCTAGAGAAAAAACAACTGTGACGACAGCGAGCAAATGCCGCATTTTCGTGATTTTTAAAAAATAGTGGACACATTTCTTGAAACACCCTGTATATGGTGCGGTATTTCCATACTTACCGTACCGTAAATCGGCCCTAAGCACCCTATTGATATTGGGTCCGTGCGGCCCGGGGTCCGTCCTGACTTGGCTAGGCTTTTACCCTCTAATCTGCCTCTTTCCCACCCCCTTGCTGTACATCATACATGGCTGCGCTTGCTCTCTCATTTAATCTTTCTTTGTCTGTGTCTTAAACCTCGACCATAACCGCTAATCCCACTACTCACCACACCGCTCACTAAAATTTAGCAAGGGAACACACGGCCGGCGAACAATAATTAGGGGCCGCACGTCGCAGCTTCTCTTGTTAGCCATCTGCACCGAGTGCTTGAGCGGTGATTGAGCGCGTGCCGGTTCATGATGATGATCATTTTCTATCCACGACACACGGCACACCTCGAGCATAACAGCTCTGCTGTAAAAATGACTATAGTGGGTATGTGCCGCAAAAATTGGGCAAATCCCACTAAAATTTACTCTGGTCCACTAAAAAAATTCACCGCAGATTACAATACTGCCTAATGCGAATTCTGAGCGCAGCTTCGTGTTGGAGCAAGGCCAACTGTGCTTGAAGTTTTGCCTTTCCGCAAGGTATCGACTACGCCATAAATCATAATTTTTGAGAAGTAGGACAGCACCCACTATACCATTATTCGTGTTTCTGAGGATAAGCGAGGTGCCCGCTACACACCTGTAAGGTAGTATGTGCACTTTGTTGATGCTGTATGTGGCTGATTACGATGAAGAATTGTGGCTGAGCACTTTGCAGTGGGTGGGAAGCATTAAACCACACACTCGTTGCGCAATTAGCATTGTGCGATGACTGGTTGTTATTTTACTCTTTTGCCACGCTCTAGTGCATAGGTTAACGCGATTCCTTGCCCGGCATGACGCCAGCTGTATAGAGTCTTTTTGCAAATTAGTTTCAAGCACCAGTGCGGCTCTGTGGTAGAATACTCGACTGCCACGCAGTGGGCCCGGGTTCAAATCCCATTCGATCCTGGGTTTTTCTTTCTGATAGTTTTTTCATGCATATCGGTTACGCCACCGACGGCGCTCAACGCAGGAGCGGGCGCCTAAGAGCGGCGCTCTAAAATTAACGAGGGAACACGGGCGGCGAACACCGATTACGGGCCGCAGCTTCTCTTGTTAACCATCTGTACCAAGCATGGTCCTGAGTGCTTGGGTGGTGACTGAACGCGTGCCGATTCATGATGATGATCATCATCTTTCTACCAAACACGGCAGACTTCGACCATAACAGCTCTGTAGTAACTATTTAAATCAAATCCATCTAATGAATGTACGCCGCACAAAATTCCATAACACTAAAATAATTTCGTTTCGTGGACTGTGTTAGCCATAAAGGCCTTGAAGCCACCCGACACGTGACCAAAAAATCGAGAAAGCTGCAAATAAAATAAATAATAAAAATCTGGCTTCGGGCGAAAATCCAACCCAGGCCCTCCTCGTGGCAAGCAGGTGTTCTACAGACTACCACGCACCCACGCTATTTTCTGAAACTGCTTAGGAATATTAGACTATATGAATGTCATATAGTGGACGGAGTCTCCTTATTGCGAGAAGCGTAGATTCGCGCTAAGCGTCAGAATATGCGAATTGCGTAACGAGTGGCTCTTTTAAAGGCCCACCCATTACAAAGCGCTCAGACATATTTCATCATAATCTGCAAAAGCATCAACAGAGTGAACAGACGCGTAGGTGTGCGTGTTCTTGCAGCCGTACTTGCAGTAGGCATTCTAGGATATTTTGAAACGGCCAATGTTACGCGCACAGTCATTCGTTTCCTTCCGGCACAGTTGAGACATGCACCGAGAACCGAAGCTAGGCTAGCAATTGACAAGGCGATGCGCACGGGGCCCGATTACGCTATCGCGTTCTACTCTTGAAGGCGAAGCTCAAGCGTCCTCCAAATGTTTCTGGTATCCTTTCTCGCGTTATCCGAGTGACGAACCACGGGGACGAACACACAGCTACATCGCGTTGATCCATCACCAGGCTCGACCCCAAGTAAGAGCGATCTTTACATGACAAAATAAAGGTACTGCAACAAAAAACATAGGCCGTTAATTATCTCGACTGCACTAACTCCCGAGAACCAATTGCTTTATTAACTGATCGAGAAGTCGGCCCCGGAGGAATACGCCTTTTCTGCCACAACTAAAGTGAAGTCAGTGTATTTGAATGTGCCAACATGACAGAAAACACGGCAGTAATCGATCGGCCACTGTGGTACTGCACAAGTGTCTGAACAGTCTACGCAGGCGAGACAAACTGTACAGGCATTAATGCTAGCTAACTGTTCGCTATTCGCTTATCTGCTCTCATAAAAATGAGACAATATAGTACACATTTAAGTTCATATCTCCACGCGTCACTTAATCAAAAACTGCCATTAAACCGTCACTGAACACCAATAAATTCCGCTTTGACAGTTCACCTTACAGAAAATCGGCTCAGATTTTATTTGCTGTGTTCGCCGAGACCACTATGCCAAGTTACATGTATGAAATGAACATATTGACCCAGGAAAGGTTGCGGGGAGACAGCCTTAATTGCGACCGTCTCCGTGTATCTCAATTCCAGACTTCGAGCGGCATGTAGTACGTTACGTGTCATGCAGAGGTCGTAGGCACCGCTGCTGCCAGAGACAATGAAGTTGTACGTACCAATATCGTGAACATTTCTTTTGGTTACAACTGATCGCGATCGCAAGTGTTCCTGCGAGCGCTATCGGAAAGGTATCTCTGCTTTAGCACGGCGCCGGAGCTGTAACCGTTCGCGCATGTTCCGATCAAATGCTTCCGAAAGCAAGCTTCACGCTTGGACGCCCATCCCGGTATCACCAATGTTAAGCCCCCCCCCCCCCCCCCCCCACATGCGTCGAGATAGCCATCTGCCACGCCAGTCGCATTTCGATTTGTCTATTGGGGTGGCAGGAAGTGCATACCGTACTTCTACCTGCCGGCGTCATCATGCTCCTTTGGTGACAGACGGGGCTGCACTCATTTGCCGTCCCTATTTGTCAGTGCTAATGCATGCCATGCACTTGAGACTTCAGATATTTGCTGAATAGTGTGGTCTGTGTCTCGCCCATCAATGTTTGGTGGTGCGGTGCCAGCTTAATGTTCGCTTAGCTGAGGACGACGCTCTTGAAAAGCGCATGCATCAAGTAGAATTTGTGGTTTCGCAATACCCGGAACTGAAAAACAGCACGCCACAAAAGACAGTCTTTGTACTCTATTTATTGAAAGATTCTGGTCATTCTAATCCATGTTTGCACAGCACAAATAAATGCGTCCGTAATGGAACCCGAAATCTCAAAAACAAAACGTGGTTTCTCTGCACACGTTTTAAAAGTAGTAACCTTTTGCAAAACCACTTTTTACACAGGAGAGGCAAGCACAGGCAGCAGGGATCGACTAAATTACTAAACAAGCTGGCTACCAGATTCACCTACAATGCTATTTACAAGCCACAAACTACAAGCAAATCCAGGGGCCCACATCACAATGGCAAGCTTTGACAAAACAGTGTGTGAACATCATGCTGCACTAATACCACTTCGTATAGGTTGCCTTGAAGTGAGTAAAGAAATACCATGACATGCCTGGAACTCAATACTCATTAAAAGTGGTGGAAAACAAATGCAGTGCTAAACAGCACCCATAACGAAAAAAAAAAAACTGGATGTACATAACTGTTGAGTTTGGCACATGTCAATAAAACACGCAAGAAACTGTACTGATCTCATGCAGAAAAATAAAACTTACTGAAACAAAATGAAATGGCAACAATGAATATTGTGGGTGGTATATAGCATAAACTTCAACACAGGTAATTTAAGTGCATAACATAACTGCGGAGCATCATCTTTCACATACCTACACACAGGCAGTTCAACTGCATAACATTAACAGATCTGCATTTTCTGCTACCACACAACATGTTACATCTGAAATTGAAGCTGTTTTACTTTACTCCTGTTCTTGGAATGTCCTACAATAAGCAAATTCCAACAACATTCCTAACCATGGGCCAACTGGAAGCCCTACACATGAACTGCACACACACACATACACAGTAAAAAAAAATATCACAAGAAGATCAAAGTGCAGGACACTGCAAGGAGATTACCACATGACAACATTCTTTAAAATCAACTGTACAAGTGACAAGACATCCAGTGGCAAAGTACTTAAAATGAACTAAAATCAGACATTAGAGACAAAGTGCTTAAAAATGGCATCCTGCAGTTGATAGCACCTTTTAAACCAATATGCCACAGTTAAGACAAACAATACAGCCTGTAAAATGCTTCTTTATGACTAGTCATCCCCCCCATACCCATGGAAGAATGCGCTGACATTTCAAGTGCACCAGAAGAATGCACCACTTGACTCAAAAATGATTTGCTGCTAAGAACTGTAGTGCCATGATGGTTAAGACAAAAGCTACCACTAGAAATTGCAGCACAAAGTGCCATCAGCAAAATTTGCACTAAGAGACAATGAGATTACACATGGATGTGATGACATGAGATGTGCCATGGTAATATTTGTTTCCACATGCAGGGCTGACAGGGCAGTAACCACCCAAGAGAGCAAGTGTGATCTCACTGGTAGAATTCAAAGGGGACTCATGGATGCAACCAGCACCTAAGCCAAACAAGGCACCTGTGATTGCTTTATGTTGATTCCTCTGCTTATAGTACCAATATGGCACTAACTTGAACATTTTTGCAACCATTCTCTACAACACATGCATCACATACATAGCATGCTCCCGTTTTCTCCTGCTCATGCTAAGCAGTTTAAGTGCATAAGAAGGCTAAGAGGCTTAAACGAGTACCCTTGGCTGTAATTCCTGCATGGTCATTTCCAATTGTAGCAAAAGCCTCAAGCCCTGCAGCAAGACTAACAATTTGGGTATATTTTAAAATGGTGTCCAATAAATAGTCTCTCACAACAAACAGACTCTGCAGTGCAGTGAAGGCTCAGCATAGTTGTCTCAAGGGCTTTTTCGAGCTTTCTCCTTCTTTGTGCGTACGGCAACAGCTGCAACCAGGGCTGCACCGCGGCCACTTCCGTCTTCAGAGAGCATCAGGTCAAACTGAAATGGAAGTGAAACAAGAAAGTTAATGCAGAGCGGCACTACAACTAACACTACCTCCAGTCAACTAACGAACAATGATGCCAGTGCCCCCTGCATCCAGACTTGCAACAGTTAGGTACTACCGATGTTTTACGGCTGTTCCGAGCAAAATTGAGCGTTTATACTACTCAATAAAACTTCATTTGGGCCTAGTTGGTACATATTCCTGAACTAAAATTCACAGCGCAAACACTGAAAACGCCCCACATAGAAAAGACGACACACACGAGCATGGGTGTCGGCAGGGGGGGGTGCAAAAGGGGCACTTGCCCCCCCTCAAGCCTCACCAGCACCTGCCCTCACCCAAGCTAGACCAGTGCTCTCCCCCTCCCCCCAGCCACGATGCAGCGCTCGTTTGCACCCCCCCAAGAGAAAATCCTGCCGACGACCATGCACACGAGCGCTCGTGTGTGTTGTCTTTTTCTATGCGGGGCATTTTGAGTGTTTGAGCTGTGAATTTTAGTTCAGGTTATACTACTCAAGCCAAGATAACCTGGCCAATGAGCAGCAACCTAATGTAAAAGCAGATATTCCTCATCCCAAAGGGAAAAAAAACTTGCAGTACTACATATACAAATGCCAGCAATATCAGTGCACTGCACACAGAATAAGTTGTAAAGCTGCTTCCCTACCTCGATCTATTATTTCAATATTGTTATTGAGCTACTAAAGAAATGAATTGCTATTCAGTGAAACTCAAGCATTAGTATTAGTACTTTAAAGGGATACTGAACAAAAATTGGAAAAACTGATGAAAACATCGAAATTCTACACGAAAGACGCCACTGTTCCGATAAACAGAGTTTGTTTCAAGTATTTTTTGAACAGTTGGCTGTATTTTTGGTGGATTGTCAGCGCGCGGTGGCTGCACGCGAGCACGAACCGTGACGTCACATTCTCCCAGCTGCATGCAGGGTGCACGTGCTCCTGTCCTCTTCCTCTTCTCCCACTCTCATTTGATTCCACCCTCTACCTTCCACAAAAGCGCCAATGCCTTACCCCAGCTGGGAGCATTGTTCGCTGCCGTAGTGGTTCTGGGAAACTTAGTGCGAGCTGAGCGGGTCGAGAGACGCGGGCAACGACTGGCATTGGTGGGATGCCCGTTTCCAGCGAGTATCACGTCACCCGCTCTAGTTAATGGCACGGCCGCTAGACGCGGCGGTTTGTGAAAAACTAAATAAATTCGTTACTTTCCTCTAGCTTCTGCCTGAAATGAAGGTTGTGTCCATCGATTTCAACACCCAATCTTTCAAATTGGCTGGAAAGCTTCACGGCAAAAATTTTGTTCAATATCCCTTTAACACAAGAATAACAACAATTAATTTCATTGAAAATCACTGAATCATTGCCACATTTGTGGGTGCGCAAGTCAATTTTTTTCCAAAATATTTTGCAAGGCACACAAAACTCAATTTGTGAAATCAAGAGAAATTTCCAATGTCTTTTAATCACAAATGCTGCGGTAGAGGAACAAAGTTTAGTACATGTGTATACTGCATACAACAGCTATGCCTCCTTGTTTTGCTGTCAAACTTAGTGGGGAAGTAGAATCACTCGAGGTACATTGCTGCGCTTGTGTAGTGAAATAACTTTACGTATTATGCCCCAAGTCTAGCAATTGCTCAGTTTCTATAAGTGGTCGTTTTCTATTGATATGCAAATACAGGTTCAAAAAATATGCACCTTTGAACTATGTGACCTCTTTAGAGTGTGCCCACTGTTGCATATACAACCAAAAACAAGCAACAAAATTTAAGATGCGATTCAACAAATAAGCAATTTATGCTGACATGAATTGCTTATTCGTGCAATGAGAAGTGGAAGTTACAACACAAATTTCCCAATAAAGTCCTCATACAACCTGCTCACAAAGCTGAGCTTACTTAAGAAATGAACTGTCCTCAATTTACGAACTAGAAGCTGAACCTACTCTTTTGCGTGATGTGCACCGATTGCTTGAAGTATGTGCAGCAGGTGCTACCAAGCTGATGGCATGACATCTGCAATAGGGGGTATTCATAATGCTTGGTGCTCTGGTGCTTGGTGCTTTCTCCGTGCAACTAAATTGCATGGCGAAATAAGAGCCGAGCTTGAAGGGCGCTTTCGTGCGCCTGCCATTTCCAAACAAAAGCACAGTGCCGATCTTGTTGACAAAACCAATTCTCATCGGTACATTTTTTTTCTTCGTTCGGATAACCAATCCATTCGATTAAAAGCAGTGTCGCCTAGTTACCGGCATTGTCACGGCTCCCTGGTTGCCTGAACAGCACACAAAGCATTGGGAAGTCATCGAAGAATAAAAAGGAAAAGCCAGCAGCTAGCACTTGAAAGGCTGCGATATACGACTGGTTTCGTTTTCGCGCCCAGCAAAATATGGCGGATCGAGCTCACGGGCTTGTCGTGTACATTTTGAATATCCCCTATTGTATGGTCATATGCCCACCAATTGCTATGGTCTCGAAATGAGACTGGCAGTACATTTGAAATATGCATGTATACACATGGTATTGAATTGCAATAGTGAAACTAGTATTTTATTTTAAATGTTCCTTAACACTATATTTGAAGCCATACTCTTTATGGGGATGGGTAAAACGTGCAGGTGAACAACATTATAAAGGCAAAAAAAAAAATCGTATTTCATTACAAAGTAAATTAAATTTTTGATAAACTAGATTTTGAAGAAAAAATAAACAAAAAGAATCTCCTGTCTTTCGTGTCAGAATACTGAATATGCAGAATCATACACGCACACTATATTACACACACACACACACGCACGCACACGCACGCACGCACAAACCAACCAACATAGAAGAGTACTAGATTTCTTTTATTAAATAAATCTTACCTTATACTGAGGATTGGCAAGTTCAGCAATTTTTGCCTCCATGAGATCGTGGAATCTGGGGTGGTACCGATAAACTGAGCCATCAACACCGACAGTGGTGTGTGGTCGCTTCATCTTGTTAAGGATGGTGGCCGCAGCTGCCGACACCAGATGGGCTGCACGCGACGACACACGAGCACAGATGAGCTTGAGACATTCACAGTCTTCATCCGTGCCAACCATGTCCATCTTGACCATTACACTGTGGGCTTCTTCGTAGACACCTCGGGGGTCACTGCACAAGCGCAACAAGTTGTGGTTAGTCATGCCCATGTTGCGCTGCAACAGATCTCACCTGTAGAAGAAGATAACTAAGAAACATTCTACTCTCAGGCATAGGAGGAAAAAGCAACCATGGAGTGCAGCTGTGTTGCCACTGAACACAAACAAGCCCGTGTCAGTGGTAGGGCAATTTCGAAGCACAAAATGTGAGCACCCACCGACTCCATTAAGTACTACATACAGGCAAATATGTCAATTACACATTGTGCCATGGTGCCTAAGTTGAAAACTGGATAGTCCTAACCTTTTATGAATGCTTGAAACCCACAAAACCACACTTTTCTTTTACTGTATTTCGTTTTGAGTTCCTGGCTAAATGCCTATGGCCATTACTGAATGACAAGCGGCAAGATTCATGTTTTTTGGATTACAACAAAAAGAGCGGACATGGAGGAAGAAGCTTGGTGCACTACTCGCAAAGCATGGGCAGAGGACGAAACAGATTGTAAAGTCGCCAGTTGCACTGGTATCACACAGGTAAAATAGAAAAAAAATGTAAAGTACACCCTCTGCATCTGATGTTCACTGTCCGTACATAATTCACACGAACCCAATAGGAGTATTTTTCAGTTATGGCGCACATTTTGATGAAAACTATACACGGATACAACTTGAGAATTCTGCGACATTTCCTCTTCAAAGGCGGAGGTATACAAGCCTGCCCTAATCGGCACACACTCCGGGCCGCTCCGGGCTGACGTCAAGAGCCGGACGGCCGGTAACCTCGCCTTCGGAGAACACTGCCGAGTGCATGAGCGGGACTATTTAGTCGCGGAGGTGATTGGCTGGCGCGCTTCAGTCATCTGGGCTGGGCCTCTCTGGAATTCTAAAGTTGTATCCGACTATAGACATTTCCTTTGGGTAATTTAGTTTTTTAGGCATAACCTGACAGGTCTGTTCAAGCCCTGACTACAATGTACAGTAAGCTTTCAAGAACTCTTCGTAAACAGCATTGCAGCACACTAGGAAAAATAAATGTAGACAGGATAGCCCACAGCAAATTTCGCAACAATGATTTATTCTTCTACATGACTTCTTTTGCGCAAAACGTACACAAGGAAAGAGGCAGACAACACGGGCGCAAACTCACAACTGATTTATTTTAACAACGAAATGCACTTTTATCGTCACGCAACACAAACCGCCCCCCCACCGGTGGACTCAGAAACACACGAGATAAACTAAACAAACTTATTCAGCGCTACGTCATGATAAGAACCAAAGCACACACACAACCAAAATATTAGGGGGAGTTCACTCATCTGTAGACGGATTGATGCACGTGCTTTTCAAGAAGTCGAATTCTTTATCGGACAATGTGACGGAAGCTTGGCTAACACACTTTTCTCCCATGTTTCTAATATGGAATGCTTCAATCAACTCCCTGTTAATTTTTTTTTTTTGGTTGTGTGTGTGCTTTGGTTCTTATCATGACGTAGCGTTGAATAAGTTTGTTTAGTTTATCTCGTGTGTTTCTGAGTCCACCGGTGGGGGGGCGTTTGTGTTACGTGGACGATAAAAGTGCATTTCGTTGTTAAAATAAATCAGTTGTGAGTTTGCGCCCGTGTTGTCTGCCTCTTTCCTTGTGTCCGTGTACGTTTTGCGCAAAAGAAGTCATGAATGAGTACCAACTCGCCCAACTTTCAGTACTTATTCTTCTAATTTAATTTGTTTGCCTGAAAAATATTTGAGCTGCAAAAGCACTCCTATAAAATGTTAAAACAGCCAACTTAATTTCCCTCCATGTGCAACTCCAGTGTGCTTAATTAAAACAAGCATGGACTGTGTTCTGCAACCTAGAAAATCAACCTAGAAGACAATTTCATATCTTAATAAATAGTAATGCAGGTATGACTGGGATATGCACACCTGAATGGGTAATGAAACCATCGTTAGGTTTGTGGGAATCGAGAGCGCCCTCCCCCTTGGCATCTCATTCCCTGCTAGCACGTGCACCGGCCCCGCGCGGCCCTGGGCATACGGCATGCTACAACATGCCACTGTGCACGCCCGTCCTCATTGGCCATCAACACAGCCCCCCTCTCCACTCCGAGCTCGCTGCTGTCTGGCACTTGGTCGCCGTGGGAGAGAGGGAGAGATGCTTACACCTCGCACGCCTGCAACGAAGTCATGCTCTGCCTTTGCGGGCGACTTCCCGTTCCCGCTTCAGTGGTTTCCCCTTTTGTGGTAACCGTAGCGCTGCAGGCCAGTGTACTCGATCGGTCTTGCGGAGTTACCCTAATGGCCCGCAATTTTGTGATTGTAGCACTGTGCTGCATCTTGGGTTAATAAACCCGTGTTTGTTGAACTGCCTCGAGTGCCATTTCTGCGCCATGTCGGAGAGTCAATGAACCCGGCCGTAGCGTCTTCGTGCGCGACGGCAGTGGAAAACGTCGTGTACCTTCCAGGTCACTTTGGAAGGTAAGCTTTTTGAGCAAACCTACCTCCACAGGTTGTACATAAAGAAAACAAGCCCTAGATCAATTCTCCTTTCTTCGGTCTCCTGAATGGGTGCAGTTTTCGAATGAGACGCCAACATGTTTTTGGATAACTACAAATATCAGAATCTGGCTTTCTCTCAGTTCAGGAGATCAAATGAGGTGTGTCACAATAAAAGAACCATTGGTCAGAAAAGGCAAAGAGGACCAAAGTCACACGAGAAGCATACTGATGTCATTCACACAACCATGGCCAATAAAAGCTTACGCTTGCCAGATATAATCACCGTTACTTGCACAATGGTTGACATTTTTAAAATGGCATGAGATTTTTACTAATTTAATTTTGGCATATAAAAGAGAATGGGCTTTACCTTTCAATCTGAGAAATGTACTTCGTCTTAAAGAGATATGGGGTCTTCATTTTCTCAGAAAGCTTTGAGCTGAACATCAAGTTTTCCTCAGCAAGGTGTACCAAGATACGACGGACAAGCTCCCCCATGTACATGCCAGAGATCATCTTCTCAAACCTAGATGTGGCAAAAAGAACAAAAAACGAAAGGGTCATGAGTGATGCAAACAAGGCCAACTTGTAAAACAGGTTTAAGAACAATTTTTACGTATCGGCCACTGTTACTTACAGCTGCCTTCCAGGGTTGAGTGAAGCCGAATCAATTTCTCTGTCATAACGTGTGCGCACAAATTCCAAAGAGCCATGGTCACCAAATGCACCCCACTCTGTGTTGATGATGACTTGTCGAGGTTCGTCATTGTCTCCGTCCCAGAGTTCCACATTTTCAATTTTCTCCATGTAACATGCATTTGTTCCAGTTCCTAGCAGCACAGAATGACAGTTTCAGTCAAGCAATTGAAACTATAGAACCAGGAAAGCAGTCCTAGTTAAAGTGCTACTTCTGAATAAAAAAGCATAATCTAGGACATTACATTCGAATGCCCTGCCCATGTTCACTATCCTGAGACAATATGCTGCTCATGCACGATACCAAAACGAGTGAAATGTATGGGGACTGTGCAACATTTAAAGGTGGTACAGTGAACTGCAGTGGCAGCAACATTGGACAAGCCGACGCTCATTGTGCAACTATTTGCAGCATGCCCCACTAGCCCGCATTCCATGTCGTCAGAATCATAACTAAGATTATGCACGCATGCATGCATAGAGTTACTCGGGGGATAAAATGTCAACAAAGGGGCAAAAACTGCAGCAAAGCACATGCATTCACAATGTGAAAAAAGAACTCGAGTCCATAAGTTTAGCACCCTGCAGGGATGCCGGCAACATATGAATACATAGCACCATGGAAGTACACGCTGTTGCAATGTCAAGTGCTATGGTCCCTATTCTATCCAACAGAACATGAAGTCTAGAGGACTACAAATAGCATTGGTTTCTCAGAGTCATATGGATTGAAGATGACATGAACCACATCAATTTCAACACGCACATGCCAATGAACCTGCACACAGTCATAACATTCCAGTAACTGTTTTGGCTATGTGCAGATCTTCTGAACATGCACATGTCTTTCAAAATACTAAACATGCTGGCTCAGTTAAACATAAAGGGTGGGCAAAATGTGCACAGTTTCATCATACTGCTCATGCTACATATCTTGATGCCAACATTACAAGGATCACCTATCGCACTTCTTGGTCAAGTGCGTCAGGAAAGCAGTGTTCACATATCCCGGCATCCACATATGTGGACATTAGTATACAAAGGGTTAATACAAGCCCAGCTGTTAGAAACATGAAAAATAGCAAACCCCACAATGTTAAATGAGGTGTGCAAAGATTAAACAAGGCAAAAAACAAATGAGAAATTCGTTAAGGTGGAAGCCATGCAGTCCCAATTCAGTTAAAAAGAACTAATGGGACACAAATTGACCACAGGCACTGAAGCAAGTACAGATTAAGGGCACCTGCATGAAGGTGCCAAGATTTCAACAAGCATGCTCTTCCTACAGTGCACAATAGTTCTTCATGGATGCATGGCTTTAATAAAAAACAGAAAAAATTTGTTTGCAAGAGATAGTTAAAAAATAATGGTCAAACAGTTAACACAAGTGCGTGAATTACATTACTAAGCTGCGATTTAAGCCTGCACTGTGCTTCACTGTGTGGCAGCTGCAACACTGAAAGATGCCTTCATTGCACTCTGCATAGGGCTGCCACCATTTTATTGCATGCTCTCTAAAGAAACAGGAATAAAGTGCAGTACAGCTTACCGACAATGAGCCCGAGCCTGCATTGTTTGTTTTTGTGAGCACATGACATGAGAGTTCCCGTTGTGTCATTGACAATTGCCATAACATCAATATTGATGTCCTGAAAAGAAAAAAAAATGAACTCATTGCTACAAAGGCACAATCAAAGCACACAGCACAGAGCACAACTAAACTTATCACGTTGTCAATGATAGAAACATTCTGAACAGAGCTAGGTACTATTTTATTGAAGTAAGAACCCATAGCTCATTTAGCCCAAAACAAAGGCATGTCACCAAGCGTTCAAACACAGCACCATAGTGCTTTTGAGGGCAACCTTCTAAGAGGACACTCAACTCTTCTTTTAGGTTTTTTAGGGTAACTCATGTGTCTCCAGGAATACAGTTTCCCCACATAGCACATGCAACACAGGGAGTTGTTATGGCTGCACAGAAGTTGTGAAGATGCGCTGGTGTTGCAATGCTAGCAATCCACAACGAAATTGTTACTCGTGTGAAGAGGAACACACTTCCTCCTCTTTAGCTTGGAGATATGGCATACAGCAGGTTCATGCGCTGCAGGGTGTACTCCACAAGACTGACTCGACACAATTTCCCGGTACGTCGAATTCACCTCCATTCAGTCTGTTCAAGAGACTGCACCCATGATGCACTTAATCGAGGGTGCCTGGCATTCCACTGGCATGCTACATATGTTGTGTAATTTGGCTAGCTCAATTATTGTACACAAGGTGCGCAAAATACTCTTCGTTTAAATTACTGTATAGTACTATGTCCTTCGTCCATACAGCTCTTCATGATCCCACACTTCATATCAGCAGATGTGAGCAGTGCCACATAAGTTGGCATATGCGAAACTGATGAAAAGAGCAAAGTCACACCCACCTTCCGCTTCTTGATTGCTTCCCTCAGCAGACGCACTACATCCTCATTCTCAACACCACTGCACTTGAAGCCCTTGGTCCACTGAACCAGTCTGGCTCTTGTGAGACCCTCTTGTCGACAAGGAAAGCTGAATGTAAAGCCCAGGGGAAGCTGCTTGTCCTTGACATTGTACTTGTCCATAAACTTAGACATGCATTCAGCTATGTGATCGAACAACTGCAAGGCAATTATGCAAAAATTAGGATGTCTGACAACAGCGAAATGATCCCAATCACCCCCCCCATAATTTGTACTCGTGTTCCTTCAATCACTGCCCAACAATGCAAAAATTTCTGCACACAAGCAAGCATAAGTTAGACAAGCTGGTTTATTCTATCTAGTACACAGGTTAGAACAAGCTCATTAAAGACATAGTATGTGTATGCAAAGCAATGCACAAAGCAACAGTTCAAAATAACAAAAAAGATGAAAAACGGAATTCTGAGTGTTAAATGCACTGACCTGTTCGCCACTTCCAATCATGACTTCTTGGGGAATAGCATAAATTTCGTTCTGCATGCTGAATCTATCACCATCAATGTCGATGAGTAGAACTCTGAAGTTAGTTCCGCCCAAATCCAAAGCTAGAAATGTTCCAGTTTCTGCAGTGCACCAAAAGAATTGTGTGAGTGAAGTTTTATGTTCAGAAGCACTATGTTCATGCATAAATAGCAGCAGTACATCACTCACCTGAACCGTTAGGAACGTCTCTAACATAGGTAATGAACATTTTGACTTCTGCCGATTTGTGAGTTTCTTTTCCAAGGCCTTTGTTGAATTCATCGAGAAGCTTGGCCGATACTTTTTGCAGCACATCATTGGGGAGCTCAAGGTCACGGGTCATGGCTTCAACCTGCGATAGCAGAGAAAAGAATTGGATATATTAGTTCAACCCACAAAGTACTATTGGTAATGAACTGCAGTTACGTAGCATGAGTAGAACCAATGTTGGGAATAAATACAAGTAGGAAAAAAAGGAAGCTATAAATTAACAACTGTAAAGATAGCTTTCAGGCTGTTAAGAATAATATGTTTTTCTTAATATGCAGGCAGAAATGTCCACCATCAGAGGTAAAGCAGACGCTTGGGCAAGCTGGCAATTCAATATTGACACGACTACACAGAGCAAATGGAATGAGGAAAGATGAAAGGACAAGACACACCGACTTCAACCAAGCTTAATTTGTGAAACTGACAGAAATATATACACTAGACTTGAACAAAACACAAGTAAAACCTGTGCTTGACATCACACCTTCTATGTCCCTTTAAAGTATAACAGCCAGATACTCAATTTTGTTTTTGGCAACGTCAATGGACAGCATGCCAATAAAAAGGCCACCCAGCTGCTGTCATGAAAGGCTACTAAGCCTTTATATTTCACTTCCAATGCGATAAGGGAACATAGATTGCGTGACTAATTGCAAACTCACTGAAGTTGTGGCATAGTGTGTAAGCATTATACGTCTGCACAGGACAAAACGCTATTAGAAACCACCCAAGCACCTTCAACACATATGTACATTCATGGACAGTTGAAATATGAACAAATTAGAGTTGACTATAAAATGCATTGTTTCCTTCCTGTTTCAGATACTTTGCGGTCGAAGATTGCTCTCTTGATTCATCACTAGCGAAACCTATTCTACTTCGTCATTTCTTGTTTCATTTGTCCATGACTCTACCAACCAACGCCACCAAGACTACATTCATTCGCTGACATAAAATGAGCCACTAAAGGGTGACTGAAGTGAAACAATGAATCAGTTTAGACTAAAAAAGTATTCTTCATAAACTATACTGCTGTTAATTACACCATCATAGGTTTGCTAAAAGAAGAGAAAATGAGGGTCGAATTACAATTTTGCATGTGAATGTCAGCGTGATGTCACCGATTTCAAAGTGTGTGTGGGGGGGGAGGGGTGCGTGTATTGGCAACATTGGCTCATTAAGATTTCCTGACATTAGGTACATTAAAGGGGTATTGACACAAAAATTTTGGCCTCGCGTTTTTTTACTGCAATGTGTTGCTGGGGGCCTGTTAAGTCATAACGCGGCACATCGTTTGTTGCAGCGCGCGACAGATAATTATTTACATGCTCCTCATTACCGACCAGTTTCAGTTTCGGTTTGAGAGAGCTCCAAAAACGACAAGCCGCCAGGTGCAACTATCACCACCAAGCGTGTGCAGCTCTCGACCACGTCAGCACACAGAACTGTGACGCCCTTCCGCACGGTCCGCATCAAGAAGTCCCTTCGAACATTAAACGGGAAAGCAGTGTCGCCAAACACAAAACTTTCAACGCGTGCAAACGCGGAAAAAGAAAAATGGCAGCTATGACGTCATCATAACTTGTTTTATCGACTGCAGCGTCAAAACCTTCAAAATTCAAACTTTAAAATTGCTGTAAAATACCTTCCAAGCTATATTCGATGTTGATATTTTGCAGATGATATGCGCATGTTCACGGGAATCGATCCCACAGGCTATCTTGGCCGCGAAATTTTGTGTCAGTACCCCTTTAAGTCTCCGGCCACTTCAGAGGGCTATGTACCTCATTTTCACCGATTAAGAACTAAGTAGGTCTTAGTAGACACTGTCAAAATATGGCATCACGGCAACGGATGAAGAAACATCAAGGTGACATCACCACCTGCACTTTCTTTTTGCGCGTTTTCTCACTTAGAAAGCGTCTTCTCACTGCAAGAGGGGCAGTTCTGGTGTTGGGGAGGGGTAAAACCACAGCTACACTACAACGCAAAGCTGCACATACCATTTGCGCAGTCATCAACAAACCTTTGCGTTTCCTTATTTTGGTTCATTCGACGCTGCGTCAAAGGTGCAAAGCGTCTTCCGAGAAAATAAAAAGACTTGCGCATGCGCGACACTCAGCGAGCTATCCGGCAGAGCGAAGGCGCCTATCCACTCACGCGCACGCGGCTCAGCATTCGGTGCATGCGCCACGCATCACCACACGAATCATTAGCACCACACCTCACACGTAATGAATTAGTAGTACACTCGCGCACATCAGATAACTCGTCCTTTTTGAAGACGAGATTGTGCTGCGACACACCTTCATTGAAATTCACAAGCCGCTTCCATCTGACATCACGAGCGGCCGCCTTTTTCAACGTTGCCCAGCGCTGTGTTTCGATATTTTGCATGAATCAGGGCATTGGGCTTCTATGAATATATCAAATTGTGTGAATTTTTAAAAAATTATTGTGATGCACTTCATGCCCTCAAATTCATAAAATGTTTAGTAACAAATTTATACATTAGTATTTCCAACTTAAACTTAAGAGCTGCTCGGCTAAGCATTTCTGTCTCGCCAAAAAGTTTGTCTGCCTAGCGTACATGTGCGTTGAAATCTGCATTGACAAAATATATATAAAAAAAACTTGTATACACTTCTGGATATCGTATTTAGCATGGGTTGCTTTCTGCACAACGTTGTAAAAGTTTACTGTAATATTCAGTAACATTCGATTGAGAAATTTTACATATGCATTCCCATTTGTATCAGTAGGTTTTCCAGCTTGCTGCTTACAGCAATGACAAATGGTTACTGAAGCCTTCGAGAAAAGGTTTTCATTTCTCTCTCTTTCTTTTTTCCATTGTAAAGAAGAGTGAGAGAAGCGTGCGTGATCACAGCGCCCATTCATTCGCGACAACTGACAGGGCAAGGTCGTAGCTGCAGATTATGGGCGTCATGCAGTTTCGTGGCGGCGGTTTCCGTGGCCGTAACAGCAACCTGCCATTAGGGTTGCACGCTCGTGACCGGTGGGACAGATGGTGCAGGATTAGCGAAGCTTAGCTGCACAGACCGGATGTCCTCAGACAGTCGCGAGGGGCGGCTAAAGGCGCTGCAGCAGCACGTGCCGTGGCAAAGTTGCGGAAGCAAATCGGGCGGTGAAACAAAACGGCCTCGGTGCCTCGCGCGCCGCTCTTGCGAAACGCCCGCTGACAAACATTAGCGGGGGGCGCGACGGCTGCGGAGCGAGGTGGGGTGCAGTGCTTCCTTCAAGAATCGCGCGCGCCCGCGCGCCTCATGTGCGCGCGACGGACAGGTCAATTGGTATTTATTCGCAGGCGCAGCGAGAAAACCCAACGTCGTGACGATGGCGGAGTGTCGACACGGCGCCAGCAGCGCATCCCCTTGACGTCACGAGTGACGGTTGGGGCGCATTAGCTTCCACGCGGTTTCTACGGAATAGAAAACATTGCCATGTCATTGTGCGACTTAACTGTGACTGACGGAAGAGCGTGATGAAGGCGCTAGATGCCCCCCTATGACGGCGGCATGCACAGAGGGTGAAGTAGCAGTGCAGTAACAAGCAGCGCTATGAACAGGGCAGAGAGAGCAACTTGAACGACACGAGTGCAACGACTATTTTTGCTCGTGCCTTCTTTTCAGTCTTGTTCCTGACGACGGTACTGCACTGAAGATAATGTTTCCACCCTCTAACAGATTTTCGCACTGTTTAGGGCGAGCACACACCGACGAGTCAGCGACTCTTTAAAAGCGCTGTAGCTACGTGAACAGCGCGGGAAAGGCACAAGGAACCGAAGAGGACTGGCGCCAGTCCGCGCCTCGTCGGTTCCTTGTTCTTTTGCCACTCTCGCGCTATTCACGTAACTAAGGAATACCAACTAGCCCCGGTCACACACCTTGCTTCAAAAGCGCACTAGGATAAAGGGCAAGGCAGAAAGTCGGGGGAGAGGGGAGTGCCAATGCACGTACCCGAGAACGCGAGGCAGCAGCGCCCCGAAGGCATCTGCGCGTGTCCATCGCTTTGTCACACGCGCGCAAAGCTCCGCGCATAAGGAATGGCTTATGAACCCAGCGGGACCACCGACCTTGCAGCCTAAATTACCCAGCTGGATTTTGGTTCTAGACAAGCAGTATACAGAAGCTGGTAGCAAGCCCGTAGCCAGGGGGGGGGGGGGGGGGCTATGCCCCCCCCCCCCCGAAATTCGGATTGAGGGGGGGTGTTTTACTGAGAAAAAAATAATGAAAATAGGGGGTTTTCAAGGTTTTCAACAGGTGCCCCCCCCCCCCCCGAAAAAAATTTCTGGCTACGGGCCTGGCTGGTAGTATACAGCTGGTTCTGGACAAGCAGTACACTGCGTAAATAAAAGGTGCAAAGTTTTGATCACGACAAAGGGCGGACTTATTTGGTACACCACCCTCGATGCACAGTTACTCGTTTTCTATCCTACTCCTCACCCATTCACCAGGCGACGTCGTCTGGGCCGCCCCGCCCGCGGGGAAATGAAAAACCTACGCCTTCTGCGACTCAATCCGCACTTTATGCGACCAGACATGCTGCTCTCCTGTGCTCACAGAAGGTACAAAACAGATGAAAGAGATGCAGAAAAAACAAGACGAATCGACTGTTTCATGAAGTCCGCAATCGCTATAGCTATTTCGCTATTTGAAGTGCCCTGCACGATCGCGAGGTGCGCCGAAATTGTCAATGACACCACATGCCACCGCAGAAATCACCATCTCCCTCATTTTAAAACAATAGTCAGTATTGCTGCCAAGGTGACGTCACGGTTGCTGCCAACAGTGACGTCACCCTACGAGAGAAAAGCAGCTATTACGAGCTGTCACACTACCGTGTGAGTGCAGCGTTGTTTGGTCCTTTATATACGACATTTACGGTACGCTGCCAGCGCCGTGAACCGCTTTCGGGGCCGTGTGCCAGGCTAAAGCTCAAAGGCAGGATGCGCCCTCAGGGTAAGGAAGGGAACGGCACGCAGGGTGCAGCGCTCTCTCGACGGGCCATAGGCGCTGCTGCCAAGCGGTTCACGCGACCGCTCACCCATATTGTTGTCGTTCACTGCGCACTTGCCAAGTCACGTCGTGGACAAGTAGCGCAACAGCGAAGTAGAAGAAAGAAAGCTGCCGAGACAGCGCAGCCTGTCCGCGGGCTTTGCTGCAGTGGCGGCAATGACAAGTGGAGGTCAAAGCTGCAGCGAGCCACCTGTGTCGTCTCCTGAAAAGGCGCGGTGCACGCTCAGCGGCAGCTGTCGCAGCAGCGACGGATAGCGGCGTCGCGCACGTTCAGATGGAGGCCCCGAGGGCTTCCGACATGGTGGTCCCGCCTTGCTTGCACGTTAACGTGGTCAGGGTTCCTGGGGTACCTCGCAATCGACCCCACCGGATACACGAATCGCCGGGTTATCAGTCATGCACATATCTGATCGTCTCGGAAGTACCCCAGCACGACCTGGCATAAAAAGAACAGGTACACAAGGCGCTAGCTATTGACTGAGGAGTGTTTGGAGCGACGGGGGCCGCAGGCAAAAATAGAAAGGAAGTAGCTCGACATCTGCCAAACCGCCCGGAGCTATCAAATCTGTTCAAAGAACGGTGCTCAATTCGCTTCAAAACGAATGCTGTGTGACCCATCGGAAGACTAGCAATGGCATGCGCATGGCGCCTTGAAACCAGTTCCGGCACATTGAGACACTGGAGAAGTACATTGAACTGCCAGCTATTGCAATTCAAGACTTGTCGCCTAAAGGTGTCACCGAAATAGCCAGCATCCTGGCAGAAAAATGATCTTCACGGCTATATACATCAGACTTACTGTCGCTGCACGCTTCCCAACAGCGCAACGTCTCCGGCAGAGGCGCAATGAGGTGTGACAATCAAGGGCGCAACAAAACAACTCGCCGCATTTGTACACGACAGGTGCGGAGAGCTGTCTGCCACAAGAGAACTCTGAAGCGCTGGGAGCAGCATCGGGCAAGTGCATGCACGCAATGTGTGGAGCGCTGCCGGAAAGCACGCTCTCGCGAGTGAGCGTGCCGTCAGCGCTCAAAACATCAGCCCATCTCATAATGAATGAAAGCATTTCCCGAAGCAAATATTGAACGCTCTCAGTGAGGAGGAACCGTTCGTAAGAAAACGAAACAGCCCAAAAATCATGAAAGCGATGACCTTGAAATTGCCTCTCGAACCCGCCTGTCTAGCAACCTTTCTTCAGTACAGACACTCACGACTAAACCGGAAAACTGTGCGCACTGAAATAACATCACTCACGGTGCTGAGCTGGGTAGAGAGACAGAGAAGTTTCTGCAGCCGTCCTAAGCACGTGCGCATGGCGATCTTGCATGCTCGACTTGAATCAAGTCTGGCGTCACTGCTTACAAATACACGTCTGCGGCAAGGCGCCTTCTGGAGGCAGCACGAAAGTCAGGCAGGAAACGAAGCGAGGTCCGTTAGCGAGGAGGACAACTAGAGTTCGCTGCAGCCAATAATTGTCTGCCCTGAGGCGGTCTGTGAATAGGAAAATGAGTCATCCGAGTGACCAGCGCTTAGGCCTCCAAACCGAATGCAACAGATAACGCTCGCTGAAACCAGGCAGCCCCGTCTGACACTGCCAATACTACACAAGGTCTCGTTAGGCGGTGGCCACGAGATCAGTCATGACGTTGTAGCATTCGGGCGTGCCAAGCCGAGGTAGTACAACTCGGTGTAGACGGTATACATTTCAGCAAGCTGGCTTTGAAGGCGCCCGGTCACAATGCGGTGCGTGCTTGCACAGCCCAACGCCGAGGCACGAATATCGCTCGGTTAATGGGCTCGAAGAAAGACCAACGGTTGTGCAGCCATCATTATCCTACCAAGGCTGAAGTGTACCGCTGAGCACGATAACAGGGCCGTGCGAAGCCATTCGCGCGGCGCTATTTCATCCTGACGCGCCTTCAATACAGGAAACGCTACAGTGCACGGGCGCTGGGGCTGAATGACGCATAGTCGCAACGACCCGCAAATTGGAATCGCGAGGAGGCCTATCGTTTTTCATATATTTGGGGAAGCGGCCCCTTCCTGGGCCGGTCAGGAGCCAGAAACTGGTTCGAACGATGCGAGACAAATGACAGCCGCGCGTGTCGTTCACCCCTACGGGCAGCCGAGCCGCAGCGAACGAGGCGGCAGACATAACAGGGCCCCGAGGATCGATGGCATACCGGCCGTGGCTCTTGACCGATTAAACGCGGCCTTGGCCGCCATATCCATCTTGCGCACGCAGGCTGTGCACACGTTCATCTGTGACCGAAAATGCGCCACGCAACGGCCGTTCATTTCCTCAGCTGCACTCGCCTTCCTCACTATGTAGGGCGGAAGGCTAATTTTCACGAGGGATGCGATTCGAGCTTGCTGGTTACACATCTGGAGTAGTTTGTAGCGCAAATAAACGACAGCATAAATGTAGACCCACAGGGACCCACTAAGCGCCCTGTGTGTCCACGTGCGTCCCCATTTGTTCCGTCTACAAAGAAGTTACTCAAGGAACGCTAACAGAGGTGCGATAAGTGCGCCCGCACACCCGCCCGTGCTAATGGCGCGGCTCAGCGTCACAACCACCACGTGAAGTTCATTGAGTAGCGCACATGGCGCCGTTCGTGACGTACTATTAGTATGCGCCAGCGCCCGTCACCCTTGAACTACTTCGTCGACAGAATGGCGGGCAAACGGGGGGGTGACGCAACAGCGTCGCCCGGTTGCGACGCTACGCGCTCCGACAGACGTCGATACTGCGCCAGCCATCCGACCCAAGGAAACGTGGCTTATCACTGCGGCGTCGGACATCCTCCGGCAAACAGGGCGCCGGCCTCCCTCCTGCATCACGCTGCGCGCAGTGCCAGCAGCGACGCCAAGTAAAGGCAACTGCGCCATCCACGCGGAGAACACCCAGCGGAGTGACGTCAGAGAGGCGCCACCGCACAGCATTTTTACTTTCCTTTCGGGTGCATAAGGAAACGCTGGACAAGGCTAACGACGCCACTAATAACTTATGTGCGCCTCGGGCGCTCTACAAATAATAGGCGATGACAAATGCGTGCTCCGCGCAGCAACACGTACAGGACGTCGTGCGACAGATTTCGACATGTCGCGACTGATGGTGTATACGAAAGGTACCCGCAAATAGCTTCAGGGCTTTTTTAATAGTGAACGTGAACCAGGCTAACAGCGCTTACACCCCATTGTTGTGCAACCCATTCTGCTGTTCCCCGACCCCTTGATGCTACGCCTAGCATTTCCCGTTGCAGTGCGCGCTGCAGGGGCCTTAACTTTTTCTCGTTTCTTTGTTATCCTCCAAGACCGCTATGCTAATTAGAACTGGCAGTGTGCAATGGCTGTACACTTTCACCAATGGCGAATTCACTTCCTTTTGCCAGGCTATTAATCATTATTTTTTTTACTTCAGCATATTCCTTTGTAGCTCCACTTAATACTTTATCGGTTTAAGCCTTCAATATTTCTTTTTTTTTTTTAATTCGTGGCCATTGCTGAAGGTCTTGTATAGAGGTTGAATTTTTGCGGCGGTTTTCGTGGTTCTATGGCGCAACACGAACCACGCGCACGATACAGCATGGGCGGCGTCAAGAGACAGCGCGGTCGCCAAAATCGGAGCCCGAAGAAGCCGATATGTGTCCCACGAGACCGAAGGAGCGTTGGGAGCAGCAGCGCGTTAGAGTTAGCATATACAGTAACTCTACAGCGCGTGGAAACGACGGGCGTCGGCGGTGCACTGCAGCCGCCGCCGCGCTCAAGGGCGCGGGGAAGCGCCTCATCGAGTGGCCAGCGCAGGTGGTCGCTGGAAGCGTGCCCAGTTATTCGACCGGGCAGACCTGCCGACCAGAAAAGAAAATGGGCCCCTCAGGCTGCCGACAGCACGGTTTGCATAGTCTCGCTCTCTGCAGACCGGTTGAGGTCGTTTGACGCCAGCGGCGCCCAACTTCACGGGGAGCCCCGCTGAGGGGTCCGGGAAATCGGAACAGAGCCTTTTACACGCTGTCAGCGTCCCGAGCATAACCAGACGATGCCGATTCGCGGCGATGCGAACAATATACTTACTACACGAAACGCCGGCGACGCTTAGCGAGCTCGTTTCACTGTGGCGGGCCAAACATGCACAGTACAAATCTTCTATTTGACCTGGGCGATTTCTGGCCCGTGCACGCGACTGGTAAACTGAGGACGGAAAGTGACGGACGCAGAAGTGAAAGAGAGACGCAGCTGACGGGCTCGAAACAGATCCAAACAGTCAGGGCGCCAGAACGCGGCACACCAAAGCACCCTTTGGGAGCACTTCGCAGGCTATCCGACCCCGTTAAACGGAGATTAGACCAACTGGTTTCAGTAACTAACGGAGACAGCGGCAATGCGCGTTCTGTATCTTGAGGACGAGACAAAATTCTAAGCGCGGTAAAAAAAAGAAAAAAAAAAAGAAAAACCCGCTTTGAAGCGGCTTCATGAAGTCAGTCTCAGAAGTTCTCCAGAGATCACATGTAACCTAGCCACTTACGACTCTCAACTTAATTATAAATAAAATGCACTGCAGGGCTTCGCAAATATGGGTAGGTTATTGAGTGTTCCGCGAACTGTGTGGTTCAATGCCCCATAAAGTTTCGACACGTTACTATGCATTCAACACGTTACTATGCATAGGAAAGAGTTACGGGCGGGGCTAACGGTAAGACGCTGTTGAAAACAGACGCGAGACAAATTTCGAAAGTATAGCCAACAACGCCGACATAAGCGTAAAAACGAAGACAGAAATGTCATGCCAACGCGTAATACGATCGGACAACGAACAAAAAAGAGACCAGAATTATGTACATGCATAAGCAAGTTTCACCAGAACAGTCTGATGTTTCACGCCGCAGTCCGGTAATTGGGAGGTCGTTTCGACCACAACCTAAGCCCAGATAGACCACAAATGTGATTTTCTCAAGAACTGTCACGCGACGTTGCGTCACATAATGGTCGCGAGGCAAGGACAGTTATGTAACAGAGGCTGAATGCGAAATATCGCGGCTGATTACAATACATAGAGCAAATGGGACAAAAATATAGGCAAGCAGAGATTGCCATGCTTCGAAGATTATGATGAAAGCCACTCGTTAGTAGGCGCAATCCGCGCACAAATTTCACCGTTTTCGCGTACCGCATGCACGAACATAGGTTAGAATGAAAGTGTTGAGAAATTACGTGTTGCCCCCTTCCCCGCCCTATTGTTACATACGTGTTTGCACGAATGTGACAATAGGACATCACGTGCCCACGTTACACTAGAAACACAACGCCAATCATCCTAAGGAACTGGTAACATCTGAATATTCATGCCACTGAAAGCAAAGGTAAAACGTGCGTTAGGCGCAGTATAGTGTACATTCATGACGTTACTGATACACATTGTTAATGCGATACGACATGATAAAAATATAGCATGTACAGGCATTTTCCCAATCAAAATTTTCGCCAAATTAATGTATACATGGAGTGCAACAGCTTCGGCTTCTCTATCGCCTTTTCTGCAGATATTTTCGAAGTTATGCACCGCGCGGACGCAGCGATACACGGAAAAGGGCACGAGTTTCAACGTTGGCAACAACGACCCCGCACAAGGACGGCGAATAGGCTGAGTATGAACTTATCCAAGATATATCTGTCTTGCACCCACGTCACGGCCAGGAATTCTGGGATACCAGTCCACTATCATGGGCGACCACCCGTAGCAGTGAACGTTCATAATGAACATGCGGGTGCGTTTCTGCGATCGCTTTAGCCATGGTGCTACACTCGAAACTCAGCTACTGCTGAGTCCACAGTCATAGCAATGATGGTCTCCAGGGACACATTGGAATTCATTGCCCGACTGCGGATGTTCGCCCACGTTTGATAAGTGTGAAGCGTTGAGAAAGTACCCGACACAAATCACGCGAGACATTATAGAAGCGCATTCTATATCAAGGGCTGCAATCACGCGTATCAGCGCTCCTTCCTTGGCCTTATCTGCGCACGAAATGTTCTTAACCAGGCGAACAGTTTATCAACCCTTGTTCTGTGACGTTGCGATGGTTCGGTCTCATCTTGCCGTGACACCCGGGTGGTTTTGTGTGCTTGCGCAAGACTATATATCTTTTTAAAGGAAAACCCTTATTTTGTGCGCAAGACGTTTCAGGAAAAATTGGACAGGATAGGACAGAGCGCCTCGCCCATCCGATTGTGCATATAATATTCGCGCCATCTGAGCAATAAACTGGTTGTAAGTGTGCGCTCTGTCCTATCCTGTCCAATTTTTCCTGAAACGTCTTGCTCACAAAATAAGAATTTTCCTTTAAAAATGCAGTACCAACCAGCCCAAGCAGCTACCCTGCTGCACTATATATCTGATGCAATTGTCCAACAAAAATCAATTGGAAGTTAACGCTCTGTCATTTCGTTTGGTCGGCTCGACCGTTTAGTTTTCCCGTGATGCGCTGCACCAGCTCAAGCCCCCCAATATGATCGCCGTTTCGACGAAGGGACGGTCGTGATATCACGTGCAAGCAATGTATGGGAAGACAATGTTTCTGACTAAAACACACTCGAAAATCCAAATCTCTTCAATGATTTCGCGCGTGCGTTGGCATATATGTGCCTGGCGATAACGGTAGAGAAAGCTTGCGCGCGCATCCACGATCACGGCAAAGGCTGGTCCTGTCTACGCTGCGCTCCTATCATGGATAATGACTCTCTTCCGTTCGAGCGCAGCTTCGCTTCCAGGTTCTTTATTTAGAGATTCTTGGCTGGAGACATTGTTAAGTACGCGAAGTTTAAAGATCCTTGCCAATACCGAACTCAGCCTTCAAGACGGTAATTGGCGAACGACAGCCGACTGCGCTGCCAGTTTTAACGCGGTTCAAACGCCAAGTCCGCGTAGGCATTAGAAACGCCGAGCTAGCAGTCGTTTGCCAAAGGCGTAGTGACCAAATGCGGAGGAGTCTGCCTATTCTGTTCACGAGGGTTTTCTCTCCTCGGGGAGCGACTAGCTGACGTCAAGCGCCAACCCAAAAACGGCGAAAAGCACAGAAAGCGCTGCGGTGACAGGCGCTACACAGGTTGTAAAACAACTGAACGGCTATAGAGTCGCGTCTGACGCAACGAACGCCGGCTGACTGCCCCTTTCGACCAACACATGAGCTAACGTCACCTTTAGAAAAAGTTACGACAGTTGCGTGAAACGTGAGCTCCGTTCAGGCCATTATTCAGACTGAAGTCGTAAAATAAACGCGCATTCATATTCCCAACCATAGCTGGAAAAATAAAATAATAAGCCACGAACTAAGTCACTTCAGTACCCGAAATACATGCAGACCCGCGACGTTGTCCAAACTAATGATGTGTACAGGGACTGACGAAAAGGAATGATATGTGCAGTGCTGTTTTTTTTTTCCCCTTTCAGCGATTTGTATGGGCCAGGCCACTAACTAAATCGCGAGACGAACGCTGTAACCACGCACGACCTCGGGCTCCTGCATGACCCCTTTAATGCACTGGCGTGTCCCCACTAGGCAACGAAGCACGCACTGCACAGAGAAACTCATGCCCACCGACAAGCACCAGACAAGGCCGGACAACGCCGCAGATTTCAGATGCCACGCGTGTCGCCGGCGAGAGCACGTATTACCACACCTAAGTAGCAAACCACAGGTATCAGCCACCTTTGACGCTAAACACTGGTTCGCGCGAATCTATCTCCCCTCGTACACTGACCGCGCCGCTCTGTTGTGCATACGTCAGCACTTGGTGATGTACACTGTTATCCCCCCTATCATTTACTCCCATCCATCCTTGCTACAGATCGCCGTTCACATGTCAGCCGTCTACGTGGACAGTTGAAAGTGCGGTCACAAGTAAATTGACCCTTTTCCTTCCCTTCCCGCATCCCATATTTTATGTATGCGTTGTTTAAGTGAAGAACCAATCACTATTTCTCCCTTCATGATTTAGCGAAGAAATCGGCTGAAGTCAAGTCATACCATCTCACCCTGCCACTTTTTCCCGACAGGAATGCAGACACCAAATATACGGGTCGTCTCTCTCGCTCTCTTTCTCTCTCCTAGGTAATGTACTACTTGTCGGGGACCTTAACGACCGGCATATACACGACCACACCTCGAGTGATTTCATATCAGGTATTTTTTATGACGCAGTTTCAGGTTGAGATTGCAGACCTTTATGAAACTGTGCTCAGCGTTGACACTGTCGCACTATTTTCGCTCGTGAGAACAACTTTTTTCGTGATTGCGACGTGCCCAGAGAATGGAGCCACATTCGATTCCTATAGGGGGTATACACTGAGCCTTGATCCGCAAGGGGGCAACACTATCGCCGCGCCATTTAGAAGGTCCGTTCGTACGCGCCGTCCTGCTGTCCGTACTTCAGAGTGCAGAAAGTGTTCCGGAGGTCTCTATTCATCCAAGTTGCCGTGCGCATCTCGGACACAGCGCGTGCCGAGAGTTTTTTGCGCGTGCGGCGAGCGCGCGGACCTCCAAAATGGCGACCCCGACGCTAGCGATCCTCGCGGATGAGGTCAAGTGCATACCCCTCTATACTTTGAAACTTAAATAAATGCAATTTTAGCCGTCCGTTGCATTATTCTTGCAAGTTCTTTTTGTAAGCACGCAAAGTCTACGCTATAGTCAATCTAACCTTCAAAAATTGGCATCTGCGCTCACATAGGCGTGCGCACGAGGGGGGGGCAGAGGGGGCGGCCGCCTCCCCTAATTACCTAAAAGAGGGGGGCGCAAAGTCGGCCCTATTGCGCACATTGACTTCATAGGGGAGGGGGGGCGCAGCAACGAACCTTCGCCCCCCCCTGAAGGGGAACGCTGCGCACGCTATGTGCGCTCACTTAAATTTGACTTACAAGGCGAAGGTAAAGAGGTTCGCTGTGTTACAGCTCGAGTTTGAGACGAGCACTACGCCAGAAGAAACTCCCGATAAATAAATAAAGCTGAATTTGTGTGAACCACCAATGGCCCTGATATGTCAACGAGCGTCAAGGAGTTAACGCTGTCCGTGTAAGCAGTGGAGAAGTGAGCCAAGTCAATCGCCAACTTTCACCAAGGCTAGACAACCAGTTGCGCACGTCTGCATGCGCAACGTCGCTCGCAGTAGACGAGAAAAGCTGTGTAAGCGCCTACTTGGTCAGCTGCATATCACGCGTCGACGTGTGAACAGAACAGAATTAATGGGGTTTAACGTCCCAAAACCACGATATGATTATGAGAGACGCCGTAGTGGAGGGCTCCGGAAATTTTGACCACCTGGGGTTCTTTAACGTGCACCTAAATCTAAGTACATGGGCCTCGAGCACTTTCGCCACCATCGGCGTGAACAGAACAATCTAGAAAAAGTTGGCAGTGGTAGCAGCTGCGTGTGAGCGTTAGAACAACGTGAGCAGCAAGAAACCCTCGTGCGTATACAAAACTGCCTCTTTCACAGATATATACAGTACGATAAATTATCTGTGCCAGCAACTGCAGCATGAGATCGCTGGCCATCAGGCGATCAGATAAGCCAGCGTTTTTGTTGTTGTTTTTTTTCTTTCTTTCTTTCACACGTGTCGGTCACCACACAACACTACCGCGTTTTTAAACCTGCTGTCACCAGTCGCCACGTCAGACCAGGAACAGCGGAGTACATGGTCCTCAACAAGCGGCACGAGAAAGCGAACGCTCAGCGGTGCAAAGGGTAGCCTGTCCGCAGCTTGTGCAATCAGAGACAGCGAGACGGGGGGAAACGAGACCAACGGGGAGAAACTGTAGAGTTCATGCAGGAATGTGCGGGCTGCGTTGGGCGCTCGTATCTGTTGCCATCCGGTTTCACGCTTACAGCACTCCAAAAAGGAGGAGTCAGCTTCCAGCTTCTCACTTTGGGCACTGCGACGAGGAGAAGCGCGCGTCTGCCCTGCCCTCGCCCGCTGTCGAGATTCTAAGCTTATCGTTTTCGTTCTGGTGTACGGCGTCGCGCGAACAGGTCTGCACATGCGCACGGCCCAGTGAGACCTGCCGTTTAAGTGGCGGGCTGTTACTGCGCAGAGTTACTACCCCAGTAAGGAGATATACGGAAACTATTACTGCGTTATCTCATCACGCAAAAGTGGAACATGTTGCATCATTTGGCATTGCAGCTTTAAAAAAAGGGTGCAAACTCGCGCGGCAGCTGTGCCATAGTGTGTAAGCATTGTATTTCGTCGAGTGTACGAATTTTTGTTTTTGAAAAGAAAATTGCGGATGGGGGGAGGGGGGGGGCGAGTAAAATAGTAAAGTTTTGTTGTTGCGCGGCCACATGCTTCGCAGCGTGTTCATTTGAGCTAGTCGGAACATATTATCAAACAGCAGAATATCGAATAGCGCGAACACAGGTCGAAGGAGACCACAGGTCAGGGCGCGGTTCCGCGATCCTTTCCTCCATCCCGAGTTCGCGCTCTTCCGATTTTCTGCTATTCGATATAACGCTCACGCGCAAAGCCACAACTTCCGCGCGAGTTTGCGTACAATTTATTTTGCGATCGTTCAACTGGCTGCTGAATATTTTTGTTTTATAACGTTGCTTGTCGTCACTCGCTGAATCTTGCCTGCGTGTCCCTGCACGCTTCGGTTAAATCTGCAGGAGGGGCCCACCTTGCCAGATTTCTTGTGGACGGCCAATTTTTCTGGGTGCCGGCAGATGATGCTTAGGAATTAAATGAAAAAAAAAAAAAAAAAAAGGTGCGAAGAACCCAGCTACTGCTGGGTTCTTCGCGTTTCGTCTCTTGGACTGTACGACGGCGTTGCAGCGGTAACGACCACTAAGATACTGTAACTGTAGCACCTGTACAAGGTCTGTTGGAAATCTATGTACCTTAACTGGTAACGGTTGCTGGCCACGTGATCATTATTAAGCCCTCCTCCGCACATACCTTACCCTGTGTCAGACCGACCCAATTTAAAGGGATACGAAAGAGGATTGAGCTAATATTGGTCAGTATCTAAAATGCCCAAACACTCATACCGCGAAAGAAGCTATATACGCAAGCCAGAGAGAAAGTAAAAAAACCGCCAGGCCTGCGCGGAACTCGCAGCACAGCCACAGCGAAAGCTGGGAGAGCGGCCTCTCTAGAGCCTTTTTTAAACATTCTTGGGGCAACTACAACAACCGCACTTGCATGGTACCCACTACGCCATAAATCATCATAATTTTTGTGTAGTGGGGAAGCGTCTACTATGCCATTATTCGTCATTCTTCAGAAAAGCGCGGTACCCGCTACACTCTTGTAACGCAATATGTGCACTTTGTTGATGCTGTGGCTGACGACGATGAAGAATTTTGCCTCAGGCTTTTGTATTGGGTTCGAGCATTGAACGACCCACTCGTTACGCAATTCGATTTGTGTGACGCCTGGTTCTTACTTTACTGTTCTAAAACGCTTAACAACACACGTTAACGCGATTCCTTACCCGACATGAAGCCTGCATAGGGTCAGTTTGTACCGCAGTTTCAAGCAGCGGCGTAGCTCAGTGGTAGAGTGCTGGGCTGCCACGCAGAAGACCCGGGTTCGAATCCCGTTCGGTCATAGGTGTTTTTTATTTATTTAGTTTTTTTCTTATTTCGTGCGATATTGGTTACGGACACCGGCGGCGGCGGACAACTACGGCGCAGAAACGACCCTTGTTGTGATCTCATAACAGCTTTCGCTGTAAAACGAAAGACAGGTGATCGTTTTCGCTTATCTATCCGGCTATAGCTAAGCTCTCAGCGTATACAGTGCGCAAGCTTCCTGTCAAGTTTCCGCACCACTTTCCCGTGACGTCGCGGACTGTGACCTGACCTCCAGCGTAGCTATAGTTCAATATGGTTAATCTCTTACATGAAATTTAGAAAATGCTTAAACTGGATATAGCTCGGCGGCCGTATTATCAGACGAAGAAAAAAAATTTCTAGGACCTTGTATGCCAAGACCTCGATGCGATTCTAAGCCCCGCCGTAGTTTTGACCTTAATTTTTGACCATCTGTTATTTTTTTTTTCTAAACGTACCTAAATTAAGGTGCACGGGTGTTTTCGCATCTCGCCCCCCATCGGAATGCGGCCAGCGCAGCCGGGAATTGAACCCGTGTCCTCGCTGCACCTTACAGCCACTGAGGCATCACAGCGGGCTCCCGGCTTGAAAGCATCCAACTACGATAGTATACATGTGGAGTTTCTGACGTCAAATCGACGTATCAGCGCTGCAAATTTAGCGTTTACGAATTATTCAAGAAAGGGAAGTCTGTGCTTCATTGCCTGTGCCGTCGGAGGCATGAAAACCGTTCTGAAATATTGCTTCAGCAGCCTACAATTAGTTTTTTTTTTCTTCGCGTTCCTATAACGCAGGCTGATCGGAGTTTAATTGTCGCAACGAGAGAGCGCTGTCCTACACTCAGGCCGTTCACAGAAAGTCACCGCCACGAGCGCATTCGACAAAACAAAAGCACAATTGCAACCGACCTTGGCGTTTTAACGGCGAGTGCACGAAACGTTCCACCGCTCTATATAAACATGCCAAAAACTACTGGAAAATGCATTGCTAAAGTGAGCAGTGCTCGGCCAACCGGAACACTAAACGATGCACTGCAGCGCTGTCAGTGTAAAAATCGCTGCCCAAGCACTCCGTATACAGATGGTTAAGCAACGAAATTGAAACGTGCGGTCCCTGTGTTTATCACTGCATGGGTTAATCCCGACGGTTAATTGGTGGTGAGGGACTTGCTCAATTTATGTGGCACATAGCGCGCTAGGAGTCTTTGCGCACATAGGACGGACGAAGTCTGGCTTAGCCTATAGACATGTACAGCTTCGCTATAAAACGAGCTAAAATTGGCTAATGCCCCGTTTACACCTTTCGTTGAGAGAATGTATGTAAGAAAGAGGCCATACGTGCCCATAAAAAGTACGATATAGCAGCTTTGAGCTCTACCCATGTATGGGTAAAATTAACCGCGATTATAAAGACGCGAGAAAATGGGCGCGAGTTGCCGCACAGTTTATTGTCGAGAGGCGCTGAAAGCCACACTTTCTCGAAACTTCGACCTCTGACGCTCAGCAATACACTGCGCGGAAGTTTACTATGGCTTCAGCGAGTCTATTTAGCCGGGGGGCATGGGCGAAATGAGCACCGAAATTGAAGTACGCGAGCGTTTTCAATATGCAGACGGGAGTCGAACCCGCGACCTCGTGCTCAGCAGAAGAACAACGCAGCTGCTCAGCCACCAGTCCGGGACAGTAATTAAAGCTGTAAAACGGAGCTTTTCTACCCCTGAATACGAGACTTAATTCGAACAAAATGCAAGAACACGGAGATAAACTGACCCCCCCCCCCCCCTCCTCAACACACACCTCCCCTTCGCCCGGGAGCCGCAGCTTCCAGTAACGCACAGCTAACAATATATGCGAAGAATTAAGAAAAAACAAAATAGAAAAGACAAGACAGAAACAACCGCTGAGCGCTCCACATTCACACACAGGGATCAGAACGTACTGGAAAAGGCAACCGGTTTTCCACTCGACACTGTTTTAAAACATGCAGCAGCAGCTGCACTTCAGCCTCGCGGCAGTTGTAGGGTTTTTCCACGGTTATCGGCAAGCCGCCTCTGCAGAGAGCGGCTTGCCGATAGACTATAAACACGAAACCTGATGCACCAGGCGGTCAGTGAGACCAGAGTCCTTCAATAGACTGAGACGACTGTTAGAACCTTTTAACTCACTTCTTGTTGGCATCCTCCGAAGGAGTTCGGCTGTTACAACAGGCTTAACGAGCACGCCGTGACGCTAAAAGAGCATATGTATCGATGAAGCTACGGCTGAGAGCGACGTTTAACGTCTCCGTTGGTCTTACAACCGACAGATAGTAGAGATAGTTGGTAGGGATTCAAGTGAAGGACATTTGGACACGGACACGATTACCAGACAACACGAACGCTGTTTGTGCTGTCTGGTTCTCTTGCGTCCGTGTGCGCACTTGCCTCCTTTTGCCGTGATTGACAGCAGCCCCGTGCTAATATGGCGAAGCAATTGGACATCTTTCACGGTTGCAAACGGTGAAGAGTCGCTGTAACGTGGCGTGTTCAATGTAAGAAAAATCGCAACCAACCCCCCCACCTCCCCCACAAACGCGCAAACCTTAGGTAGCTGGAATATATCGCGTAAATAATAACCATGCAAGGAATGATCCATACATAAATAAACTTCCGAATTCCAAGATTCTAAAATGAAACTTCCGTCAAGGGGTGGCGCCGGGACCACAGCGTTGTCCCGCTTGTGTCCATGTTAGCACGCCTGCCTTTCAGTTACGTGAACGCCTTTATTTAGATGAACAAGGCTCAGTAGGGCGATTAAAAAAGAAAAAGAAAGCGTGCCTGTTTAGACACGTGTCTTTACGCGCCATTTGGCGCTCGCTAGAATAACAGGTGGCTCGGCTAACCGGCAATTCCAAACGAAAACACTGGAAGGCCATACCTGGCAGGTCGGGATAAGTCAGACGCGATCGGGACGTGCGCTATAGCGTCACAAAATGGGTTAAATATAGAATCATAGGCGTGCGCACGAGGGGGGACAATGGGGGGCGCCTCCCCTAGTCACCTTAGAAGGGCGAAGTCTGCCCCATACATTGACTTAATAGGGAGGGGGGGACGCTGCGACAAGCCTTCGCCCCCCCCCCCCCCCTGAAGGGGAACCCTGCGCACGCCGTTCCCTTTGAACATTTCAAATTTACGCGTTTTCCTTCTTAATACGATCCTTTCAGTCTGGAGCACTTGCTACGTGAGCAGTTCACTCGAAGCAAAAACAGAGTAAGTTACTCTTTTCGATGAATCCTGACTTGCCACGCATATGACTCATTAAAGACGCGTTAACATCTCTTTTGGGTCCTACGACTCTTCGATAATAATAACAGCTGGTGTTTTATAAAACGTGCCAAAAACCATGATACTGTTACGAGGCACACTGTAGTGAGGGATTCCGCATTAATTTCGACCAACTGGGGTTCTTTAACGTGCACCTAAATCTAAGTGCACGGGTGTTTGCATCTAGCTCCCATCGAAATGCGACCGCCCTGGCCGGGAATCGAACCCGCGCCCTCGAGCTTAGCAGCGCGACAACCTACGTGCTAAGCTACGACGGCGAGTGCACGATTGTCCGACGAAAGTATAATAATCTCCTAGGCGAGTGAGTAACAACTTTATTGAGAGTATAATAATCTCCTAGGCGAGTTCACGTCTCTTTTAAAGAGAGTCATAAGTGGCAAGTTAAGCCTCTCCCCCCCACAAAAAAACAACAGAAAAAAGGTCAAAGAACCCTTTTTTTTTTCTTCGAGTGTTGGATGACGCACGCTGTGATTACGGACTTCAATATAATTTTGTCGCAACATTTTCTTCTACCGAAATCCATCACGCCCATACTATTTCACAGCAGAACTGAGACATTTGTGCAGGCAGAATTGGCACAGCATGTCATTTTATGGAGAGAACTTGTGTTCGCGGAATGACCGCAGCAGCAGAAAAACAGCGAAGGAGAAGAATGACAAATAGAACAAAACAAGACTCGCATTAATTGCAAGTTATGCTACGCCTGCCGTGTGAGCAAAGCCGGCAAATTTTTCCGATGGTCGCGTCCCTGAGTGGTTGTCGACGGACCATGTAAACACGGCTTAAAACGCGCAAGAGCCTAATGGTTGCGACAAGAAAACATTCGCTGCGTAAAAATGGCAAGGCCACATTCCGGCGAGGAAAAAATAAACTAAAGGAAGGAGTCGCAAATGGGGGGCGAGGGACTGGAGCTGCTAGTGATCTCAAGGTGGACCGGTTTGCGCACCAGCAATCACCACACACGCACCTACGAATGACCACGGACTCGGTCTCACTGCAAACACGCACACGAGGGCAGCAATTTCAAAAGAAAAATAAGTACACCTTTAGGGGAAGCAGCACCCATCCACAGAAAGAACCTGCAGACTTTCGTAGCCTCCCCAAGCAAGAAGGGGCCAAAAAAAATGCACTCGACACCTTTTCCCCAGCAGCCTTCCCATCGGAGATAGGGCTGAAAGGGTGAGAAAGGCGAAAACGTGCGTTCGTGCGGCTGGTCACATGTCTGTTCACACACGCGCGCGCGTGCAATGAAGTCCGAGATTCGCAGAAATCAGCGGAGCGAGAGGGATAAATATGCATCGCCTGGTCTGCACCGCTTACTACTAGTTTTCCTCGAACAGCGCGACTGACGACAAGGTCGTGAGACGGCGCTGATTGATAATCACACACTGCAAAGTCTCTCCTCAGTCACAGGAAAAACAAACGTTTGACACAACCGTGACACACGAAAAGCTACACGCGAAATCGACCTGTGTTGCGCCACTAATCACAGGCCAATGCAGACGAGTTTTCTAAAGGCAACTGTCAATGAATCAAGGCTAAAAGAGGCATTTCAACACAGTTGACGCGCTTAGTCCTGACGGAAGCAACGATATAAGTCGCCCTGGACTTGATCTCGAAAGGCTGAAACTTTCCGAAAGTAACACGATTGCAAAATACAGCAAGCGCGCAAGAGGTCAATAACGCGCGGCGCTACGAACTCTGAAGGTGACCTTAATGCATGTGGCTGCCAGCAGACTCCACGCTACTCGGAAGTACAGCGCAGAGCGTTTTCAGATGGCACACATGTTGATACAGTAACGTGAGCCAAAACGAATTGTACGATCACCGGCAGCGGCATCACCAATGAATGGCAAAACATACAAAAATGGAACTAGTCATGGCCTATGATGCGAACATGATGGTGTATACGAAAATTACCGTTAAGGCAACAAGTCCACGAACATGGGAATACGAAAGCGTGAAATAAAAAATATATTTAGCAAGCACTCCGAGACAGCTTACGCATATCCAGCAACGCGCTATGTTACATTGAACAGCTGTAGCAGCTAGCGAGAAAGGCTTACCTTCTTTCTTTTTTCGGACATCATCTTGTCTCGCTCCGCTGTATGCAGGTCGCACTTGAAAAATGAAGAAACTGGACGTCTTTTAGGTGTTTTTGCCGAATTCGACACAGCCCGAGCCCGACGCTTTTCTCGCAGACTGCGACCCCACGGAGCACGGCCGATCCACTAGCTCCCAGGGCTACGCGAATGATGACGACTGAGGGCGTGCGTCTTTACGTCACGTTAGTAGCCTCTTATTGGACAGCGCTTGCACGCCCTCAAGTGACGTTTTTCCGGTTTTCCAAGAAGCGCGCAAGCAGGGTTTGCATATTTGTCTATTTGTTCGTTGTTTTCTGCTGGCTTCGAGGCCGTTGAGGCCGCTGATCACTGGAGACCCAAGGTGTGGGGCGTTGTAAGTAAACTGACCAAAATTTCCGTCCCACTAATTATCGCCAATCCGTAAGACGTTGAAAAGCCCGGCGGGGTGAAATAAAACTCGCGGCCGAGTTGATGCAAAGGTATGCAATCTCGTATCATACTTCCTAACTAATTAACAGCTCTCGTGTATCGTTTGTATGTAACCATCATCCGATTGTCTTACCGCTTGAGAACAGTTTGTTTGTGCTTGGCGCAGATACCAAGCTATTCGCAAAACACTCGCGTCACTGCGTATTTTGCCAAGGGGTGTCACCGTTAAATGAGGTAAACTCACGTGGTATTTTGTGTTCTCTGTTTCAGTAGCTTCAGCTCATGGCTACAGTTACGGTCACCATCAGTGGTCCCCTGCTGGCTACCCTCATATATGAGCATTGCAACAGTCCTGGCGACCAGGTAGCCACTATCTTTTGTCGTATGCATGTCATCAATGATGTATGTAATCTTTTAGGAGGGCTTTCTCTTGGGAGAAATATCAAGCCGTATAACGGATACGATCAGTGACGCTCAACTTCACGGCGAAAAAGAGGAGACGAACCTCAGTAAGTTGTTTGCTTCACTTGCAGTTTATTCGAAACACTGTACAGTGTGTGGTACAGCAATTGCGTCACGGTTTAGTACTCTTGCTTTCAGAAATATGCTCTATTATCTCGTGTGACCTATTCGAATTCTACGACAAAAAGTGTCATCTAATTGCGGACAAATTGTCGGCACTGCTACGAGACAAGCAAAAGGTATGGTATTCACACCTATTAGTGAATTTATTCAAGGTAACATTTATTCGGCAGCCAGTTAAAGCTTTTTTTCGAACTATTAACATGCGTTAAGAGAACTGTAGCTGCAAAGCAGGTGTTCCTTGTCATTGGGCATCCTCCATGGGCATAGCATACTCTCAAATTCCGTGCACATAAGCTTCCGTGATGTTTTTAAAGTGAAAGTGCTCACCTCCTAACGCTTGTGTCCTTTGGTGAAATCGTGGCCTACTTTATCTAACAGTTTATCTTTATGACCGATTGTGTTTGACATGCAATGCCAAATGATGTAGGTGTAATACGAGACATTTATGTGACATTCAGAGTTGCCATGGCATCAAGAAAATATGTGAGGTCCTATAGATGTGACAATGTATTTTTGTTAGTTGCATTGTTCCCATTGTACACCAGCGTGTAACATGCCTAGTGGACATTTTCATTCCTAGGAAGTTGTTGGGTGGTACCGCTTCAGGCGCAACACAAGCCTGCAGACATCCCTGCGAGAGCAGGTGCTCCATCAACGATTGGTTCGAAAGCTTGGCCAAGGCTACGGAAATTACTTCCTGCTGGCACTCTTCAGAGGCTGCACCTCATCCAATGATGCAACGCACTCCATGGAGCACGTTTTCTTGCGCTCTACAGACCCGTGCGTATATTTATGCTTGCCAGTAGCTCTTCCTCGAAGCAGCATGCATGACTAAACAACTTTGGCAATTTAAGCTTTGTTCCCCTATCTTTTAAGGGCACGTGTGTACCATTATTATAATTATATCATTCCACTGATGTCCTTATCTTCATGGGATTTGTGTAGGAAAAAAAAGTGGCAAAATGTTGCTGCTACTATGTGGTGTTTCCTCACTGCTTGGTGCAAGCACTGCTCTTTTGTACAAAGTGCCAGGAATGTGTTTAATGTTTACATTCAGGAAGTGAAATGGCTGCTCAAGCAAGGAAACAGCCATGTAAAATAGAGATGCAGAGGGCAAGACTGTTGTCTAGAATGTTTGAGCTGCATGCTGTGGTCTTTGCAAGCAGCAGGTAGTGACAGGACCTGTTTTCAGACTGACCGAATGTGATAATGCACACCTCCATTTACGGAATTCCTGATTTTCTCGTGCAATCCGGCTGCTGCATGCTTGGACGGCTGCTTCCACCACCAGACTACTGCCTGTGGTGTTGCATCACGGGACAAAACCAAGATATACACAACTCTGTGCAGGCTGTGTATATTTTATGTGCATAAGATATGGAAATCTACTGTGAATGGATCATCCTTGTGTTAGTACTGTGTATCTGCATGTATTCCTCTACATGTGTAACACTTGCACCATGCCTTGAGATTCCCACACAAGGTGGCACTGCTGGTGGCACAAGCAGCCGCCAGTGCATGTCTCTACCATAGGGGCAGGAGACGAAAAAGAACCTAAAAAATGTAACCCTACATGTTAACATCAATTTCGTCCGAACCAACTGCGATAATACAGTAATGGCTTACCATGAATGAGGCACCCCAGCACAATATGCCTATTACTGTGGAAAATCAGTTGCATAAAAAGTCACAGACACTTGAAAATATTACCACGTTTTTGGTGCCAATAAAGCTGGTAACCATAGAAAATATTGTCTTGCAATGAAGGCCACTGAATCAGAACATCCACTGAACTGCACACCAAAATTTGAAGCTCTGAATGCTGCTTATAGCCTCTGTGGTCCTTTTTTTATATTTCTTCAGCAGCATTTGTTTCACATAAATTGTATCTAGTATTGTGCCACAGAACCTGAAAAGATGCTAATTGTTTTCTTCACACTGTAGCCCGAGTCTTTGTGTCGTTACATTAATGCACTAGTTCTTAATTTAGATTTGTTCAGAGAAGTAAAAAAAAAATTCATACATAATAGCTGGACCAATGATGTACTGTGTGGCTAGTACCTGGTCCAATACAGAAAATATATAAAGTTTAGCAATGTACACATTTGCTTAAAGGGGTCGTGAAACGAAAATGAAGCTCCCCGGTTGTAATTTTCCCTGCTTCAATAAGGATTAGACTTGCCGATTCCGAAAGATTTCGGCGCAATATCCAGTATATAATTAATGAGGCCCGTTTGGAATCGCAGTCTTTTTGGGCTCCTAAGCGACTACGCGGCACTACTGGCCGCCATAGGCACTAACGTGTGACGTCAGTGAAACGTCACGGTAAGAGAAGTTATGAACAGAGCGTTAGCTTTTATTGCTCCAAAATGATAGGCTTATAGGAACCTAGGAAAGAAAAATATAACACAGCAATTTTCGAGCTCTGAGCTGTGTATACTGTGGAAGTACAGCAAGTGATCTGCTTGGTTCCGCTTTCATGAACATCTGGGCTCCGTCACGTGTTGCCTTCGCTCGCTCGGCTCAGCGTCCTAGCGTTTTCCTACTGGTTGCGTTAGGGCTTGTCTTACGGCGTGTTTTGGGTGGCTTAGTCGTCGCCATGCCTACCGTGTGCATCGTCAGACAGTGCCGCACAACTTATCAAAGTGGAAACAACGTTCGTGGTGGCTTTACTGCCTTTGCTGCGCCGCAATCGAAACAGTATGATGCTACGAACCTCAGTCAACCATGGCTCAGTTAACATCGCTGCGTCGCCATGTTTTGTCCACGACAGAGGCTTTTCATTGGCTCACTTAAAGTGACGTCAGCGGTACAGTTGAGGGGAACGTGAGCAGGGAATCGAAATTGCGCTTTTATAGTTATTAAATGAACCCGGATGATGAAACGAGTCGAGGTATAGTATTGAATGGATGGCCAGGATTCTGAATACACAGGTAGTTGAAAATTTTCGGAAAACGTTTCACGACCCCTTTAAGGAGTATGAAGGTTTTGTACATAGCAAGTTTTAATTTATTTGTACATAGTGAACCTTGGGGAGCCTAGTCATTGAGATTACTGCATGTACCCTGGTTCTGCTGCCAGTATCCACGAAGGGATTTGCTGTGAATACCTCAACTCCTTCAAGCTTTTTGTGCTTAACATGTTCTCTTTGAAATACCAGGCCCAGCTGGTGATCAGGATTCTAAAACTGATGCTTGCCCTTTTTCGTTGCAGTGCTTTCAAACATTATTCGGCAGTTCCGCTACACATAGTGAACCTTGGGGAGCCTGGTCATTCAGATTACCGCATGTATCCTGGTTCTGCTGCCAGTATCCACCAAGGGGCTTTCTGTGAAGTACTCAACTCTCTCCCCGCCGAGTAAGGTCCACAGAGCAATACTCATTCATAAAGGAACATATTCCTTCTCGAGCTTTTGTTTCCACTTCTAGCCTCTACCGCTAAAATTCTGTGTCACCTTATCATTTGGTGCTGATTTGCAAAAGACTATTCAGCTGCAGATGCCTCAATACTAGCTTTGAATTCCGTATGACATAGCAGGTACTCACTCTCAAAACTTTGAGGGTGTTTATTAGTTGAAAATATTTTGCTTGAATTTAAGTGGATCATGTCATGGTCATCCTGCTGGTGTTAGTTTGTCATTGTAGCTGAGCATTAAAGGGCCCCTCACCAGGTTTGACAATTTTGAGCTGACGAGCGCAATTCATACATTGAGCGTTCACGATCACGTCTGCCAAATTTTGGAACGCTACGCGCCGCGGAAATGGGTCAAATTTCAAGCTGAACGCTGCTTGCCCTTACTTTCGCGTGCTCGCGCGTAGAGAATGAGGGGATGACATACACGGTGGAATGGCCCTACGCAGATGGCAGTGCTGTGACGTCGGTCGCCTACGTAGACGGCTGTGCACTGACGTCGACAGCAGTAGCACGTGACACTGCGAAAATTATTTGACACGACATGTGTAGTTTGTGGAATTTGTTGCTTGAATAGATGAATAAAACTTGAGAGAAATAATGAGACGCACAAAGAGAATGTGTGCGTCTTTTTCATTTTTGTTCAGTGAATTGCAGCGATATGCGGGGCTAATGTGCCTCCGTTTCGCGTGCGTTCATGTCCCCGCGGTTAGCGCATTGAGGAGACGCCAGCCCTGGAAACGAAATTGATGTCCTGGCGCGTTCGAGCACTTTTTTTTTTTTTTTCGAGAGTTTGCCCAATGGCATACATAGTTAATTAAATATATCGAGCACTCAATGTGCTCATTTATTCTAGCGCGTCCAAGTAAACGTAAATGTGGCACTGGCTCATGATACCGCCACTCTCGTGCCAGCGAAAAGTGAAACGAACGCGCACCGAGGCATCCATCCCGCAGAAACAGGCAGTAGACCACAAAATAACGCTGGTCAACAAAACAACGCCGCACGCGTGCTCGGGGGCTGGGCTTCCTCGGCCACGTCATGCACACGTGACCTTTCGTCCCATGACGTGTTGCCCTCGCCCGCATGCCGGAGAAGGTAGGGAAGAGATTTGGCTTGCGAAGGCTACGCGGGCGAGCGGCAAGGGTTTCGAGCTCGCCTCCTCGCATCATGGTTTCGCGCCGCATCAAAATATCGGTTTTCTCAGCGCCTAATGCACCGATTGAAAAAATTCTTGTGGCATAATGCTCCTCATCGGACACGCAACAACTGCCAGCGTCTAACTAAAATTTGTTATGGGGCCTGGTGAGGGGCCCTTTAAGGGCCCCATATGGTTATTCGCACAAGATGTTCAGTCCTAGCACACATTCTAATTCAAAATGTCAATTTGAAATCACTACTTAGGAGCTCCTCCCGCCAACAGTAATCACCATTTTAGCATTGACTGTGTGTGATCAATAATTGAGGAGCCACCTCTGTTTCTTTGACTGTGAAACAGTTTGATATCAGGCTGGACATACCGATATGCATGCTCCTGGTAACATCAATGGTGTTATTGTTCAATGGTGCCTGTAATTAATGCATTAGCATTGTAAAAAGCAGCAAACTTGTGATATGCCCATGAATAAAAAATAAATAACGCATGACAGCCATGGCACACTTCCAGCGCTTGAAATCACTTGCCATTTGAAGTATCCTAAAGCATGACTTTCAAGGTTGCCTGCTGTTACTTTGAGGGAGTCATTTCTGGGAGTGTTAATTCATTTCATCACCACCTAGCATGGGCATTGGCAGTGCAAAATGGGTGCTTGCCATTATAAAAATGAATAGAATAGCAAAATGGGCATATGGTAGCGTCACTTGAACCATAACGGTGTGCGTAGCTGCTTTATTGTACATCCAAGTTCACAAATCTCTCGGTGCTCTATTTTGTGGTCTGTGTTCCTCCATGAAATAGGAAATTTCTTCAGCTTGTGCAGATAAAGGCTACATGTCTAAAGTGATGTGAGCAGTATGAGACCCTGGTCAGAAAACTACTGGAATATCTTGGCTTGGTTCACAAATGACCAGGGCATAAAATTACATCAGGTTTAATGGACTTGTTGAGACCAATGTTGAGCAAAGCTTTCTTGAAGCATTTCAGTTGTATAGAAAGAGGCACATCATGCTTGCATTTTTATTTATTTTTTCCCAATATATGCTAAGAACCATTTCCTTTCCCGTCTCCAAAATTTGTACTGTTGGAAATCAGGGCAACATGCACGTAAGTATTGATTTTCTAAACTGTGTTTTGCAGCATTGTGAATATATGCCTACCCGGCAAGATGCTTCTGCGAGGCACTAACAACATGCTTCGGTCTAGTGACAGATGTGTAATTGCCACATAATACCTCAATGTGGGGTTTTATGTGCTCAGCCTATACATAGGAAGGTGGAGACAAAGAAAGCTTTGCTTTATGAAACACCTCTGATTGGTGTAAAAGGCAGTTCAACAGTAAATGTAAAAAAGGTATGCGTATATCGCCTGAAAGAAATCGCCATTCTTGGAAGCATGAACCGCGAGTCCATGACAGTCATATTGATAGATGAAAGACAACTTTCTTACATTTAGAACCACACTTATTAGTTCCTCTCGTGCCAGCGTACAATCATTGTCACACTCGCTTATCAGGCTTCGGAATAAGGTGCAATAAATAGGCATGACTAAGAAAAAATTGTTAATTGAAGATGTACCATGACATTTTTCACATAACAGCTGTAGCATTGGGCATCACCCACCACAGTTTAGCTTCGTGGCTGTGCAAGGTCAAGGGTTTCATCCCTGTCATGGCAGCCTCATTACGGGCGTTAAAAATAAAGAATACTTCGATTTAGGCGCACATTCTGCATCCCAATTGCTCAAAATTAATCCTGAGTTCCCAGATTTCAATCCCATTTTTGTGTGCCTCAGACTTGGCTGTAATAAAATTACAGTAATTAAATTACTTTTCACTGTAATGAGTACTGTAATGAATTACTTCATGCGAGTAATTTCAAGAAAATTACTCAGTACTTTCCCAATTACTGTTGACTAAAATATAGCATGTCCGTTTCTCTAATGGCATGAAAAATTGATGAGGAAAGGAAAGAAAAATAACAGACAAGTTCATCTGAGTGCCATACCTCAAGTGTCAGTATGGGACAGGCCTACAGAAAAGTGGCATACTATCCAAACTCAAAGCCTTAAATAAAGTTGCTTGAATAGCTTTTGTTAAAATAATTTAAAGCAATTTCATTACTATTCAAAAATAACAGTAATGTAATGTCATTACTTCTGGCTGGCTGTGATTTGTAATCTAATATAATTAATTTTTTTTAATCTAGAAAAGTAATTTTGCCATCTTTGGCATGCCTGATGATATGATTATACTTTTTGCCATGTACACTACCATAATCTTTCTTTTTTTTAAGAGTTGACCATCCCGAGCAATGTGCTTCACTTTCTACTGAAATATATACATTAAACATTTTTCAGTGACCTGTGTCTTACATGCCCTGTATTGTTATGAGAGGAAGACTGCAAAGTTTCAAAAGTCCTCTTTTCTTCACTAAGTGCAAGACTTCAGGACGTATATCTGTGAACACTGTTTTATAATTGCATTTATAAAGTGATTGTTGAGGGTTGGTTAAAAGTAGATGCCTTCATCCTGTCTTCATTTTTATCATTACTACATTGTAGAACTTGACAATATGTAAAAAGGCATCTTGCATGTATATTATCATATATCTGAATTGACTGTATGACAGGGGCAGAATAACATACAATTATTTCATTCTCTTCCGTTCTGGTTGTCGTCAAATTTTCATCACCGTCAACACAAGCACAGGTGAGAACCAGCTACATTTACCGAGGAACCAAATCAAACACTCTTCCTGTTTACCAGTAATACCCCTTTCTTTCTTAAAAAATTATCAGTATTGCCTCCTCTGACACAATTTATTACCCAGCTGGCTGACATGACTTAATAAATGTGCAGACGTGGACAGGGTTCAGTTGGGCTGAGTTCTCAAATATAAAGTCGGGGATGAGTATCCTGCCGGCATCTCTAATTGGTCCGCTTCCCATTCCTTATTGTACAGTAGCTTGCAGTGATCGTGGTTGCTTGCAGCAAGGTGCTAAAAAAAAAAATACGCATCCTCAACAAAGAAGAGTTCATGGAGCGATGTCATGATGCACAAAGACGTCTAGACTGTGTTATAATACTGCTCAAAACATTAGTTATACGCAAAGTAATTATTTCTTGCAAGCCGCTATGTGAAACCACTGCGGAAATGATCGGCAGGCAGCCATCTCCTATTCTGTGTGAAAGGGGGCGCTGTCCGAAAGTGTCAGTTTTGTTGGTCATATATATGCACTGTGTAGTGCACGCACGTCATTTTGACATCATGAGTTTTCAGTTTTGTGATGTCACGTGACAAGCAGGGGATTTTAGCACTGACGGAAAATTCCTCGCCAGTGGTGAAGGACTAATGGCAAGGAAAATGCAGTAATGGAGCAATTCATTCTCTTATGTTCTACCCAATCATGCGTAAGCAGACATTATGCATGAGTGTTTTCGTGACTTGCATCGATTAGCACACAAGCGCTGTGAGCATGGCACAGAAGATTTCGTCGAATCATGGAGAGCTGGTGGGGAATATCAAATCAAATCTTTATTTTCCAACAAGTCTTTTTCAACCAATTGGGGGGGTCCCTCGGGCGAAAAGCGGTTATAAAACCACTTGAGAGTGCCTGAGGCCCCACGTACATGGCAGCAGTTTCGAAATTCAAGCTCTTAAGAAATTAGCTACAGTGTAAGCAGGAAAAGTGAACAAAAAAAATTAGAAGAATATTGTACAATTAGAGCAGTAGAGCAAATAGACACAGAACAAACTAAATAATTATGTATCTGCACTCATGAATACACTGAACAATATCAAAATAAACATGACAAAAAAAAATGCGATACAGTGAGTAATGATAACATTCTGGTGGCGTTTATACAGCATGCTATAAAGAAAGACACTAGGCAAGGAAAATGGAACAGTATTGCATTATTCTGCCTCAGGTTGCAGTGCTTGGTCGTTTTCAAGACTTTATTGAGGTTGTTTTTGACACAATTCATGAAAATTCACAACACTGATTAGACCCATAGCCATAGGCTAGTAGGGGGGTCTAACAGAAGAAAGTATAGAAGCACAATAACAATTTGTGCAAGAAATCACAACATCAAGTATCATATAATCATCATATCATCATAATATAATATCATCATATAAGCACAATAACAATTTGTATAAGAAATCACAACATCAAAGACAGCTCTAATTAAAGAAAGGAAACAGGATTATAAATGAAATATTTCATTAGGATTTAGGATGACGTAGTGCATTAACCATATGCATGATAGCACATACAAAAATGTAATTATTAGACACTGTTTTCACTATGCACATCATTATATAAGCAAAACGAGTACAGGCGACACATCAAACTATACGTAAGGTTTTGTGCATGGTTATTTATTATTGTTCGACATGGAGCAAATATTTTTTAAGCGCGTTTGAGAAAGCCTTTGCATCTTTTATTCGAAGTGGTATTTTATTCCACACTTTAACTCCTACGAACTGCAGTAAGCGTTCACCATAGACGTTGTTGGTAGGTGGAAGATTAAAATTTCGCGATGTCATGCATCTAGTGACGCGGGAGGAGGAATAAAAAAGATACATCGAAAGGTAGACCGTGTGCAAGGACATTACTGACAGTGACTGCAGTTTTATGTTGCCGTATATAATCAAAAGGTAGAATTTCCAACTTGTGAAACAAAGGAGCGCTGTGTTGATTATAGGCCGCATTACCTATTATTCTAAGTGCACGCTTTTGTAATGTGCGGATAGGTTCAAGGTAAGTTTTAAAGGTCCACCCCATGAGTCTATGCAGTATGATAGGTGACAATGAACAAATGAGAAATAAAGCATTCTGACAATATTACTATTAAAATTATTTCTAGCAGCAAGTAGCATGCTACAGCCAGAGGCTAGCTTAGTACATACAGCATTTATTTGTTTTTTCGAGTGTAATTGGCTGTCGAATACTACACCCAGATATTTAAATACTCTTACCTGCTCAAGTTGGCAGTTGTTCATTGTAAGCTGAAATGACTCATCGTTTACATATCGGTAACAGGAGGGAAAAACAGTGTATTTGGTTTTCTGTGCATTAAGTGTTAATTTATTCACCGTAAACCACATGCAAATATTTTTTAGTTCTTCATTAGCTTTATATTCTAGGTCGGCTATGTTGTCGGCAGTAACGATCAAAGCTGTATCGTCGGCGAACATTAGCATCTCAACCGATCTGAGTATGCATGGTAAGTCGTTTACATGTAAGCACCGGCCCGAGGACCGACCCCTGCAGTACACCCACCTTTATGTTTAATAATGAAGACGTAAGATTTTGCATGTTGACCATTTGATGACGTCCATCAATGTAGCTAGAGAATAAATTAAAAACTTTGCCGCGGAATCCGTAGTGTTCTAATTTCATCAGCAGAATATCGTGGTCAACAGTATCGAACGCTTTTTACAGCGAAAGCTGTAATGAGATCACAACAAGGGTGCCGTAGTTGTCCGCTGCCGCCGCCAGTGTCCGCAACCGCTATCGCACGAAATAAGAAAAAAAAACTTAAAGAAAAAATGCCCAGGATGGAACGGGGTTCGAACCTGGGTCCGCTCCGTGCCAGCCCAGTGTTCTACCACTGAGCCATGCCTGTGCTCGAAACCCCTGCGCACAAAAACCCTATACAAGCATTATGTCGGGAAGGAACCGCGTTAACATGCGCAATATAACGTGGTAGAAGAGTACAACAACAACCAGGCGTCAGAGAATGCGAATTGTGTAACCAGGCGTCACACAATATGAATTGCATTACGAGGGGGGTCGTTGAATGCTTCCAACCCATTACAAAGGGCTCGGCCATAATTCTTCGTCGTCATCAGCCACCGAATCAATTAATGGAGTAGTGGGTACCTTGCAAGCGTACTTGTATTAGTAGCCCCAAGATAGATTGCAACGGGTAGAAACAGCGCTCTCCCAGCTTTCGCTGTGACAATGCTGCACGTTCCGCGCAGGCCTGGCATTTTTTTTTTTTTTAAGTCAATGAAAACAACTGCTACAAGAAGGTTGTTGTGTAATGCCGTGTTAATCTTCTGTGATAACGATAATACCGCAGTTGATGTAGAATGATGCGATCTAAATCCATGCTGCTCCGGGCAAAAAGCACGATATTTTTCAAGAAATAGACTCATTCGTTTTCCAAGAATCTTCTCGAATATGGTATTTATAACGCTTAACACGGATATAGGCCGATAGCTCGACGGATCAGAGCGATCGCCCTCTTTATATACCGGCACAGCTTTAGCGTTTTTTAAACAGGATGGGTACGTTGATGTACGCAAGCAATGGTTAAATACGTGACACAAGACAGAACCCAATATATCAATATTATCTTTTACTAAGCGAGCTGTAATGCCATCTAGACCACTCGCTTTATTGGTGCTTATATTGGCGACAGTGTCATGAATTTCATCCAAGCTAATGTTGTGAAGAGCAAACGTATTTGATAAGGAGGGTGAAAAAACATTTCATTTCGCTATGAGGGAACTTCGCCGCTAAAGTTGAACCAACTTCATTAAAGAATAAATTAAATTTATCAAGTATATGTGCGTCATCAACATCAGGTATGCAATACACGCTGTGATGGTTCATTACCGACAACTTCTTTTGCAATTTGCCATGTTTTCTTAGAATCGCCTTGCGCTTGGAAAATAAGACGAGAATAACAAGCCTTCTTTCGTTGCCTCATGAGAAACACGGTCTTGTTTCTTAACAATATAATTGGCCTAAATAATATTTATTTTCTTTGTGCTGTCTCCACTTGTGGTACCAGAAGTCTTTCTTCTTCAGCAATGCAAGGATCTCTGTTGTCATCCAAGGAGTTAGCGGGGTGTTAGATGAGCGTGCAGACAGTTTTGAACGACTATTTTCAATGGCAAGGCGAAGGACTTTTGTTATGTTTTCAAGTTCAATATTGACGTCATCGTCATACAAAGTTTCAAATTCAATGGAGAGAATGTTATCTCGTAGTGCAAAAACCTTTCAGCGATACTAAATTGTTTTTGTTTTTTCCCTTGCTTGTTTAGCGGATCAATTGAAATGGTGAACCACATGCATCGACTGCATAATCTGCTCCACACCAAACTGAGGGTAAGTTTCAGCATGCATGCAGTCAAGGACCTATGTTGACTGAATTTTACTGCGTGAGGTTTCTTGTTTGAATGAGTGTGTCTGTGCAGTATGCCTGGGTGCACTTTGCTAAGCACCTCAGTGCAGTTTGATGCACAATCTTTATTCTGGCTAGTGAGAGTTATAAAGACAGTTAGTGTAAAAAACAAATCCTGCAAAGGTTGCTCTCCATAGCTCCTTATGACATTACTTTCCTCTTTTGTGTTGAAGCAGGGATTCTCAAACTTTCTGGCCTTTGGGAACCCCCAACTTCCCTCTTTACAGTGATGTGCTTCCAGCATAAAGGGAGTGGGTGTGACAACGCTTCTATAATCGGGTACAAGTTGAGAAGTCTGCAGCATTTCCTCTTCAAAGGTGGATGCACGCAAGCCTGCACCAATGGGGGGCGCATTCCGGACGGACGTCATGAGCCGAGTGGCCGTTGACTCCACCTTCGGAGAACATTGCCCAGTGCATGAGTGGGACTATTTCTTTAGTCGCGGAGGTGCATGGCTGCCGAGCTTCGGTCACCTGTGGGAGGGAGAGGCTCTGCACACTTCTTAAGTCGTACCTGACTAGAGATCTGCGTAGGAACTGTATTGACACTGCCACATCGACCTGCTATTTTTAATCTCGAACGCCATCGCTGTTGATGTGAAACTCGCAGTGATACGCAGACTAGTGAAACTGTAATGGGTATCATCCCAGAATGCTGAGATGACAGAATATAAAACTTTTAACAACGAAGCTGTTTAGCAAATCGTTCCTTGTGAGTCGATCGCAGAAAACTATAGTCATAATGGGTATGGGCCACAGAATTTGGGCAGATCCCACTACTCACCGCTACTGCGTGGCCTGTAATAACCCTGAGAACGAGTACAGAGAGAGAGAAAGAAACAGAAACAAACTGAGAGACTGAAAGAAAGATGTAAGAAAAAGAATTCATGAGGCGGGATTCAAACCAGCGTACCCTCGATCCGAAGTCAAGCGTCCTAACCACTCGGCTATCCAGCACACTGGCAGTTTAGGTCAGCAGAAAAATTGAAGCTCAGTCAGACTCACTCAAGAAATATATTTTGCTCTGAGGGCTCACTTGAACTCAGATTCACTAAAATTTTCCTCTACCGGACTCACTCGGACTCAGACTCGCAGCTTGACCTGAGTCTAAGTGAGTCGACTCATGAGTTCGTTGGCGTAAAATTAGCTTTTTTGATCACGGTGTCAATGCTCTTTCACGCCAATATGTCACATTATCGGTGCTCTACGATACACCTTTTGATCTGGTAGCTTTAAATACGAGTTATCATTGGTTTCAATCTATTAAGGACATTTTTGTGAAATACGCCACTAACCCGAGATATTTTTATCAAGAACTTCCTGTGAAAGAGTTCACGGGGGCAGGTCATGCCACACCCTCCCTGCCTAACTCATGCCTCTGATCACACAGTGCTTCCGTCTGTTTGTCCGTGTGCCTTCCTTTAGTCCGTGTCCACTAGCACTGTCCTTCCAACTCTGATCAATAAATATTGAAGTGGTGGCACATGAATGCTAGTGCGTTCAGATATGCGTGTATAAAAACATGAGTATAATTGTAAGCCGATATAAGGTTTATAGTAGTAAGGTTGAAGATAAGTAGATAGCACCATATGTCAGCAATGAAAGGTGGAGCTCACTCAGACTCACTCAAGAAATATATTTTGGGCTTAGGGCTCACTCAGACTCAGACTCGCCTATATTTTCCTCAGCCAAACTTACTCGGACTCAAACTCGCCAAAATATTACTCACCCGGACTCACTCAGACTCGCGGCCCAATCTGAGCCTGAGTGAGTCTGAGTGAGTTTGCCGACGTATGCTGGCAGAGCATAGCATAGCCTTGTATAGTATATTGTAGCAAGGGGGGGTGGGAAAGGTGAGCGTGAGGAGAGATGCGATGGTGCGGTGAGGAGGGGAAGAGAGTAAAGCGTAGCAAAGAATTAGAAAGAGAGATATAGAAAGAAATGCAGAAAAAAAAAGAGAGAGAGAATGTTAACAAAAGAGAGAAAGAAGTGGAGAGAGAGAAAAAGATAGAGGAAGCAAGCATCGCATTGTGTGGCGACCAGATACCGCACCACCTGGCAAAGCCGTGCATGCGCAGTAGCTAAGCCACGTCCACTGAAGGAGACATCGCGCGCAATCTCCACTCTATAGTGCATAGCCTGGCTGCGTACTCCCGAGGAGGAAGCGGCGCATCTGGAAGCTAGACGTGTTGGCTGATGGGGAGTACGAGCAGCGACGGGCCCGTGCTTCGTTGTGCCAAGCTTTGCGCGACTTAGTGCAAACTGCCCACAATTTTTTACACTGTTATGAGATCGCAACAAGGGCCGTTTTTGGCGCCATAATTGTCTGCCGCCGCCGCTGGTGTCTGTAACAGCTATCGCGTGAAATAAGAAAAAATATCCAGGATGGAACGGGGTTTGAACATGGGCCCTCTCCGTGGAACCCCAGTATTCTACCACGGAGCCATGCCGGTGCTCGAAACTCCTTTGCAAAAAGACCCTATACAGGTGTTATGTCGGGAAGTAACCACATTAACATATCTAATATAGCGTGGTAGAAGAGTAAAATAAAAACCAGGTGTCACACAATGCGAATTGTGTAACCAGGCGTCGCACAATATGAATTGCGTGATGATTGAGTTGTTGAATGCTTCCAGCCCAAAGGGCTCGGCCATAATTCATCATCAGCCACAGCATCAACAAAGTGCACATAATGCCTTGCAAATGCGTAGCGGGTACCTCGCTTCTGCGCAGAATGAAGAATAATGGCGTAATTGGTGCTTCCCAACTTGACAAAAATTATGGTTTATGGCGTAGTGGGTACCTTGCAAGCGTACTTGTTTTAGTGGCCCCAAGAGAGTTTACAATGGATTCTAGAAATCTTCTAGCTTTCGCTGTGACTGTGCTGCACTTTCCGAACAGGCCTGGCGTTTTTTTTTCTACTGGTTTTATTTTGAGAAGTTTTTAACAGCTCATACAACTTGCAGCAGGTAATTTCATTAGCTGTAATGATGCTGTTGCATAATGGCTGTTGTGGTGCTTATTCATTAAGTGGGAGTTATGCAGGCACAATCTAAGGTTGTAATTTCTTTAGGCACGGTGGCTGCATCAGATGATTATTTTTACCTTTGCACAGTGTCTGAACCTGATTTCCCAAGTCAAAAACATATGATGATGTATTTGCAACAGGTGTCATGTTTAAGCCACCTCTTTGTTTCTGTGGAAATCCCTGTTCAAGGATCTGTACCAACTTCTCTAGCTGTGGAACTTCTGACTCGGCATTTAAAGATTGTTCTTGTGTGGTCCGTGCCTTGTGTATGTGCATGTGTGCCATGCTAATTCAGCAGGCTGCTTATTTTTCAGAAACATCTCATTCCATTCCATTGTTATTGTAAGTAAACTCTTCTTTCACAGGAAGTGCTCAACAGTGTTGCTGAATCTGAAGAAGACGTGGCCACATTTGTGGATGACATCGTTCAGCTTAGAGAGAAGTATGGAGCACTGAAGAAGGCTGCTGCTGTGGGTGAGGCACTGTACATTGTTTTGTAAACCTTGCTGGTGTGTCCTCTCTTTTGTTAGTATTGTTCATTTGCCTATGTAACTTAACATACTGGAGAAGATTCTTCTCTCATTGGTTTAATCATAGATCAATGACATACCATCAGATCTGTCACTGTCTTGTAGCATTGCTTTTTATACATCTCACAGGTTCCATGTTTCTGAAAGATTGGCAACAGTTCATTCTGAAATGTTGCATGTCTATTTGGATGAATTCAGGAAGTTACTGTTAGACGATTGGAAGAAAAGCTTGGGCCAGTTGTTGATGCATACTTGGTAAAGTGATGCACAATGGATTGGACAAAAAGTCCCATCTGTCTCAGTTCTCTGTCCTGTCTATTGCGCTTCACTTTACCAAATGTTAGAATATTCTGTGGCTTTGACTGAGGCAAATTAATGCTAAAAAAGATGCACTCTCGGCCCACGGGAAGAAGAGGCCAATACATGCACTGCTTTCTACAGCCTATTACAAGGAAGGGTTCACACACATTTATATACAGTCGATCCCGGATATATCGAACTCGAAGGGGATCTCGAAATAGTTCGATATATGGATAATTCGAAATACAAAATATGCGTATTTAAGGCTTAAATTGAAACATTAGGGCCTCGAAAGAGTTTTCGGAAATCGTAACAAGCGCTAACATTACAGTTCGCTAACAGTAGGCTAAAGAACAAGGTGACAACTTCTTCTGCAAGTTACCGCACTTTATTTCGCATGAAAATAGTCCGTAAACGTGTCTTGCTTCTCGCTCGCGTCAAGTTCATCGGGTCATCCTCAGTATCATTGCAAACAAGCAAGTTCCGCACCGTCGGCCACAACAGCGGTGATTGAAGCTGAAAGCCCCTGCAAGCACTGTAGCGCGGTAAATGGTTATTCGAGGCGGCGGCAGCGTTGACATCTTCATAACCGTACGGGTCATCTTCCGCGGGCACCGGCAACGTCAGCTGTTATCTCGGCATCGATGCTCTCAGAAACAGCTACGTCGTCATCCGCACTGATGAAGTCGCTCGCTGCGCTCCCCTCCGAGATAGCGCCCGGAAATGCTAATAAGTCGCAAAATTCACTGAGGCACCGAACACTGCGGTCAGCGGCAACAAAAGGCGTCACCTGACACCAAATTCGATTAGAAAAGAGTTCACGACGGTGCTTTACTAGACGTCGTTCCAAGCACCAGTCATCATTTTTATCGCCACGAGCGGGTCAATGCTTAGTTCGGCTCCCGAATAAGAATTTATCAGTACAGGAACGAAGCAAGAAGTACACAAGTCCACAAGCCGCAAGAGACACCGCTGCTCACGAACTACAAACGATCAAAGCCCCCCACCGTCGACATGTTGGTGATAGCGATGGCACTTGTGGCTTTGTAACTTGGCGCAAAAAGCAAGAAAAGCGTAGCCTCCGAGATGCGTGTTTTAAAACCAAAAACTACAAAAATACGTCACGAGATTGCGGATCTCAAAGGCCATGCTTTTCGTGTCCGCATGCCGTCATGCGCAAACAGAAGGGAATGCGAACATTGCGATGAGGCCGCCGAGTCGCTTCGCATTCTCATTTTGACGCCCTCAGCAATCGGCCCCTGAAAACACCATGTCCGTGCGTTAAAACCTGCAGATCGCGCATCAAACATACCGCTGCATTGACATGCGCAGCGCAACGAGCCTGATCAACGCTATGGCATAATACCGCTTTTTCGTCACCAGCGCGCGAAAGGGGATCGGAACGCGGCCTAAAAATGATCAATATTGGTTAGGAAAACTGCACTTTCTGGGCTTCGGTGCGGCGCAGCGTTCGATATAGCGGATGTCTCGCCGTGCGGGAGTTCGATATACGCGTGCACGAGCCCTATACTTTTGCATGGGAAGTTCAAGGGGATTTCTCAACTGTTCGATATAGCCAATAATTCGATTTATCCGAGTTCGATATATCCGGTATCGACTGTACATCTTACCATGCATGTGCTCAAAAGATTCATAACAATATTACGCTGTAATATAAACACATCAAAAGTGGTGCACAAAAATATTTAGAGGTACCATATTTACACGATTGTAGGTAGACCCATTTTATCTAAATATGAAATCTGAAGTTAGGGGGTCAACTTACAATCTAACCCAAAACTAGCGCTTTTTTTTTTTTCCCCGAGCGATTTTAGGGGAGTCAACCTACATTTGTGTCGACTTACAATCGTGTAAATACGGTATGTATGCAGTGCAATAGATGGCTCACTTGTGCAACGGTCTCTGTTCTTTTTCATAAAGCTGACTTCCAGTGTAAGTGTTGGGGTGGTGTTGCCATTCTTGCCTTAAGTGGCTTCCAGAGAGAAATGAGCAGTAGAACCGCATGCTGTAGCATGGCCTGCTGCTTATGCACTCATGTCCTTTTTCTCACTCTTTATGTGTGCTCCTGTAAATGCTCGTTCATGCCATGTTCAGTTTGGCTGATGTACATTGATGTAATCGCACACATATGAGCACATATGTGCCTAATGTCAACATACGTTCAGGATTTCTGGCAACAGTATAGGTGCTCTGCCATCAAGTGCACTGATTTAGTATACTTGCATTGCCTGTATACTGCACTGCATTGTCATTACCTAGTTTAAGTCAAATGCATGAAAAATGCTGAGCGCGGAAAAGGCCACCCAGTGGAACAAAACAGCCCCTCAGTTATTGGTATCAGCTAGTACGTAAAAAAGATTGGCGTTGCTTTTGAAACGACGAGTGACGTAATATGGCATCTCTAGTACAGTTGAACCCCTTTATAAGAGACATGCACTGAGGAGCAATTCTTGTCTTTTATATGAGGTGTCTCTTATAAGCAGGGTGCCGCGTATACATTTTCTTATCAACCCCTATTTTAATGTAGGCAAATTGGTGTCTCTTATACGTATTTGTCTCTTACATCAGTGTCTCTTATAAAGGGGTCCGACTACATTTCAGAGACTTGCAAGCGTGTTGTGCCAATACCTTAGTGTGCAGAATTTGCATGCCTTCAACACAAATTTTAAGGGCACTAGAGAATGAACTCTCAGGTAAAGAAAGATTCAGAGTTGTAAAATAAAATCCAGAAAGCTGCAAGAGTGCACCACTTTTTGAGTAAAAAGTATTTCACTATCTTAATTCATCATACCGAACCCGAGATGATATATTTGCGACACAAAGTAAATAAATCACTTCACCAGTTCGAAACATGAAAAAAAGAAGTACAAGTCTTACATTGGACGTATATTTCATGACACCAGGAAGTGCAACGAATCTTTATATACACGATTTTACTTTCGATTCATGGGCGCCGCCATCTTGGACTGATAAGCGATTGTTTTCCCGGTTTTCTACATCGTAATATGAAATGATAATGGTCATGAAACGTTTAGTGTACCGGCCCAAACATTTTCGTGCGTGCGAGTTCACAGTAGCACTGTTTGTTTATTTGATACGGATACAAAACTGCAACGTTATCAGTCCAAGATGGTGGTGCTTGAGTGCGTCCGGAAAATGGTGTATAGCCCAAAACACGTTCGAAAACACTCTCCGCTGCGGAACAACATGCACTTGTGAGTTTTATACTACTTGAATGAATATTCATTGGGACACCTTTTATAACTGTCCAGGAGTGATGGCCTTTTTTATTCAACTAAGCTGCGTGGCTTTCTAAGATGTTATGCAGTAATTTGCAAGAAAAATATTTGGGCAACTGCTTGGTGAAACACAGAGGAAGCGGCAGCATAGGCAACCAGTACGGCGGCGCGGACTCTCAAACCGGAAGTCGATGCAGACGGCCGCCGTAGCCCACAATCCTCCTCAAGAGTCAAGATTTTGCTATCCAGCTATTGGCCATAGTACAAAATGCTACTGCTCATTTTGAATCATTCTGCTTGAGTGCACAGTTCCATATATAAATAAATCGGAGGCAAAATTTTATGCGGAAATATTTATTTGAAGAAAAGTTATCACTGTTTATGTAACTGTAGGATGCAAAAAATCATGTTTTAAGAAAAACGGCTTTAAAGATTTGAACCGACTGTCTATGTAAAAAGAAACATTCGTTATGCCTAAAATTCACCAGGATCATAGCTTGGACCCTCCTTTGAAGTGGCACAATCTCCTTTTGAGCGAGTTGAGGCACGATTTTTTTTTGCTTGCTCGTTTTGTGTCAACAGCCGACTCACGTCCACGATATCCACAGTGGATCCACGCTTGGTATATTGATTCCCTAACTTTGTTGACGCTTCTTATTTGTCCTATAATTTACTGTATTTCATGGAGTACCATAACTTTCTCCTTGAAAAGCCAGTCCTAAATCTGAGAGCTCGAAATGGCATATAAAAAAAGCACAGACAACCGAATGCACAACGTAAACAATCGAGTGCTGCAGCGCTGTAGTGGAAATTTTTAAATGAATCAAGAGCGTCAAGTCCCACAAGCTTTAGAACATGCTTGAACAACTTAGCATTGCATAATATTTATACGAAGAGACATTTATGATGAGATGGCAGGTGCTGTGGAATTGGAAACTTTCAGTTTTGGTTTCGAATGCATCTAAGGGGGGTTGAAAGAATGGTCATAACTTTTGAATGGCTTAGGATAACATCATAATTCATTTTGCTAAATATTCTTGAATAGACAGGGAGCTTAAAAATACTAAATCCAATGAAATAATTTTTTTTTAATGCATTTTTGAAGGTGGTGACCTACCTTATGAGTGGGCGTGCCAATATTTTAATGTTATTTGTATAAAGATACATAATTGCCGCAATAGTTTGCTGTTGGACTAGTTGATACAGTGGCAACAGCAAGGTTAGTGTATGTGACCAGCAGCTGCAGCCTTGCAATTATTATATGTGGCACTGCTTTCAAGGATAGGCAAGTAGCAAGAGTGCTGGGCTCCTCATAATTGTGCAGCATGGAGGAGGCGGCAGTTACCTCTACACGAGAGAGTATTCAAGTGCTTATGACTGTATCGTGGTCGCCGAATCACAATTATGTGCTGGCCAGTCTTCACAACACAATTCCTTCGCACCCTTCAACTTTCTACAAGCTATCCTGGGAGTGTGAGGAGTATGAACAGCCCGATAATCTTATTGGCCCTACATTAGCTGCAGCACCATGTATTGCAATTTGACTGCTCCTAGCTTGGGTCCGTTGTGCTAATATTTGTCGGATGTTGCTGTGCAAAGTAGTCCACATTTAGAAGAAACAAGTGGCTGCCGGTAGAACTATGCTTATGCAGACTGATGTGCATAAAGCCTCATCTGATAGTTGCATCATAGCTTTGTTCGCAGCACGGTGCACAAAAACTTTTTCGCACCGCCCCTACGTACCCTACGTAGGGTGGTGGCAAACTAGTATGAGCATAGCAAGTTTTCCTATAAAAGAGTTATTTGCTATAATAGTTCAGATTCTCATATGTGTGATGGGTGCCCCTATGTGCCACTCCTCTAAGTTTTAACCGATCGACCTGTAAGAAATATACTGCATGAGAATTGAAACTTGAGCTAGTTGGTACGGATTCATCTTGATTTTAGCAGCGCACTGAGGGACGAGGACTAAGAAAAGAAGGTGCACAACACAGGGCGCTAACTCGCAACTGCTTTTATTGGGAAAAAGCATGCTAATATAAAGGTGAAGTACGGAAAAAAAAAAAACAGAAAACAGATAAACTTTGTGATCATGTGCAGGTGCCGCTTAGGTATCGAAATTCCACGTCACTTAGCGCGATAAAAGGTTAGACTGACACATTTTTGTCCTTTCCTTTGGATGTGGAACGCTTCGATGACTTCTTTTGCCATCTGTTGTTTATGACGTGACAGAATCATAGTGTCGGCGAAGAATGGTCTGCAGCCACATTGTTTACAATGGGCGGCGAGTGAATATGGTTTCGTGTCTGACAGTGAACGTTCATGCTTCCCAAGACGGATATTGACACACCTTCCGCTCTGTTCAATGTATTTTTTTCCGCATGATAATGGGATTTGATAGACGATGGCCTCTTTGCATTCTGTGTACTGAAAAGTGTGGTTGATGCCGCATTTGCCATGAACACTCCCATTGTCTCTGCTTTGTTTATCAGTGCTCCCCAAATTTTCCTCCCCAAATAAACTGGAATCCATTAGCGCAAAAGTGCAGAAAATCACTGATACACAAAGCAGAGACAATGGGAGTGTTCACGGCAAATGCGGCATCAACCACACTTTTCAGTACACAGAATGCAAAGAGGCCATCGTCTATCAAATCCCATTATCATGCGGAAAAAAATACATTGGACAGAGCGGAAGGTGTGTCAATATCCGTCTTAGGGAGCATGAACGTTCACTGTCAGACACGAAACCATATTCACTCGCCGCCCATTGTAAACAATGCGGCTGCACACCATTCTTCGCCGACACTATGATTCTGTCACGTCATAAACAACAGATGGCAAGAGAAGTCATCGAAGCGTTCCACATCCAAAGGAAAGGACAAAAATGTGTCAGTCTACCTTCTATCGCGCTAGGTGACGTGGAATTTCGATACCTAAGCGGCACCTGCACATGATCACAAAGTTTATCTGTTTTCTGTTTTTTTTTTTTTTTCCGTACTTCACCTTTATATTAGCATGTTTTTTCCTAATAAAAACTGTTCAAGTTAGCGCCCGTGTTGTGCGCCTTCTTTTCTTAGTCCTCGTCCCTCAGTGCGCTGCTAAAATCAAGATGTAAAAAATATGTTCTCCACTCAGCCCCAACTTTTCTATCCGTAGTGCCATGCATAATGTAGGGAGAAATGATGCAGTGGACAAACATTTTTTTTAGCCTAGCATGTGTAGTGCATCCAAATAAGATAGAAGTTGAGGGGAAGGTCGAGGCTTGAAGCAGTGAGAGATCGTTGAACAAGGAATGTCGCTGGAGCCGTTTATGCAAGTGGACTTGTCTTCGTCAAAGCAGTAACTGACGAAGTTGCTTTCTTGATGAAGACAATTCCACTTGTCAAAACGTTGGCCCCAGCGACATTCCATATTGAACGATCTCTCGTGTGTAGTGCATGTTAGTTAATGTCGAATTGTGCCTGCACCATGATGGCGGAATAGAGAGGTTTCTAAAAAAATTTTTTTGTTTTGTGATGCGAGATGATTGTCTCTTTTCGCACTTTCTTTTTGTGCCGGTATAAGCAATATTGTGTTAGGGTCATCATTTTCTGTCTGCTAGGGACATAGGTGCTGCGTTCTCATATTTCATCCAACATTCTACTTAAAGTGCCCTTATAACATGCAAAGTGGCGTCTTCTGTGGGAGTACGAGCTCTTGCTGTTTCTTTATTGCTGTTGCCAATGCTGTTTGTAATGGAAAACTGAAGATCCATAAAGAAATTGACCACTAAACTCTGTGGAAATTCAGTTAGCATTGCAGTAACCAGCTTGATACAGAATCTCAGTTGCTTTGCAAGAGGCTTTCCTGACACCTCTGTGCTTGTGATGTATGTTAATAGAAAATTCTTGCATTCGCACCAGATGTGTGTTAGCATGCTGGCAGTAATAATATTGAGTACCATTTGGTCAAAGCAGTATAAATAACATTGCTGTTCAGATGTACAAGAGGTTTAGAATCCTGCAAGTATCTAGTTTGTATGGTTCTGCAAAGCTAAATATTTCGTTCACATCTTTACTTATTCTTTTTCTCACGAACAGCTGTTATGTATATGTGAATATTGAACACTTTCGAATTACTAATCTAATATTGCCCTGTTTGATTTGGCCGTCATTGAACAGTCAATTTGTAAATGTAATCGTCTTGACACAGTTCTTGAATATATCATCGACGTCAGTGCTAGCATTTCATAGTGCTCAAGCAAGCATAAAATTGAAGCAAAAGTACAATAACGTTTTAACCATGTGGCCATAATGGAGCAGGCTAAATTGCAAAGGGAGCCATACTTTACTAGCTTAACTGCAATCATTCGCACTCCCAAAATAGTCCCGAGTATATGAGCAGACCGAATATTTGTTCCTGAAGCTCTGGACGGGATTTAAATAAGGCTTCTTGACGTCCAGTGTGATGACAGGAATTCGTTAACATTACGAAAACTAAGATGTGAATATCATTTTATGTTTAGTGTCAAATGAGTAGTTCATTAATAAAAAAAGACTGCTCTAAAAGTTGTCCGATAATCAATTTGCTTTGCTTCTGGCACTGTTTGATTTGTGTTCGGTTCACTTACCGTATTTACACGAATATAGGTCGACCCATTTTTTCAAATTTGACAATCCAATGTTGGGGGGGTCGACTTAGAATCTAAACCAAAACTAGAGCTTTTTTTTTTTTTTTGCCGAGCGATTTTTGGGGGGGGTCGACCTACATTGGAGTCAAACTTACATTCGTGTAAATACGGTATAAAAATTACTTTTTCACATCCCTTCAAATAAGTATCCTCACATTGTTCCAGCTATTGCATGCATAGTGCAATTTCTACACTTTGCATTGCAAGTGCTTGTGATCTGTGTGCATGATTTTACGTTTTCATGTCCTAGCATTTAGTGGTAGCATTTGGTAAACAAGCTGGATACTACTGAGTTCTCAACATAAGGAGCCAGTAGAACATACAGTCGAACCCCTTTATAAGAAACACTGGTGTAACAGACAGTTGAGTGTAAGAGACACTTCTGTGCCTGCACTGAAATACGGGTTGATCAGAGAATGTGAACGTGGTACCCTGCTTATAAGAGGCACCTTGTATAAAAGACAAACAATTGCTGCCGGTGCATGTCTCTTCTAAAGGGGTTCAACTGTAGCACATTGTTAACTGTGCACAGGTGTACCACATTTGGCAAATCCATGGTCCCTGGCCTTGTGTGCACAACAAGGATGGGGTGCAGTACTTGCTCTTTTGTTTCACCAGTGCATTACAACACATTTATACAATTTGATAATTTGAGTAAAGATACCTGGTCAACTGCAAGCATGCACTCTTTCACTCATAAATATTTAGAAAATTTCCCATCAAAAAAAGAATAAGTGTTATCTTGACTAAACTATCTTTCTGCGCTTTGTTCTGGGCGTGACCGTGAATCGGTTTCAGAAAGCTCTCGGAACTGTGGCCTATACCCCCAGATGTTATTTAGCTGTGGCTCTCCACTAATTGTGAAAACACAAAGAGTAACAGTATCATGTTTCACCTGAATGGAATTTAAGTGATTGCTTTTTAATCTGGCCAGAAACCTAACCACAGTCAAAAGGAAGTGCTTGAATTATTTATGGTTGTGAAAATACAGATGCATGATTATCAGGCAAGAAATGGGTGTCAGTTATAAATAGGGCTCCGTGTTTCCGGATAAATGGTTCAGCGCAAGGCTGTCAAATTTTTCTAAATTCCGTAGCATTGACTCACCAACAGCTTTATGGATACTCATGGTATACAAACTTTGAAATTACGACGTAAAATACTCAGGCTGAAATTTCTTTTTCTCCTAAAAAATAACACTCTCTTTTCAACCTGATCCATATCTATGACCGTTTAGCAACAAGACTAACCAGACATCACCCTGAATCTTTATAACTCAATATCAAACAAGAACTAACACCTTCAAGTTTTCTTTTTTTCCTCGCACTAATGAATGGAATGCACTGCCATTATCATTGGTTGATTCAGTTGAGTCGATTGACCTGATTAATTTCTGATGCCGTAACATTGAAGTTTAAATGTATGTGTTTGTATTTATTTTTTGCCTTTTCGAATTCTGTGTTTTGTAATTTTGCCCCTCCTGCCTGGGCCCATGTGGGCTATGTTGTAGTATGTTGTAAATAAATAAATAAATAAATAAAATAAATCCAAAAAAATCAGATAAACACTCGGTGGTAAAATTTTTGACAATTATGATTTATCCTATAGACTCCGATTGTAACTGCTGTTATGACCCTGTTCTTTTCTTTATTGCAAGGGCACTTCTAAGCGGTCATTGATACATTGGTCGGTTCGGCCGAAATATACTTTACCTCGTGCCAACATTATCTTGTATACTGCACCCATCGCACGTTTAACCAAGGGCTTGTCACGCCCGGAATGAGAGATGTTAACATATGTAGGGCCATTGGGAGTGTGAGATGAAAATGTGATATACAGTCTTCTAGTGGCACTGTGGCATGCCAGACGGCATCAAATGTATGGACCTCGTGAAGTATGCTTCCGTCTATTACAAGAAGCTTTAAGTTTGTAATGCGCACAAACATACATGTTTGGCATTCAAGTATTTGTGCTTGTGTGTATATGTGTTTGTGTGCTCAAACCTTTCAGACAACTAAAATACGCTTCGTGTGATCTGATGTTTTTGCGTTCAAATACCATGTCATCTAAGATATTGGAGTATCGAGAATAACGCAAAATTCCAACTCCTAATTTCGGAGAATTGGGGATTTGTGAAAAATAAACTCTGATATGCCCCAAACTTCTACCAAAAAAATAAACTCCGAAATACACCCTCCGAGTTTCAAGAAAAATAAACTCTGAAAACATGGTGCCATAGTTATAAATCACAAGGGAAACTTCCGATGTCTATCACAAGTTGGGAAACGATTTCTTTTCAACTTCATTGTAGCATAATTAATGGTTAGTGTTCATTAAATTGAAGTTAAGCGTGGTAGTTTACTGTGAAGTGTTTAATTTAGTGAATATTTTTATTAAAGCTGCTAAAGACTGTTTCCCACCTATGTAACAGAGTTAGCTGTTTAACATGTCTACTTTTACATTAAGTATTCCAACATAAGTAAAAATAATTTTGTTCTTTTGTTGAAGGACCAAGTACTGCGGCATCTGCATCAGAGAGCATCTCGACAACTTCAAAATAGAAGTCTGGTTTGGTGCACATTTACATTGAATGGATGACTGTGGGAAAAAAAGTGTGATTGTAACCATCTATTAAAAGTTGTTTCATTCTTCTTTTTATGCAAAGCTATGTGTTGTGGTGCATGAGGTATAAACGCAGGTCTGCTATGACAGTAGTTGACCTCCTTTTTTAATGCTGTTATTTCTGTCGCAGCAGATGGGGCTGCTGGAGATGCATAGAAAGGACTGGCACAGTCTACAAACTACATTTATTCAGAATATTGTGTCGCACGACATCACCTGCACAGTGCAGTCTGCTTGCAAAAAGAGGCAACAAGAAGTGATGGTACGGCATATGTTAGTAACATGTGTGGCTGTGTTTCATGCCTCAATCCTTAGGGTAGTTTACAGCCACTAATGCAACATTGCATTTTAATTATCCCTTAGGAGCCTTCCTTCAGATAATTGTAATCCAATGAATTTTCTTCGGAATGCTTTGAAGTACAGTAGTGTTATATTCTTACGGGTCACTGTGTGCGTGTGTGTGTGTGCACGCACGCGCATAGACGAGCGCATTGTTTTTTTTCGGTTTCTCCCCTATGCTGCTACGGATATGTTCTACTATATGTAAACTTTCGTTGAAAGTATCATGGCGATATTGCTCAGTTTAGTGAATCAATCATGTATTGTTGTTTCAGCTGCAGTGACCTTTCATAAAAGTTTGTAAGCCCCTATGCTTTTTAATTATTGTTGTGTAAGAGCAGGGCCACATTGATATTGGAACACTTGCTAGCATAGTTGAGCTTTTGCATGATGCAACATTTAGTTGTAATAACTGGTGTGACTTCATTAGAGTGAAAGGCATCTAGTTTACCAACTTTTGCAGTGTATGTGCTTGGTAACTGATAACTCTGAAAGTAATGAATGAAGAATAGGGCTCCAGGATTGTGCAGGTAGCCCCACTTAATTGTGGCCCTGCTGCTCTTTTATTGGGCTACACTGCTGATGTTAAAAGAATGCCATGTGACACTAAGAAAAAAAGCGAGTATTTGGGGAGTGTTTCTTTGGGAACTAAAGCCCAGTGGCGTAAATCATGGGGGGGGGGTCCTGACCCCCCTGTGTTCAGGCTGGGGGGGGGGGACACCCCATGCAAGTGTCCCCCCCTCGAGATTTATCTTCCAAATGTCATATTTGAATTTTCTTGACAGTCAAGGACAACACACTCTCCGTAAAACCAACTCCAAAATCTGAAGCACTTTCATTGAACAGAAACTAAGTACTTCTAGCCGGTACACACGATGGGGAATACCTTTATGCGTTAGCACAAAAAGTAGTACAATTTTTATTGCATAGTTTAACCCGAATGATGCAACTGCAAAAATGCTAGCGCCTGCTTACGAGTTGCTATTATGCGATGTTGCTTACTATTGGATACTCGGTGCTATTTTTCTGACCAGGCACCGATACTGATGCTTGTTTTATAATAATAATAATAATAATTATTATTATTATTATTATTATTATTATTATTATTATTATTATTATTATATGTGAATGCATAATTTAAATTTTATAGAATTAAAAATAAAGCATAAACACAAAATGGCCGCCGTTGCAAGATGTGTGTCCCCCCCCCTGTGGTCTTTATGGATTTACGCCACTGCTAAAGCCTCTTGATATGGGGAACTAGAGTTACTGTATATGCTAGCATATACAGTAACTCTATGGGGAACGAGTGCGGAACGCCCCTAAGCGGCGAGTTTTCAATAAAGTAAACGCGAGCAAGCCAAATAATAATTGTTCCGTGCTGGCAGTAATGACCCCCCCCAGATACTCGATTTTTAACTGTGAAGCTGTTGAAGCTAGCCGTAATTTGTGTGTGCGGCCTATCAGAAATATCATCATAACGGGGTATGTGCCACAGAAATACGGTAAATCCCACGACTCGCCAGTGGTCCACTTAGAATGAAGAAGGCAACAGTTAGCCCAACAACAAATGGCTGCGAAGCGACGGCGGCGAGCCGAAGACCCAGAGTACGTACAACGAGAGAATACTAGGAAACTGGAAAGGCACCGGCGGCTTCGGGAAGAACCTGAAGCGATGGAAGGCCTACGCCAGCGACGACGTGCCCGTAGATCTATGAGAAGTGCGAACGCTTGGTTTCAGCGCGAGTTTCTGTCTCTGGAATTTGGACATCCGTGTCGTGTCTGTGACTGTCTGTGGTTTTGAACCTTTCTGTGCTGAGAATAAATGTAGAAACAACCCAGCATCTCCTAGCTAAAGCCTAGCAACGACCGAGAAGTAACCTAGAAACATCCTGCATCACCTTGTTAAGGCCTAGACACAGCCTAGAAGCAACAGTCTTCAGAATCGTCCAGTTTCGCTGTTTCAAGCCTAGCGCGGTTTAGTGCAAGCTTCGCCATTTTTTTTTTTGTTTGTTTGTTTGTTCGAGTCTGAGAAAAAGCCGGTATTTGGGCAGTATATCTGCCACACAACTATAATCGTCGTCTGGTTTGCTTGCTTTTCCTTTCTTGAAAACCCTGCTCTCGCCACTTTCCTATCAATAATGCTATGTCACGCTGATAGCGCGTTCATACGCGGGTAGCGTATTAATGTTGAGCACCACTTAGTCCTCATGAAACGATCCGCGCATACACCACTAGGTCCGTCGTAAAACGATTGGCGTAACGCTTGTCAGCGAAAAGCTCTAACATTTCGGCGACGCGTATGCCTTCAGCGCAAAACAAACGACAACACGGGCGCCGCCATCTTGTTTGAAAAGAAAGAAAAATAAACAAAAAATACCGGAAGCGCGTTTAGATCACGTGACCACTTCCAGCCAATAGCGGTGCAGCATTCGCCCCATACATCTCGGGGGATATGATACGGAAACATAGAATATGCTATACACACGCGCCCGGGTAGTGCCGGGACCGTGGTGATAACGCCAGGAAAGTACGCGAGATAGACGTAGTACGTATAGCAAAATGGTTTTAATTTAGACAATACATTTTTTTTTTCTTTTTTGCAAAAATGCTAATACTGTCAGGCCTCTGTCGTCTCCGCAAAAGAACTCTACGCCGAGGCGGAAGGATTTCGCTGCAGGGTGTGTTCAGATAAGAACGTCGGTGCATGTCCGCCGACCCCCTTTAATTTCGCCGAAAAAAAAAAATAAAAAATTTTGTTCTCCGAGTCCCCAGGACCACAAAACCACTTTTGATCTCGCGAAAAAAAATTTCACCTTCTTTAAAAACATTCACAAGTCTCCACTGAGCCACCACCGCCTCTTTAGAATTTCGCGAAAATGGGATTTCGATGAGATGCTACAAAAACACTCTTGTAGCTGTAGGTCTGAAAAATTTTCTCCACATACAGTTTTTGTCGACAAAAAATTATTACTTTGCAGTTTTGATGTTGTTCTGTTAAGAAAAAAAAATCGCGAAACAGGCACAAAGCTCAGTAATGCACAAATTTAAGATTTTTACCATCGCGAGTATAAACGCCACACTTAATTCCAAAGTTTTTAAAAACATTGCCATATGTTTGGTTAACAAGTGTGCTGGACGAAATACCTGAGAGTGGCATCAAACGTTAACCAGTGTCAGCGGCACTCGAGTTCACACGGCCGCTGTGTTTACAACGTGCGTGCTTGGCGCCCAAACAAAGACGATATAAGCCCCAGGGAAGCGTTGGCTGCCGCTCGAATTCATCGGCAGCATTTCGGCGCCCGCACACGAAACACTACACTACGTAAGTTTTAGTTTTTTTCTTATTTCGTGCGATATTGGTTACGGACACCGGCGGCGGCGGCGGACAACTACGGCGCAGAAACGACCCTTGGTGATCTCATAACAGCTTTCGCTGTAAAAGAACAAAGCGGGAGAAGAGCACCGGGAACGCGTAGCAACGCATCGCCGGAGAAGAGCAGAGAGAGAGCCGAGACACGAGCGGCGTCGGACGCAGCTGAACGAGCTCCAGCGCCGAATCCCGTTTTCTTCTTTCACATGTAACCCCTGCCGATTTATTTGTAACTTCAGTTGAATACAGTTTTCTTCTTTAAAATCGAACCTTGCCTTAAATCCATCATTTGGTCCCCTGCTGACACCAGAAATGTTCAACCTTCAACATGTCTCTCAAAATGCAATATGTTGAAGATCATTAAAAAAAACACCATTTTCGATTTTCTTTAAACTCTTCAGAATTAAAGCCAAGCACGTGTTTTAACTTAATCTATAAAAACATGTTGCATTATTTTTGTGAGGTCGGAACTACGAAGCACGAAAAGTGGCCAAATTGACGTATCTCGAGTAACCAGAACATTCAGCGAGCATGGAGCAATAGTTGCCATTATCGTTATTTTTAGGTCGTGAATGTTTTCTGTGGATTGACGGATTGTCAGAAATAAAACAGGACCAGTTGGTTTTGAAGAGGAAATTATTACTACATTTTTTTTACGCAAATCACAAAAACTTCTACACGGTCCCAGCCACTAAACATGCCGCGATAATAAGTACAGTCTTCGCAGGAATCGCTTTCAAAATCTTTCGCGTATGTGAGCCTGCGTACGCCTCATAAAGGAGGTGGCTGGAGAGGATCCACCGCTGGATATTTATCGCTTCCCATGGCAAGTCGGTAATGTGATAACTAGAGGCCGGATTTTTAGGCACTAAAAAAGCACGTTTTAGGCGCCAAAAATAGGCAGCCAAAACACCGGTTTAGGCCTCCAAAATCGTAAATATAGGCACAACAAATTGTTACATAAATTCAAATAATTTCAAACAAAGACGTGGCCGACGTTTAACTACGACAGGAAGCAAGAAATGTTATTCTTTGTGATAGCGCAAAGGCGCCAACGGTTGAGCATAGCCATGCATTTTCCGCACAGTTCGCGGAACACGGTCTTTCCTTTTATTGTCAGCATGGTGAGTCAAATGTCCACCTTCAAATCAACACACTCCTGGGTCTCTTTCTTTTCGGCGTGGCTGAGAAGGGCACCACAGGAGCAGATATCCAGACCGCTATAGATCAGACGTAATCCATGGATACCTCGTATTAGCCGGGTCTAATCGCGTAGGGTGAATTTGTACCCTGTCGGTGAACACCTTTAAGGGCCCCTCACCAGGTTTTAGCATTTCGAACTGACAGGTGTAATGCATGCACTTGGTGCTCATCATCACTTCTGCCAAGATTTGTAACGCTACGCGTAGCAGAAAGACGTGAAATTTCAAACTACACTCTAAGAAAAAAGGACTAAAAGGGGTAGGGAGGTTAGTCCTTTTGGGGATCAACTGATTTGCCACAACCAATAGTCCTTTTGGGGATGAACTGCAAGAGGATAAACAGTTAGTCCTTGAAGGATTAACTTAAAAGGGACTAAAGGTTGCTCCTGTGAGGACTAATGGTTACTCCTGTAAGGACTAACAGTTGATTTTCGCAATGGTCCCTGAGAGAGCAAATGTTACTCTCGTAAGGACTAACTGTTGACCATCAGAGATGATCCTTCGGAGAGCAAATGTTACTCTCGTGAGGACAAACTGTGGATCCCGAGAAATCATCCCTGGGAGAGCGAATGTTACTCCTTCCGGATAAATTGTTATCCATCTGAACAATTTTTGGAGGGACTAACGAGTTCACTAACGCTAACGAGTTCACTAACGCTAATCATTCACCTGTGAATGACCTGGCCATCCTCGCCAGACTGGCATGATAACTTAGGTCATCTGCGCTTTACTCAGCACTACATCCGTGTATGTGTGTGGGAACGAAAAATTGGAGAAATCAATTCAGGGCAAGAAACATTTATTTTCCCCAAACAGTGCGCCACGCGCACCAGCGGTACTGGCCGTTGGCTGCTGTTCACCTTGATGAAGCGGCACAGCAGGTCAAATGACCGGTGGGTCTTGGTCGTCCAGTTGAAGGCCCAGTGCTGTGTCCATGTCGCTTTTGGTCCTTCTTCGTTTGTGCGCTAAAAAGTGAAACATGAATTACTAACATGCCCAAGCATACGCTGTTGCAGTAGAAGACCTCCTGACCCCAAGTGTACCGCAGTCTAGTAAGAATACCCACATCATCTTCGTTGATACGGAGAGGGGGTGTCAAGAAAAAAATTACAAGCAATTCAACTTAGTGTCAATTGTTTACTAGCTATTTAGCAGGTGTATGCAGTCGCCGACCGTATTTCTGGCGCATCTTTCGAAACAGCAGTTCCCCTGCGGATCGTTGCTTACCTCTGCTATCTCAAAACGAGATCGGCATCTCGTTCACACTTGGAACTACGAAAGGAAAATCAAGTAAAATCTCCTCAAACGCGCGAGTCGAAGCCGCACTACTGAGGGAGAAAAACGCACTGCAAAACTATCGGCTACTTCACTATACAGGCGAAGCATCCAGCCCTTAGAAAAACGCGTTAACTGCTTTCAATGGATTCTGTTAAGCACTTGCAAGCCATAATGCTGATCATATTTTAATTTGCTTTGTCAAACTTGAATGAAATTATGTATACCAACTTCAAGACTTTCCCTATCGAGAATTCCCTATCGAGAATGTTGCGCGGTGACCTTTCAATTCTTGAAAACACCTTCAACAAGGTAAAGACTTGGCGAGAAACGGCAAATTAGGACACGGGAAAAGAAGTCACGTGAATGACACTGCACACGCTAGGAGCAGTGATACAGATCGCCAACGGTTTTGATTTCTTCATGGCCGCGCCTATAGTGCCGGCAGCCGGCATATTATCCCGGAAGAAAAGTTGCCGGCAGTTTTTCCCTATTGGCTGCCCGTAACCATGTGACTTATCTGCCGGCACACTGGCTGTTCTGGTTTGGTGTTGATCGAAGCGTGGCTGCGCAAAGTTCCTTGTTTTGTGCTTCATTACGAGGATACAAACACGGAGCAAACAGCAATCATGTATAATCGCAGGCAGGGTTCTGTTTGGTGTCGCAGAAGTCTGTTGCCAGATTTGGGGGGTCAGTGTTGGGCCAGACTGCCGCCAGATTTATACGTCGACGGTTTTCCGGAGAGGTAACTTCTGCTCTCTCTATCACGGATCGCTTCGCTCTCTTAATACTCTGCTCTCAGTATCACGGATCGCTTCGCTCTCCTACTGTTTTAACTAGCGCGCCTGCTGCGCCGACTCAGCATAGTGCAACCTGCTCTCACTATAGAGCGACTGCTCACTATAAGGCCAGTTTTACTAGCGCCTTTCCTTACCTGCCGTCACTATAGGCTACTGCTCACTATAAGGCCAGTCAGATCTGGCGGCACTTTGTGTTGACAAGTGGCAGCGACGAGAAAAAGAGCCACACGTTCAAGTGGAGCGCAGTTACCAACTACACGTGGGACAGCCGATGGCGTACAGACAGTACAGGGGGCTGTCCTGCAGAGAAGTCACAGGCAGCCAATAGGAAATAACTGCCGGCATCCGGTCGACCGATATACTTGGCCGGCAGCCGGCAATATAGACACTACCTTTCTTCATTGTGCTGACCCTCGGTGTTCTTATCAAATGTTCCAGAAAAAAAAAAAGGCAAACACGAATATATTAACACCTATCTTAATTCCTACGAAATGCCATCATTTAGATGGTGCAGCGCCTGCTTTCGAAAAACTAGGATGGCTTTTACTTGCAAGAAATAAAAAACAAAATTTTTGTTTTAAAAATAAAATAGCTAGAAGCGCACGACTTAATCACGTAAGCCCCAATGATTACGCAATCACACGCTCATACAACATGCTAAAACATGCCGCGCACAGTGCTTTTTCAGTTTTCATATTCTTTATAATGCAATGTGCCAAGGCGATGAAAATGAAAAACTTACCTTGAGAATTAACAGAGGCACGAGGTTTGCAGAGCCAGCTAATCCACAAAAGGGTGATCAGACTTCAAGGCGACGGCGTCTATTCTTGAAGCTTTGCAGAAAAGATGCTGCGAAGCTGGAGTGTCCATTTCTTCGCCGGTAAGTTCTGGTGTTGAGTCCATTGACCAGCCGTTCCACAGAAACACACTTGCATGCGCGTCCACAATTGCAGCACATGCAGCGAAGTATGATTTCGCAGCTGCGTTGATAGTCTGTGTAGATAGCGGCACTCGCTTTCCACGAAATCAGAGCAAGAAAAATCACAAGTGACGAACACGAACCGCACTCGTGACTGCAGTGAGCGATTCTGAAGAAGAAAGTGCGGCGCGGATGGATACACAATATACGCGCTGCAATATCTGTCACATTTGCACGATTGTCACCGCCAGTAAATGTTTTGAAGCTTATTGGAAAACTAAGTTTCAAGTCCTCATAATTGGTGGTGCAGCATTAACACCTTACAAATTAATCTTTTCTCGCGTTATTTTCTTGATCGCAAGAGTAAGCGGGCCGACGAGGCTTGTCATCAGTACAGTGAACCTTTGAACATGCATTCGCCGCATTCCTACCTCCTCAGCACCCCGCCGCTTGCAACCACCACCCCCCACAAAGTAGAAAGGCGAGTTTCGGAACAATAGGGGTGCACCTGACCGAGGGTCAGGCGCACCCTCCTTTTCAAAGGCTGCTGAGCCGTGCTCCCAACAAGGACTGCAGAAAAAGCGTCTTTTCTTCCCTCCAACCCCGTCCCGAGGGAGTAAGTGAGCCATTCGTCCTCCCGTTAGTCCTCCAAAGTTGCGCATGACACGCCCTCCACCGCAATTGGTTCTCTGGTTGACTAACGACACGGTTTGAGGACTAAAGTTGACGTTGCTCCCCCCTCGAGCCGGTTTTTTTCTTAAGGCCGTCCGACCACACGCACCCGTTGCGGCGCGTCAGCGCGGGGCTTTTTGACGCAGCGCCGCGCCCTCTCCCTATGGATAGAGAGGGAGCGTGGCTACGCGAAGCTGCGCGCCCTCTTTCTCTATAGGGAGAGGGCGCGGCGCCGCGTCAAAAAGCCGCGCGCGACGCGCTGCAACGGGTCCGTGTGGTCAGGCCTTTAGAGTGTAACGCCGCTTGCCCGTCTTCGCGGCCGCGCGCCCCAATAGGGGGTGGGTGACGTACAACAAGGAATGGTCCGGCTCTTACGTCTCTCTTCTAGTAGACATGGGTGCTCTGACGTCGCTCACAGTACACTCTGAATGTGATCCTGGTTGAATGCTGGCTATATCCAGGTAACCAGACAGAAAATGTCCGGTTTGCTGGCTATATATATCCACCATTTTAGCGTTACACGTGACATTGGGAGAATGATTCGAGGCGACATGTGTAAGTTGCGTAATCTGTTGCTTGAGCAGTTGAATGAAAGCTGAGAGAAATAATAAAACACACAAACGGAATGTGTGTGCATTTTTATTTTTATTTTTATATTGAATCGCAGCGAGATGGCATACATTCATCGGCCTCCATTTCGCATGCGTTCGTATCTCGCCGTTCCCGCATCGTGCCGGCGCCAGCCCTGACAACGCTTGGCGTGTTTCTGGTTAATCGTCTCTGAAAGCAGTTCCATCCCACAAAAAACAGGCAGCACACTACCGAGAACGCCGAACGACACAACACCGATGGCGAACGTGCACGAGCAGGCTCAGGAACGTCGTGCGCACGTCATCTTGCGTGCGCATAACGTGTTGAGGTGTATGCGTCTTGTGATCCTCCGGCTCCGATACTGAAGATGGCATGCGCTTGCGATGGCTACACGGGGCGAGTGGCAAGGGTTTTAAGCTTTCCTCCTGGCATTATAGTTTCGTGGCTCGTAACGAACCAATTTGAAAAATTATGGTGGTACAACGCTCTTCATTGGGCACGCAACAACTTCCAGTGTCTAACTACAATTTCTTATGTGACCTGGTGAGGGGCCCTTTAAAAAATAACTTACAAATTAAACAAAATCCGCGTGCACGTCACGTTTTTCTTTCTTTTGATTCACACTCTCCTTTCCCCTGACGGCTCTCCACGGTTTCGCATTCGTTCTCCACCTTCGCGCTGCTACACAGAGGAACATCCTGTTTCATTCCCACCGCCACAGCCTGGTCGTCAGGGCGGTTCCGCAATTCCTTCGGGACAGTGGACCGGACAACCGTCTGTAGAAGCTGCTCGCCGCGTCCTCGGCCATGGACGCCACTCTCCTTCTCCCATCCTTCTTTCGCTCCATTCCTCTGCAGACGCTGAGACCTACTCCCATTTAGGCCTGCAGAAATAGTGTCTTTTCCTCTCCTCATCCTCTTCTTCCGCCTCCTCCAACCACTCGCGCCATGTCAGCGCTGTGGCGTGCGCTGGCCGGCGCGTCGAGTTTCTGTGGTGCTAGCGGTTATTTTTCGGAAGTTTTGAACTAGATGACTTGTTTGAACCTCTAGAGTTCGCGGAAAGGTCATTTTTGCCCTGTGACATGAATAACGGCCTCAAGCCGCACTGGAAAACGAAATTTGAGCTTAAATATAGTCTTCATATAGGCGCTGATTTTGAAAATAGGAATTTATAGGCACTTGCAGGAATTTAGGCAGGAAAGCCAAAAATAGGCATTTATAGGCACTATAAAAACACTATAAAAAGCCTTCTTAACATCTAATTCATGCTCATATATCAAAGTGGCGCGATAGGAACGCAAGGAACAAAATAGGCATTTGTCTAAAATCCGGTCTCTAGTGATAATGCAGACGGTGCGTCTCGGCACAAGCGGCGCTCCTGCAGCCCGACCGCGCTCGCCCGCTCCCTAAAAAAAGAAAGAACATAAACATGAAACAGCTCAACTCGCTTAAGAAAGGTCGAAGTAATAAAAGAACGTCGGCTTTCACTTCCGTTCGTCGTCGACAACCCGGCAGTCCTCTGCTGGTCAACGAACGTGAGTACGCGTGCGCGTATTAAGGCCTGACCACACGTGCGCGTTGCAGCGTGTCAGCGGGTGGATTTTTGACGCGGCGTCGCGCCCTTTCCCTATGGAGAGAGAGGGCGCCCGGCTACGCGAATCTGCGCGGCCTTTCTCTCCAATGGGGAGAGGGCGCGACGCCGCGTCAGAAAGACACGCGCTAACACGCTGCAACGCGCACGGGTGGTCAGGCCTTTACGCTCCCCTGATATTGATGACCACGTTGTGGAGCTCAGAGCGAGCGTTTTGCGCTGACTACCGAAAGAGGCATACGAAAAAGATTGCCTACAAGCGGAACTTTCGATGTGTGAAAGATTTGAATATCGCCCTACTAAGGAAGCGCATGCCAGAAAAAGCCTCATTCATCAGAGAAACCGACATTTTGTGCCAGAACTGTTTCAACCGCTTCAAACAGATCGCCGTAGAGTCTCCAGATGCACCTCAGTCCGACGACAGTTCTGTTCCCGAACAAACTGCTGTCGAAGAGCTAAACGTACTCGTTAAAGGCCAACTCCGGCGATTTTTTGACCGTGTCAGAATAATGGTGCTTTTATGTTCCTGAGGCACTCTTGTCACGCGCCCGATAGCTGAAATGCTCAGCAAATTCGAAAATAATTTTTAATAAGCAAAAAGGCGCAATGCCGAAACCGAAACCCAACCGAGTGTACTGTCTACGTATGACGTAGTAGTTTGTTACGAACCGGAAGTCGTGCAAGGCATGCTGGTCCCGCCGGCGCGGAATATCACACGCGCTTCTCCCCAGAGCACAGAAAATCGCGCTCCAAACCAGCGAAGCGCCGGCCAAACACCGTCGCCTTGTGGCCAGCACAATATACGCTGTAGCGGCCAAAGTTAGCGAACCCATCAGCTGCGTCACTTCCGTCGACCGGCAAACCAACACGTCACACACGCAATGTTGCCAATAATTGTGGGAAACCGGGTGGGCGTTTGCAGACAATCTTTAAAATTCATTTGCAAACAATCAGCCCATCTCTCAAGCTTGAAATTTGGCATAAATGACGGAAATGTGCAAAGGAACGTACCCAGCGAATTTCATTGAGATCCATTGACCTCGAAAAATCGCCGGAGTTGGCCTTTAAGACAACCGACGTGACACCCCTGAAAATTCCGGCGAAAGTGAAAGCACATTGCCGAGTGTCTTACGCCAAGCGTAAGAAAGCGGAGATTGAGGGCGCTATCTCCAGGACCATTTCTGCTGTCCTTACAGTAGCGTACGGCACTGCAGAGGAACCTGGTCCTTCAGCGGAAACCAACACGTGTCGCGAGTGGCTGCGACACCTAAAAAAATGCCCCCCACCTCCCCGAAGGGAATCGTGAGGAAATGCGAATGCATTTCGCGCGCGCTTCACTCCATTTATATATGGTGGTTGTGGTTCGAAGAAGGAAAAGGCGCCTAATTTCTGCAGCCCGGTCGAGAGCACGGCGCAGCGCCTTTTTTTTTTGCTTTTTTTGTGTTTTTTATTTTTTTTTCTTTTTTTAAATTTTTTTTCATATATAGCTCCGCCGAGCTCCCGCGATGCGAGCACCCTCACGCGTCAGAGCGCGCTCCTCCTCTCCATTCACTCTCTTTTTGTAATTTTTTTTTCATATATAGCTCCGCCGAGCTCCCGCGATGCGAGCGCCCTCACGCGTCAGAGCGCGCTCCTCCTCTCCACTCAGAGCGGAGAGAAAACACCTGCCGCGGACAACGCCAACGCCGCACAACGCCGGATGCCTGGCATAGCCCGACTATGAAATGCATTCGCATTTAAAAGCACACGTTCGATACCTGCGAATCATACCATGAACGCTGCCGCCTCCTGACATAGCTCCCTGTGAACCTTTCTCATCAACAGATTCAAGAAATGATTCCATCCGCCACTCGGCACCTCATTCGGAAATCAGAAAATAAAGAGACACCCGTGGGGTGTGGTCCAATCCGGACCTATACACCAGATCGAAGCTGAAGCCAGAAAACATACAGGCAGCAATCAAATACTATACTGCCGATGAGCCGCCCGTCGATGAGCCATGTCCAGTCCTGTCTCGCTACTCACGCGGTTCCGCCAATGTGGACAGCGTGCCGCTGCTTGCCAAGCGGAGGCGCCGACGGGCGGCAAGCAGCGGCACGCTGTCCACATTGGCGGAACCGCGTGAGTAGCGAGACAGGACTGGACATGTCTAGACATGTCGAGGCGCGCGTGCCCATCGGCTCGCCCCTCTGCTACACTACCTCTGCGACAGACGGAGAGAGGTGGTGCGGGGGGCGCAGACGACACACGGGTGAGGAGGAAAAGCAGGCGCTCATTGGTGGGTTGCTTGCGCGGCAAGCGGCGGCAGCTGCAAAAATGGTGCACGGAGCGATTTGGTCGGCGGCAGAAATTCCCTGACGCTCCGCGGGAGAAAGAGAGAAAAGCGGGTTCTCGCGAGCGGCGAGCGGCGCGCGGGAGAGTGCCGCGCCGCCAGTGTGTTCGACACCGTTTACGCGCTTGGTCTACGCAAGCAAGCAATCCGCTGGAAACTATAGCGCATAGAACTTTCAACTTTCTACAGCTCCACTGAAAAAAAAAAAAAAAAAACAAATAAAAAAAATTGGGGGGACCCTTAAGCTTCGCCTTTATATGGACCCTGAAACGGTTATTTGAAGCTTTGTCAGCGTTTAGGCTAGAGCATCATCGAACCATTACCACCACAAATTTAGCGGCACGCCGTGTACCAAGGCGGCTACGGACAGTTATATCATACCCTCCTTCTCACCCCTGCCTTCCCTCCTCACACGCTGGCGATCGCAGAGCTCACGTGAGCACACTCGACGATTTGAGCTTCGCCCAGTGATGACCTCCGAGATTGCACGCCGACAGGTTGCGTGCAATCTCGGAGATCGAAGACCATCGAACGTTCTAGGTACATCGGCCATGTCAATCCAGTGGTCGAAGTACCCTCATAGCCCAGTGCGCCCGGCAGCACGCACGCCGTCTGGCAGCAGAGACATCGCGGAGTGGTTGATATCTGCTCCGACAGGTGCCGCCACCCTACCAGCCAATTTTTCGTGCGCGCACACCGCAGCCAATCAGATCCAGCAGCCCCGGTGACGTCGTGCGCACACTGCATGTCGTACTCGGAAGGGGCGGTTGAAAACGCGTTGGGCTGAGCCGCAGTGATCTGCAGCGATTCGCAGCTTTGTAGCTTTGTAATAAATTACAGTGTACGCAGAGAGCTTAAATTGGTCTGTAATTAAGCCTTAGGACTTGGTCTACTGGCCTAATGTGTTTGTACAAAATCGTCACGACCGTTTCAGGGTCCCTTCAAAAGTTGAACGCGATAGCGATATCCTATCTCTAGTGCGTCATTCAATCACTTAGTGCATACTATGTAATGGGTAGCATGCTTTAAACCACGAGCAATTATGCGCGGGAAATATTTTCGAACTTACTATGCACCCACAACGTGGTATTAAGGGAATACGCGCAGTAACATGTGTGCCTTTTGTAATGGGTGGCCGGCTTCGAACCACGATGCCGTTTTGATATTCACATGTTCTGACGCCCGATGCCAATGTACGCTTCTGCCACGCAATATTACTGCGATGTTACATGTTGTATTGTGACGCCAGTATACGGGACGCGTGTGTTTGTAAAACATGAAAGTTATTTTCACTGCATTTCCAAGCAGAGGAAGTTATTTTCAGAGTAATTCCAAGCAGTATAGCGTGGCTGTGTGGTAGAACACCTTCTTGCCACAATGACGGCCTGGGTTCGATCCTCACTCGGACCCGGAAATTTTTATTATTTATTTTATTTGCATCTTTCTCGATTTTTCGGTCAGGGACAAGATGATTTTTCACTCACAACCAACGACGCCGACGCCAAAATTTCTGCGAAACGAGCTCTTTAACGCTATCGCGTTAAAAAAGTCAGCTTCGCATTAGTGGTGCCAATCTGAAGGAAATGCGGAACTAGGCAACCTCCTTAATTCCTTTTTATGTTTCTCTCGTCACTCTATTTCTTGTTTTGTCCGTTGATTTCTATTTTTTTTTCTCTGTACATACCTTTCTTTCCCTTTCTCCCTCTATTTCTCGCTTCCTCTATCTCTGTCTATGTTTCTCTTTGTTCCCTTTCTTATTATGCTATACTTTACTCTCTCCCCTCCTCCTCACCCTCACATCTTTCTCACCCTCTTGGTATAGTGCCTATACTCTTGGCATAGACCTTATGCAAAATTGCTGCCATCTGTCGGAGGTTTGGCAGAGCTACCGATTCGGCGCCATGTTGGAGACTTGTTTCCGAATCGTATTGCTGTCGCTGCTATAGCTTCTTGCTTGTATCTGCTTTGAGAGTGGGCAATCGGGGCACAAAAACGTCAGATGAGTGTGTAACGGCCTGTACACGTTACCGGCATTTCCTAGTTATACGCTGACAATGATTACGTGTAAAGAACTGTTTCACAACCAGAAGAAAGTACAAGTTTGTCACCGTGTCACGTGTAAGCCGGTCGTCGTTGAGAATAAAGCCATGCGCTAGGTTATAAGCTTTGTCTCTGCGTTTTAAGTGTAGCGAATAAAAAGTTGGTAGCTATCTGAATATGAGTGTAGTGTAGGATGGTTGATAGGAGGCCTTAGCGAGCGACACGGCGAGGCACAGCGATGACGGTAAAAAACTGCTGCTGATCCATTTCGAAATATATTTCATAAGGGACAGTCTACGTCGACCTGATGTAAAGGACATTTAATATTAAATAAAACTTTGTCCTCTTTTTATATTTCTGAAGCAAAAAAATATTTTGCTGCTGTCCCGTCGTATATGTTATGTATATAATTATCGCATGATTAAAATGTAAAAAAATTTCCGCCTCTCACGCACGTGAAAAGTGAACATGAAAAGTGTTAGTTGCTCGAAGAAGTAGGTGCTGATTAGTTGGTATTTTATTGAATATGCGTTCGACATATGCTCATAAATATCACGATACGCCAAGAATATTCGCGTTCCCATCGTCACTTTCGGGGCCTACTGATGTCTTGAAATTTCAACCCGTTCCAGCAAGACAGTTTTGCGTCGCCGACTGAACGCTTGCGAAACTACCTCAGCGCGTAACGAACGAGCGCACCCACGGTCTAATGCAACACATCTGCCGGAACAGCCTTTCTTCAGATTTTTATAAAAAAGTGCCACACACAAGCATCTGTTAACTTTTTAACTCACTAGTGGATGCGGGATTTTTCTGAGGGGGGGATCTGCTTCTGTGAGAACCTGATATGTGCTCTTCTTGGGGTATATATATATAAAAAAAAAAAAAAAAAAAAAAAAAAAAAAAAAAAAAAAAAAAAAAAGCAAGGGGGGTATGGTAAGACCATCCGGGCCGCCCCTCTGTATCTGAAGTGTTGGCAGTGATAGTACATGAAGTGCTTGAAATATACGCGTAGTAAGACAATACGCGCGCAAGGCATCCTACCAAGCTCTACCTTGTTAAAAAACAAACTACAAACACGCTCCAGCTGATGGCGTGGCCAGGGGTGGCACGGCTCGTCGCAGCGCCCCCTTCCCTATTAAGTCAATGTATAGGGCAGAATTTGCCCCCCCCCCCCTTCTTAGGTGACTAGGGAGGGGGGGGGGGGGGTGACCGTCCCCCTGCCCCCCCCTCGTGCGCACGCCTATGGGTACGCGGGTTCGAATCCCGCCTCGTCATGAAATTTTTTTCGCCAAGAATTTCTTTATCTCTACTCCTTCCCTCACCAATAAGGATTATTAAAGGCCACGCCGGACAAGTCGGCGCACGTGTTCTGGGAGCGAAAGAGGATGAAGAGAGCGCGTTCCAGTTCATGATGACGATCATTTATGTTCGCCCGTCACGGACAAATGCTCGGCTCTCCGCTGTTGAAAATTGAAATTTCTGAAATTATATTATATATATATATATATATATATATATATATATATATATATATATATATATAGAGAGAGAGAGAGAGAGAGAGAGAGACTAGAATAAATAAATTCGGGTTTAGCATTAGAGCTGTGCTTCCCGAAAATCAGCGAGCAGTAATTACACAACACCACAATTGAAACAGGAAACAATGTGATTTGACGTCCGAGCAAGAAGATCGGTTGGTTGTTCCTTTGTGCGGCAGTGGGACACATACGTCCCACTTTTCCGTCTACAGAAAAAAAATTTCTCCCACATCACCCGTTGCAATTAGCGCCACATTAAGTCACTCATATCTAACCTAAGTCATCGTAATCTCGAAAAAAAAAACATTTTACCACGCTTTCGAAGGGCGGATGTAGTGTTACAATAGCGTTGAATTTCAGTAAATTTTTTGTGATCGCTTCTGAATTTTCCTCTTTTTGAGATACATAGAACCTACCAATCAAAATGCTGGATAATATCCTCCTTTTCTGGTTTTTGAGAGAGACGATCTTAGCTTCCAGTCATCATGTGTTTTTGTAAATTTGCGAAATAACTTGACCAATAAATGCATCGGAACAACCCCCTTCAAAATTATCCCGCTTATCGCGCAGCGCAATTGCGGATATTAATGCGCGAAATATTTTTCTCGATATTATATACCTCTTGAAATGTAGCCACATGTTCAGCGATAACATATGTACTCGAAAATTTCAACAGCAAAAGCTAGGACAGCCAAATGGACAAAAAAAAGTGGTCGATGCATGCGGTGAAGTAAGCTTTACAGGGACATACCACAGCGCTTTGAAGGTTCAAGAGACGCAACTGCAGGCGGCGTTCTCCTGCTCAAATGAGGTCCGCACAACTTTTCTTTTCACAACTTTATAGAAGTGATACCCTGTGCCACTTGCTTCGGCCGTTTCATCCCCAAATTCCCGTTGATGCAATCGCGAGATGGTGCCTTCATGAGGCAGTGGGACAGTGTTTTCCCACTTTTTGAAAACACTCTCATGAGTCAGTGGGACATACCTATATGTCCCACTTTTTTTTCAGTAAACTACTGGCTTGATTTTGATGAAATTTGTTTCATACTATTTCTTTCTAGTTTATATCAATAAAGCACAGCCGGTTTTTATATTACCATGTCAAAAATAAAGGACGACCGACAAAGGGTTAATTGGTGTAACCCACCTCGGGGAGTTGGCCATGATTCGGACGGTGCCTTAATTGTTTACGAAATTGATTAGCTTGAAAGAATAGATTTAGAAATCAATAGTCCAGCTGCAACTCATTACTGAAATAAATAAAATTCAGAACAAAAGGCGAGAAATAAATAATTCACCGTGATCGAAAAGGCAACGTTCGAAAAAGAAACTGAATGTATAGTTAATCTGAACATTCAATTCTTTTTATCGTTTCGTCTCCCGTAGGAAATTGCATACAAAATCGAAAACGCTATGCAAAGTAACGTAAAAAAAACTGAGGATGTGCAATGACGCTTGGACCGGTTGCAGTGCCTACCACAAGCAACTATCGTCCGGGACGGCATTTTCCGTAGCACTGGCGGCTCGCTTCACTCTTTCCTTTCGCTGCAGCTGGCCCCGCGCCACAGAATGCGCCTTGCGGCTCAAGCATGTCACTAGGACGAAATCATCAAGGAACCACTGTACCACAACGGTTGTGGCAGTGCTCAGTTCTTTGAAGCTCGTGCTAGAGCGCTACGCATGCTCATATACCAGTAGAGTTACCAACCGTCCCGGATTTTGCGGGACTGTCCCGACTTTTCTGGCATTATTATTATATTATATGTCCCGACTTTTCTGGCACCGTCCTCGTCGGGACAGCTACATGTCCCGGATTTGTTCCGAACAGTCCAGTTAGAAATTTTTATGTAATACAACGCACGCCCAACAACGCGCCTCACGCTAAGGAGCACGAATATTGCACAAATCGCCCGCACAAAGCAATGTAGTGGTGGCTAGGAGAGGCTTTAGCCACTTCAGCTGAACTTCCGCGTGAAGTGCGACAACTTTTACGAGTACATTATCCAGCAAGAGGAAGTGCTGCGAACAGCACGTAGCGAGCTGAAGTGCTTCAGGACGAAGCCGCAACTATAAAGAAACAACGGATTTGTCTGGAAGATACCGCAATAATGAAAACTCATTTTTTTGCTGGCTCGCTAAGTTAGTGTACGCACCCCCCCCCCCCCCCCCCCCGGTCTCGACTTCCTTCATTGAAGATTGGGTAACCCTATATACCAGAAGCGTTTCTCCTCTCCAAAAATCCAAGTGGCGACATGCAGGACATGTGGGGAAAACCATAGGCGTGCGCAGGGTTCCCCTTCAGGTGGGAGTGAGGGGGAGGGGGGCGAAGGTTCGTCGCAGCACCCCCCCTCCCTGTTATGTCAATGCATGGGGCCACGCATGGGGCTGACTTTGCCCCCCCCCCCCCCCGCTCCCGAGTCGCAGCGCACCCCCTCCCTATTATGTCAATAGACAGTTATAGCATGGTCCTTCAATACTGATAGCGGGAGTTAAGGGAACAGCGTTAACGTGCGGCAAACGTTCGTTTCGGACAGCGCGTTATAGTTTAGCGGGATAGCGTTTACGTACCCAAGCTGGCACGGTGGCGTCACCTAGCGGAGGGTGAATGCATTAAAAAGAGTGAAAAAAAAAAAACAAAACAATTCTCGCCTGCATCTCCGCGCGCAGCAATATTGGTACTTTTATTTAGTAATAATAAAAGTAAATAAATATGAACCACGCACCAAAAGCGCGAATTTTTATGTTGCAGATTTGTTTACACCGATCTTCTAGTTAGGCCTAGGGACGTTCGAAATGGGAAGCGATCTCAAAAACTAGACTAAGTTATCCGTAATACTCGGTCGTCGAAGCTACCTGAAGGCAAGCGAAGCCATTTTGCACAGTCGTTAGCTACGAAAGAAGTGGGTCCGTCCCCACGAACGCTAAATTCAGTTCGAAGCGGGCGTCCAAAACCGCCGCCATGTTTTACGTACACTACGTAGACCACGCAAACACGTTAACGCTAAATCTGAAATATAGCGTGCGTGCGGTACGCGCTACGGGTCTTTTAGCGTACAGCGCATGCGCACTTCGATCCCGCTATTCCGCTAAGCCCGATATCCCGCTAAGCCCGCTATACTATAACTAGACAGTTATAGTCCTATTCGGTCCGGTACTCGAATCGAATAGGGCATATTAGAAAAACTGTATACTTTTTGAATAGTAAGCACCCATGAAAGAAAAAAAAACACCCTCAAAGGAACGAAACGTTGGAAAAGAGAGGCGTAAGAACGTTTCTTGTTTTAATCATACAATGACCAAGATGCACGCAGTCTAAGGTTTTACGTGACTATCAACGCTAGACTTATCACAGTATGAGGGCGTTTTTGCTGAAAACTTCAGTGTAGCCGAGGCGACAGAGTAATCAGCTTTACCATCTTCATCATGACATTCATGATGATTTGAACTCATGAATATTGTTTAATATCTATACCAGAGTTTTATTAAAAACCTGTTGACGAAGTGCCACGAATATTGTAGTCACTTCTGTATTTTACAAGAGTTTTATTGAAAACCTGTTGACGAAGTGCCACGAATATTGTAGTCACTTCTGTATTTCAACCTGCAGTTACAAAATATTTTTACGGGTCGAGCTTCCATCAGTTTACATAATTGTGGTATTTTTGTAGTTAAAAATCGAAATGTCTTTTTGATAAAGCTTGCGAATATTTGTTTCAAATAAAATATGGAATTCTTGGGCTGTTTCGAAAATGGTTACATTATCATTCTAGGGCTGCTTTAAAAATGGCTACCTTATACTATTCCGAATAGTATAAATTTTAGAACGAATCGAATAGTTCTCGACAATGTCGAGAACTATTCGATTCGGTTCTAAAATTTGCTATTCACACACCCCTACAAACGACCTGGCTACCTTCTCTATAGCAAAAATGCTCATTAAAGGAACGTGGGATGAGAAAGTAGTAGCCCCAGCAACTGTGTTCAAAAGCAGCAGATGGCAAATAACACAGAAATAGTGTTCCTGTAAAAAGTAAAACTTGCATTTACTTTCTGACAACTGAACTTCTGTACAGCAATTTGCCCTCATTTACTCTCCCTTGGATTTTTTCTTCTTTTTCTTCGGCTTCTTCACCTCTTCATCAGCATCGCCATTACAGCTTGGCTCCACTGCTTCATCTGCATCTTCCACTGCTGCATGCTTCTTTTTCTTCTTTTTTGGAGGTGGTGCTTCTTCTTCCTCCTCTGCATCTACTGTTGTGTCCATGTTGCTATTTTCCATTGCTTCCCTTTCTTTTTTCTTCTTTTTCTTTTCCTTCCTCTTCTGCTTTTTCAGAGCAGCCACTGCAGCTTGTGCCTGCGAAGGGAGCAGTAATGGAAAAATTAAGTGGGGTTCATAGAAGATATAGCGGAAAACAAAGGGGTTCTCCCAGGACTCCCTTAAGTCTTCAGAAAGTACTTGAAAGGACTAAGGAATTCCCACAATTTGACAGCTTGAAAACGAAGCACTGTACTCAACAGAAAAAAAATTCTCAGCATGTGTAGTGCGGCTAGCAAGCATACAACTGTGTCAAACATGAAGTGCAATGCTTTCGAACACTTCATGAGGTTTAATGCTTTTCAGAATACCATGATTTCGCAACGCACTTGCATTTCATGAATCTTTCAAAGATGTATCAAGCACATCTTTGAAAGGAAGTGCACAACTGTAGGAATGCTAAGCCTGCCCCCCCCACAGCACCTGCGATGTGTGACAACATCTGGGTATGCGACAACCTGCATATTATGGCAAAATGGTTGGATCCCGACAAAACCCCCCATAGAAATAATGTACTAAAAACTCGTATAACCCTTTCCCGACCACGAAAAAGAAGAAAATTCGTACCAAATTTACCGGAAATTTTTTTCCCCCGCTCAATTTTTTTTTCTTCTGAATAAAATGGCACCAGTATTTTAATTCAATGGGATTCTTTTATTTCCCTCATTGCGTAAAAAAAGAGCTAGTAGATGGCTTCATCACAGGTATTACAATGAAACTTGGCAAGACATGAAACCCGAGACACATAGGTACAACATGGACAAGTGTGGCCGTCTAGCGTCAAGAAACACAACTGATAAGTATTGTACTCATTGGTTCCATGTGGGACCAATTTTTGTTGATTACAAGTATAGGGGTCATCAGTCATTTTGGTACAAAATCTCATGACAGCTATACTCGTCAATGGGAGGGAAAGGGTTAAACAACGCAATAGACCTCTCCCTGTTTGCAAACAGTGTGACGTCACTGCGAGCACCCCGCCCACAATCTCCTCCCTCAGAGCAGGTGCTGGTTGGCAAGAAAGTTCCGCCAGCGGGATCTTTCTGCATAGCAGCGCTGCGTGTGTCTGCATTCCTTCGACAGAAGTCTCTGCGAATTGCTATTTTCTAAAGTAACAGATTGTAAAAGGAAGGGTCACTACCTATAATGCACGATTCTGCAGGTTAACTTGTGGCGATTTGCTCTTTGTAGATGGCAGCCATAAAAAAATCTTATCCTCTTTCAAAGCGAACGTTCTGCATGTTCACGGTGACTGGCGCTTTGAGAAATATTTGCATGGCAAGGATATGAAAGTACAGTCGAACACACTTATAACGATCCCAGATATAATGACCATATTTCGGTGCACTTACGATTTTCCTATGCTACCCATTGAAACTGCGTCCACATATAGCGAACATTTTTCAAGGCCACCTACTTTTACAGCAAACACTTCAGACACGGTCGCGGTAAAAATATGGCGCATACGAAGCTAAAAGTAGTGAAAAGGGGCCTTCCCAAGCATGAGAAAGGCGCGCGCTCGCGCGTGCCCCGCTAGTTTACTCGCCGCGAAGACACCCTCAGTGATGTGATTGGTCGAAGAAGTTTCGGCGCAGCTTCTGGAGCAGGTAAAAACCAGTTTTGGAGCAGCAAATGAGCCTTTTGGAGCATGTTATCAGGCCCATAATTCCTAACGCAAATATTTATCTAACATGGAGAAGTTGTACCAAGTTTAATGAAATCTATATACGGACACATGAATGCATGTTTATTTATAAAATTCCAGAAGATGAAATTAACTGGCTGTTTGTTTTTCTTGTTTCGTGTGCCAAACCCTCCCATTTTCTAGTCCCGCGAGTATCTGTCACCTCACGTTTCCCGGCCACACAGTTCATATTTGAAATTAAACGAGGGTTTCTCCGATGCTTGTTATTGTATGAAAGCGCACACTGCGTAAATACTATTCCACGCAATTGATTTTACTATCGAAAAGAAAATGTATCCTGATGAGCTCGTACTTTCATTCCAGCCAAGGCCTATGTTATATGGCAAAGTAAGTAAGTGCTGTCGTGCAGCGTTGAGTAGAAAATTGAGCTGCTGTTTTGTGCGCAGTTCACAAAATACGGGGTTTATAATCTGTTGGTCTCTTGTGCATGAAATATTCGCTGTGTTTAAAGTAATTTGTGGTGATGGAAATCTTCGCAGCCCATTCGACAAGTTCTTTAACCTGAACTTTTGCCGCAATCGAGAAGTAGGACCGAGACACCAGAATACACACGCTACGACCCTGCATCTTTTCAACAAAATTTTACAGGCCTCTTCTGCGGTTCAAGTTCTCGATAAATCCTGACCGCAGCATCGTATTTAAAAAATTGCTAGTTAGAACTAGTTAAAGCTAGTTAGAACAAATAGTGCTAGCAATCATTATGAAAGAAAAAAAAAACACGTAGCGATATGTTCAAGACAGTACAGGTACTGCTCACTGTTGTAAATGTCATGTATTACTTTCTCAAACTTTACAACAGTAACAAACTGTATTTACTTGATTTATTATCATGCCAAAGAAGTGGGTTAGCAATATTTGACAGGAGTGTCACCGGCAGGAAAAAGTAACATCTAGGATTATCACTGGATCCATTACAGGCCTGTGCAACCTCATAAGGCAGCGACCACGCCAAAAACGGATTCACAAACACCCGAACCAGCTCTATAAAGACGTCATGAGCCGGACAGACATTGAGCCCGATGTCGGAGATCACGACTGAGAACACGAGCGGACTACTTGTTTAGTTGCGGAGGCATTCAGCTGCCACGCTTTGGTCACATGGGCTGCACCTCTCTTGTTTTCTTTACTTGTATCTGGGCACAAACACGTTGTACAGGCTGCTGGAAAACATTGCCCACATAGGCTCAAAATCTTTATTCATCAGATAGTTGCGTGGTGTGCCTGTCGAATTGCTTTTCTCCGAAAGGCCGCAAAAATGACGTCTTGGCGCACGCTCGGCGCAAATTATGAGATTATTGCCGAAATGTAGCATCCGTAGCAGGTTTGACCTCTTGGAGCAGTTTGGCGCAATTGGCGCAGCTATCACATCACTGCACCCTAGATCGGCGAGCGCCAGTTTTCCGATTATACAATGCCTGGATTATGCAACAGTTTTGCATGGTCCCTTCAAGTTATATATACAGTCGCCAACCGTTCATTCAGAATCAGCGGGAACCGCAGAAAAGTCCGAATAAGCGAGAGTCCGATTCATCCGAAAGAAAGCACCTTTATTGGCCCAGTGGCCGGAAAAACGTAGTTGACGCACATCTGCACACAAGCACGATCACAGACGACAAACTCGGCCTGTATTTCAGCCAGTGTTTGGCCATAACTGTAGGTTGTAGCACTGTTACGACCTGCGCTAAATCTGCATTTGTGTTGATGTGTTGAGTGGACGATAGGTGGTGTCGCAATTTGACGAGTTGTTCTGTGGCGACTTTCGGTGCATGATTTGGGTAAGCCAGGCGCAAAGCAGGCTGATTCAATTCTCCGGGCTCAAGTGCTTACGTTTCAAATCCAATCCACCTCGTTCGGAGACCGCTTTGTATACATTCTATCGATAGAACGGGGGCCTCCACTCGTTCTATGCACATTCCATGGCTATTTTCACGTCTTGGCCGTCAAAATAGCGTTGACGAATCCTGTGCGGCTCCCTCTCGTTCGATCTCTCCCCCGTTCTATGCTAGAACGCTTACAAAATAGCCCCCCCAGCACTCAGATTCTGTCCTTTCTTTGTCCGTTTCGTACGCACGGCCATTTCAAATGCCACAAGGAGCAGACTCCAAGGGTGGCTTGGCTTGGCTTGCAGTTGGGCCGTGGCAGCCATTCAATGGATACTTGGTTGGCTAAAGCAAAAAACCCTTTACGTGTAGTTTAAACACATAGCCTTCGAGATCGGCAATTGGTATTTCTGCATTGACTTTTACACTGGCACGATCTCTAGCCATAGCCAGTACAACTACGCAACCTTTCAGTGCTGGCAACCTAGCAAAAATACTGTAAACATCGCGAACAGCTAGCTGGTCATGGTGTTCAACGCTGCACTAACAGCCAGCCGGAGTCCGACAAATTAAATGGTGCACCGTGAGGCGTCCGAATTTTTGGCCGTAAGTTTACATTACTTCAATGGGACGAGTGGCGGTGTTGAGAAGGTGTCCGAATAAACGGGCTTGTCCGAATTTTCAGCGTCCGAACAAACGGTCGGTGACTGTAATTGAGGCTCCTTGTACTTGCTGCAAAGCTGTTGCCTACATTGTTCATGTCGAGTGCCACAAGGGAATTAAACATTGAAAAATACTGGTAAAAATGCTCAATGTGAGATGTGTTTTATGTGAAATAACATCAGCTATGTAGTTCTAGCCAAAATGTAGCTGCCATTGAACAGCAGGAGCCAATCAGTGGCGTCTGATAACTCATTAAAACGTAGCAGCATGACTGTACGCAAACTTGAAGACATACGTACACAGTGCCGTGTGCATGTCTTGTTTTTCAAGTCAGTGTTCACTTATGCTGCTACGTTTTACAATGAACATAAACCAGCTGCCCCCCTTCCCCCGAATGCATTTTAGTAGACAACTCACCTCGGCCAACGCATCAGTCATCACATCCACATTCTTCCTCGGTATGTCACCGGTTTCATAGAATTTCAGCCTGTCTTCGACCTGCTCTTTGAGTTTCAGGCCAAAAATGTTGGTTGGCAAGTCTAGCGGAAAAACAAAGGAAGCATTAAATATTGCATATAACATAAGATAATATAAATAGAATCACAAAGTTCTGAAAAAAAGATCCATGCTTGTAAATATACAAGCGCCTACAAGTAAACAAACACTGTTACAGCCAAGCAACATAGCTGCTCAATTGACTAATGTGAATACACTCAAACCTCATTATAACAAAGTTGCATCTTACTCGAAAATAAGTTCGTTATATCCGAAAATTCGTTATGAACGTATATTCATAACACTGTATCCAGTACAAGACTGTTTTGCATTCACTTCGTTATAACCGATATTTCGTTATATCCGGGTTCGTTATATCGAGGTTTGAGTGTATTATTTGCATTATCAAACAGGGCCTGTTTAGATGTCAGCTAATATATATGGGTGACAATATAAGCACAAAGTTGAAAGTTCCCTGCACTGCTCACGTAGGGGCTTCACGACTCGGCAACAAGCACAATAAATGAGGCAAGGCCAAGAGACGGTATCAATACTTCTTCGTGAGATGATAATACAGTTTAGTAGCATTAATTTACGCATACAAAGCAGATTAAATTTCATGTGGGCATTCTGTACAACTAGACAAAGCACTAAACGTGTGATGTCCTGGTCTTGTACAACTTAATGGTAGACATAGTAAACAACGAGCCACTACGGCATAAGCAGTCTTATGGAAGGCTGGGTAGGGGATTGGTTGTAACTATGTTATAATCATTGATAGGTATAAAACAGTACATAATGAAGTGCTACTGAGAGAGACTGGGTGTGACCATGTATAATTGAAGAAGTACTGACACAAAAATTTTGCTTCTTGTTTTTACAACTATGAATCCATTTATCGTGGCTGGAAACCTAGTTTAGTCAGCTGCAGAATAGTTAATTATCTGGAACAACTTTTGTAGCACCCAGTCACAGTTTCTGTGTCATGAAGTGAGAAGAGCAATGTACTCTCGCCACTTCCATGAGAAGGGCTAGTCCAAGAAAACTTGAAGGTGAACACAGCTTTCCCCAAGGCCACATAAGACTGTGTTTTATGCCAATTTTAAAGCCTGAATGCATGATTGTCAACAGCAAAAAGAAAAACGATAGGACATGTAAAGTATAAAGAAGCAAGTGCAGGGGTGCAACAGCCAAAATAGACTTTGGAGCAATTTTTGGAGCAGCAAAATGTCACTTTTGGAGCACTAAAATCCAAATTTGGAGCAGGTTACAAGGAAAAAAACAACCATTTTTTATCATGAAAGACCAAATTTGGAGCAGTGTAAAAACGGCTTACATAAAAAAAAAAGGATGTACAAACCATTCAACATCACCTAAATCGTGCAGAGTGAACATGAGCACTGCTATTTCAATAAAAGTAGTATTTTGAACCCCTCCACTGAACAAACAATGATAAAAGTCCACATCAGCATTTGCCGCACCTGTCATTTTCTTTGACAGACCCTGCGAATTCAAATGTGGATCTGCCAAATTCGGGGGATTCGTAAAACTGAGAAGTAGGGTACGCATTTGGGCTGGTTGGTTCATGATGAGAAGTAGGGGTGGCGAAAAAAAAAAATAGTGCACAGTTTTTTTTTTTTTTTTTTAGGGTTGCAGAAATGTCATATACTGCTCCAAATGATTGCCAGTAACTTTTTTAGGCGTCAGCGACCATACTCACAATTATGCGGCTTATACACGCATGAGTAACTGAACAAAATGTGCTGTGTCCCGTGACTAGTGCTAACAGCCCCTTCCAAATCCGTAGTTTGTTCGTGCGCGGAAAACGCGGCATACGCTTCCAACTTTAGTTGCTAACATGCCACAGCCGCGTGTGCTGACTAGGAAACCGATATTTCCCGCGAAGCGTTAGTGGCTACGGCAACGCATTTTTGTCTTGAAGTTGCGTCGTCCCGCCGAATACGTATCCGCTGCGGTCAGTGGACCGATGGGTGTGCGGCGTTATTACTTTATCTGGTCGACCGCGCCTCGCGAATGTCCTGACCTAATGAGTATATATCTTACACCGTGGTTTAGGGTTAGGGGCTGCGCGCGTGGATTGATTGATGACAAACTGCAGGTAGCCAACGTGGCCTCCATTTCTCGCTGAAATTAGCGCAACTGAGAAGATTTTGAGGCTGGTCGGGCATTTTGGCGCAGCGTGGCGCAATTTCCGCTAATTTCATGGTTTTGGCACAGCTCGGCGCAAAAACGGGGAATTGTATCAATTTGGCGCAATTGGCGCAGCTGTTGCACCCCTGCAAGTGGCGCATTTTCGTGGTGGCGTATATCGTGGTATACGGTGCATGATCAGTGACTACACAAATACACACAAAGTGCTCACTCCTGATGGCAGCACTCAAAAATTGCTAGTTTTCTAGCATGACGCACTGGCTTTTTAGAAGGTCGTGCAAGCACCTCTTGTTTGTCAGCTACTGGTTTGTTTACTTCATCGGTGCATAGTGTACGATAGACAGTGCTTGAGTCTACTTGTACGGAAGTTCTGCATGCTTCGGTATGCCAAACTGATGTGCCAGTGGTGGCGAAAATAGGTACAACAGCAGAAAGAAGCTGTCTTCACTACAGTGGGAAAAATCCCCGGTTTCCTGATGGACACCCTAGAGACGCCGCTGAAGCTGCTAAAAGACGAGGCAAGAGGCGAAGGGACGCAGCTGGCGCTACTTTACATTTTTCAGGGACTTTAGTCCAGCTGCATTGTGCTAGGCTCTTCGGAGAACTGGACACCATCCCCTCTTCTTTTGAGCGTAGTTATCGTCATCCTTTTTTCCTTTACTGAATGCTGCCATCATTATAAAGAAAATGGTGAAGTGGTCGTGTTTGAGATGGCTGGCACATGATATACACCTGATGACTATACTACACTCAGACCTCAATATAACGAAGTTGCATCTTACACGAAAATAAGTTTATTAGATCTGAAAATTCGTTATAAAGGTATATTCCTCACACTATATCTATTAGAAGACTACTCTTCATTTACTTTGTTATAACCGATATTTTGTTATATCGAAGTTTGAGTGTACATGTGTATCAGCATTTTCCCCCCCAATTTCCTGCGGTTAACACAGCACTTTCCTGGGGTAAGAAAATATATCTGCCACTGCAAGCCAAAAACAGGACAAAGAACAGGTGGGCTTGGGTCCGGTTCGAATAACAGCCTGGCAGACAAAGCTGCACCATACTGTTCAGTGCACATATTCTCGTTCATTTCGCCAATGTGCTCCATCGTACGGCTCTTAATCAACTCTGCGGTCGATGCTCGTCCGTTCACGTTAACAAAATGGGTGGGTGTACCAAACCAATTCGACGTGAAATGAGGGTCCTCGCAAAACCGGGAGATGTATAACTGAGGTTCCACTGTACAGCATTCTGAAGTACGTTGCAGTACCCTGATCTTCATTTTAACGAAAGCGAAAGTAGAAATACCAGCCAGAAAAATTCAAGATGAGTGCACAAACCACTGAAACAGTCAATCCGTGAAGCCAGGGAGCACTTGTTGGCCAAGTAGCGTGAGATGCGGCCTTTATTTTTGGCCCCAGCACGTCCAATGTATGTTGAATGGAAGATGAGGCCATACTTGGGCGTGTTGCCTCGCGTCTTCAGAGCCCTGTGAGCATAAACAGTTAGTTGCATATATAAGCATCATCATAGGATGTTTGTGAGCAAAACAGCAGGCATGCAGGTACTGAAGGCAATTTCTTCAAAACAAAATATACTACAGTCGAACCCACTTATAACGATCTATTGGTTATAACAACCATATTTCGGTGCACTTACGATTTTCCTATGCTACCCATTGAAACTGCGTCCACATATAGCGAACGTTTTTCAAGGCCACCTACTTTTCAACGAACACTTCAGACACGGTTGCGGTAAAAATATGGCGCATACGAAGCTAAAAATAGTGAAAAGGGGCCTTCCCAAGCATGAGAAAGGCGCGCGCGCTCGCGCGTGCCTCGCTAGTTTACTCGCCGCGAAAATGCCCTAGATTGGCGAGCGCCATACGCTGACTTCGGACACTGCGAGCGACGTTGCTCACTTTCCAGACGTTTCTTCAGCGGTTGAATGGCAGTGAGGAATAAAAAAAAGAAAGAAATAGGAGGTAGTATAAAGCCTTGCGGTCAGCTTTCTCACGGCAACCATTTCTGGTGCCGTTCTCTGCAGCTACGACCGCCTACGATGAACCCATGCTTTGGAATGCAAGAAGCCATGAAATGCAATAAGCGATGACCGTGATAACTTTTCGTCACATAAAAGTTCACTGCGTTAACGCCACAATGTGCCGCAAGATGTCTTTCGTCTTTTCCGTAACGGCAGAGACCGATCGAGCATTGATAACGACTTCCGCACGATTGCGGCGAGGCCTAGAGAGCTAAGGCGGTGTGGCGGCCGGCGATGCACGCGAAATGACTTATCGCTGACAACCTTATCACAGTCATCTGCAGCTATCTGATCTGCTCGGCTGCACCTGTGGTGTAAACTGTTCTGATTGACGGTGGTACATAAGCAGTACAAGCGAGCAATGCTGCCGTTTGCAAGTTCGCCGCCGCCGCGCCTTGCGAGATAAGTGCGCATCGCTTTTTAGAAACGAACGGAGCTCGCTTGTGTCAGCGGCACAAGCACCAATAATCGTCGATGCACTGACAGCTAGCGTATAGTGCGCATTTTATTAGGCGACATCCCAAGCTAGCCGCGCCTCGTCGTACAGGACCGGCACAGCTGCGCGGAGGCGAGTGCGCGTTGCTTGCGAAATGCTTGTCTTCGCCACGTTCCGTGGCCGCGTTGAACGAACAGGCTACTCTCCGCACTCGTGCACGGTCCAAAATGAAGCGGGCACGAAGCACGCACAAATGCGCGCAATACAGCAAGCGGTCCGGCAGTGACGGCATGAGCCAAGTAGGCGACGCGCTGCACGCAACTAGCCAGGGATGATCGGCTCCACGTGGCGGTACCGCGCTTCAATGAAATGGTGTCAGTTCATTGCAGAGGCGATTTAAATCACTCGTGCACGCAGTGGGCGTCGTTTCACAACGGGAAAAGGTTTAACTTGACACTGGAGGGGTTGTTAGCATTTTTAAATAAAAATACGCGAAAAAAATGCGGATTGCTCGCAAAGTGCGCGTTTTTGAGGGCGAGTCCATATACAACGAACTACTGATATAATGACCACTTTTCGCTGCACTTTCGAATTCGTTATAAAGGGGTTTGACTGTATACAATATGACTGCAAAGGTTGACCTCTAAGATTATGAAGACTTTTGCCACAAGACTGCACCACACAGAAACTATGCAGAATGCAAAAATACCAGATGCTGTATGGTACCTCATAGAATTTTTCTGGCTCATGCATGATGTCAAAAACATGGGGACTAAAAACCACCATTTGAGTGTTGCACATTGCCATTCACACCTTCATGATCACTGACCACATCATTCACCTGTTTCCAAATGCAGCCACTGCAAGGGGATTTGCGGACTCAGTGCCGAACTGCAACTTAGACCTTAATCACTTGTGGCCACTACTTACGGAGCAGCTAGCTACGCTCGTTAGGCCTACCCGTGGCGAAGTGTGCCCTGTATAACCTGGGGATTGGACGTAGAGATACGGGCTTACCGTATTTACTCGAATCTAGGCCGATGTTTTTTTTTCAAAAAAAGGGATGTGCGAAAGTGGGGGGGGGGGCCGGCTTAGATTCGAGTACCATGGTTTGACCGCAGCCGCCACATACTATCGGCCACAAAAGTTAACGGGATCTGCAGCGCGTGTCGGAGCGACGTAAAACTGCAGCGCTGCGTCACCTACCGTGACGGTTTTCGAGGCTATCGGCCTCAGCGATTAGCGACGGCGCGACGGTAGGTGACGCAGCGATGCAGTTTTTTGTTGCTCCGCCACGCGCTGCAGATCCCGCAAACTTTTGCGGCCGACAGTACGTAAAGGCCCGGCCACGCTAGCGGCATGACGGCTCGCCATGTGCCCATCTCGGGCTGCCGTGTGCAGGCGGTTCTGCATGGGCGTCCGAGGCATTTTCGCGACATCCTGCGGTAGCGTTGCACGGCGACGTGGTCGCTCAGCGGCGGAGTGGTGGTCCCCACGGCTACACAGGCGAACCGCGTTGTCTGCTTCGTACTGTCCATTGTTGCGAAATCTCGCAGTCATATACGTTCATGCAGCGAGTGTTGTCGACTTGTCGAGCCGGCAAGAGTTCACGCCGGCAAAGGTGGATCGTGTCACGTGATTGCGGCGCTGGCGATAACCGTGCCCTTTGACACCCCCCTCCTCTCCGCTTCTCGCGTGCGCGACAGGCACGGGCCTGCGCGGGCGCAGTCAGTGGGCGCGGGCGCAGAGTTCGCCGTTTTCTGAAGTTTAGTGCAGTCGAATTGGTAGAGTTCTGGAAGTGTCGCGCCTTAACCACGTGCTCGCGAAATGCTTGCACCACATGTGCTTTTGAAGCGATGGCACCAATCAAGTGGTGCTACTGCAGCGTCGTTTTGCACGCGGAGAAAACTTCAAACCTGCAAGCGCAGCATGAATTCGGCGTGCACGAAAAATGTGCGCTACGGAGTGCGCACTTATGCAATAAAAATGCTGGGTTTTCTGCCGATGAAACGGCATTTCTTTCATTCGGCCTGCATTCGAGGTAAACTTTTTTTTCCCCTGGCCTTGCGAATTTCGGGAGTCGGCCTGCAATCGAGGGCGGCCTAGATTCGAGTAAATACGGTAATCAAGGGCATCACAGATGAAATAAAGTTTGAGTTTATTTGTTTAAAAATACTGCAGACTTATAAAGCAGACTTTGTGGCTGGGAAATAATTTGCTGCGGCACCTACTATGCTGAAGCCAACCAACAGGGGTGGAACCGGGCTTCAGTCTTTTTTGGAGCAGATCAGGGGAGTTCTGGAGCAGATTTCTAGGGTCACACATCACTTTCAACGAAATTTTTTTCTTTCTGGTAAACACAAAAAATTCTAGTGGGTTTTACTAAACATTCAATACCTGTGAAACCAGACTTACCACAAATTGATACATATATGCATGCTAAACATTAAAACATCAAAGCCGAAAGCGCAGTAACTCAAAGAAAACAAGACATAAGCAATGCTTTGGATAACTATTAGATCTCAGACGAATGAAAAACGGTAATGTTAAACTGCTGAAACGTTAAAAATGTGAATAAGACACCGCATCGCACATGAACAGCAACTGAAGACTAGAGATGAGCTAATAAAAGTTACCTTCATTTTAAACCCAATAAGACTTTAAAAAAATTGGGGGGACCCTTAAGCTTCGCCTTCAAGAGTTGAACGCGATAGCGATATCCCGTCCCTAGTGCGTACTTCAATCACTTAGTGCATACTATGTAATGGGTAGTATGCTTTAAACCAGGGGAAATTATGCGCGGCAAATGTCGGAAATGTTTTCGAACTTGCTATGCACCCACTACGTGGTGTTAAGGGAATACGCGCAGTAAGGTGTGTGCCGTTTGTAATGGGTGGCTGGCTTTAAACTATGGAATCGTTATGATAGTCACATATTCTGACGCCCGATGGCAATGTACGCTTGTACCACGCAATATTCCTGGGATATTACATGTTATATTGCGACGCCTATATAAAGGAAGCTTGCGTTTGCGAAGCATGGAAGTTATTTTCACTGCATTTCCAAGCAGAGGAAGTTATTTTCACAGTATTTCCAAGCAGAGCCATGGCTGTGTGGTAGAACACCTGCTTGCCACACAGACAACCCGGGTTCGATCCTCACTCGGACCCGAAAATTTTTATTATTTATTTTATTTGCATCTTTCTCGATTTTTCGGTCACGGACAAGATGATTTTTCGCTCACAACCAACGACGCCGACGCCGGAATTTCTGCGAAACGAGCTCTTTAACGCTATCGCGTTAAAATGAACTTAAATAAACTTATGCTCCGGTCATTAAAGCACCACAACATACTTGACAACCGCGAGGAAAATAGAGATAAGCAATGCACTCACCGCGCCGTTGCTAGGCGATGGTGCAGAAAGTTTTTTTTTTTATTGTGATAGCAATTATATGGACACTCTCGACAGGTTTTTGCCGTCCTCGTCATGTTCCATGTAAAGTCCAAGTTGATAACATCCCCCCATGCATCGTATGTTCTATCCGCGGGTAACAGCACGCGAGCGGGGTCGACAAGCGCTGCTCAAGCCCAGATCAAACGAGCCGTTTCATCTCAGTCGCTCGGACGACGCATGCAATCACATCCCGCCGCGTGTTAGACCTGCCGTTGAATGCTCAAGCGGAGAGGAAATGCGCTGCCCGTCTTGAACGAGCATGAAAAGATGTGGGGAGGGGTGGGTCACTTGAACAGCAGCTGTGAACTTTGATTCTAAGGGCGCGGTCGCGATTTCTGGCGCGCGTGCTGTCTCGGCAAGCATCAGCGCACGGCTCATATACCCTTCTACGTGCTGCGCTCTCAAAGCGAAGAGACTGTGCGAAATGAGCATTTCTCCCTGTAGCGGCTGTATTCTCTTACACCAGCATTTTGTAGAGTTACGCGACATCGGATCCAAAAGAGTTAGCTGCCAGCCTTACTTCGTATAACATGACAATTAGTTGCTATACACTCTGTTTGGGACCTATAGGAGGCGCCTTGAAAACCGCGCGCAGCGCCACGAGTGGTGCGGTGGGCGTGCAACGTTGAGAGCCGTAGCAGACAGCAGCGCACGGTGGCACAAGCGCCCGTAGCTGGCGCGTTAGTGCTTCGAGCTGGATTTAAAGATATCATAGTAGGACATTCTGCCGCGATGCCCCCCATGAATAAAGGGGGGAAACCTGCACCACAGCGGCCACATTTTCCACGTTAGTTGGTGCCTTGCTGCGCGTCGCCAGTACGGACGGCTAAATGCGTGCGTCAGGTGTGTGTAATGCAAGATGCTTACTCCATAAATGCCGCGGTAAGCTGTCATTCTTTCACACTTAGAATATTATTGGTGCGTGCCCACTACCCGCGTGCTTGCAAAATACTCAAAGCCTTTAGAATTATCGATGGCTTGCCGTGGAAATCACGGTGAGTGGCCGGGCGGCGTGCTCCTTCGTTGCGGTTTCGTTCCACGGTGATTTGCAGCCACCGAGTGTCGCAAAGTGCTTTGCTTGGAATTGTCGCGGCATCATCATCGTTCATCATGATCATAGTCTTTACCTCACCGCTCGCGCTGCTCATGCTAAGAGCTTGAGGCGCGGGCGAGAAAGAGAACGTGCTACGATTTCGGCCAGAGAGGACGCCGAAGCCCCGTTTCGTCTTTCGCTTCACCTTGTAAAGTGGCAACGACGGCGGCACGGTCACATCGGTCACCGTCACGTATATCATTCACTACGACCTCTTGCGTTGTTTATGTTGCTTTCCTAAACACACTGACATGCACATATCCGTCGCTACAGCATTAGAAAGGTTCCTTTTAAATGCGAAGCATTTCTTAGCGAACTTCGGCGACTTTGAGCGTACTTGATCCTATCTAGCTATCTAGCCGCCTACGACTTTGTGCTCCCCTGGCCGTATCGTTAATGGGATTTATACCAAATTTGGTATGGGATAACATGACTGTATGACGAACGTAAATGGCTGGTCATATCATGAAAATCATGACTAACTTGTCATGAAAAGTATGATTTACATGCCACGCTCAAGGCGCGCTCGCGACCGTTTCGTTAGCTTGATATACATCAAATTTGGTATTGAGTGACATGACTGTATGACGAACATAAGTGGCAGGTGGTAACATGAAAATCTTGGCATGCATGTCATCTGCAATGCCATTTACATGCCACGCTCATGGTGCGCTTGCATCCAGTTCACTAGCTTGACATACACCAAAATTGGTATATCGCGATGTGACTATGACGAACACAAATGACAGGTCGTAACATGTAAAACATGCCATGCAAATTATGTAAAGCACGATTTGCTCCTTCCTGGCTGCTTCGCATTACATCGATTCCCACAGTGCGTGGGATCTGCCGGCTTTCTTTGTACAGACCCTGCAGGTCTGCTACTCTCTTAACTTGATCCTACCGAGCGCGCATAGCGCTGCTGGGCGGCTAGTTGTGTTTACGGTAATCGTAACTCAATTTGCCACTTGACTGATGGTCCTATCAACCCAGCAAAGCACTAATTGACCTCGCATGCATTCCCCAAAACTGCGAAGGGTATACAGCGAGTTAATAAGGTCCATTAAAATGTCTTGAGCTGAATTATAATTCAGCTCAAGACTGATGGAACGTATGCAAGGCATTTTATAAAATGCCTTGCATACGTTTCTTTTCTCACCAGCTCTGTGACAGCAGGAACGTCACGCAAGACCATTGCACCTGCAGAGGTGGTGTCTCAGACCAATTCAAGCATGCAGCGGCAGAACGCGAGACGGTAGGGGGGAGTGGGAACCAAACACTTTTCATCGCACAGCCGTGATCCAGTTATGTCGCTGCCCAATAAAGCAGGGACGAGTCGAGAAACTGTGAAACGTCATTCCCGCAGGACACGATGTGTACACTGTCAATTTTTATGAAAGGGAACACGCGAGCGCGTGGCCCGCGCGCTCCGGCGGCTGCTTGCCGCGCCTTCAAGCGTGAGCGATAGTAACCACAGCCTCTTTTCGCGTCATCTAGTGGCGAGCGAAAAAACCAGTCATAGGTGATATGTAGCCCACAGAGTCGATGCAGCCGGCTGCAAGATTGCAATCCCCTCCCCCCTTCAAAGCGATTACGCAAGAAGCAGGGCCAGTGGCGTGTCGTCTGCTGCTGGTAAACTATGCTTGGCACGCGAGCGCACTCGAAACGGTCTTCCGCTTGGCTTTCACGCGTTACGCTTCGGCTGATTTAGAGTGATTTAGTTGGCAGCGGTGCAGTGAGGTGAGCTTTTCCTGCTGTGGTTTGCCGTTTTGAAATCCCTCACCGAATGCCGTGAAGAACCTTTTAGATAGCATCCCACTTTGCCGAGAACGTGTCGCCTGACAATACAAAAAAGTACTAGTATGTCAGCGCTTTAATGCACAGTGCCGCTGGGGTCGTGATGAGAGCGCGAGATGGTGCTGCGTAGCAAACAGGAGAAAAGTTCTCGTGGTGGTTCGGGTGATTTTCATCGATATTTATAAGTAACTTAAAAGATGTGAGTATGAAACGTGTAAAGAAATATTTTCAATTAGTTTATCGAAACTGAGAAAATACGTCAGTTGTTTTATTTTTGACATCAACTGAGAAAAAAAAAGCACCACATTGCAATACTTGTCAATACTTAGTACCGTCACCATTTGTGGACGTGACAGCTGTCACTCCAGTTAGTAGGAATTCACACAAAGCGACCGTTAGGGACGTGTCCCTTCTCAGCATCTCCCACTCCTCCTTGATGACAACCCAAAGGTCGTCCGCGAGACTCCCTGTTAGGACCGGTCCGCCAGCCCGCTTTTCGAAAGTGTCCAAAAGTTTTATGTTATGCTCAAATCTGAAACACCCCTACGCATTTTGCTACTTCTTATCTGTTCGATGAGGGATTTCAAAACGGCGAACCACCACGAAAAGTTCATCTGGCTGCACCGCTGTCGCCTAAATCACTAAATCAGCCGAAGCGTAACGCGTGTAAACCAAGCGGCACAGCTTCCCCGTTTCGAGTGCGCTTGCGTGCCAAGCATAGTTTACAAGCAGCAGACGACACGCCGCGGGCACGGCCTGTTGCGTAATCGCCTTCAAGGGGGAGGGGGTTGCAATCTTGCAGCCGGCTGCATATCACCCATGGCTGGTTGTTTTGCTCGGCACTAGATGACGCGAAAAGAGCCTGTGGTTGCTCCCGCTCACGCATCAAGGCGCTGAAAGCAGCCGCCGGAGCGCGCGGGCCACGCGTTCGCGTGTTCCCTTTCATAAAAATTGACAGTGTACCTGTTGGTACAATCGACTACACAGCAGTTCATTGATTACGATAAACTACGCGCTAGCGGGCGTGGGGGAGCGTTTGGTTCTGCTCGGGCTCTCAACAACTGTCTGCTCTGACGGCCGCGCGGCGGCGCGCCAGTCGCAGTGAACGGAGTGTATTGCATTCGTTGCTTCGCCCTTGCGGTGAAACAGATTTTTTTTTAGAGCGCATGCTGTGCTCGGTGGTTGCACGGCAACGTTGCGGCAAGTTTTTGCAACACCACTGCCGTCTTTATAGTTTGGCTAACAGCTTCACTGTTAAAGGAGTTCCGACACAAAAATTTTCGCCCCGCGTTTTTTTTGCTGCAATGTGTTGCTGGGGGCCCGTTAGTCATAACACGGCACATCGTTTGCTGCAGCGTGCGACAGATAATTAATTACAAGCTCCTCATTACCGACACAGCCTCAGTTTGGGTTTGACAGAGCTCCAAAAACGACAAGCCGCCGGGTGCAACTATCACCACCTAGCGAGTGAAACGCTCGGTCACGTGAGCACACAGAACAGTGACGCACTTCCGCGCGGTCTGCATCGTCTGCTTGCATTCGCTTGTCACACATGCTGTGTGATGTCCTCGCTGTCGTCGTCGGGCTCATCGTCGTCTGATGGCGACGATTTTCTTGCGGCGGGGATGGAAGGAATTTTCGACGTGGTGAATCACTTCAGGTCTGACCCGCTGGCGAGGAGTGCTTCGTCGGGAAGCAGCAGCGATACCAGAGACAACGACCACGGTGAACCTCGTGTCGGCAATGTACAATGGTAAGACCCGACACATTCATGCACAAATGTTCTGCAGGGCAATTCATTTAGCCAAAGTACGTTCACTTTTTCTACGTTCAATATCCGATTGAATCACTTGATAACATTGCGATGCCCTTCAAGTTGTTGGTGCCCAGAAAAGCTAGGTAACACCACATCACCAGACGTGAGCGATGCACAGGGTCGAGTCGGAAGACCCATGTACGCCAAGTCCGGCGCCTTTGTGGTAAAGCAATGCGCCTCGAAATGGAGCCCGCAAACGCGACTGTTCTGCACGGGGGACCAGTCCTGATATTCCTGACGTCCACAAGCGCACACAAACTCGATCCACTTCTGCCGCCGAGGTTCGTCGCGGGGAAACGTATGCAGCGATACGCCTGATCCTGACTTCGACGTGCAGAAGGAAACAGCGCAGAAGGATTTCGGCATTGTGGCCTGTCACTGCAGCCCAGGCAGCACAGGGAAATCAAGAAGTCCTTGGGAGCAGGAAACGGGAAAGCTGCAGTGTCGCCAAACACAAAACTTTCAACGCTTGCGCCGCGGCAGCGCCTCCTCTTGGCCGCGGCCACACACTCGCGAGCAGCCGCCGAGCAGTCACCAAAAGCGCAGTGGCGAGCGCGCCAAAACAGAAATGGCGGCTACGACGTCACCATAACCTGTTGTACCGGTTGCGTAGGGGAAGTAGGGGGGGTCACCTTGGGTCACCTCCGAGGGTGTCAATGCCGCCAGGTTCGGCCTAGAATGCTGGATCGCGCACGTGAACTTCAAAATTCATATAAAATACCTTCCAAGCTTTATTCACTGTCGATATTTTGCAGATGGTACACGCATGTACACGGGAATCGATCCAGCAGGCTATCTCGGCCGCGAAATTTTGTGTCAGTACCCCTTTAAAGAAAAAAGTCGCGTAATCAGGTCTGCACACAAACGCCGCCTTAACAAGATTCACGCATTTTGTTCAAGGGGTACTGACACAAATTTCGCGGCCAAGACAGCCTGCGGGTTCGATTCCCGTGAACATGTGTATATCATCTGCAAAATATCAACAGCGAATATAGCTTGGAAGGTATTTTAAATTAATTTTGAAGTTTGCGTGAGCGATAGACTCCGTCGCTCTACTGACACCATCAGAGGTGACCCTCGGTGACCCCCCCTACTTCCCTCACGTGACCACGCTGCAACAAGTTATGATGACGTCATAGCGGCCATTTTTCTTTTGCCGTGTTTGTTCCGGCCGTCTATACTTCTCGGCGGCTGGTCGCGAGTCCGTGGCCGCGGCGCACGCGTTGAAAGTTTTGTGTTTGGCGACACTGCTGTCCCGTTTCCTATTCGAAAGGACTTCTTGATGCGGACCGTGCGGAAGTGCGTCACAGTTCCGTGTGCTGACGTGATCGAGAGCTGCGCACGCTAGGTGGTGATAGTTGCACCCGGCGGCTTGTCATTTTTCGAGCTCTCTCAAACCGAAACTGAAACTGGTCGGTAATGAGGAGCCTGTAATTAAATATCTGTCGCGCACTGCAGCAAACGAGGTGCCGTGTTATGACTAACAGGCCCCCCAGCAACACATTGCAGCAAAAAAACGCAAGGCCAAAGTTTTTGTGTCAGTACCCCTTTCACGCAGCGCAAGATTCATGCATGGTGAGAGCACCATGTATGAACCGAAATACGAAGTGATCGAACTACACGGGATATGGATGTGGCTACATCCTTAGTGCATCCAACGCATGTTATTCGGTCTATGAGAAGACTCGGCTAAATCTGACGTTGGACGCGCAAATTGCAGATTACGCGCAGCAGGTCAGATCGGCGCAGAATGGCGCAATCGGCGCAGCACTTCCACCCCTGCTACCAAGCTTGTAAGTCCTCCTACCAGCGGCAAAGGCAAGAGTGCAAGTCACAAAGTCGCAAAGCTTTCAAATTTGTGCTACACCACCTAAAGGGGTACTAGTGACATGGGGGAAAAGCACGGATGGCGGATAGTGTAAAAACGACGTCACAGTTTCACGACTGGACGCGGCCCCTCTGAGCCTCCCCGGACCTTTTGACCTATAGGACTGTCCCCATTTGACAGCCGAGGCAGTGAAATTTTGGGCTGGTGTGTGGCCATACAGTCGCCGACCGTTTATTCGGACGCCGATAATTCGGACATGCCCGTTTATTCGGACACCCTCGCGGCACCGCCACTCGTCCCATTGAAGTAATGTAAACTCACGACCGAAAATTCGGACGCCCCCACGGCGCGCCGTTCGATATTTCGGACTCCGGCTGGCTGATCGAGAGCGGCGTCGAGCTCCATGACCAGCTGTCCGCGATGTTTACACACGTGTTTACAATATCTTCGCTAGGTTGCCAGCACTGAAAGGATGCACTGTGTATGGCTGGACATAATGCCAGTGTAAAAGTGCAGAAATTACAATTGCCGATCTCGAAGGCTATGCGTTTTGGCGACTCGTAATGGGCGTTTTCAACTTCGGCCAGCCGAGTATCCATTGAACAGCTGCCACAGCCAAACAGCAAGCCAAGCCAAGCCAAGCCACGCTCGGAGTCTGCTTGGTGTGACGTTCGAAAATGGCCGCGCGTACGAAACGGACCAAGGAAGGACGGAATCACGAGCTCTGCAGCACGAACTAGCCTGATGTCGTTCCGCTTTTGGCATTTGAAAGTTTGCTTGTCAGTTGTTTCGTGGCTAGGCCTGATCTACTGAAATGGCTGCGACAGCTACGACGCCACCCATTCCATCCGCGCGGTCGGTACTAATGAAGAAACGCGGCAACCACAAGACATTGGGGATGGAGAAAAAGGCCACAATTATTCGCCAATTCGAAGGCGGCCGACCTCAATACGATGTTATTTGGGCGCTTTCGCCGAGTTGGGCGATGATGAGATCGTCTGTCGGGTCCGCGAATCAGCGTAACAGTGACTCCGATGAAGCGCAGGCCGTGGCAGCGCTACAACCTGCGGTTATGGCCAAACACTGGCTGAAATACAGCCCGACTAGGTCTTCTGTGATTGTGCTTGTGTGCAGACGTGCATTGACAAGCTTTTCCGGCCACTGGGCCAATAAAGGTGCTTTTTTTCCTGGTGCATCCTTTTATTCGGACTCTCGATTATTCGGACTTTTCGGCGGTTCCCGCTGAGTCCGAATAAACGGTCGGCGACTGTATTGTCGCAGTTGTTCCTACAGAGCGGTAACCATGCTGCAATTGCTTTGTGGGTGTATGGCCACAGCTGCAGCCAGGGTTGCCGTTGGGTATACCTACTTGAAAAGGAGCCAGAATTCAAGCTAAAAGTAGCCACCAAAGTGGCCATGTCATTCAACTTTATTCCCAAATTTGTAGCCAAATACAAGAAAACGGTATTATGACTAGACTTTTTACAAAATAAATATGCATATGGGCATGCAAAAACATAGGAATAAGACAATATTTCTTTCCATCTTGCTCTTCAAGCCACAGGGGAGTTGCGGAAAAGGATTTATTTATTTATTTATTTAACGCAAGGCAAGAGTATTGGTGAGGAGGGTGCATAAAACACTAACAAAGTGAACAGAATTTAATGGGTAAAGAAGAACAATGAACAGACTTCCAACAGAATAGTAAGCTTCGGTTTTACAAAATAGAATGACCTCAGAGCGATAATCAAAAGATTCAACCATAGAGCGGTGATAAAATAAGTCGGTCGTGGAGGACGCTTATAATTCCATGAAATAAGGTCAAGCGGCGAAAATTTCGATGCGCTGCTAGAGAGCGAGCAGAAAGGCGGCATTTCGTAGCTCTTATGTTAGGAGTTAGGCTGTAGTCAGAAAGAAGTTCGCATTCTTCCTGTTAATAATACATTATATATATGAGCCCATATATTCATAGCAATTAAGTCACGGGTTATAAAATGTAATGCTTTTCAAGGCGTAAATAGGCTGAATGTTAGTGTTTCGGAAGACGAATAACCTTGATTTTTCTGACATTTAGTTCCGTAAGTCATACTTCGCACCCGGTGGCGCAGCAACTACCGTATATACTCGCGTAATGAACGCACTTTTTTCCCCGAAAAATTGAAGCAAAGTTGGGGGGGGTGCGTTTATTATGCAGGGTAAATTTTACGAAAACTTTTTCGGGATGAGCGAAAAATGCGGTAATGAAAAAAAAAAAAAAAAAAAAAAAAAAAAAAAAAAAAAAAAAAAAAAAAAGCTAGGTAGCTTAACCTTTCGCAATTAACGTACGCGTACACTGCTTGGAAACAGCTTCTTTAACTTCACTCATCTTCGGTGGTTGATGGCGCGATCTTCCGCAAGATGTCCCCGCGCACTCCATAAAAGTGTTTCGCGGCTTTCTTTTTCGCGATCTTTTGTTTAATCGCGACAGTGGTAAATCTGCTGCATGTGATCTCGAGGGGCGGCCGGAAGCATACGCTGCGACGCACCGACGCATTTTGCGCACTCCGTGGCAAACTCGCACGACGACGACGTCGACATTGCAGCAAGCTACCACCATTGCAGATTGCAGCAAGCTACCACCGAAGCATCAAAACAAACCGTCGATTACAAGATTAGCGACAAAATACGGCCGCTGCCTCGCTCTCCGTGCGAGATGAGACTGTAAAAAGGTAGCCTATGTCTTGCGTTCCTTGAAGTACGCGTGGATAACAAGCACGAAGAGTGAATTGCAACCGAAGCGAGGATCAGGGGTGCCACCGTGTTACGGGAATCGTCACGATCTTTTCTGGGCAACAAGCGAATTTTTCTGGGTTTCCAGAAAACTGCGACATGCCTGCGACGGCAACGGATGGCTCTTAGCGACAGAAAATCCTGTCGCCTCGCCAGCCTCGCTCGAAAATCGCGTGCAAATCGCGGCCTCAACGTTTTGTATTTGCAGGCAGCGACCGTTGGTTACCACGGGCAACTTTGTGGCCTTCACTCGCTGTGTGCTTGTGAACCGCGATGTCTCTACACTCGCACTGCTCGAGAATCCCGCTGTGGCGCACGGATAATTAAAAAAGACAGGGGACGTGCCGCGCACAGATAGAAAGAAAAACAAAGAACTGCGTGCGGCAGCGGGCGAAGGGGAGGGGGGGCAAACAGAGGGTGGTCAGCGTAATAAAAAACGTAAAAGATCAATGGGCAAGGAGGCGCCACTTTTCGGTTCGCGGGACTGCAGCGGATGAATGTAGGGGGTGCGTTTATTACGCGGGAGAAAAAAAAAATCCAAATTTTGACTAATGCGGCGATCTGGGCGAGTTGGTATACTAACATCTTCGGGTAAATGTGCAGCGCGTCACTGACAAAAGACAAGAAACGGACGACACGAGCGCTGACTCTCAACTGAAAATTTTATTTCGTGCACGAACATTTTGATGACTGAAGTTGAGGGTGCGTTTATTATGCGAGTGCGTTCATTACGCGAGTAAATACGGTATGTCGTATTAGTTAAGTTGAGTGCGTCTGTATCTATTTATGCAGGATAGTTGTTCCCAGAGACGGTAATTTTGGAGCATTCCCGCCAACAAATCAGTGGGAATGTTAAACGTTTAAGCAGTGTTTTCTTGAAGCCGCAGACCTAGATTGATTACTAGATTTACCATAATAACAGACCAGCTTCATCTTGCTGCTGATATTTGTGTTGCGGGGTGCTGCTTTGGTGCACATGAGCCTGTTGCTGGAGCCAATGCATGCGCGCACATCAGGTTACGCGGCTAAAAAGTGGAAAACAGTGGCTGATATTTAGGCTTTCCTGTTCTTTTACCTGCAAATAATAAGAAAATTGGCTACTAAATGTGCCTAAACAGAAGTTCAATGTAGCCAAAAAGTAGCCATGGCGCCAACCTCAAATTTTCGTAGCCATACAGAGTCCTAAAGTAGCCAATTTGGCGCAAAGTAGCCACCAATGGCAACCCTGGCAGCAGCAACGGTGGCCTCTTCAAATACGCACTCAACTTGCAGGCACTCAGATTGCAAAACTGAGAGACGATGCCAGAGACCACGCAACAGCTAAAGTTGCTCCTGCATGGTCTACATATTTATAAAGCACACTACTGGGCACAATTTTCATCCTGCGAGAATGGTATGTCAATTACCAATAATGGGTCAAGCATGTCCATGCTACGTCAGTTGGTATATTTACCACTCACCTAAACAAGGCCTTCTCAGCACCAAGAATTTGAACAGTGGATGCTGGGTATTTGGCCAGGTTAGTCAGGCTACCTGCATGTGATATCAAGCGTGCCCCTACCTGCAATGTTAAATAAATAAAAAGTCACTGCACTGAGAAAAATTGCAAGGAACGTTGAAACAACAGTGCAGTATGTAAACTTTCTTCAAGTGAAACCTGTAGCAGAAAATTAAGTTGATTTAGCTGACAGAAATGATGGATGTATTTAAACATTGCTTCATGTTTCACCTTCCCCAAGACTTTACAGCTTCAGTAATAATTTGAGGTTTTACATGCCAAAACCACAATATGATTCTGAGGCACGCGATTGTGGTGAAATGGTAACAGAAATCAAAACATTGTTGTCCTACGCATTTATGCTTACAAATCTGCGAAAAATCTGAAAGCCATGTGCAAATATATATATACAGGGTGTTTTTTTTTAAGCAATACAGATATTTTCTTAAAAAACTATAATAGGTAGGCACTTGTCGCCTTCGCAGCCAACTTCTAGGCCGAGGCGGAAAGATTTTACCACTAATTAGATCACTCAAAAATTGCTAATTAACAAAAATAATTTAATTATTTTTTTTAATTATCAATTTTAGGGCAATTGTTTATATGGGGAAGTTGTTCTACGTCACAGTTTATGGCGAGCCCAATTTTTAAAAATTTAAAATATCGCAGGTAGTTTGAGAGATCTATCGTCGAATTTCCAGACCGCGGTGCGGTAGATACCGAAACTGACGCACCGGGCGCGCCACGTGCTGCGTCAAGCCGGAATTCGACGATGGATCTCTCAAACTACACGCGATATTTTCGATTTTTAAAAATTGGGCTCGCCATAAGCTGTGACGTAGAACAACTTCGCCATATAAACAATTGCCCTAAAATTGATAATTAAAAAGTTAATTAAATTATTTTTGTTAATTAGCAATTTCTGGGTTATCTTATTAGTGGTAAAATCTTTCCGCCTCGGCCTAGAAATGACCTGCAAAGACGACAAGTGCCTAACTATTATACTTTTTAAAGGAAAAATCTGTATTGCTTAAAAAAAAACACCCTGTATATATATTGTAAGGATGACAGCGCCACTGGGGACGCGCGCTAGGCTACTGCGAGAACGAGGAGAACAACGAAGCCAAAGATTAGAACAGCCGGCCCGCAGCAAGGGTGCTGTTTCTGTGTCTCTCTTATTACTTACTATATATATATATATATATATATATATATATATATATATATATATATATATATATATATATATATAATGGCATTCTGTGCACTAAGGAGATTTAACAAAAAAAAAAGTCTACCTGCAACATGCAAAAACACAGCGACTATACTCGCGGACAACTTTTCTTGGCAATGAAGGGAATGCTACAGAGCCAAAGTGGGCGTGTGCCACCGCTGAAGAATATAGTCCCACAATTGCGTCCGTGTTTTCGGCGTGAAAATAATAATAATAATAAAAAAAATAAAAAAAAAAAAACACACACATTATTTTCTACGGGATGCTGTTTATAAAGATGCAGCATGTACCAAGGAGTTATTCATATTTGTTTTACTTTATGCAGTGTCATTTCACGTTTTTCAATGTGTGAAAACGTCGCACGTTTTACGTGCACCTCCCAGTCAAAACGGCGTCTTCGTCTTTACGTGAGCGCTCGTCGCCCTCCAGCTATTTCAACGACTCGCCGACAGAGCTTGTGACGAAGCAGACGCAGAAAATTGTATGCAGTGTTATTGTTCGAACATGGCCATTATTCAAAATGCCAGCCGACTTGGACTACTTCGGGGAGGAATACATGTGCAGTAGCTCCGCCCCCGTAGCTTTCCCTTCATTGGCAAGAAAAGTTGTCCGCGAGTATAGGAGGCTACCATTTCGGACTCTCGTTTCAGCTGCTTTCTTATGCACATATTCTGTTTTTCTCCATATGGCATCAGTGTACAGGAAGTAATACTATCCTGTCTTAAGGACACTTGTGTGCCACATATTGGCTAGAGCAGGGTTCTCAAACTCACCTCAGCCAGCGGGCCCGCAGTCATGCAGTTTAGCCCAGCAAGCGCCGGAGCATTGAACGAGGTAGGAGCAGGGTGGGTAGGTGGGGGGGGGGGGGGGTAGAATTGGCACGCAAACGCTGCCATTTGAAAATAAACTTTCCCATACCTCATATGCAGGTCATTTTTGAAGGACATTTTGTGCCAGGATTCCAACGACATGTTGATACCAATCTCCAAAATGACTCAAATTTAGAAGCCGATTGTGAAAATTTTTGTTTCACGGTTATGTTTCAAAGCAAGGTGAACACGTGGGACGCCTCACAGAGGAAATGCCTTAAACAATCAGGCCTGTGTAGACAGGAACATACTTAATAAGAAAATAAAGAAAATGTGGGGCGAAGACAGTCATGTGCGGGCCGCGGGCCGCAACCAAGAGCCTCGCAGGCCACATGCGGCCCGCGTGTTTGAGACCTCTGGGCTAGAGGATACACATGCTTCCTATTGATCAAGCACCTTTGTTTTGCCTTTCCTCCTTGGCTCTTGCACAGCTGGTCAAACATGGCCACAATGTTTGGCCAACTTACATTAGGCACCCAAATGTGTAGGAAAAATGAGTTATCTCAAGAAAATTAGGTCAAACTTGACGCAAAAATAGACAAAAGAATTTCAAATGGCACATTTGGAAAAAGAGAGAAAGACGGACAGCACTGCGACACATAGTAATGCTGTACAGCCACGTATGGAATAAAATTTTATTAAGACAGTGAAAGAATCTGGCATGGGCACCAAACGACTTGGCACCTGATGCAACACCTTTATGATGGCAGTAAAAGGAAGAAATGAGCAATGCTGTCAAAGAGAGCAACTCACACACTAAGATAAAAGCAAAAAGTCCGCCATGAGTAGGCAACATGCGGCACACAAGCCAGCATGCAAACTTCACTAATACAACCCGCTAAGCTGCATGCATGAACATTACAGGCAAAGGTCACTGAACCTCACTGCGCCAACCTGGCCAGCTTGTGCCTCCCAAGGTCACTACGGTGTCAATGAAATTTAGGAGGACATGCCTAGATGCATCAATGTTCAGTAGCGTCTTGTCTCACTCATAAGCGCCGTGTTGGTTTCAAGTGGAGGCACGACCTCGGAGACTGCCACAATGAGATTATGGAGGCCCCGCCTTGACCAGGTACCATGCGTATTGGCACCAGCTTGCACCACAGTGACAGAGATAGAGAAGGGCAATGCCAGTTAGAATGGAGGAAGGCAGTGAGCCACAGCTCGAATGGACCTAAAGAAACAGCTGTGCAGCTGGGATGCAGGACCTTTCAACTGCCACACCAGACAGGTGCTAAACACTGTGGAGAGTGATATAACCTCTCGAAAGAATTTTTTTAAACCTTTTTTTTACAATTTGGCTTTGCTAAAATGAGGCTGCAAATAGATTTATCATTATGGTATTTTCAAGAGGAATATTATTTGCATTGTGGTGTCCAGCTTCCTTACTACGAGTTTTGAGTGTAGTATGTGGTTGTTGCAAAGTATGAAAATAAAGAGGGAAAAAGACAACTAAAAGATGACGAAGGAAGCTCCCTGCATTGTCTGTTACTGCATACACAAAGTCCATACCGTTTCACCGATGAGTGTTGCCAGGTTCGGGGCAATGTCATGCATCTTGGTTCTGAGGTACTCCATGAGTTCCTTGCGATATTCCACAAGGGAGATGACTCGAGAGGCAAACATCTCTATGTTGATCAAATCCACAGGTGATATATCCATACCTGAGGAAACAACACCACAAGTGATCACTGCTGAACTCAATGCTAAGCAAGACAGAAATGATGAGACGCGTTCATGCTGAAACTGATTGAGAGTATCTAAGTAAAGTGTTTCAAGATTGAGCATGTCTCTTAGTGATAAGCTTTTATTGCTGAATAAAACATAAAACTCGCACTTGCTCTGTAAGGCCTACCATGGTGGCAGGGGAAATTGGCTGCTAACTTTCATCGTACTGTGGAGCACTTCTATAAGGTCCAAAACATTGAGTCTGGTGATTCAACTTGTTCTAATGCTAATTAATACTACCACTTTCTCTGCAAGGCCCATCAAGGTGGCTAAAGGATTTGTACATCACAGAGATGACCTGCTGCACTTCTCTTGTAATGCACCATTTTGCATTCCTACCTCATAAAACTGTCCAGTACATAGATCCACACTGTATGTCAGATCTGCATACAGTGGAACCCCAGTTTCACAATGACCCGCATTTTCCGACAGATTTGTCCGGTTCCAGGAAAAGCCCCATAGACGCAATGCATTAAAAACCCCAAATAAAATTTTCCGATGCTGTTTTACACCGAACCCGCGTTTCACAACGATCCAGCTGCGAAGCCGGTTCATTTCGGCTTTCCGCTGCCATTCATTCCGTCTTCCCCTCACCCTCCAAGTGGCTGCAAAAGCGGCGGTTGTGCTTTCCCCATTCTTTCCAGCTTTCGTCGTGCAAGGGCGTCGCAAGGATTTTGTCTAGGGGAGTGCTAACCTGCGTAGCATCTTAGTTAGGGGGGAAGTGCTGGTGTAGCTTGGGTAGGGGAATGGGCTATCATCGCTTGAGGGGGGGCAAGTGCCCCTTTTGCATTCCCCTGCTGACGCGCATGGTCGCGCCGTATTAGAGGGGTATGCACACCGCTCCTTGGAGGAGACAGGACCTTTTCCCCGGCAGGTGTTTGGCGCAGCTGCTATATCGCACCCCCCCCCCCCCCCCCCCCATTTTTCCGTGGGAGAACATGCCTTTTGTGGGTTTTAGAGCCCTGTAGAGCTTGTTGGTAGTTTGCATTGAAGTCTCTCGCTAATCCGTCATGCTAAACGTGTTTTTGTGGGCATAAATTTTCGTCCGCATTTTACGACGATTTTTCGCGGTCCTGAGAAGGTTGTAAAACTGGAGTTTCACTGTAATTATTTTACTAAGCAACACGCACCCATTGATGCTCTTGCAGCATCGATGATAGCTTGGGCCTTTGCACTGTCCATGACCACTTCCTCAAGTGCTGCAAGGCTGTCTTCATTCAGGTCTTTCCGGTTCTTGATCAGAGAGGCTGTTTTGGCGTATGTGTAGTTGTCAGGGACAATCTTCACGAGTTCTGGAAAGTGGTATGAGTACCACTCTCTGCAACAAACACACATATAGATATTACAGCAAACCTGCTAGTCCCTAGTTGGTTGGAATTTTCTGCGGCAGTCATCATGGGGGGGGGACCTTCCATGATTAAAGCAAAAGGTGCATACATTCTCTGGTATCACGCATAAAACATACCGTATTTACACGAATATAGGTCGACCCATTTTTTCAAATTTGACAATCCAATGTTGGGGGGGTCGACTTACAATCAAAACCAAAACTAGAGCATTTTTTTTTTTCGCCGAGCGATTTTTGGGGGGGTCGACCTACATTGGAGTTGACTTACATTCGTGTAAATACGGTACAGCACAGCATTCACTTCAATAAAGAACAAGCACAGACGAAGCATCCAAACCACATATTTGATAAGACACGGTCAAAAACATAATAATAAAACATAATGATAAGACACCCACAAAAACGCACCTTCACAACAACACTTGACTCTTAACAGCTAAATAAATCCACACTTCAGTGAATGGCATTCTGCTTACTCATGATACATATCTCAAAGAACAAAAATTTCAAGCCTGATTGCACAGTCAACTGCCGATTTTTTCGGACTCTTTAGGGACTGTGAAATCGACTGAAAAAAATGAATTCATGCTTTTCAATTCTGCCCAAGTGATCAAATCACCACCCATGTCCAAAATAGCCTCAATGGCTCCCAGTACACTTATCAGGCACTTTGGTGAGCGCCCAGGCTCTTGTGAATGCATTCGGTACATGCCGCGAACCCCCGCTTCCCTACTGTGATGAGTGCCACAATACCAGCAAAGCGTGGATTAAGTTACGGCTCTCTCGCATGGGGGCGTTTCGAAACGACAACGCGGAACACAAAGGCTGCGGCGGAAGAGTGGATAGTCAGACTTTCCCCGATTCATGTGCGCTCATAAACGATGCGCTATTGTACGAAAATCTCCGCTGACACGCAGTATATGCTGCCGTGTGCAGCACGTCGCCAACTACGCTGACTCCGTCACTGCCGGAGCGCTTGCTAGCTGTAGTGTACGCACAGTTTTGCCGTGAAGGTGTTCGCTATGCCCACTCAGTTCCTAACTGCAGCACACGGGCGCGGCGATGCAGCTTTTGTTCCTCAAAGCAATGCGTATGTGCGGCGGACTTAGCGATCTTGCACAAAGAGGCAACACGAATGGCGGCGCGGCGTGTTTGGGTTGTCGCCCATTAAAAGCATGCAGTATGCTTACAACTGCATTGGGCCTCATGCACTACCGAGCAGTTAGCTGAAGAAGCTTGTCATAAAGAATTGTCAGCGATGAAGTCGTACTGGCAAGTTTGTCACTGGCTGCCATCACGCCTCCATGCATTCCCGGTGCTTATCTGTAAAGACATCGTCGCACTGCGCCGGGATAGTAACCCCTTCATATTTTTTTTTATCTGCTTCACCCGAAAACCCATAGGCCCTTATTCTGAAACGCTCCTTACCTCAGTGAGGGGGCTTAAGTGCTTGAGGACGCCTTATCACGTATTCTGGAAGGCTCGTTACTAAGGTTCCCTCAGTGAGGCCCTCCTTGGTGCTCCCTCAAGTTAAAGGAGCACTGACACAAAATTTCGAAGGCGAGATAATGAGCGAGATAGATTTATGTGGAGACATACACAACATCTACGAAACATCAAGGGCAAATATAGCCTAGAACATATTTAAAATCAATTTTAAAGTGCATGCCGTGCGACTGAGCGAGATGCGGAGCCCCCCGCGACGCCGACATAAACGCAGCGGCAATGTAAACAAACCTACGTCACGAGTTTGTGTGGATTGTTGCTGGCACACGCTTTGCGCTTGCGCTGCCTGCGATTCCTTCCTCCTTGCCTGCGGCTTTGCGTGTGCTGGCTGTGCAGGCTGTCAGTGCGGCGCCCGCTCGCGCGTGGCGCCCACGTCACAGTTTTGCGTGGTCACGTGGCCAGCTGCGTTTATCTTGCCACCGGAACTGCTCCTGCCTAGCTCGGTGCTCTTTGAAACCGAAACTGCGACTGGGCGCTCTAAAAACGTCTCTAAATAAATAACTGTCCAGCACTCGTGCAAACAAGGTTTCTAGCCGTGATAAGTGGGTCATAAGCTACCTATTGCAACGAAAAAAACAAGGTGCAAAATTTTTGTGTCAGTGCTCCTTTAAGGTAGCGCTAGGGCAACCTTCATGCCTCCTTAACTTGCTACTTGCACTGAAAAGGCGCTTCTCTGCAGTACTTTGTTAGCGACACTGTGTCCGGCTTCCTATTTTTGATCAACGCCTCATACTTCGGCACAAGCTCGCTATAATTGCATCCTCGTCGTCGGCCAAAAATTGTTGCCATGCATGTTTTCGAACGTGCAGCTGAACGGCTGTCAAATTTTTTTTGTTAAGATGGCGCAGCGCGAAGAGGACAAGGTATTTTACACGAATAGAGAAAAAAGAAGGAAGATACACCGGGAATGCGTAACGGTACAAAGGCCCTTTTATCGCCAACCATTCGTGCGAGCGTCTTCAAGGAATGGCAGCTCTTTTTTGGATTAGGCTAACGATGGCTTCGTATGGATGGGCATTCTCCACATGCCATGCTGGCGGCTTCCACAATGATACAGGTGCGGTCGTCCGGGTAGGAGAAAATCACATTTGTTATAGCAAACCCAGGGTGCAGCTGCATGCGCTACAATGCATGCCCAGGAAACCCTCCTTTCCTTTTCTGTGGAACCACTGAGACTTGTAATCCGTTGTGATACAGGCGAGTGACCTACACCTGAAAGCTGGCGCCTACTCTGTGGCAGCAGGACTATTTTAATGCATTGGAGACGCAAGCTTGAACGATGACCCTTTTGATTGTACGAGCCTGGTTCGTATGTGCAGCGAACATGATCACGGGGGAAATTGAGCTTAGGGTCAAGGAACCCTACGGTGTCCTAGTGCAGAATATCATGTGTTCATGGTCAGGGGGGACAGACATTAAAATATTCCGACCATTTGTGACAACTGTGGGGAAGCACGCGCGCCCTTGCTTCCTTTCCCGTGACGGTAGCGCGTTCAGCCTGGCAGCGAGGGCAAACTGATCCCTCCGGAGATGCACGCGAGCCTCTTCGGGGGGTCGAGTGTTCCCGCGGCCAGCGCGCGCTTCGCCCCCCCCTTCCCGGCTCGCGAAACGGGTTACTACTCCTCGGCGGGGCAGGCCATCCTCGCCGAGGGAGAAAAACCGGAGGTAGAACAAAACCGACGGACGGACGGGGAGACAGTCTCTTGCGTACCAGGCCGGCCCGAGTTAACTTCACCTCCGAGTTCCCCTGCGAGCCACGGACATCAACCAAGGAGTAAGCCTTACCCTTTGTTCTCTTCATAGAGCGGACTATCCCTCTAAGCGACTTTTACGCGGTATTGCTAACGTAGCAATAAAGTGTTGTTTGTTGATCTAGCCTGTTGCCTTATTCGCCCGAACCTGTCGTAGCTGCGATGATTCGAGCTACGGGAAGGGGCCGTTGATACGCGCACGGTGCGACTGTGTGCGGCTGGAACCGTAGCTAAGCTTCTGCGCCAGCCGTACATAGGGCGGACCCCTTCACAACTCAGAATGCAACTCCGAGGCACCGCACTATATGACTACCAAGAAATCTTCCACATATATCTGAATACTCTCACAACTTGGGTTACTGGGAACCGCAGCTTTAAGACTGTCGTTTTATTAGAAACAGGTCGACCCACAAAAGCACGAAACAGGACCCGATAGCCATGCCCTTGTTCAGAATGTAAACATAATTTACTTGGACATAAGCACATTCGAGACAAACTTGCACCAAATAGAGGAAATTTCACAAGCTTAACACTGCTTGGTTATGAAAATCAATTTTTTAAAATTAACTGAGTTCTAATTAACGAGCTTTCACTGTAATGTGTGATATATAATACAGTCTACGCTCGTTATAACGGACCCGCGTACAACAGACTTTCGGTTACAACGGACCATTATTCAGCCTAAGTTTGGTCTGTGTATTAAACTAATGGAACGAAGTTCGCTTTTAACGGACCGCGATACAACGGACTATCGGCTACAGTGGACGAAATCAGCTGCATTTTTTGTCGAAATTGGGCGCATAAAGCGTATTTTTGCCGCATTTACGCGGGCTGACAACAGACTTGACCACGCCGCTCTCTACGCACTAAAGCCGCAGTAATTTTAAATTGCGGCTGGCAACATTGGTGGCTTTCGGCCAAGCCAAGCCTCCAGCCAAGCAAGTCTGGGAGCGCGTTGGTCGCGCTAGTCACGTGAATGGTTCAAGTGTTGCAGCTGAATGAAATGCGGTGCCAAGTGATTGCATCATCGCTCAAGGGTGCCCGCCAATCTCATATCGCAAATTTCTTTTCGAGCTTAGTCTAAATAAAAAGCTTTTGTTTGTGGTTTGCGTTAGATGTTCGTCACTCATTGCAGTAACGTTGTTAGGCATCGCGACCAAAGTTTTAAAAGTAAGACGTTCTCGTGCACTAAGCAGGTGAGTTTCACTGTTAAATTTGTATATTAATGTTAGAGGTGCCTTGGTGCTGTTCAGTTCAGAACTCTCAGACCAACTTTGGATTGTCCAGCGAGCCGTGGAGACTGGGCGGGAGCAACAGCTCCCAGCGGTCAATAGGCGGCCCCATTTAAATATGCCTTCCCGTCCGCACAAATAAGAAAGAACTTATTCCAAGCCGATCAACAGAAGTGGCTTAAAAAGCCTGCTGGAAACGCATTTAATGTCGGGCTACGCTTTGCTGCTGTGAGGGAGCCACATAGCATCCCTGCACCTACCGTAACAGCAATCGCTCATTAATTACAATTTGCGCTGCAATTTTGTTAATAACCACTGCTGGTGATGGAAGTCTTTCGTAACCATGCTGTCGAATACGTTCAGCATGTATCAGCAGAACTAGCGTGCCCCATACTACTACTGACGATCGTCACACGGTGACGCACCCCCCCCCCCCTTCCCCTGCGGAGTTTGGATATTGCGGACTTCGGATAAAACGGACTCATTTTGCCGGATTATCATGGTCCGTTGTAACGAGAGTAGACTGTATTTGAATTCGATTCGAAATTATTTGACCAAAATCACTATTCGCTTCGAACCTAAAATTCACTATTCGCACAAGCCTAATATATACCACGGCCGCTGGATAAAAAGGGAGGTGCGGCCTGTTGCGTGCCGCCGAAGTGGCGTCTCGGGCCTAGTTCACCTCGCGCCCGCTCTGGCGCCTCAGCTCCTCCCACGGAGAAGCGGTTCCCCATGCATTTGTACGGGCGACAGTGACTCTAATCAGGTCATAAATAACGCATTTTGCAGTTGCACATCACAGCTTGAATATTGCAGTCGTTATTAGAAGGGCCCATTGCACCACATATGTGAAAAGTTTGCCCTAGGAGTGCCAATCTTTCGTAGAGTGGGCCTCAATACTCTCCATAAAGGCTGCCCGCTTGAATCACCTGCAGCGAAAAGTGTCACTGATCGCGTTATTGGGGAGGCAATCGCTGCGCAGATTCCAAGGGCTGACGTATCGGCCCACCGAAGCACACCCCGAAATCAGAGAATTTAAATGTAGGTCCTTCTAGTTCACCAGCGAAGGCCGGCTGCGGTCGAAAGACCGAGTTAAAGCCAAGAGTTGACAACACAAACAAAATGTATTCTCGGGTAAGGCAGTACAAGCATCACACAAACTTGCACACTCGGCTGGTATCAATTACAACTCACAACGTCACTTATAGATGGTGCCTAAAACAACCAGAACAAACTTACCGCGCTACAAGTGCATACCTGCCAACTTCGCAGCTTGAAAATTCGGGAGACCGCAGCGGGGAAGGTTAGGGGGGGGGGGGGGGGGGGGCATATTGTTGCTTCCGTCCACTGCGATTGCGAACGCACGGCGTTCAGAGCCTCCACCATTGTGTTTTCGGCATCAGAAGCCATTTCCCCGACGATGGCAGTTGTTTTCGTACGTCCGCACCCGTACCGCTTCCCGTCCTCGCCCTTCGGGAACAATTTCCGAAACAACGGTCCTGCGTGATCACTAACGCCTAGCGGCAAGCTGTGTTCCACAAGAAATCCCGTGAATAGGCATTCTGTGCGGATCGCACTGTCTTCGCAGCTCTTTTGGAAGAAACTTCGATGTTGCCCAGCCCTTCCGCAGCACGAACGTAGTTCACAGGCGCACGTGGTACAGAATTCATACTTGTCACCTCTCCGCGAAGCCACAAAGCACGGAAACTCAGCTGTTTATGAGTCCATAAACACTTGCAAGTACTTCTTTGCTTTTGACACCGCCATCGACCTTCCAAGTGAACTCGGGGAAACACGCAACCCCCACAACCACGTAACAAACACAACTGACGCCGAGGTAGGCGGCGTAGGCTTAGCGTACAAAATGCGGGGGGCCAAGACAGACGCAAAAGTTGTGGTACCTTTTCCCTCGCCTTCTTTTGGTACGGTGGCGAGCGCGTCTCGCGGCCGCCAGCCTTCGCCCAGATTCGCGGCACTATAGTGCCTAGAATATACTTAGCGGTACTCTATGGTATCGTTACAATTAACTAGAAGTGCAGTGGCGAGTGCTCCTCTGCAGCACCGCAACTGTCGCAGCAGGAAAGGCTGACGTGCGCACGTCATTAAAAAAAAAAAAAAAGTGCCTTTGCTGTGGCGGCCACTTTTCGGGAGATTCGAGATAGCATTCGTACAATCGGGAGATTAGGTCAAAATCCGGGAGTCTCCCGGACGATTCGGGAGAGTTGGCAGGTATGCAAGTGCAATCTCATCCATTAGAAACTATCCAAGAACACTTAAAGGCCTTGAATATTCACCAAACGTGTGTAAATCACAAATCTTCGCACGTTTCTCGAACATTTCTCTTCCAGGAAACACTCAAACGAACTCCAGCGCTGACCGTCGTCTCGGCGACACTCTTCAAAACAGGGATCCCACGGCGTCATCACACGATTCTTCAAGATCGACTGACCGCCCTACACGACTCACTCGAACAACATAACTAGACTTCACCCCGTCCTACCCTTCGACACCTCTCGTTTGGATCCTTCCCGGCTTCGCGAACACTATTCGGCGCGTACCACAGCAACAGTTAGGGGAAAGGGATTCGTCTCGTTGGTCCGTCTGCGGTGGTCGGCCCCCCAAAAGAGGCCCCAATACCATGAGCTTGTTTCATCTAACGGCCCCGCCGCTACGATGTCTCGAATTCTCCGGATCTGCGCGGGCGTTAGGCTGTCGCGACGGCGTCTTCGGTGTAGAGAGCAAGGGCGCGGCCTGGGCGCTTTTTGATATTTGTTTTCTTTTTCTCGTTGCGCGCGACCGTCGGCGCGGCGGTGATTTGATGCTGTCGTATGGAAGCGGCGCCGCGCGTCTGATTTGGCGCTTATTTGTGACAAAAAGAAGGTTCCTATTACGAATAATACGCTTCCTGACACTGTAGATCGCAGGGTAATACGTGGTAATTCACAGTAGCGTCTCTAATCGCCTTGGAGCTGCTCAGTAGCACAGAACAGCTTGGCGGTATCACACCACTGGAAAAAACTGTCTGCCACACACGTGCGCACAAAAGAACCGTTCTCAAGCACAAGAAACATGAGGCAAGCTGCCCCCCACACACGATCACACATAAAAAAAAAAAAGCACGAAGAAGCACACGAAAAAGCACAAGGACACGCATAAATCCTGAGGCAACCCCATTGGAACACGAAGTGTCGTCTGCTTCATGGGCTGGAGTTAGGGGCGCCCTCACTAAAAATGCGGCCGCATCTGTCAACTCCGCCAAGACGTGCTCGCCATTGACGGCGCTGCGACGAAACAGGCCGCACCTCCTTTTTTATCCAGCGGCCGTGTATATACATAGGGAGTCATCAGGTGTTCCCTTGGATACAAGAAATTTCGAAATAATAGCACCGATAGAATATGCGGCGAAGAAGCTTTATTCTTTGGTGATGACTTATAATGAACTTATTATCACTGACTTCGGCTCGATACTGCAAGTTCCTCATATGAATGATTGAAAGGCAAAACACCTACATGCACAGTATGTACTACTAAAAAGCAGCTTAAAAGTTAGTTGCAAGACCAATTCTAGAAGCAGAAATGCAGACATCAGCAAGTCCCATGAACAACGCACCTGACTCTCATGGCAAAGGTGTTAATGTCCTTGTCAAGCTGATCCAAGAGGGCGATGCTTTGGATGATCATGTTGTCAATACGATTAACATTAAACTTGACCTTAGAACGTGAGTAGCTGTGTCCCAATCCAAGCTGTGCTTTGGAAGAGGATACAGCTGTGAGCCCTTTGACCAGCTTGTAGAAGTGCAGCCGAACACCTGCAAAGCACCAGAATATATTGATCAACCAAAAGTTATTCCAAGAGTATGTCCATTAACTAGCAGGCTGTTTGCCAGTGTGGTGGGGCTGTAGCAGAGGATACATACAGGGGGGAACAAACAGTATGAAAAACACGAATTTTTTAAGCAGGGTGTCGGAACGAAATTTTTTGCGTTTTGGTTTTAGTTTCGTTCAACTGCAAAAAGTTCCGTTCCGTTTCTGTTCCGGAACGATAAAAAAAGAAATGTTCTGTAATGGTTCGCAATGTAATTTATTTGTATGGAAAAATTTGTAGAATAACAATAAAGATATTGGTTTTGTCGTACAGTTACTCCAGCTCCTCTTAAGAAAGTGGTACAGGAGTAGGACACGTCCTTAACAGGAGCACAACTAATTGTACCACGAATTCCTACAAATCAGTGCAAACCAGTGCCCTTCTAAATTATAGTAGACTTTCTCAAAAGTGAATTACGAACTTTTTTAGCAGGCTCAATGCTCTGCGTCAAGGTAATGCGCATGATCTCAGAAGCAGCCCCGTCATTGAGCGTACCTCTCATATGCGAGACCGCTGTTTGTATAAAACAAACTTCTGCGCCGAGAATGCTTTCTCCACGCTGGCATGTGTCACAGGCACACGAAAGTCCACTGGAGTTAATACAAAGATATCTGATTGCTGCTGTTTTCGTTTTTCGCAAAATTTCAACACATCGTTACTCTGGAATTCCTGCCTGAGATACGCGCTAGTACTGTACTCCGAGATGCGCTTTACTGCTCACGCTGCATGACATCAGTTGTTCCGGATTGTCAAGTTTCCGCTTGAACTAAAAAACGGTAAAAAAAAAAAAAATCGGTTTCACTCCGGAACGAAATACAGTAAAACCTCGTTAACCCGGATCTCACGGGACCGGAGAAAATGTCCGAGTTAACCGAATTCCGGATTATCGAATGGCCCATGAAAACAAAAGGAAAATGTACTCGGCACAGAGAAACCTTCATTTCATGAAAAACTGCGTTATTTTTGTCCACCTCGTCGACGGAATTTGTGCTAGAACAATTTTTTTCACCCCCCATCAGGTGGTGGTACGCACGCTCGCTGTCGCTGGCTGCTGCGGCCGCTTCACTCCGGTGACGGTCGGCATCATTGTGAAGCGCGACGGCAGTGGCAATGCGCACAAGCACAGCCGTAGAACACAACGTGCACGAGCTCGCACGCTACGCGCGAAGTCACAACACAATGAAATCAGCAGCGTAGGCGTAGCGAGCAGCTGTGGTCACTGTGGTGGCGGTGAAATCATCCCGTTCCACTATAGTCCTGTCGTCGTTGCGTGCCGCCATTGCGCTTTTAATAGACACTGGATGCGCCGGCGGCCCAAGCGCTTCCACCGAGGGGTGACTAGCGCCACCTAGCCATTTCCCCCTCATTCACTATCATCATGATCATATTCTGCTGCAGTTGTTAGTTCGTTTTCAGTTTCTCCAAAGCTCCGGTTCCGCCGTCGGTTACGGCAAGCAGGGCTTGCGCCTCCAAGCCGCCGAGATCGTGTGATTATAAGCATGAAGTACCAATTGTGCTCTCCGGAGTTGTCAGAGTTCACCGGTGCGTGGCTAAATGCCTCCGAATTAATGAGCATCTGACACCATTGAAATATACAGTTTTGCCGGGACCACGCCGCGAGTCCAAGTTAACCGAATTTCCGAGTTAACAAGATCCGGATAAACGAGGTTTTACTGTAATTGATAACGTTTACTGTAATTGATTCGCGACAGAGGTCTGCTGGCATTGCCTTACGCGTCTTATGGAAAACCTGTCTATATCTGAGAACCATGATACCAAGCATTTCTTGAGGAACATGAAGCGATTAATATGTTGAACAGGTGCGTCCACCTTTATTCTAATGCTTGTAGGCGAGGTTGCTGGCTGCAAACTGTGTACGCGTAGTCCTTTAAAGAGCGGAAGCAGCCCACCCCCGCACACACTGGACACAAATAAAATCTGAGAATACATTTTTCCTGAAAACAGGCCACCAGAGTGAAGTTTCGCTGCAGCAAAATAATTAGTACTGTATATTTACGCACAATGCAAGCTGATAACAACCATCAAAGGCACTGAAGTGAGAACACACAGCAAGGGTCACTTTGGTCCGTTATATCTCGTTAACAAAGCAAATGAGGACATATGATATTAAAACCATGCATTGACTGACATAAGCGCTTTTCGATAAAAAAATTTTCGTCAAAAATGAGACCGGGGGTTTTTTTTATTTTGTTTTTTGAAAATGGGCTTTTTTTGAAAAAACTTGCTTTTTCAACTATTTTTTTTCTTTTTTTACGCTGCTTGTAGGAAAGCGATATTTCGCAGAAGTATTTCAAAGGCTTTTTTCTATATGTGGCACAGTTCTGAAGTTTCTGTGTTAAATAGCAAACGGGCGAAGACGCATCAAACTTAGCAAACATTTTCGATTTGGGCCGTGTTTGCCATTTTTTCACATTTTTCCCGTTTGGAGGACAGCATCAAAAGAGCATGGATGTAGTTCACAGTATTGCCTATTAAAACCAACACCAAAAATTTTCGACGGCACATTTACAGTTCGCATTAAATTCGGCCGCAAAATCCAAAAATATTGCGGTGAGCAAAAACAAAACGCCCGCGCCGCCACCTTCAAATTTTTTTTCTCGCGATCGGATCGTTTTTCGGAAATGAAATTTTAGGTTCCGTGCACTTTGAATGTGCCCGCATAACATATAAAAAACCCAGACAAAACAAAAATAACGAGCGGACATGCATGTTCGATCTCTCGTGGAATCACCCTCCTGTTGTCCCCCTAAAAGTGAACCTCAAGGCATCCAGCCTTGAGGTTCACTCAACAAAAAGTAAAATACCAGAACTGCAACCTATGCTGCAAAGGAAGGAAACCTGAGAAGAAAACAATGTTTTGTGCGAAACATGTGCAGCCAATCTTTGATCAAATGAGCTGGCCCATCTCCGTCGCTTGGAGGGCGCATGCGATAAGATGCCCTCCCTTGTTAGACTGGCCGTTGAACGCTCAAGCAGAAAAAAAAAAGAAAAAAACAACCCCGCCCATCTTTAACGAGCATGAAAAGATGCGAAGGGGGCGGGGTCCTCGAGCAGCAACTGTGAACTTTGATTTTATGGGCGCGGTTGCCATCGCTGGCACGCACGCTATCTCGGCAGCCATCAGCGGGCGGCTGTATACCCTTCAACGTGCTGCGCTCTCAACGCGAAGAGACTGCGAAAAGTGTACCTGGAAGGGCCATATTCTCTTACACCAGCATTTTGTAGAGTTGCGTGAGATCAGATCAAAAAGAGTTAGCTGCCAGCCTCACTTCGTGTAACACTACAATTTGTTGCTATCGCATTCATGGCTCCACCCGTGCGGTAAAACCGTGCCTGCTTGATGTTCTGCTTGTTCACTTGAAACTGTTATTGACAAACAACATCATTACCTTCAATCAACATGACTTTATTCAACCTACCAAACTATATACAGTCGCCGACCGTCTATTCGGACTCGGCGGGAACCGCCGAAAAGTCCGAATAATCGAGAGTCCGAATAAAAGGATGCACCAGAAAAAAAGCACCTTTATTGGCCCAGTGGACGGAAAAGCTTGTCAATGCACGTTTGCACAAAAGCACAATCACAGAGGACCAAGTCGGGCTCTATTTCAGACAGTGTTTGGCCATAACCGCAGGTTGTAGCGCTGCCACGGCCTGCGCTTCATCGGAGTCACTGTTCACCTACTCTGATTCGGGGACCCGACAGACGATCTCATCATCGCCCAACTCGGCGATAGCTCCCAAATAACATCGTATTGAGGTCAGCCGCCTTCGAAATGGCGAATAATTGTGGCCTTGGTTGCCGCGTTTCTTCGTTAGTACCGACCGCGCGGATGGAATGGGTGGCGTCGTAGCTGTCGTAGCCATTTCAGTAGATTAGGCCTAGCCACCAAACAACTGACAAGCAAACTTTCAAATGCCAAAAGGAAACGACGTCAGGCCAGGCTAGTTCGTGCTGCAGAGCTCGTGATTCCGTCATTCCTTGGTCCGTTTCGTATGCGCGGCCATTTCGAACGTCACACCAAGCAGACTCCGAGCGTGGCTTGACTTGGCTTGCTGTTTGGCTGTGGTAGATATTCAATGGATACTCGGCTGGCTGAAGTCGAAAACGCCCATTACGAGTCGCCAAAACACATAACCTTCGAGATCGGCAATTGTAATTTCTGCACTTTTACACTGGCATGATGTCCAGCCATACACAGTGCAACCTTTCAGTGCTGGCAACCTAGCGAAGATACAGTCGACGTCCGATTTCCCGGACCCTCAAGGGACCGCAGCGTCCGGAAAATCGGGCAGTCCGGAAAAACGAATGCACGCGAAAACGCACTTTTTTTATAGGTATATTTCTCTGACGGCGAAGGTCACGGCCGGAGTACTGGATTCCAATTGCAATTCAGCGAATGCATCGTTTAGGTGGCTCTAAAAAGAGCCGTTTATAAAAAAAAATCCGACGTAGCCGGCGCTACCTCATAGGTCAACACTTTGGCTCAATGAAGTCGCTTATTTTCTTTTGCATGGCGTTCCGCTAGCCCGCGATGATGTCTGCCTCAATTTCAGCTAACGTCACGTTGTCTGATCGATTACAGTGTCAACAGTGCTCGCGTCAACTCCGAGCTCGTCGGCTGTGTAAGCGCTGTCTCGTCGTTCTCGGTGTCCGAGTCATCGGAATCCTCCGTAACTTGAAAGATTTTGTCATCGGTCAATTCCGCACAGAGCTCGTGGTCTTCGTCAGCGTCGGCGAAGCCCTCAAAGGTTACCCCGGATGGAATCGAAACGCCGGCAGCGCGCAGATCGTCGAAGGCAACGTCCGCGAAAACAGTTCCGGAGAGTATCTTGCGTTACGAGGGGGGATTTGTGCGCTTCGAAGGCGCGGACGAAGACGAAGGAGCAGTCGGTGCCGTCGCTGTCAACGGCGAATGTTGAAGATCGGGACACGCGAGCGCTGAAGATAGCGCCGATAGCGCGCAGCAGCACACAATCTACCGCAGAGCTTACAAAACAATACGTGAATGAACACCTGATGAACGCAGCGAGGTTTGGCTAAGCTACGGCTGGCAGCGGATTGGCGTGTGCTAGATTGTGGCGAGAGTACGGTAGCCGCGGCGCGGTGCGGCTGGCCACACCTGTTCCGGCGGTGCGAGCATAGCCTCCGAGATAGCGCGCCGGCGCGCTGTTTCGGAGGCCTTCGTGCGAGAATGGGGGGGGGTTCGAGGATACGAGAAAAACAAAATGGCGGCATTGATGGCGACTTCGAGTCGGCGGTTAGCGGTAAAAAGTCCGGAAAATCGGACAGCGAAGGCTATAAGCGTCCGAAATTTCGGACTTTTTAATACAGTGACTCTATGGGGAACTTGGCAGTGCCGCAGATGAGTCCGGGAAATCGGGCATGTCCGGAATTTCGGGCGTCCGAGAAATCGGACGTCGACTGTATTGTAAACACGTGTGTACACATCGCGGACAGCTGGTCATGGAGTACGACGCCGCTCTCGATCAGCCAGCCGGAGTCCGAAATATCGAATGGCGCGCCGTGGGGCGTCCGAATTTTATCGTGAGTTTACATTACTTCAATGGGTCGAGTGGCGGTGCCGCGAGGGTGTCCGAATAAACGGGCATGTCCGAATTATCGGCGTCCGAATCAACGGTCGGCGACTGTATTAGCTTCATTTTGAGACAATGAAGTGTTTTGACAATGTTAGGTAGCCTTATTTAATATAATACCCAGCAACCACATCATGCCAGAATTCATGCTCGCCACATTCCACAAATGAAATTCAAGTTATTGCTGTTGGTTTAAGATTACTCTGATGTTCCGCATACATTTAACACCTCACCTCTGATAACTTCTGGTACTACTCCTGTGTGCTGGCAAGATATTCCCAGAGACTCCTGGACAGTCATTCCCAATTTGGAGTCGCCAACACCAAGAATCACCTTGCTCTTCTTATTTGATTTGGGAACATTTGTTTCCAAGAAGGTCTGCAGATCATCATGAACCACACCTGGAAGAAAATACCATGAAAAGTAAAATTTACTCTACATCAAGCCTATTCGTTATCTAAAAGTATTGCACATCTGTTCTATTTATAAGCAAGTAGCTATGTGCATAATCAAGCTGTATTAAAAATAAGGGGGGGAGGGAAGAGGGGGGAATGGCTTGCAACATAATAATAATTGTTAGGGTTTTATGTCCCAAACCACGATACAGTTATTGGGGACACGGTAGCGGAGGGGTCTGAAACTGGTGTTCTTTAATGTGCACATAAATCTAAGTACACGGGCCTCTAGCATTTTGCCTCCATCGAAATGCGCCCGCCATGGCCGGGATTCATTCCCACACTCTTTCGGTCAGACTGAATTCAAAAGGCACCATGTTGGTAAGACTTTCATATGTGGCTTTCAGTCAGCAGCAGAGAGAGAGAGAGCGCACTGCCACATGCCCCATCGAGGTAATGTTTAAAGGGGACACTGACACAAAATTTCGCGGCCGAGACAGCCTGCAGGTTCGATTCCCGTGAACATGTGTATATCATCTGCAAAATATCAACAGCGAATATAGCTTGGAAGGTATTTTAAATTAATTTTGAAGTTTGCGTGAGCGATCGACTCACTCGCCCTACTGACACCATCAGTGGTGACCCTTGGTGACCCCCCCTTCTTCCCTCACGTGACCACGCTGCAACAAGTTATGATGACGTCATAGCCGCAATTTTTCTTTTGCCGCGTTTGTTCCAGCAGTCTATAATTCTCGGCGGCTGGTTGCGAGTCCGTGGCCGCGGCGCACGCGTTGAAAGTTTTGTGTTTGGCGACACTGCTGTCCCGTTTCCTATTCGAATGGACTTCTTGATGCGGACCGTGCGGAAGTGCGTCACAGTTCTGTGTGCTGACGTCACCGAGAGCTGCGCACGCTAGGTGGTGATAGTTGCACCCGGCAGCTTGTCGTTTTTCGAGCTCTCTCAAACCGAAACTGAAACTGGTCAGTAATGAGGAGCCTGTAATTAAATATCTGTGTTGCGTTGCAGCAAACGAGCTGCCGTGTTATGACTAACAGGCCCCCCAGCAACACATTGCAGCAAAAAAAACACGAGGCCAAAGTTTTTGTCAGTACCCCTTTAATATACAGTTAAACCTGCCTATAACGAACCTCAATACAACGAATTCCTTGATACTACGAATTTTTGCTATTCCCCGCCGTTACCCCATAGAAGCACATGTATTTGCGACCTCTATGTAACAAAGTGACAGTGGAAGGCACCCTTGATGTAACGAATTTTTGCCGCCGATAACCAAGGGATATTGCCCCAGATTTTGTCATTTTGGCTCGAGCAGGAGCCGCATGCAACCACTTTGGTTGCCCCGCAGATCCCAGGGCACAACAGGGCACAAAGCGGTGGCGTCGCGCATGACGCGCTCGAAGCCCCGGCCAGGCCCGGCAGGCCTGCGCCACACGTGCCGGCGTTCTCTTGAGCATGAGCGGGTGTGCCCTTCCCCCCAACCGCTCGCGGGTGCCACCACACTACAGTTCTGCTGACCGCGCCAGCTTTCTTTAAAGAAAAAGAAAACTTTTGCGTTTGCAGCGCAACTCTTCGGTTGTTGCAGAAGTCTCTGAACTGCATTTCGTGAATGTGACACCAGATGATGGCACTAAAAAAAATATATTTGTGTCTGTTAGCTCTTCACTTTGGACGCCGTGCATGCGTGCGTAGTTTCACTGTGCGTGCGCAGAGCAGCCCGACATGCAGCTTTGCGTTTTTTTTTTTTTAAATGCGGGCAACTGTGTCATCGCTACCAAAGAGATGTCAGATCGGGCGCTGATGGAAACTGACAAACACCACGGTGGAAACGACATATCTTCGGAGATCTACTCTTTATGTGCTTAGCTGTCTTGCGCCACGCAGCGGGTTCGCTATAACTAGCCTCCGAGATGGGCTCCGGCAACGCCGGCTTGAGGGGCGCAGGCCCACCTGCCCGCCTCGCGCACGCACAAACGAGCACTTGGTCTCGCCTCACTGTCGCCGGGGCTTTGCGCACGACACGCGCGATGCCGCCACACATCTCGGAGGTCCCGGCTAGACAATGACAAAGCAGCGTTGTATTAGTGTCCAACGAATGTTCAGTTATTGCCATCCCTCACGAACAAGCAATAGAGCAAAGTAAGTGTTTTGGGTTAGCTCTGCCTTTAGTTCCACTTTTGTGTAATTTGTGTGTTCCTTTTTCTAATTTTCAGGCTGAAACTCCATATAAAGAGAACCTGCTTGTAACAAAGTTTTTCGGGAATTTGTCAACTTTAGACGGTGCTGAAACTCTTCGGCATCTTTTCATAATTTTTCAGACTTTCTGCTCAGATTACAAGTCTGAAATAGCATTATGTAAAACCACAATCACTGCCATGTTATATTTCAGCCTTAAACGAGCACTCTCATGTGCCAATCCATATGGAACTGTAGTGATTCCCAAAAGTCAGTTTCACCACAATGCAAAAGTGCTATGCACTGAAGCATACCAAGACATGGAAGGGACACAACACAACTGCACATGAGTTCCAAGACGTGGGCAGACAGTTGTAGAGATTGGCAGCAAAAACACTCCTGCCTACCATTGGGTGAACCCTGGGTGATGATAACCATCACATGCCGTTGACCACAAGTTCACTTGGTTGTAGCTTTCAAGGTTGTGAGGGCCACATTTTGAATGTTTCTTGCATTTTTAAGATGGTTAAATCAGCTTTAATGAAGTGAAGCACATGGGAGGAATAGTAGCAGCATTCTCATCACTGCTCCTGTACATTTTCCAAAGCAGTTGTTTCATAAAGTACCTGAATAATTTTATGTTTTCCTGCCTGAGAAATAACCCAGCATATTGTTCTCAAGTAATAATCCTCAAAGACTAAACAACATATGACAACATTAATAAGCTACTTTGTGAAGTTTGCATTGCCGAACAAATCTTGAACTGAAGTTACAAGTCAGGACACTGCCTTTTTACCTGTAGTTTTTCTTGTAATGATAACACTGCTGTGCAGTTAAACGTCCTCAGTGACAATGCTACAATATATGCGACGTTCACAAAAGTACACACACACAGTAATGAAGGCAAACGGACCGTTCACCTACAGTATTGAAACTGCAAACACTCCTTTGCAATGTCAATAGTTTGCTGTTGTACCAGAGAACTAATGACATTCAGTGAAAACTATATTTTACACCAACTGTGTTAACCCTTTGTGCGGCAGTGGGACACATACGTCCCACTTTTCCGTCTACAGAAAAAAATTTCTCCCACATCACCCGTTGCAATTAGCGCCACATTAAGTCACTCATATCTTACCTAAGTCATCGTAATCTCGAAAAAAATTCTTTTACCACGCTTTCGAAGGGCGGATGTAGTGTTTCAATAGCGTTGAATTTCGGTCAATTTTTTATGATCGCTTCTGAATTTTCCTCTTTTTGCGATACATAGAACCTACCAATCAAAATGCCGGATAATATCCTCCTTTTCTGGTTTTTGAGAGAGACGATCTTAGCTTCCAGTGATCACGTGTTTTGGTAAATTTGCGAAATAACTTGACCAATAAATGCATCGGAACAATCCCCTTCAAAATTATCCCGCTAATCGCGCAGCGCAATTGCGGATATTAATGAGTGGAAATATTTTTCTCGATATTATATACCTCTTGAAATGTAGCCACATGTTCAGGGATAACATCTGTACTCGAAAATTTCAACAGCAAAAGCTAGGACAGCCAAATGGACAAAAAAAGTGGTCGATGCATGCGGTGAAGTAAGCTTTACAGGGACATACCACAGCGCTTTGAAGGCTCAAGAGACGCAACTGCAGGCGGCGTTCTCCTGCTCAAATGAGGTCCGCACAACTTTTCTCTTCAGAACTTTAGAAGTGACACTCTGTGCCACTTCCTTCGGCCGTTTCATCCCAAAATTCCCGTTGATGCAATCGCGAGATGGTGCCTTCATGCGGCAGTGGGACAGTGTTTTCCCACTTTTTTAAAACACTCTCATGAGTCAGTGGGACATATATGTCCCACTTTTTTTCAGTAAACTACTGGCTTCATTTTGATGAAATTTGTTTCATACTATTTCTTTCTAGTTTATATCAATAAAGCACAGCCGGTTTTGATATTACCATGTCAAAAATATAGCACGACCGACAAAGGGTTAACCAAAATCCTTCGCGGCCGAACGTGTAGGGTTGATGCCGGACACCCGGAAAGATTGCCAATGACTTGTTTCCAATCTGTGTAATTATAGTTTTTTCTATTACTAATAACACCAGTTGCACTGTTTCCAAAATTCTGCAATGCCGCTGGCCAGATTTTCCATTTGGCTCTTGACTTAAAGGGGTCCTGAACCACCTTTTAAAGTAATCATCGAATGGCCTCAGTATACTGCCTCACGAATCAATTGCCGTGAAATTTTTTTTAAGCAGTCAAGAATGAGGAGTTGCATGGATTTGTCGCATGCTTTGAGCACTTCCTTTCTTCATTTGTCCTGACAAGTGTGCTGAAAGCTGGAGGGAGGGGGGGGGGGATGACTAAGAGGTAGGAGTCATGTGAGCACACATCCTAAAATGCGTTCACCCTCTCACAGTGTTTTTTCGGTTTGTGCTAGTGTTGCTACTGTGTAATTTTAGCTGATTAATGGGTGTGGCGCCCGCATGTAGCAAAAAGCGCATATAATCCAAATGCCACTCTTAATTTATGTTGGCTATTTGCCAACATCAATCTAGCAGCTGCCAGCACCTTCAAAGAGAGTGAGCTCAGGCCTCTGTAAAGAGACTGCACTTGAAAGTGGCAACATTGCACTCCGATTATGCGGCACGCAACCATGAAATTAAAGGGACACTAAAGCAAAACAATGACTTCGTTTAGATTGACAAACTGCACTTTGAGAACTCTAATGCCACATGTTTCACTATCATAAGTTGATTATTGGTTGAGAAAATCAAGGTTGAAGATTTATTTTTAAAATTTGGCACTGATATCTGCGCACGTGACGTCAGAAATTTCAAATGTATTTTTTGTATTTTCGCGACATTGGCTCGATGAAATTTTCTGAAACTTGGTATGCTAGGTCTATGGCACCCACAGATGACAATGCACCTCATTTTTATCGATTAGAAGCTACATAGGACTCAGTAGACGCCTTCAAAATCTATGACGTCACAGTGTTTGGTGCGGGAATCTCAAGGTGGCGTTTCCACGCGCATTTTCTTTTCGAATGTTTTCTCGTTTACCAAGCATTGTGTCGCGGTAAGAGCGGTGTTTTCGGGATTGTGAAATTGTACTTAACTAATACACGAAAACTCATTTTGCCCTTTAGTGTCCCTTTAAGATGAGCTGCTAATAGCAGTGTTTGCTGTTCGTAGAATGTGTTCTTTCACTAAGCCTGAGGGGTGGTTGTGTACTCCTTTAACCTGGTTAATGCTGGTGTGGCTGTAACTGATTACATAATATGGCATATAATATTTTTATTGAGCAACTGTTTATTATTACAATTTAAAATTTATCCCCTTCAGTGGCGGTGGCTATGTTTGTGTACGCAACTTGTTTATGCTGGTTGTGTTAACTGGTGGTCAAAAGGGAGCAAGATACATTGCTCATTGGATGAACATAACCTTCTACATAGTCGGTATGTCTTGACTTAACTTCAGTGTGCGGCGTATGACTGTAATTGATCGCTTTGGTGAAAGTACTGCGATGTTCAAAGTGCCGCGCTTCAGGACCAAAGTCAAGAGTACTACTTTTCTCTTCCCCAAATGAGTACAACCAAACACTACTTCCACACATATTTGGAGCCTATGATTTCATTCTTTTCATGTCAAAATGGAACGTGACTGACTGCAGAAAAATTAAATATTTAATTACATACTAATAACAATTAATGACAAACTCACACAGAATGACACATCAATTTATTTCGATGGAAATGACATTAGATTTGCCGTGCTTAAGGAGCACAAGTTATGCCGAACAGTAGGTTGGGCATAGCTGTGTCTAAACGCGGCGTTATGCTACTGTCAAGAGAAACTACGCAGGCGCAACGGCGCTCTGTAAACTTGATCACTTGTTAAGAAAAACAATTGGAGCAATATGAAGTGAACCTACCTTCAGTGACACAGTTCATGTTCTCCAAAGCGTTTACGGCTGTGCGGAAGGGGAAAAACGCTATCAGGTGCACGAGCGACTTGAACTTGTTGAAGTCCAGGACGCTTTTTTCCACCTGAGGCAGCGCCATGCCGACCTCTTCGAACTCCTTGACTTTAAAAAGTGCATATCCCACGGCGTGCTCAAAGAGCACGTAGAGCTGAGACTGCAATGATACAATGGACAATATCAGCGCACGTGCTCCATATTCAATGTGCACAGATTACCACCGAAAGTCGCACAATAACGGCAAGCTCATCAAACAAAGCAATGAGGCACTCAATCGCTGTTAACTCAGCAAAGAAAATGTTGATCAAGTAGCAAATGATCCGTTTTACAGGGTGTTTGTGTTACCCTGTGAAACGGACACTGGAAAAAAAATTAATGCATAAAAACTCCCCTTTGTTTTTCTCATTCATGCAGCAAAGTAAGAATACACTCCTTGCTTACCCAGATGACATTTCGTTCGCAATGAAGGCAGGGAATACGGGATGAAAAAAAAAAGTGGCTACAGCACGAATCTGCCGATAGCAATCAACATGCATGAAAACATCTCAGCAGCACCACACAGCCAACACCTCAAGAGATGACAATGTGAAATGTCCGCAGCGTTTAACACAAGACACTATCAAACATATTCAGGAAAGACAGCACAAACGTATACTAACCATTTTGTCAACTTCGCTTAACGACGGTGCACCATACCACAGGCAGAACACGTTGCCTCGCCGGCTAAGCCTATGTGAGCACCACAACACAACGCGGCCAAGGGAAACGTGCACCGCGTGCGTGCCGCGAATGCGGCATGGGGAGTATGGGTGACTTACAACCTGAAGTTTCATTACAATAACCTTTGAAATAAACTGAATTAAATATTCCAAAAATAATCAAGAAATTTATTTTTATAAATAATGAATCAGGCTTGTTATGGTAATTATAAATAAAATTTTAATTTTGATTGATTGGTGATATTAGCTGCCGTTTTTCGCGTTTTCTCATCTGAGGCTCCGCACCAGTCCGCGCTATGCCGGAAAAATAAATCGCGAGCAAAGGTGGGACGGTAGGACAACAATACGGTGGTGACGGTAGACGGCAGCTTGGGTGTGCGGCTTTAGCGATCCGTGAATCGCTAACGTAACACTCATCGTCGATGGTTTCCGCACAGTTTTTATTAGTCTTGCTTCTCGCAGTTACTGAAGTTCCTTACAATCTCTCCGACGTTGCTTTGCGCCGTACGTTGCCGGACAGAGCGTCGAAATACCAACTGTAAGCCTTGTGACATGCTTTTCTCCCTCCGTTAAAGCAGTCACGGCGTACAGAGCGAGTTCTCCAAATAAATCGGGTGCTCATCTACTGATATGTGAGCGGGCGACGCCGAGAAACAACTAGTGCTTCATGGTTTTCATTCCCCAGGAGTCCTTATCAAGACAGGTAACCGTGCCTGCTTTCTCTAATAATGTGCGTGTCTTCCTGTGCGAATGCAAGGAAGTTTGCTATCGTGGTACACATTGTTTAGAAGTTTAATTTTTGTCAGACCGGTGAGCCGCGAACCTTTTGTATTAGCCTTCGCGTTTGTTTCGCCTGAACAGTTGGACGGTTGCTGCATGCACCTCGGTGCGAAAAGCTGACGCGTTGTTGCGGTTGTGTCACCGCGTCTGCTTTTCGGAATGACTGCTTACCTGGTCACTTTGGTGACTTTCTTTGCTTTTCCTCTGCCAGGACTCTGTTCTGGGCACGTCTCCACTAACGTCGCGGCGTATTTGCGAACATATCTGATCGCATTACTCTCGTGCTGCAAACTGGAACGTGCTAGCGAAAGTAGTGTACCTGAAGGCTCTCAACAGCTGAAGAAGTGGGTGCGCGTGCTACGCCGCTTGTGGACCCTGCAGCGCTGTCTCGTGCAGAATCGAGCGATGGCACGCTCGAGACAGCGCGAGCTCGGTTCATTCTTTCTGAGGGTCGCGTGGAGTGGTGGAACTTTTCGAGCTCTCTTCGCGATGCTGACGGACGGCTTAGAGTTTTTTGAAGAAATAGAAGAGCTTCCCTCCCAAAGTTATGAGGTACGAGAGGTTGCGCAAGGGCCTCCCGAAAGTCAAGACCCGGAGAAGCCGATGGAGGTTGAATCTCCTGAAAATTGCGGGACGACCGATGACGTGAAGGGAGCACTCTCCTTGCACACGAGCTGCTGGCAAGACGTTCTCGTTCCAGCAAAGGTAGTCGTTTCAGACCCATGTGCTCTATCAGAAGTAGTTTTGCTGCAGTACCTATGTTATGTGTCTAAACACAGCACGAGGTCGAGCGTGTCTAACGTAGCGTCGTTGAATAGTCTTGTGCAGCAAGCTGAGCGCTTACTGACAGAATGCCTGATTAGGCTGGCCTTAAATGGTGTGTTGTGGCCCGACCTGTGGTAATTTTCTGTGTTGCATGTTATAACGTTACGGTCTTATGCATTTTTTTTTTTTGCAGATGGAAAGGCGGATACGATTAAAAACGCTCAACAATCACATCATTTGCAAGATATGCAAGGGGTATTTAATCGATGCTACTACAGTCACAGAATGTCTGCACACATGTAAGTGTCCTTGCATGTCTGCTCATATGGCAGTCTGTGCTGCCACTGCATTAGCACAGTGTTAATATGTCTTATTAATATGTCTTGTTCCAGTTTGTAAAAGCTGCCTGGTCAAACATTTGGAGGACAACAACACATGCCCGACCTGTGAAATTGTAATCCATCAGAGCTATCCCCTGCAGTACATCAGGTATGACTTCAGTGATCTGTTGCACCAGAACACACTTGGGGAACTCTTAGGTGACATTGTTTTTCCTTGCAGCTACGACAGGACTATGCAGGACATCGTGTACAAGCTGGTGCCAAATCTTCAGTACAGTGAGTGAACCATTTTTATTCTAGATGGTCACTAAACAAGCTTGGAACCCCTCTAGCTCCACGTAATTTCTTGGAATTTGATGGCATCTTTTTGGGAATGGTTAATGGTTTATTGACATCCTTGTTATAAAACCTAGTGAGTTTTAAGGAGTCTTTTAATTCGAAAGCCTTCTGTGCCTCATCAGATGAGTAATGCGGTGTTATCACAAAACGGTACAAAAAATACCACAAACCAAAAAATACCATGCCTCAAGGAGTATGAGCTGTGCGTTTACTTTGTCTTTTCGTTGTTTGCACGAGTTAAAACATTTAGTAAAGGTGGATCCTCTTAAGTGTGGCTGAAGGTGACTGTATTGCTTACATTGTTTGTTCAAATTTCCAACACTTGTGTGGAAAGTCATCAAGAAACTTTCGTAATATGAACACTATTTCCAGTTTGCTGTGGCCAGTCGAGGGTTCTCTGTACTGTGATATATGCAAGTTCATTATCATCTCTGTTCCTTCAATAGATGAAATGAAGAGAGAGCGAGATTTCTATCGGCGCAAAGGTCTTCCGTGTCCCAAGGCCCACAATCCTGGTGAGCTAGGTGCTCTAACCTTCTGGCATTACTTTGCCCATTTTGAACAAATTTAATCTGTTGACTTAAAATCTTGTTTGCCATCTTTGTAGGGCTGCTTAATGAAAAGGATGCAGGCTCCAAGGCGTCATCCTCAAAGGAAGATGAGGCGGATTGCCACAGATCGGATGAGCAGGTCAACATACTGCTGGAATCTGACAGTGTCCAGCTGAAGCAAATGCGGCGCAAGTTCATTCGATGCTCTTCTCAGGCCACCATCACTCACTTGAAGAAGTTTATTGCAAAGAAACTGTTCAACAACCTTGACAGATACAAAGAGGTATAGCTTGTTGGATTTTCACTTGGCCTGTGCATTTTTGTTTCTTGAAGGCACAACGATATACAGTTATCTGCAGTTGCCTTTTGTGAAGGCAATATTTAGTTAATGAAAAATAGAAATGAGTGATGTTGTTGTGACAAAACCTGGAATTTTGTTTTGCATATTTACTTAATTCATGTAAACTCCCACCAAGCAAAGATTATAAAACGTAGACACATCACTTCAAATGCTACCAGTGCATGCAGTGATCACGTCTGTCCTGACTCCTACCTTGTCTTACATACGAGCAGTTTCATGAATGGATATGCCCATTGGGTGCCTTATGAATGGATTTGCCCTTCAGGTGCCATGTCTGCATTTGTTAAAGCAAATATTGTGCCTTGTACAAGTATCCACAATTTGTGAATCTCTAAGCATTAACCCTGGTCTAATTTAGATGGTCTAATTTAGGTGGCTTGAACTTATAAGTGGCACAGGATTATAAGATGAGATACTGACAGGTGCATGCTATACACACTGTGTACTTGCCTTCAATCTCTACAACTTTTTCAATTGTAAATTGCTCTTTAAATGTAAAACATTCTGTTGCAGGTTGAGATCCTTTGTAACCAGGAGATACTAGGCAAGGACCACACATTGAAGTTTGTCTACGTCACACGATGGAGGTTTAAGGTAAAAAAAAAACATTTTCTTTAATTGCAATTGTCATTTTCTTCTGTTAGCCAGTGATTTCAGGTCACTTGCTATTCAGCTTAGCTTGCACCAAATAATAGGCACGTTCAGTGTCAGTTTTGGATATGACACCCCTTGCACAGAGCCTGCTCTATATCTCGCACAACTCCATGAAATACAGCGACTTTGGTTTGCACTTCGTGAAGTACCAGCAAACAGTGTATCAGAATTCTAAGAAAATGACAAAGGATTTATATGGTCAGAACAAAAACGTACTTGTTTTTGTTCTGATCATGTATTATAGTTAAGTTTAAGAGTGAAACTGAAATAACTTCTTCTCTTGTCTTTGTCTTTTTTTGATGGTACCCTTCACCATCAGCCATGAACCAACTTGCCCAGATGTCAACAAAACAACTTCTTTAGCAGTTCTTGGTTCGAGGGGGAAGTTGGCAATCTGGAACAGTACTGACATGGGGGGCACGCCAGCAATTGCCTATCTCTCGTACGGGGATGGTCCAAATGACAGCTGCTTTATTGTGCTGCTACCGGCGCTTATGCAAGCTTGCTGCTCGGTGCACTCATGGATATTTCTGTAGGCATCATATCAAAAACAGAGCATAAGCTTACACGCATCAGAAATGGCAACTGTATGCATACATTTTGTGAAAATAGCCTGTGGTGTACCAGCCATACACGCTGGCCAGTGTGCAATGGGCATTCTTGGTGCTTAAGTTAATTTTTATCACAGCGGAGGTTTCGCAGTTCATTGTTTATTCTTTATTACTTTCTGCTTCTTAAATCATGTATTAAGCCTTCAGGTACTCGCAGGTGCCTTTACCTGGATTCTTCAAGTTTTTGTCGTTATAAGAACTGAGAGCTTGCTGAACATTCTGAAACCTTTAACCCTCAGGGCCGAGCTTTGTAGTTGCCATTGGATGCTGTGCCAATATCGCCAATAATGAGGTCGCACTCATTCAGCCCGATGTGTCCTTCTTTCAGCGTCTAGGATACATTGCAGTCATCATTAGGCTTTCGCTTAAATTTTAAACACTAGAGGGCAGTAGGACGAAGCATTCGTCCACAAAGCAGTGCAAACGTGCTTCTCTTCTTTGGTGTGCAGTCTTGGTATGAATTTAGTGCGCGAAGCTTCGGTCCACCTAGCAGTGCAAATGCGCTTCCCTTCTTTGTGGCAGAGAAAATGCAATTTTGCACCTTTGCTGTGTATTTAGCCTGGTAACAGTGATTTAAAAATGGTGGAATGCACGAGAAAGGCTGGTAGCAGAGTAATTTTGAGAAAAGGAGCTTTTCTTGGAGTAGTTCCTGTAGCAGCATTACTAAAGACTTTGCATTTGACTCTCTGAATGAGTTCAGAATTCCTGAAGACCTTTTATTTGTCTTGGGTAGTGATTCTGACTTTATGGATATGAAAGGGCTTCAGAGCAATGATAATGACATGCTGGGTTGTGCCGGTACGAAGTAATGTCTGTGCGCATCACAGTATCTTACGGTGTGTCAGTTAAATAAATGTAGGTCATATCAGTAAGTTGTATTCCATTACTATGGCATGCATTGAGGGAGAGCTCCCCTTAGGAGCAGCTTTATTTTCTTTATTTTTTTTGTTGACTATCATAAGGATCGGTAACTACAAGAAATATATTTTCAGAACCAGAGCAAGATAACAAAAATTATGACAACACCAATTCGGGAAATTTTGCATGATTTTTCAGGAAATAATTTGGGTCCTAAGGGGTTAATCAAATATTTAAGAAACTAAATACAGTTTGTTTATTTATTTATTTAGTTATTCATTCTTAAATACTGCAATCTTTCACTTGAAAGGTCATTGCAGGGTGGGAAAACTAGTCGATAAAAGGTACATGCATAAAAGCAAACAATTAAGGTGGATTGAATGAATGACTACTACAATGTGATATACAAAAGTATGGTTCAAAGCACTATTACACCAAAATTATACAATAACATAGTAACACAATGATTACAATAAAATGAATTATACAATGCACTAATAAACGAGGGTTTAAATCTTAACATTGCTTGTGAAGTTTCGTTGCAGACAAACAAGTGTGCAAAGAAATAGTGCAAGTGTTATAGATTATTATTTTTCTGAAATTCTTGTATGGTCGAATTCGAGCACTCTTGAGTTCAGTATCAGCAGTTACACTTAAACCCGGATATAACGAAATATCGGTTATAACGAAGTAAATGAAGAATACTCTTGCAATAGATATAGTGTTGGGAATATACTTTTATAACAAATTTTTGGATATAACGAACTTATTTTTGTGTAAGATGCAACTTCGTTATAATGAGGTTTGAGTGTATTCCCCATCACCGCAGCAGAAGTCTTGTAAAGGTTGTGGTGCGAGACTTGTGGTCTGCTACCAAAGGTCTTGAGTGCTTCTTTATAAAGGCTTTGAATGTATCGCAAATTTTTAACCGCAAAGCTGTATTTGTCGACCTTTCGCTGTGAGCCGTCGTGGCGCTCAGCAGAGCTCGGTAGCGTGGTAAGAGTGAGGCAAGTAGAGAAAGGCGCTGGTAGAGAGAGAGGCATGCTGGTTTTGTGGCTTTGAGGCGTGGCAAGAGTGAGGCTCACTCGGAAGGGGTCAAGGTGAGGAGCGTCATTGTACGCTCGGTTGGACGGGGAGAGGGTGTACATGCAACAATGCCTTGCCAAACTTCCTAGGCGAAGCTGGCAGGTCAGGCACAGCAGCAGCGCTTGCAACGCTGCTTGCGTTCTAGGGTATCTTGATAGTAATACCCGTCTCGGGCGATTGGGCAGGTGGAATAGGCTATGGCCTCACTGGTGCGCTACCATAGCATTCCAGTGTGGCTGTGAATGAGCATATCATTGCCCCATAGCTTAAAATAAGCGTCGAATAAAGAGCAGTGATATAACACAGATATAGTACTTTGAAAAGACTTGAAAAACATAGAAATACTTTGGACTTGCAAAAAAAAAAAAGGAAGACATAAAAAGGATAGCCTGACGAAGGGGGCCATCAGCTACGCCATTTCGACGGCTTTCATGGAGTGTGGCTGGCTCCATTTCTTTTACTTAAATAAATGAAAAGTATGCGTGTCCCCGGTGTCCAGAAGATAGAAAAAGTTTTTTATCTTTACTCTTCCGGTCTTCATTGACAGTCTTCTGCTCAATGTCTTGTTTTCTGCTGCACCTTGTGTAGCCGCACTTGGCATGTACTGCATGTGTGCACTTACAGAAACTTGTCAACCCTGTGTGGCAGTACTCAATGGCCATACTGGTGTGCACGCAAGTTTGAGTTCCAGCCTCGTCGTTGCCATAACAAATGGTATATGCTGGGCACACAGTGCTTTGCATTGTGTAGATACTTTGTTCACCATGGGGTACTGCAGCATACTGTGATGAACCTTCTCTTTAGCTGACTGCATGCTCTGATTGGTCTCTTTGGGTGATTAATCTCCAAGTGTGGGGCAATGCGAGGCAGCCAATTCAGCGTGAGCATCCCTGAAGCAGACGTAGTGGCCAGTATGTTGAAAATAGAAACCAGAGAGAATGTCCAAGGCCATGACAGGGTTGTGTAATCTTTTGGTGGCACCTTGTCTCCTTGTCGTTCCTTCCCCCCCTCCCCTTGTGTGGTGCCAGTGCGCTTGGGGGGGGTGAAAGGGCAGAGGAGCTTGCTAGGAGTGTGCGATAACTCTACCTGCAACTCCACTAACACTTAAAGGAATTTAAAAGTAGTTGTGGCAGATTTGTGAGGCAATCTAGTCAAATATTGAGGTCATATTATGATTACTTAGAAATGTGTTTTAGGGCCTCCTTAATACATATGTAAAGGAATTATGGAAGAGAACACACGCACGGTTGCCTGTAAACTTGTGAACGTTGGCAACAGTGAGTGCCAGCTTTAAATAAGTAATGTTTTTTTCTTCTATGCTTCAGGAAGCAGCGTTACACATCTTTAGGCTCGGGCGAATATTCTCTTTGACTTGAATTTTGATATTCAAAGTATTCGAAATGCATTTATGGGTGATACGCATTTTCCCACGTATGAGCCTCCTGTAAAGGTGGTTTCTCGGCAGTACGGCTCACGATGCCGTGAAGCCACACTCCAAGGGGAAGTTTGCAAGTTACGTGCACCTGAATTTAGATTTTTTTTTTAGCAGAGTTATGCACACAGACTATGGCAAAATTTAAAACTACCGTATTTTGCCATGCGCAGTTCACATGCTCAATATTCAGGGAAAGATTGTGTGTACAACTGGCAGAAATAACTGTGTACTTAATAAAGTAAAGTGACTCCGTAGATTATGTATTTTATTGTTCTGCAAGTAAAAAACCAACTTTTAACAAATTTGTCTAAATCAGGCACTTGTATCAATGTTTTTAGCTAATTCTGCTAATTGAACTATTTGCTTTGAAATTATTCAATACTAATTACTATTATTGTTAACCTTGCAACCAAATAGTTTGCGCAAGCCTTCGACAACAATATTGGATGAAAAAACACTAGATCTGATAGCTGAGTAGATGAAGTTTTCAAAGAAAACTGAAATATACCGCATTTGTTTATTCACTATTGTATATTTGTTTGGGTGCTTCCCCATGAGAACTTCTTTTAACTGGCAAAATCTGTAAGCAATGCCTTATTGACAGTTTTTTCGTTCTGAAGCAACAGCTCTCAAAGGGATACTGAACAAAATGTTTGCCACCAAGATTTTCAGCCAAATTGAAAGATTGGGTGATGAAATCGATAGACACAACCTTCATTTCTGGCAGAAACTAAAGGAAAATAATTGATTTAATGCATTTTTCTCAAACTGCCGCATCTAGCAGCCACGCTGTGAACTAGAGAAGGGGACGCTTGGTGACGTTACACACTCCGGAAACGGGCATGCCAACAATGCCAGCAGTCGCCTGCGTCTCTAGACCTGCTCAGCTCCCACTACAGTTCCTAGAACCACTACAAACATCACCGACAGTGAATAATGCCCCCGGCTGGGGTAAAGCATCAGCACTTTTGTGGAAGGGGGGAGAGTGGGATGAAAGGAGAGGTGGAGAAAGGGAAGAGGGCAGGAACACGTGCACCCTGCATGCGCCTCGGCGATTGTGACGTCACGGCTCATGTTCGCGTGTAGTCACCGCGCGCTGACATTCCACAAAAAATACAGCCAACTGTTCAAAAATACGTGAAATAAACTCTGTTTATCGGAACTGTCGCGTCTTCTGAATAGAATTTCGATGTTTTCATCAGTTTTTCTAATTTTAGATGCGAAGCATCTTATGCTCGGGGCTATGTCCGTCCCTCCTGCGTCCGTCCCGCGTCCGGCCACTTTCATGAAGTAGGGAAGCGCCCATTATGCGAACCAGAAAACTGTAGTAATATGAAGGCCGTCAACCACTACCACAGTCATCTGAGTCATGGCCGAGAGCACAGAGAGGCTGCTTAGCAATGGTGTCTGTCGCCCAGGCTGACCCCGTTCCTTGATCTTGCTTGCATGTGTTTGGAGGGGGGGCTTAGTACGTCCCTCCTTCCCGCGTTCCACACCACCACAGCGCATGCGCGTCCCCTCCCCCCTCTCTCTCTCCTCTCCTACGCTCACCCCCTTTCTCTCCTCTAGGAATCCTCTACTCTACAGAGCGGCCTCCGCGTCCCACACCCCCCCCACAGCGCATGCGCGTCCCCTCCCCCCTATCCTCTCCTACGCTCACCCCTTTCTCTACTCTAGGAATCGTCTACTCTACGGAGCGGCGCCCGCGTCCCGCACCCCCCACAGCGCATGCACGTCCCCTCCTCCTCTCCTACGGCCCCCCCCCCCCGTCCTCTCCTCTAGGAATCCTCTATGGAGCGGTGCGCACGACATGTGGTGCGACAGCTGCATTCTCCGCTGGGGGCGCCAGGGTAGTTCCGCGGTATAAAAATGACGGAGCGCGCGCGCCTCATTCTCTCTCCTGTGCAGCGCCGCGATGAGTGCCCGGACCGCTGCCGTGAAACGAGAGCAGCGACGTTCCTCCCGCTCAAGCTAATTATCTCCCCGCTGCTTCGCATCCACACATGGTTCCCTTAGCGGGAGATGGGGAAGTTTTTTTTGTTCAGTATTAAAGGTACACAATTGAGTGATTGAAGCTTGATGCTCTGATGTCAGTTGGTGCATTTTGCGCCATCAATGGTTGTTGCAGACTCAACGCTGATGTTATGATAAGGAGTTTTTTTGTGACTCATTGTCAGGGCATTTGGCCCCCCTAGCAATCACTAGTGGTTTATAAGGTGCCTATTGCCATGCTGGCAGATTATCATCTTTTAGTTGTTGGGTAGTGTACATGTTCATGTTTGTCCCAGCAATAATTGCTTCATTGTAATAGCACTGTGGACTTAATGTAGAAAAAAAATCCTTGCACAATCACTTTTGGGAGTTGTATAAGTGATGCATAAGCGTAGAGTTTTATTGTAGGTTGCAGCCGTTCCTAGAGTAGTTTTTGGGTGGCATCAGCATGTTGTCTTTCATCTTCTAACATTCGTCAACATCTGTAACTGCCATAATGGAAGGTGCATTCCATGACTATCGAAACGCATACTTGGCAACACATTTTCGCAGAATCGCAATTTTTCGGGTGCCTACAATGTTCCATGTTGGCTCAATATCATGCCCTACAGAGGGCTTCGATTCCACTACCATGAAATTCAATGAAGCCTTCATAGAAAGTGTTCTCATTTTACATTATTCTTGCACCACTGGTACAATGCATTCCATCTGGTTCAGATATATATTCTACGAGTGTGAGTGTGTAGCCCAGTGGTTAAGACACTTGCCTTTGGAGCGTGGAGGAATCTGGTCAAACCCAGCACCAGCAAGAAATTTATTTCTTAATAGCGATTATCGTCTTATGGGACAGACAGACAGACGAACGGAACGGATGGCTTTCTCGTTTAGCTGGCAAAGAAACGCTTATGCATTTAAAATCTTTGAGGGGTGTGGTTGTATTTGCTATCATGTGTTGAAGGAGAGGTGCTGTGTAGACAGCTTATGTTACTGAATATAGTGTAGGACTGCACGTATAATGCACCCTTTTCGATTTATTTGGAAGGAAGGAATAAAAATTGGGTGTCATATTTAGAAGCATAAACAAAGATGTTAGGATTTTTAATGTCTACTGAAGTTTTATTCTTCAGAAACAATAGTTAACCCTTTGGCGACCAAAAGAAAAAAGAAGAAAAACGTGCCAAAATTACCGAAAATTTTTTTTTTGCTCACTTTGTAGAGCTTTTTTTAAATTATTATTATTAAAGGGACACTAAAGTGAAACAATGACTTGGTTTAGATTGATAAACTGTACTCTGAGAACTCTAATGTCACAAGTTTCACTATTCATTATTGGTTTCATTATTAGCGGAGGAAATCAAAATTGAAATTTACTATTTAGATTTCGCGCCAAAATCTCCCCATGTGACGTAACAAATTTCAAAATGTATTTTTCGTATTTTCGCGACATGGGCTCGATGAAATTTTCTGAAACTTCGTATGTTAGGTCCATGGCACCCACAGATGACAAAGTACTTCATTTCTACTGATTAGAAACTACGTCGGACCCAGTAGACGCCGTCAAAATCTATGACATCATGGTGTTTGGTGCAGGAATCTCAAGGTGGCGTCTCCCCTCTCATTTTCTTTTCACGCGTTTTCTCGCTTACCAAGCGTTGTCTCACGGTAAGAGTGGTGTTTTCGGGACTGTGAAATTGCACTTCACTAATGTGCGAAAAATCGTTTTTCTCTTCAGTGTCCCTTTAATAAAACGGTATCATTATTTCAACAAAATAATGTTTTTGTTTCTCTAATTGCATAAAATGTTACCACATGTGAAGTATCAGAGGTGTCATGCAATGAAAGCAGAGACACAGGAGGAGGAGGAATAAACTCTATTGAAAAAACATGGACAAGTGGGGACATCTCGCATCAAAAAACACAACTGCAGTAGATGTAGTTGTCATGGTTCCGCGTGGGACAAACTTTTGTTGATGACAAGTATAGTTGTCATCGGTCATTGTGTTAGAAAATCTCATGACGACTATATTCGTCACGATAGGGATAAACAAGGAAGATCCTTCTCGGTAAAATGAAACAAGAAGCGCTTCTAGCAAGTTGTGTGATGAAATTATCTGTACAAATTGTCGTTACACTTGCAATTCTCTCGGGCAGTAAAATACTAGTAAATTGCTTCATGTGTGTACCTGCTTCTTCCATATAAATAATCGAGAGCAGCATTCTGGGCTAGTTGGGGATCCATTACTTCAGTACAATTGCACAAAAAAAAAAAGACGCTGACAACATGGTCGTCTTCTGTGTTGTCAGTGTCTTTTTTTTTTTTTTTTTTTTTGCGCGATCGTATCCAAAGATATATAATCAATATTAGATACACACACATACAGCCCCTTGAAGAAAATTGTGCAGACTTTACTTGCCATAACAAGGATATAATTATGAGGCATGTTGGTGACTCCAGAATATTCGCCATCTGGATTACTTTCACATGCACCTAAATAAAAGTGCATGGGTCTTTATGCATTTCACCGCCATCGAAATGCTGCCACCGTGGGCGTTAATTACACTGTCGTCTTCAAGTTAAGCAGCGCAGCACCCGAGTCGCTCAGCTGTCACAGCAGATCTCGTGGGATGAAATCCTAGCTGTGCCCCTGTGCAACCATGGGGCACAGTTTCATCGCACTTGGGGTTACCCTTCTCCCCTTATTGATGCCACTGGATGTCGGTGTGGAAAAAGAAATGCAGCCGTTAACAAACAGGCCCAGTTAGTTGCGTTAGTAACCCTTGTGGCTTATTGTTAGGTTCTTCACAGACTGGCACATTATTATTGCTTACTGTATATGAATGAATGAAGTGGGAGAAGAGGGTACCTAGTATAGTAGTAGCTACGGAGATGTTATAAAGTGGCAGTAGCTTTTGCAGGAACTACTGAAGAAGCCCTAAATGTCCAAAGCTAACACATTTTTCAGCAAGAATTAACACTTAGGGCTTTGAGCAGCCCAGCAGGCATGGTGCAAGGTGTGTAATGCATTACCTGTCATGTCTACATTTAAGAATTGATGCAAAGCAGCTCACTAAGCTGAACTTTATCATGCAGTACATATTACATGCAGTGCCAACTTTAGGCCCCAGCAATGGACAGCATTTTTGGTTTCAATATTTCAGCCATCATAGACTTCTTGCATATATTCCCATAAATCATTCATGGCTCTCATTGGGTATATTTGTTAATTTCACTTTCACTACGATGAATAGCCATTTATTAAGCTGTTGCATGCAAGGAGTCTTATTCTTGTATGCAAATCTTTTAACAACAGTTAATGTTCGAACCATTGAATGTGAAATGAAGTTTTTCGTGCAATATTTTAATGGTTGAGGCATTTTGCAGGCTCAAGGTGTTCATTGCATTTGCAACTTTAATTGAGGTCTTGGTATTGCAGATGCTGTTTAAGCAATCCCCATTTCTTGAGCATCTTTGATGATATTGGTAATTGTGTTCATTATGCTGTATTTTGTGCAGGAGCCTCCACTGAAGCTGTACTACAGGCCTAAGGTGGAGTTGTGACAGCAAGAACTGCGATGCAAGTCTAAGGTCTTAGTAGGTGCCACTGGACTATGAGCTTGGGGAAAAACAAAATGGGGGGGCGGGGGGCTCTGGTTTCTGAGTCTTCAATCACTCATGAGTGCCGAGTTGGTTTTACAGTCCGAATTTTTGCACCTACTGACTGGAGGGCTGCTTTCCAGGTCAAAGCTTTTTCGTGGAGTTTGCAGGGGCTGGTCCTGGCAAGCAGTCTTAACTGTATTGATGAAGTCTCCCATTGTACATAAGTCATGATCATGCCTGTAAATACTGAATTATCCCACCGATGCTGGCCATGAAATTGTGCATATGTTCAGGTTGCTTGTTCTAGAGATAAAATTACTGGGCTGCATTAACATGTCTAGGAGAAGCAAACAGGGTGAAACCTTTTTGTGGACGTATTTTGAGGGGGGTGTTTGTTGTGCAGTGCTGAATATTGTGTTGAATAAATACTTCTGTAGTGTAAAGCAGCTCATCATCTTTGTAAGCATCACCAGATCCAACGGTCTTTACTGCATAGAATTGTGTACAGTTGAACCCACTTCTAACGGTATTCATTCCATTGCTGTAACCAGTGATTATTATAACTAGATTACACAGGCAAAAGTGTGGAGGATGGCAAAACTGCTAGTATTACAACGGTAGGATGGCCGCTGACCTTTTGCTCCTCATCCTGGCTGCGGGCTGTATGGCACATGTAACTTGAAGAAAAGAGGCCCTTGCCTCATACATGACGTGTAAGCACAGCTTTGCCTGCTGTGCTTTATTGACTGTAGCAGCCAGCCCATGTGCTAGAGGCAGTGGCAGCGGCCAGCGGATGACTTTGCAAAAGCGGGAGGTGACCAGCCATCTTGGCTTATCCAAGCCTGTGCACTCGCTGCAGATTACATACAAGCTGGGGCATATGGGCCCCCCTATGCACTCATCTGTGCTCTTTAGTGGAGGAGACGTACTCAGCCACCCTCTCCCCGCTGTCACAGGTGAAGACTACATGCATCAAGACTCCATTCTATCCTTCCTAGCCCACCCACACATACTGTCGCTCGCACCCATAGCTTACAGCTTGAGGGTACGATAGGGTCTTTTGCAACTGGGCTTCACATAAAACATTAATGGTGCTGCTCATTTGTGTTCAGAGGGGTGAAAGAGAGATAGGAGGCAGGTGTGCGAGGTTGGCTGTGCAGAGGGCTGGAAAACGGGCTGTATTCTATAAACATGGGGTGCGCTAATGTGCTAATAGATATGGTAGCTTGCATTGTTCTTTGTTTTATAGCGTAGCTTTCTTCAAAAACCTGCCTGGGTTTCCCCGAATGTGGCTGCTGCTCCCTTGCCAAATATAGGTTCCTGACTGATCGACAAATGGAACCTCTGACACTTCTGTTCTTGAACACAGCGGCCAAATGCGCTGATAGGCCACCACCGCACACATACATGTTATGTACCAGTGCCTGGAACTATGCACAAGTTTTTTTTTTTTACTCCTTAGATGCCAAGCAACCAAATTTTATTGTTATAACTGGTAATGTGTTGCGGGAACATTGTACCAAGTTGTTTATTTTACAATGGAAGACATACTAAAGTGCAAGGCGCAGCGGTGCTCCTTTTTATATCCAATCGTAGAAGTGGGTTCAACTGCATACTTTGAAGCTTCTGTTCTGTGGTCAGGTAATAAACTGCTGTGCTGCACATGACCCCATTCTGTTGCTTTCTGTGCCTGCCTGCACACTGCAACACTGTAATGGATAGGTGGGCAAGATTGTTTGGGTTCATAATAATGGTTTGGCATAGCTACAAAATGGTGAGAAGTAATTTTACAGCGAAAGCTGTTACGAGATCACAACAAGGGTCGTTCCTCCGCCGCCGCCGGTGTCCGTAACCAGTATCGCACGAAATAAGAAAAAAAACTAAATAAAAAACACCTTTGACATAATGGGAATCAAACCCGGGTCTTCTGCGTGACAGCCCAGCACTCTACCACTGAGCTACGCCACTGCTTGAAACTGCGGTGCAAACTGACCCTATGCAGGCTTCATGTCGGGTAAGGAATCGCGTTAAAGTGTGTTGTAAAGCGTTTTAGAACAGTAAAGTAAGAACCAGGCGTCACACAATGCGAATTGCGTAACGAGTGGGGGGCGTTCAATGCTCCAACCCATTACAAAAGCCTCAGGCAAAATTCTTCATCGTCGTCAGCCACAGCATCAACAAAGTGCACATAATGCGTTACAAGAGTGTAGCAAGTACTGCGCTTTTCTGAAGAATGACGAATAATGGCATAGTAGACGCTTCCCCACTATACAAAAATTATGATGATTTATGGCATAGTGGGTACTATGCAAGTGTGCTTGTAGTCGTTGCCCCAAGAGTGTTTTGAAAAGGCTCTAAAAAGGCCGCTCTCCCAGCTTTCGCTGTAGCTGTGCTGCTTGTTCCACGCAGGCCTGGCTATCTTTTGGCATGTCCTGTCAAGTTACTTGTCTCATCTACTGTTCATTTTTGAAGCGCAGCCAAGGCATTATTAAGAAGCCAATATCAGGATCAGTTCCCACTCTTTCTTAATGAGTGTCTAGCCTGATGGCCTCAACTGCACATTAATGTTCAAATATTACAAGTCTTCTTATGTACACTTGTGTGAGACATTCAGAAGCACAGGCAATTTGATGTTTTTATGTTTTTTTTTTGTTTTTGTATTTGTCTATTGCCCAAGTACCATGTTGAGCAACAATCTATTGTAGCGTATTCCTCCCGCTCAAATGCAACAGAAGACGTATCTCTATACAAGTTGTGAAGTTCACACTGTTTAAACTGTGTTTAATTTAGTGCTCTCTGTACTAAGACTGGCCGTTTATCAGCTGTCTGGTTTTTATACTTTCCTATGCTTTGCCACTTCCAGTTCTTCCGAACATGGAGCACATTACTCTGATGTTTCGGCGTTGTGACAGCTACTGTAAGCTTCTTGACACAGCAACACCAAATGCTGAGCTGTAGCCAAATGCACCACCCGCTGCTCACTTGCAACAGTTGCAATGTCCTCTGCATTGTTCGCACAATTCTTGAGATAACCCATTTGGTATGAGTTTCTTTTCATTTTGGTGTCTGGCAGCACCCATCTCCACACATTTAACATTGGCTACTGAGGTTTGGTGGGAAAGGAATCATTGCTGAAGGATGGAGAGCCTATAACGCCGCCTTTCACAGCCAATCGAAACCCTGTACTTTGTGGAATGTTGGCTCAGCATTTCCATTGCAGCAGCTCTCCACCTAACCCATCGCATGTTTTAGGTGAGCACACCCTGCATATGGTGGATGCTAGATTTTTCACATCTCCAATTCACAGAAGGCCACTCCCACCCCCTTCATTCTGTATTGAATATTTCATGTTCAGTGGTCAGTTTCAAACCTGGGTCCTCTTGCACAGCAGCATAGTGTTCTGCCCTCCTGACTACTGATGCATGCATGACTTGACAGAATTACAATCTTACAGTGTGCCATTTGCTCCCAATATTTCCTCATAGAGGCTGTCACCTTGACATGCTATGTGACTTTGTCATGCCTTTGAGATCGGTCTGCTTTAGCCCAGTGGAATACCATCAGGTTGTGTGTTTTTTATTTCCAGGGTGATATACTCTGCTTTGTGCTCCAAGCGGTATAGGTGTTCCCTCAATCACAGCACCTCAGCTGTGCTCGTAAAACTTTCCCACTTCACTGAATAATAATGGGCCATTTGTAGTTTGGTGTTTGAGTGATATCAGGCATTATTTCTCTTGATTGCTCCTATTTTTTTTATTTTGAAAAGGGGCTGCCTTTTGGTGTAGTAAAGAAAAAAAAAAGTTTCAAATGTGACTGGTGACCCCACAGCTTACAAGGAATCCAGTAATAAAGAGAAAATAGACAACCACCGATTTGTAGCACGAAGCCACAAGGAAATCTGTACGGATTTCTCAGAAAGAAAAGCTTCTTAGTTGCCGAAAAATTCGTCCTGGTCCGGGGTTCGAACCCGGGACCAATGCCTATCCGGGGCGGTCGCTCTACCAATTGAGCTAACCAGGAAGTTAGCAATTGGCAGCGCGAGGGCGAATCCATCGACAACTCGAAGCACATGGACAGAAGTAATGCAAATGAGTTCTGCGGAATCCTGCAAGGTAGCGGAAGGGTTAATAAAGGGAAAATTGACAACCACCCATTTGTGAAAATAGACAACCACCCAAATGGGTGGTTGTCTATTTTCCCTTTATTAACCCTTCCGCCACCTTGCAGGATTCCGCAGAACTCATTTGCAAGAAATCCAGTAATGTCTTTTAATTATAGGTACTTTGGCTCCACTTTTTGAAGTCTTTTTACAGGCCACTATGGAGGCCATATCGTCTGAGCACCGGCTCATGGTTCTGTCATAAGGCTTGTCAGGTCCACAATAGGTGTTGCGCATCAGTGTCTTCTGCCAGGGTTGTACACTTGGGGCATGTGGTGTTGTCCTTCGCAAGGACCTTTCATTTGAGGTCAACTGGAGGGGTGGGGACTAGGCCAACCAATATTCTCCTCGGGAAAACTTCCTACACAGCAGACGACGTATCTAGTTCAGCGATGCGCAAGTGTGGGGCATTTTTTCTTCTTGCAATGACGTGTCATGCGTTAATACTTGAGATTTTATTAGCTAAGTATTCTACTGACGTGATGCTGTGGAGGCTCGTGTTGCAGTCATAAAACTTGGCACTTAGAGATTATGCATCAATCTGCTTCTGATGACCACCTTAATGAGTCCCAGCTGTGGAAGGGAAGTTCACGTAAACCAAAACTTTAAAACATGTTTAATGGTTGGTCCATATTAACGGAGATTCCCACAGCATGTAGAAGCTGTATAATTTTTGCGGTCCGTCACATAATGTTGCACAAGTAATGCCTTGTGTTGCGGTGGACTAAGGAAATGCATGTTTTCATGGCTCTTCTAGTTAGTGTTAAAGAAACCACCGAGAAGGACATGCTATTGAGTTTATAGTTTCACTTAAATCCTTGTTTTTAGAGCACTGCTATAAATACTTTAGCAAATTTGGCATGTATAACCATAAATTTCATCGGTTCAAATATTATTTTTGCCAGCACTTGTCAGTTGGAGAAGGTGGGTGCTGAGGAAGTGTGGTTGCTGTGTAGTTTATAAGGGACTGAGCACAATATGGTTAGCAACGTTTGCTCATTTCTATTTAATAATAAGTTATGCTGCTTGGTCACTACCAGTTATTGTGATGATGTGTGTAGCGTACCTGTGACCCTCTGAAAAGATTCGCAGCACTTGTTGCAATATATTGAAACTTCTAGGAAAGGGCGTTGTGTTGGAAAGGTCACTGCAGGCACAGTGGAACTAAGCACATGCTCATCTGAATTGCAAGGGGTCTTATTAGGTGTGGTCCTGTTGACAGCACGTGTTGCAGCAAAGTGTTGCAAAACAGTGTGAAGAACCATCTTGATTCATTTTGCAATGCGAGTACTTGCAACTTTTGAGAATATGTACATGTTCTTTAGCAATCTTGTGCTCATTTTGGTTAGCTTCAATTGCTGGCACATTTATACTGTCACTGCAGATAATACTTCTAGAAAGCAGTGACTTATTTGTGCTATTTGAAAGCTGATATTGGTGAACACATTGTGATAAAACATGCAAGACGTTTTTTGTAACGTTTTCAAGATTTTGCTTTAAAGAGTTCTTTTTAATGTGTGTGTCTATGTAAGGGGATGTCTACTGTATCATCTGCCACTCTGGGCATTGTTTAATGTGTGCATAGGTTGTTCATAACCTTAAAAGTGTGACCATACCTTGGGAAGTTGGAATATAGAGCTACGCTCATGTCATCTGTTAATACAGGGTGTTTCAAGAAATGTGTCCACTATTTTTAAAAAATCAGGAAAATGCGGTATTTGCTCGCTGTCTTCACAATTGCTTTTTCTGTAGCGGCAGGCATCTTGACATGGTTGAAGACATCATTTGGGACAGTAATTAAGAAAGTTAAATTAATTAACTTTGTAATTAGAGCAGTGAAGTGGTTAAGTCCAATGGGAGAATTGAAGTCCTTCATGCGAAGAACTCGTTTCAGCTTTGAGATTTCGAAAAAGCGGCCTCTAGGAATAATTGCGAAATAATGAAATTCTCCCAAATTCAGCGGCGAAACCGAAACGCGGGAGAGCGCAACTGCCACATTCGTCTGACACGTCCACAATGAGTGAACGTCATTATATCAACCATCGACCGACTTCTTGGTGTGAGTGTGTGGGCTGCGCTAGCAGTAGTAGCACGCATGACGCACATACATTAACGAACGGGGAAGAACTGCACCTCTGTAACCGTTGTCTTGAACAGTGATGTCATTCTAGTCGTCTGCTTGTTGTGCTCATCGGTGCTTGGGTTTCGGTTTCGCCGTTGAATTTGCCTGAATTTCATTATGCCACAATAATTAACAGAGGCCGCTTTTTCGAAATCTCAAAGCTGAAATGGGTTCTTCTCATGAAGAACTTTAATTCTCCCATTGGACTTCTCCACCTCACTCCGCTAATTAACAAGTTAGTTCATTTAAATTTCTTAATTACTGTCCTTAATCATGTCTTCAACCATCTTAAGATGCCTGCCGCTACAGAAAAAGCATATGTGAAGACAGCGAGCAAATACCGCATTTTGCTGATTTTTTAAAAATAGTGGACACATTTCTTGAAACACCCTGTATAATGGAAACAGGTATACACTTATCACGTGCAAAACTGTTGTCCTATTTATACGCATTCATGCTCAAGTAGCATATCGGGTAGTTATTTTTAGCACAGTTCAGTGCTATTTTCCTGGCTTATGAGCCAAAATTGAGGGAAAGCCACAAAAGCGAAATTCTGCATTGCACAAAGCAGTGGCACACTTTGTTGTGGTGATGTTGGAATATCTGCTACTAATTACATGCCAGAACAGCACTAAGTAGGGAAAATTGAGCTTTGTGCTGCTTTGGACGTACTCAAGAATCTAAATGGTTGAGGAGCAACCTCATTAGCATAACTTGTTGTGCATTGCACAAGTAATGTAAAGATTGTCTGCTTGTCTACCACCGGTGGCCAGTTCTTTCGTCATCTGCTTTCATTCCTTTTATCTTACCATTTCTATGCCTGCAAGTAACTTTCTTGAGGCTTTTGTTGGCTTGAAGTGTTTGTCATACAAAAGCTGGCCTCTCTATCGATTCCCGTTCACTTTCTTTAGAGGTATTTTTTAAGTGACTATGCTTTTCCTCACACTGGGTTCATGTCTGCAGTAGCAGCTCATCTTGGTGCTCCTCAAGAGGCCTTGTTTAAAGTATTTTCGGAAAGGTCGAACCACCTCTGCTAATTCATGAATTGCAGCTAAATCTCTTGTCACCTCAGTACTGGTTGCTATTCTTCATTTTTTACGTTGCTCTTATCGGAAAACATTTTTTCGCACTTGTGTGGGAGAATGCCACGATAATTTGCAGGTGAAGGAAGCATGAATAACTATGAGGGACAAATGAAGGGCAGCTCCATTTGTCATGGGTAGAACCAGAGTCCTTTAATACTTCTTATGGTCGCAAAATTTCGCCGTCACGCTATGGGGCAGCTTCATACGCTGCCCAAAGCTACCATAATGCGGCATCACTGTGCCACAGAGGTCATCGTCCACGTGCTGATATGCTTGTGTGGTGCGACATGAGCTGATGGTTGCGGTGCTTTCTGTGCATCTGCTGCGTTATTTTTTTTTTTAGACAGCTGAAGTGTGTGTGTGGGACGACAGTGCCGAACACGGACGACGGTGCCGAACACGTTTTGCCTGCCCGCGGGCACTTCCGTTTACAAGAGCACAACCAAAAGGCATGTTTAGTTTACCGAGTAACCAGCAGCAGTGCGAGATATGAAAGTGGGCCCTACGGCTGCTAGACAGTGGTGATTCCAATTTTGAATCGATGTGCACGTGTATGTGCACAAAACAGTGATGCCTCAGACATCGACGCTGCATACGATTCCAATTTCAGTGGCCTCTAAATCATGTTCAGAAATGGCATCGTGCCGGCGAAAAATTTGTAGCTGCGAAGCACATCAGTTTAATTTTCTTTGTCATTAGATGAAGCCATTCTACAGAAGCTGTCCTTGCAGTAACGATTTATTGATCTCCGATTTATTGATCTCACAGTTCAACAGAAAATTGGACAGCCGTGCTGGGCGAACAGTCGGCTCTCTGCGCAGTCAATAAATTGCGATTTCTTACAGTTGAATGTGTGTACAACAGCCCAGATGTTTGCCTCTTTTTCCAAGTGGCACCACTGGGGCATTGTTGTGAGTGCACAGCATTTAATTTTAGGCAAATATTAAAAGTGGAAACTATTAAACCGACAAGACTAACAGCGCTCACCAGGCCACTGTGGCCGCATTTCGGTCAGGGTGAAAAAAAGAGAAGAAAAACACGACCGTGTATTTTCATTTGCTTAAAGGCTTTGGGGGGTCAAAAATGGATCTGAAGTCTCCCAGTCCACTTGCTTCTTGATCATATGATGATTATGTCGCTTAAAATCCAGAATTCCTGTGTCTTTAAGGCTGAAACCCCACCGCAAGCCGCACATTTTAAGGGGCTACTCTTTTCGCCCGGGTGCTCATTTCAAGACTTACGACACACTAAGGCACTCACGCATGTTGTGTGTTAAAAGCTGCTTGGGAGTAAAGCGACCATCACAGAAGTTTAGGAAAGTTTAGGAAGCTAGAACACTGAGGCTGTCCCACACACAACTACAGTGATAGCAGCGTTTGCATGCCCTTTCATGCACAGCTGCGTCTCTGGCGGCGGCCGCTGGCTCGATATGAAACTGAGGTGGCAGTTTCGTGACCATATGAAGTATTAAAGGACTGTGGTAGAACCCACATAATTGACAACATGGTTGGTAGTGCTGCTCCTTTAGGTCGATGTCGAGCAATAGTAACAAATCTAAGTTTCCAAGCACTTGCAGTAAAGTCACAAGGTTTTTCCCCCCTGCTTATAGTGTATATCTACTTATCTTTTTCTTCAGTTACTCTTCCCCTACTCCTTGTGCCTTGTGCCAATGTCTTTAGAAAGGGGCTTTAAGGGGCTTTTATGAGATCATCAAACTTGTGAGCAGTATTGCATTCATCGAGCGCTTCACATTTATGTCCTCAGCCTATGCTGGAAGTAGACACAAAAAGGCAATCTCGGTCTCTCTTGTATGGGGGAAAAAAAAATTGGCAGGACCTTTAGGAGAGAACATTAAATTACTTTGACAATCCCAGTGAACTGCATTCTTGCTCGCCACCCTTTGCCCTTGAGCTTTCTGCACCTCACCTGCTGTTGCTGTACCTCCGGTATCAGCCCATGTTTGACGAAGTGACGTCATGCGATGACATAATGAGGCCATGTCGTAAATTTTGGTGATCTGTGACATCACAACATGATGTCAATGATGAATCGTATCATGATTTCATTGATTACGTCATGTGACGTTTTGCTCAGGTCTCGCGATATATCAGTAGGTCTCACCAAATCTCGCAAAGTCTCTCGACTCATGAGACATATAAGGCCTTAGAGTCCATGCCTCTGAGGTGCTACAAATTAGCATAAACGATAGTCAAGGGCAAGCATAAGCATGCTGCTTCTCAATTTGTGTTGGAAGTACAGTAAGGCCATGATGAATAACTGGTGCTGTAGATGTCCTGTGCAATAGACAGTGTCTCAGAATTGTGTATTGTGTAAAATTGTTGCTAAATTGAAGTACAGGGGATGAGTGAAAGGTTCCACTTGAAGTTACCTTTGCGTTTAATTTGAAAGCAAAGTGTGGTCAGCAGTTTAGCCAAGAGAATGATGCCTGTTTCCATTCTTGACACCATGCAGAAAAGTTGGCTTACCAGAAGCAGGATGTGCCTTGACTACATGCATGCCAAGCTAGGCTTGGCTGTAACTTTTAATGTGGTTTGTAAATGTATATCTGTAGTATATAGTTTTTATTTTTTAAAAACCACCATGTTCATTCAGCCATTTTGTATGTGTTGTTGCTTGATGCTCAATTTAGTCTAAGTCACTTAATTTATTTGCAATTTGGGTTCTAGAATGAGCACTACAGTTTATATTGCAGTTGTTGAAGTGTATACAGTTGCACTGAAAAGGGGGAAATCTTGGGTATGGCTGTATGGCCAATACGCTATGTTGAAGGCATGAGGGTGTGCATCAGAGTGGAGTAATTTATTTGTAATATAATTCTAGTATTGGTGTTGCATTCTGGAGCATTGCCAATCTGTGGCAGAAGCTGTAGGAATTGCCTCTCACTAGCTCAAAAAAAAAAGAAAATGCAGCGTTTTTTTGTGGCAGTAAATCTGTAATGATTATAGTTGTACTACCTTTCATTTTTCTGAATTTGAGTCTGCAGTGGCTTCCTGATTAAAGTAAAATGTTTAGGTACTTGAGACATTTCCAGTGTTTGAGGCTGAAAAATGTAAGTGATAATGTTGCGAAGAAGGTACCTTTTTTTTCTCTGCTGTTGTATTTGTCTTGTTCTACAGTTCATTTAAGGGGGGGGACAATGTGCCTGTAAACTTTTTTTATAGTTCTCTATCAATTTCAATGAAACTCACTGAGTTTATGTGTATTTGTGTGCTGATTTCAAATATGCAATTTTTTTTCCTAGTGTAATATGGAGTTTTGAAATTCTAGATGCCATTTCGGGAGCCATGGTTTGCCTAAACTGAAGAGTTACAAAGTAAATAAGCACATTAGAATGACCTGTAATGAGTACAGAGTGCAAGAAAACAAGAACGGATGTTCCAGGCCCATTGGAATAAAAGTTGTGGTATGTTGAATATTTGTGACTGAAATCCCAGCTTGACGTAGACTCATTGGCAAATGTTCAACACACCATAACTTTTGTTCAAATGGGTTTAGAACATCCATTCTTGATTTTTTTTTTTTTACATTCTGTACTCATTCCAGGTCATTCTGATGTAAGAAAGGGAAAATAGACAACCACCAATTTGTAGCGCGAAGCCACAAGGAAATCCATACGGATTTCTCAGAAAGAAAAGCTTCTTAGTTGCCGAAAAATTCGTCCTGGTCTGGGGTTCGAACTCGGGACCAACACCTTTCCGGGGCGGTCGCTCTACCAATTGAGCTAACCAGGAAGCTAGCAATTGGCAGCGCGAGGGCGAATTCATCGACAACTCGAAGCACATGGACACAAGTAATGCAAATGAGTTCTGCGGAAGCCCGCAAGGTGGCGGAAGGGTTAAGAAAGGGAAAATAGAACTCATTTGCATTACTTGTGTCCATGTGCTTCGAGTTGTCGATGAATTCGCCCTCGCGCTGCCATTTGCTAGCTTCCTGGTTAGCTCAATTGGTAGAGCGACCGCCCCGGAAAGGTGTTGGTCCCGGGTTCGAACCCCGGACCAGGACGAATTTTTCGGCAACTAAGAAGCTTTTCTTTCTGAGAAATCCGTATGGATTTCCTTGTGGCTTCGCGCTACAAATGGGTGGTTGTCTATTTCTCATTCTGATGTGCTTAATTACTTTGTAACTGTTTCAGTTTAGGTAAACAATGGCTCCCAAAAAGCACATGAAATGTTTTATATTTTAAAGCTACATATTATACTACAGAAATAATTGCATATTTGAAATCTGCACACAAATATGCATAAACTCGGCAAGTTTCAACTCAATTGATAAAGAATTTTTAAAAAAAATTTTCAGAAAACATGCCCCCCCTTAATGCAAAGCATTTTTTTGCATCATAAACCCGTTGTAGCAGGCAGCTATATGCTCTGGCTGTACCTTGTTTAAAGATTTTCAATTAAAAAAAAAAATATGTGTAATGGTAGGCCCCAGTAGAAAAGCCCAATGCTTTACCCAGTTGGCCACTTGTGCACTTGTGTTTCTCATGCTGTTGGCAATTAGTGCATTGAATTTATTGTTGCGTACATCATATAGGCCAAACAGTATTCTCTAAAAACCAAGAGGATGTGGGTGCACACTCCAGTTTCTATTAGGCTACAATGCAAAAATAGAATCTCAAAATAATTGCCAATATTGTTGCTGTCTTTGCTTGCGTCATGTTGTATGGCAGTTGGTTGTTTATAAAAGCATTGGTGTACCAGTGTTCCCTATTATTGCAGTCAGCTCTTTCGAGATGCAACGTAGCAGTGCACCAGCTTAGTAATTGCCCAACCTTTTTTGTCCAGGCCTTTTTTGTGGCAGCTGGTGCTTGATGAGCAATATGACATTGGTGCAGCTTTTGAAATTGGCCTGGGTAGCAACAGAACAGGTTGTAACACATTTTTTTTCCTAGTAGAATGAACAATCGTAGTGACGCTGTCTCTGCTATCATCACACAAACATGTTGGTACATTTAATGCTTTAACGAACTGCAAACAATGTAGCTAGCCAGGTACTATTTGCACAATGTTTTGCTTAACACCAATCGTGGTGCGCGAGGCCTGCATAATGTTTTTTTCTGCCTAACCACTGGAAATGTCTCAAATATCTTTCTTATCATGCTGCACCCTGTAATTCTGATCTACTAGTTCCAGAAAATAAAAAAGGTCATTGTGACCTTGCAGCTTTTCTGCTTTCACGTCAGGCTTCTGGACAAATTGCTCCCTGGATTGTATTGTGTATTGTTGCCTTTCTTCGCAACTTCTTTCATGCCTCATAGTTATTGCAAAACTAAACAGCTGCTTGGATTTGCTGTTAATGTGCGATTACGTTAAATTTGTTAGTGTCGTCATGTTAGTATTTTTGTACATTGTTGTTTTTGGCTTGTGACTTGTTTGCACTTATTCAAACAAGCTTTGGTGACCCAAAATGCCTGTATAGATAATTAGTGCACTTGGTTAAATTATGCATCATTGTACATTGTCATCTTTTCTTTCACTTCTAAAGTGTGTGTTTCAAGTTGCTGAGGTGTACAATTGCAGGTTCAAGCATCCACTTTTTTTTTATGTGCCCTGGTAATTTTATCTCAACATCAAGCAGTGTATAATATGTAAAGTTTCATGAATGTAAAATAAAATTTTGAAATTTCGTGAGCTGAAATATTGTGCCTGGAAGCTGCCTGCTTCACCTTGCTTGTTAAAAAATAATTTGTGTTAATTAGGCTTGTGTGAATTGTAACTTTGACTCGAAGCGAATAGTGAGTTTGGTCGAATAATTTTGAATCGAATTTGAATAGTATATACATCACATGTAAAGAAAAATGACCCAACTAACCTGCACAATATTTTTTTTTAATTGAAACAAGGAATGTGCAAATGCCATTCTTTTTGGTTCAAAGGAGTGGAAGCAACTTTGAATGGTAGCAGGATTTCACTTTCAGTAGAATGCAAGTGATAACCTGTAAAATATGTTATGCTTTAAAATTTGCTATACTTAGAGCATATAAGCCGCAGGGATGTGCTAGCTGCGCCAATTGCGCCAAACTGCGCCAAGAGGCGAAACCTGCTACATCCTGCTACATCTTGGGAAAAATTTCATTATTTGCGCCAAGCATGCGCCAAGATGTCGTTTTCGCGTTCTTTTAGTGAGAAACAAGGCGACAGGCGCTCGAAATCCATACGTTACCCGTGCAATTTCAAGTGGTCATCGTAGCAGACAGGAAACTTTTATGTAGTTGAAGTAGTTAGTCTCTGGGCACAAACCTTCCAAACAATTTCAACTCGCTCTTACTGCGTTAGTTTTCTATTACTACTGGAGGTTACTGATTTCAATAAAATCGTTCCTGAAGTGTTATGGCTACAGCCAGAGAAAAGTAATAATGACCTAGTTGTTCTTGGAGGACAGTCTTGTCTCACTTGACTGACTATATTAAAATACAGTAATTAAGTACGTGCATGTAGAAGCGACCGTTTATTTCATTTGTTTTTTTTTAATTTGTAGTGCTATTCGGTTTAGTTTACTTCCAAAATATTTCATGCAGGGTGTCTATGTTTTAACGTCATAATATGGGCAGACTTTATCAACAATACCTCGTGCTATACAGTGAATGCTACTCTGCTGAGTAAGCATTCTGTCCCAGTATTCTGGTATATCTCGGCTGGGCTTCTCAACCTGGGTAATACATGTCAAACAGCTTTTCAAATGTAAACGCGATCAAACAGCGTGTCAAATGTAAACACAAACTCCCCCTTCACCATAGATTTTATCGAGCACACATTAAATAACGGGAACAAAGGACCAGTTATTAAACTTTGTTCACTATTAAGCGCCCGTCGACCAGAACCTTAACGATTCTGTATAGAAAGCACGACAGCAGACACTTCTCCACACAATGAAGGCCTAGGTTGTACTAAAAGCCCAAACGTAATAACACTTTTTTTTTTAAGTGCAGATCACATAAGGGTCCCGGGTTGTCGTATGCTGTCATCGCTTCGCGTAACGCAGGCAAAACCAGGTATAGCATAGCCATATGTAGCATAATGAGCACGCAAGCCTTGATAATATCCAGTGCGGAGCACTTTAGAGGCCCGGGCTGTCGCGCTTTGTGTAGCGTAGGCAAAACCACGTATAAGAATAGGAAAGAAAGGGAGCAAGCGAGAAACGGGAAGAGAGAGAAAGAAAGGGAAGTAATAGGAAGAAAACTAGAAATAAATAGAAATAAAGACAGAAGAAAGAAAAGCCACAAAGAACGGAAAAAGAGAAAAATAAAGAGAGGAGGAAAGAAAGAGAAAACCGAAGAGAAATGAAGAAGGCTGGCCAGCTCCGCACTTCCTTCCGGCTTGGCACCACTACTGCGAAGCTGCCTTAATTTTTGCAAAGTAAATTGAGTGCATGGAAAATTTAGACAGCTTGTGCATCCAGTATTGTAACTAAAGCATCAAGGAAAGCCTGAGTCATTTACAAATACCAAGTGAATTCCTGGGAAGTGTTAGGTGGCTTGAGCTGACTGGACTTGACAAAATTGGCGATTTTTGCAGAAAAGTGAAGAGCAGTGCATTTCAAGTGAAAAGTGAATTTCATGTTTAGCAGTACTGCAAATGAACATGCATGCACGCGTGCATAAATGGATTTCGTTTGACACGTGTTGCAACTGCTCCGGCTTAGATTAGAATATTTGCGTCGGGAAATGTGCGGCAAGTAACTGCTCCAAATGGTTGTTATGCTGCTACAAAAGGAGATTTTAGCTGCTCCAGAAGCTGCGCCAGAATGTCTTTGGTCAATCACATCACTGAAGCCGGCATGAAGATATTTTTTTTACTTAAAAAAAGAGGAATAGATGTGAGGGTAATATGTTCATTTAACCTTAAAGGGACACTAAAGGGCAAAACGATTTTTCGCGTATTAAGTACAATTTCACAATCCCGAAAACACCACTCTTACCGCGACACGACGCATGGTAAGCGAGAAAACACGCGGAAAGAAAATGCGGGTGGAGACGCCACCTTGAGATTCCCGCACTAAACACCGTGACGTCATAAATTCTAAAGGCGTCTGCTGAGTCCTAAGTAGCTTCTAAACGACAAAAATGAGGTGCATTGTCATCTGTGGGTGCTATAGACCTAGCATACGAAGTTTCAGAAAATTTCATCGATCCAATGTCGCGAAACTACGAAATATACATTTGGAATCACTGACGTCACGCGCGCAGATAACGGCGCCAAATTTAGAAATAAAACTTCAACCTTGATTTTTTCTGCTAATAATGAACTTATGATAGTGAAACATATGGCATTAAAGTTCTTAGGGTGCAGTTTGTCAATCTAAACCAAGTCATTGTTTCGCTTTAGTGTCCCTTTAAAGTGGGGCTTCACGGCGGTGCGAATTTTTCCTGGATAGGTGTCTTCACGGTACAGCACCTCTCCACTGCTGTGAAACCACCTTTACAGGGGGGTTACATGCTGAGTGTACACCTGTTCGTTCATTTCGAATACTGTAATAATCGTTCAAATGTTCGATGCGCTCGAATATTCGCACAAGCCTAGTGTTAATGCATCCGTGTGTGTTTGCGCGCGCGCGCGCGTGTGTGTGTGTGCGTGTGTGTGTGTGTGTGTGTGTGTGTGTGTGTGTGTGTGTGTGTGTGTGTGTGTGTGTGTGTGTGTGTGTGTGTGTGTGTGTGTTTGTGAGGAGGAAAAAAAATCACGCCATATCCACGAAGTGAATGATGATGAGTGGGCAAAGCTCGATCGTTTTCATCCATGGCAGAAAGAGAATGTGTGGTCTGGAACGCGCTTATTCTTCGTGTTCATCAGGCGTCATCGTCATCTTTATCACGTGTAGTGGGTACATTCCACTATACTGGAACGCGCTTATACTTCATCGTTATCACGTGTAGTGGGTACATTCCACTATACTGCGTCATCGTCATCTTTATCACGTGGAATGGGTACATTCCACTATACGTGGCTACCTACCTACCTACTACTACTACTACGACCATAGGCGTGCGCAGGGTTCCCCTTCAGGGGGGGGCGAAGGTAGGCGAAGGCTCGTCGCAGCGTCCCCCCTTCCCTATTAAGTCAATGTATGGGGCAGACTTTGCGCCCCCCCCCCCCTTCTTAGGTGACTAAGGGGGCGGCCGCCCCCCTCTGCCCCCCCCTCGTGCGCACGCCTATGACTACGACTACAGAGGAGGGACAGATCCACACCCTAAGGACTAAGGAGCTTCGCCCCTAAAAACTGCTGCCGGCTGTTCTGGCTGTTCTGAGAACATAATGGTGTTCAGAGCTGAAGTCTTGCGGATGTTACGAGGACGTAAGAGACAACCAGAGAAGCTGCAGGGAACAAGAAAAAAAGTGGCTGCATTCCTCACACATAAAGTGTAGCATAATTTTTTTAAAAAAGTCTCTCAACTGTCAAGTGTCAGAGGGCTGTTTTCTGCACCCATAACACTCAACAGCGTTTGTTGTTTGACGAGGCCATGTAATGCAACAACGCAGCCTATGCCTGAGACAGAAGGCCAAAAGAAGGATAACAAGAAATTTTGCGAGCACATTGAAAGTATGGCAGTAAAAAGTTAATTTGACCCCTGTCAATTCGGAAACTTGGATAATGCAAAGAACGTTGTTCCCTTATTCAAGGCCTTCCACTTGGCACGAGAGGGTTGTTGAAGTTTTCAAAATTAATGCATCAAACAGGGGTCCCTGATGTGTCGAGCAACGGTGGAGAGGGAAATAAAAAGAGAGAGACAAAAGAAGGCTGATAGCTTGTTTCACACATCGTTATTACAAACAGCCAAACTAATTTTCAACGGCGGTTTTGTTTTTTATTGGTCAATTTATAACAAAGACCTGAAATGGTCAATCCCTACGCTCTGTGAGTGTGCTCCACGGTATCGGACATAAAACTGTACACAGTGTAACGAACTGTTGGAACTTGCGGAACTTCTAATATTATTTGTAAAACCAGTAATTTGTAGTAATTGTGAAATCAAGGACAGAGGTAGCGTTTCTGAGCAATCTCGGTCTGTTGCGACGTTGACTTTGCAAATGTAATATTTTTTGCGGAAAATGTGCTTGAATTACATTTTATATAAGAAATGCTAGATTTAATTAGCACAGACAGGTTTGTATAGCATTGGTGCATGGCAGACACGGCTACCTGTGCGTTAACTGAAATTTCTATTTTGCTCAACCACAAACCTATATTTAAGCAAAGACTATCTCGCATCGCTAGTCAATCCTGGTGAATGGTCAGAATTTAAGCGCTGGTTATTAAAGAATAAGCAAACTTTGTTATATCTTAGGTGCGTAAGATGACAGTCTGTAGCTTTATGTTTTACAGCGAAAGCTGTTATGAGATCACAACAAGGGCCGTTTTTGCGCCGTAGTTGTCCGCCGCCGCAGCCGCCGGTGTCCGTAACCACTATAGCACGAAATAAGAAAAAAACTTAATAAATAAAAAATTACCTTGGACAGATTGGGAATCGAACTCGGCCCCTCTGCGTGGCAGCCCGGTACTCAACCACTGAGCTACGCCGGTGCTTGAAACTGGGTTGCAAACTAACCCTATGCAGGCTTCATGTCGGGTAAGGAATCGCGTTAACATGTGTAATAAAGCGTTTTAGAACAGTGAAGTAACAACCACGCGTCACACAATGCGAAATGCATAACGAGTAGGTCGTTCAATGCTCCGACCCATTACGAAAGCCTCAGGCATGTCCATAATGGTCCCTGGTCCACAGGACCAGGGGCGTCCCCAGAACTTTTTGCAGAGGAGTGCACCCGTGGGAGTGGGTGGGGGGGGGGGGGGGGGGGGCGACACCAAAAACAGCCAGCCTTTTTTTTCACTTACGTGACATGACCAACAAGATTAGCTATAGTGCGTAACGTGAAAAGTTGGCTCGCAATCTTGAAGGGTAGTTTCACACGGATATGCTAGATCTCAGCTTGATAAGCCGAGTAGCTTATTACTACTGAAGTGTTATCCGAAATTCCGGGGGGGGGGGGGGGGGCGCAACTGCCCCCCTTGCAAACTTCTCTGGACGCCTATGCACAGGACGAAGGCCTCTCCCAATGATATCTCCAATTTTCCCGTCTTTTGCGGACGTCTTAATTTTCATCGCTCCATTTAACTCGTTATGAATGAGCGAAAGAAGGGGAATTTTAAGGGCTCGTTTTCCTTTGTTAAGCACAACATTAATGAGAAGGAATCGACAGGAAAGCCAAGGAAACCATAGGGGATGTTGTTTGTAGTATAATTATGATGTAAATGTGAAGAAAGTAAAGTGGAAGAAAAGATGACTTGCCGCTGGCAGGGACCGAACCTGCGACCATCGAATAACTCGTCCGATGCTCTACCAAGTGAGCTACAGATACCCCCCCCCCCCCCCCCCCCGCCCACTTTATGGGGTATATAATGTGCATTCAAACGTGGGAGTGTAAGTCAGCGCCGCTAGTAGCCATGACGGCGAGTGTGGAACTAGTGGAACTCATTTTCTGCCTGCTGGCGTCATGAAGCACGATTTGCAATTCTTTTTCTGCGTGCTTCGTGACGCCAACAATCAGAAAAAGAGTGTTCCACACTCGTCGTGGAACAAACCACACACACACACACACACACACACACACACACACACACACACACACACACACACACACACACACACACACACACACACACACACACACACACACACACACACAAACGTCCCTGGAACGTTGTAGCAACATGCAATCCACCCCCCCCCCCCCCAAAAAAAAAGTTTACCCAGAAACCTCCCCATAAGGATTCTCGCTAATTTTAGATGCGAAGCAGCTCTTTGACTAGGCTGTGTAACGCTGTCCCTCCGTCCGTGCGTACGAAGGCGCCGCAACGCGCTCCCCTCGCCGCAGGTGTTGGAGCGGTGCCAAGTAGGTCGCGCCGCAGCTGCGCGTTGACGTCACGCTCCCCTCGCAGTGCGCGCTGAGTCACTCTCTCCCTCGCTTGCCGCGCGCTCGCCGGAGCGCCCGCAGCTGCCGCCTGACGCGCGCCTAACGTACGCGTTGAAACATGTCTGTACGTGCAACACCTCCTAGACAGCTTTCAAGCCTGCGCGTCACGTGATGTGACGTCGACGACGTCACATCGCGCCGGCCTACCTCGGCTGCGAGCGCTTGCCGCGCGCGCGCTCCTCACTCGAACTACTGCCTCTGACCGCTCAGACGAGATCGCCAGGTCAACATGATTTATCAGGGTAACGAGAAATAATGAATATCATGAATGGAATAATATATATTTATTTATCGCAAGCAGACGCCGTCTGCGTAAATATCACAGTGCACACTGTTCTCGGCCCAGATAGACGGCGGCCAGCAAAAGATATTTCACTTAATACTGAAGATGTGCCAAAAGTACAGAATACAGATGTTGCCATAAAAACTGCGCAGCATAAACGGGTGAATGAATGGCAGAGAAAACAAGTTATTGCACTTATTAGAGGCAGACATAGTACATCATATCACAGATAACTTTCTGTTCTTTTGTCAAAGTAGGCACAGTTTGGATCTCAATAAAATGAAAGAAAACAAAATATAACACATTGTCGCACCAAAAACATTCCCAAACTTTGGAACATGAAGAGCATACTCTCATTTAAATTGTAGGTTAGAGGAAAATATTGCATTCATTTATCACAGTAGTAGTAACACACAAGACATCATATTGTAAATTCAAGCACTTGTCAAAACGTCGCAATACATAAAACACACTGGTGACTGAAGTGTGAACCATAGCACGATAAATAAGTCACACAAAGAAAACTAATTGTACTGCTGCTAAGGTGCAAGCATGTCCTAGAAAACAAAAGTCACACAAAAATCCGAAAACACAAATCACATTGCACACCAATATATCTCTACAGAAAGTGCACAAGAAAAGCATACATAGCTGCGAGCAGGGCTTAAAGTCAGGGGGGGGGCCCAGGGGGGGCCCGGCCCCCCTCCCATTTTTTAAGGAGGGGGCTCGGCCCCCCCCCTTCGCAGATCAGCTGTAGCACTGATGCACCCATTTGACAAGCGCTGGAGTGGATTTTTTTTTTTGGCATGAGTGATGTGTACGGAGAAATTATAACAGTAATATATTTATTTGTATAACATTCTTAAGCATTTGTTCAGTGCTAGAGACAGTTTGCTTAATACAGTGTGTATATGTATATATATATATATATATATATATATATATATATATATATATATATATATATATATATATATGTATGGAGGTATGTATGTCGCCGACCTACGAGGGCCCCCCCCCCCTCCAATGATGGGAGACTTTAAGCCCTGGCTGCGAGGTACCAAACATGGTCCCTCCAACTACCACAGCAGGCACTGAGACAGCTCAGTGAGCAAATGAGCACAACACGTTGACATGCCAAGAACACGTAAAAAGATATTTTAAAACTATGTACTGTCATTTAAATACGAAACAAACCGAAAACAAGGCTCGTTGCACAACAGACAGAAGTATGACAAGGAAATCAAGTCCGGGACTGTGAAATAAAATGACCTCAGTGCAGTTTCACACGAATAAATGTGGAAAGCGCTTCACCTGGAAATATTACTTTTCCAGAAAGATTTGGGCCTTTCTGTTTTTTGCCTTCTGTTCCTTCCCAATGCGTAAGAGATCGTTCCTCTGCTTGCACAAGTTGTTAAGCATGATGTTTGCTGCGCAGTTTGCTGCTAGCGTGACGAGGAAATCATAGGTGTGTCCATTTTCACACGTATTTATGTCCTCAAGCCTCGGCAGACATTGCAGTGTCAATTGCCGAACGACATTCTTTTGGTTCGGGCCATGGAGAAACTGGGTGAAGTTACTTTGCGTCATAATCTCTTCTAAGCGCAAGATCACCTTCTTCAGCATGGCATGAAGGTCATCACCCTGTAAGGTTTTAACCGGAAGAACGTGCGCCACCTCCTTGAACGAGCTCAGTAGACTTTGTATCATAAATACATGCACCGACGTGGCTACTTCATTCGAATTGACTGCTGCACCACATATGTTCCCACCCTTGTAATCTAAACAAGGCTTGATATGAATCTCGTCAAGCATCAGCGTCACAGTGTGTTCATGTGGCTGCAGATGTTTGAATCTCTGGGAAACATACTGAAGGAAAGTAGCATCAGATGAATCGATTTGTGGGCACATTTGAATAGACGAGCACACATTTCTAATAGTGCTTGGATGCGGCAAGGTTAGTACACTCGTTCTTCTTAGAAACTTGTACGCATGTGGTGATATTGTATGCAAGATGCATGAAAACACCATTACCTGTGCGCTGTACTGAATACGCTTTGCAGAAAGCAGTAGCAGCTGCTCCTTCATGAACTTTACCACCTCTTTCTTGTCTTCAGTAATGCTACCTTCCAATTTGTCGAGAAGGGATTGTATTGCAAGCGACAGGTGGCGACAACTGCAGCGCTCCTCAGACAGCATGCAAAGGTTGTTCAAAATTTCCAACAAGGAACTTACTTTTTGAACTGAGTCAGGTACAACAGCGCTACCAAGGTTCTTGATTTGTGATCCTTGATAGCAGGCAATGACTTCGAGGTTTTCAAACACTGTCAATGACGCATTCAACCAAGGTTCACGATAGTCGATGATGTTCAAAAACATCGAGCACTCTTCTTTATGAATCACAGTCCACTTTGGCGACACTGAGACTACTTGCAGGCGAGCCTTTAGTTCTTCGAGGGACGAAAAAAAAACCGCCAGGCCTGCGCAGAGGGCGCAGCACAGCCACAGCGAAAGCTGGAAGTGCGGCCTTTAGCCTTTATTTTAAACACTCTTGGGCAACTACTACAAGCCCACTTGCATGGTACCCACTACGCTATAAATCATCATAATTTTTGTGTAGTGGGGAAGCGTCTACTATGCCATTCTTCGTCATTCTTCAGAAAAGCGCGGTGCCCGCTACACTCTTGTAACGAATTATGTGCACTTTGTTGATGCTGTGGCTGACGACGATGAAGAATTATGCCACAGGCTTTTGTAATGGGTTGGAGCACTGAACGACCCACTCGTTACGCAATTCGCATTGTGTGACGCCTGGTTCTTACTTTACTTCTCTAAAACACTTTACAACACACGTTAACGCGATTCCTTACCCGATATGAAGCCTGCCTAGGGTCAGTTTGCACCGCAGTATCAAGCAGTGGCGTAGCTCAGTGGTAGAGTGCTGGGCGGCCACGCAGAAGACCCGGGTTCGATTCCCATTCTGTCACAGGTGTTTTTTTATTTATTTAGTTTTTTTTTATTTCGTGCGATATTGGTTACGGACACCGGCGGCGGAGGCGGCAGCGGCGGCGGCGGACAACTACGGCGCAGAAACGACCCTTGTTGTGATCTCATAACAGCTTTCGCTGTAAAACGGTCTCTTTCCTGTTCCGCTTCGTATGACGCCAGTGATTCTTCAACAGCATGGACGAGTTGGGAAGCTTCTTTTCGGCTCCTCTTGGCATCAGGTGTTTCTCTCGTGTTGTGGTCTGATACTGAAAGGTAGGACGGGCAGCCGGGAAATACCGTTGGCACAGATCCAGGACGTAACCGCGGTACTGGCAGTGCGACTTCGATAACTCTTCCTGTCCTTGGATCCGTGTACGATGTCGTCCGCTCGATGCATGAAGCGTCGAAATGATCCGCGCACACCTGCACAAACGAACAAACGTTTCATGAACATCTGAGAAGACACTTTTTAAAAGAACTAAGTGCGCTCCCACGGACGACCCCCAGGCGACTATGTGTGAACAAAGAGTCGCCGGCCATCCTTGCTACGAACGTGATTTTGCGGCCGATTCTCATCAACTCTGTGTCAGCGCTTAGCAAGGAACAGCGGCTACACGGTCCCATATTTCATATCATATTGCTTCTACCTGTACAATCAACGAGGATCTGGGACAAGAACATCACAAATCCTTACCTTAGTGCACGACGTGGGCACGAAATCCTTCCTAGGAATGGCGCGTAGCCACTTGTTGAGAGCGTCGCCGTCTTTAGGGAAGGAAAACACTTGTATCTTCTTTCCCGTCCTGTAGTTTCCGGTACATCCCGGCACAGAACACTTATTAGGCATTGTCGTATCACTAGAACATCACGCACGGAAATGAAATTGCCGCAAAACAACAGCGGCAAAAAAAAAAAAAAAAAAAAAAAAGATGACGAAAAAGCCAGTGTTCATCTCTCCATCGGTCGGGCTCCGATCCTCAGGAAGCGTGTCATCCGCATACTCGGAATGTTCTTGGACGAGCAGTGCATATCCACAACATGGTTTAATCAAACAGTAAAGGCTACAAAACAGGTCATTCAAGTTCTTCGCAGGATCGCCAATCGTACGAGGGGCGTGAGAGAGAAAGAAATGAGGCACTTCGTGCAGGCATTCATACATTCTCGTATCCTCTATGGCGCCTTCTATCACCCCATCACCCGAACACAGCTGCATACCCTAGAGCGCCTCAATAACGAGGCCAGGAGAGCAATCACAGGGTTGCCAAAGTACACGCCCCTCCCTGCACTGAAAAGCTGCTGTGCTTTGGGAGACATCGCGGACCTCATGTCTATGCACGAGGTGACGCAGGTCACGAGACTTCAGTCTACGCATGCAGGGCGAGCCACCCTGTCTAAAATTGGGTATGACGTATCTAACCTTCCTGTGCTGCCGCACATATCTCCCCCTTGGGAGCACATACAAATTGCAGACCCCAAACCTCTGCCGAAGAACATGGGAAACGAACATTCGGCAAGAAGGCAGGCCCACGCCCGAAGCCACGAGAAATACACGCAAGAGATACGCAGTGGCAACCACCCTCATAGCACCTGCCAAGTAGTGTACGTGGACGCCTCCATCGGACAACAAGAACAACCGTCGATGTTCGCTACGGCCTGGACCAACCTAGAGGCCACCGAAAGGGGAAACAAACTGCATATAACGGGTCACGTCGTTCACACATCTACGGCGGAACTATATGCTATCCTCGACTTTGCCAAACATGCTGAGTCCACCGCTCAGCACTTGCCAAGCGATAAGAAACTTCACTACAGAGTATTTACTGACTCCCAAGATGCCTTTCGCGCTTGCAAACGCACTCGCACAACCACTCCTGCTGTTCAACAACTGCGTTTCTACGTGCGTCGTCTGCGGGAACAAGGACATGATTTACATTTGCATTGGATCCCGGGCCACACGGGTATACCAGGAAATGAACGGGCACACCGACTAGCGCGCGCAACGCTACTATCCGCGCAGTCGAAACCACCCGAACACATGATCCGCAGCGCACCAGAATAAATTGAAGAACACAGTGATTGGTACGATCCAACGGAAGCAGTAGCCCAAGCAAAGCGCTACCGGCGCAGCTATCTCCTGGATATCTCCAACCCATTGGACTTACCTCCACTTCCTTCAAGCGCTGATACCCGCCGGCAACAGGTACTGTTGCGGCAGGTACAGACAGGAACAATTCTTACCCCCTTCCTCGTGCAGCGTTTTCGCAGAGATAAAGACCCGGGAACCCCGAATATTGGCGTCTGCAGCCACTGCAACACCCGAGCGGACCTGAAGCACCTCATCTGGGACTGCCCGCTGTACGCTGGACCCAGGCAACGGGCCATTGCCACAATCCCACCAGAATGGCGTCCGACTTCATTCAAGGCCTGGGCACAACCCGGGCGCACCACCGCCGCCGCCGCCAACGGGCTGTGGCAGTCCCTGCTCGAGTACCTGGACGACCCCAAGGCTCCAGCCATTGGCACCAAGCTCCGTCTCGGGCGTGAGAGACACAACGTCAACTCGCAAGGCGCTTGTTAAGACTGCTTTTGCCTGTACCCCCTCCCCCCTCTTTCTTTTTTCTGTTTTTCTTTCTTTTTAATCCAGTCTCTCCCCCCTACATTCACCGCAGCCCCCCCAAGGGCATAAATGTGAATAAAGACGTGTCAACAACAACAACAACAAACGTGACTGAACCGACCCGCGCTGCGCTCGCTGCCGCTGCGGCTTCCCCGAGTGTCGGCCGGCCGGAAATGACGTCAGATCGCTGGGCGCAGGCCTGAAAAGCTGTCTAGGAGGTGTACGTGTCACCTCTCTCTCGCTTCACCCTCTCCACCGGTCCCATGCGCAACGCTGCTGCTTCGCATCCCATCAGGGTTCCCTTTGGGAAGATGTAATAGTTTTTTTCGTCTCCCATTCAGAATGACGAATGGCTTTTTTTTCTTTGTGTAGCAGTTAGACATAAATGCTCATGCGAGCCCAATTTCACCTCACAATTTCAACATAAACGAGAGCTTTAAGAAAAACTGACACCGGCAGACCCGATGAATGCAAAGAATAAATATCAGTGTCCCGCAGCCACGAAGCATTCTTCGTGGCAATCAAGTATTCTACCGCAGAGCCACACCAGGTCTCGGAACTGCTTTGGAAAAAAGACCTTATGCAGGCGTAATGTTGGTGAAACGTCAATTGTGGTTTCAGTGCTGGTTATCTAATTTTAGGAACATTATATATGTTATCCTATGATACAGGCGTCACGTCGGGTTAACGTCAATTGTATACTTAAGCGCCATCCACTGAAGTTGGTCTACGTAGCACTAGCCAGGGCTACCATGACACACCCTTTCATACCCACCGAACAAGAAAAGAAGCCTTCCTCGCGTGTCTCCCTTCCTTGAACTATAAAGAAGGAACCATATGGATTCCGAAACGTCGGGACAATGCTCACTCAATGTTCTAAAGACAAGAAGGAGTCGGCGGCACTTCGAGACACGTGTTTTTTGTTTCCTTCAGGGCTTGCATTTTCTGGACGCGAATCGCTTCGCCTGTCCCTTAATGGCTGAAGCGGGGTGGTCATGAACTTTGTTGACGGTGGACGAACGAGGCGCACTGGTGCGGCCAGAAGAAAGGCGACCTCGCACGCAGCTCGTTCGTCGAAGCGGTCGAAGCGACCGCAATCCCCCGGAGGCCGAACAGCCTGAGCACATGACGATATTAGTTTAGGCACATACATTGTGGTTCCTGCATTTCTGAGCAAGCCTTGGAGCAACTGTGCATCGCCAGCCATGCCGCAGTACCGCACGCACGCAGGGACCCCAATCAAGCACGAATGCTATGCGAAATCCATACGTTGTGATGATGGGAGGAGTAAGACGCCGTGGTAGAATGAGTAAATGTTTTTATAAGGACGTGTGAAAAGAAAAAAATGGCTTCAGGAAGGTGCGAGAGATATTTTGGGGAGCCCTGTCCCCCCCCCCCCCCCCCCCCTTTTTTTTTTTAGTGGGCATCTCGCCCTCTCTCTTTTTACCACTTCTTTCTTGTATGTGAAGGGGTGGGGGTGGGGAGGGTCAAAAGTTCGCAGGCCACTATCCCATGTATACCTATGGCAGTGTGGCCTGCGTAGTTTTGACCAGCCCTGCACATCAGACGGAAGCTATAAAGTTTGATGTGCGCCCACGCATATGTTCAGTTCGCTTGCCAGAACTTGCCTCTATGTCTACTGCGCGAATATGCGTCGACAATGAGCTGCCACACCCCAGCCATCTCGCTAAAGCGCCAGTCGAACACGATCCTCACCTACTTCCCAAAAAGGAGTCCGTGTTCAGATTAAAGATATGCAGCGACACCGGAATGTCCGATTATGGCCAAAAAGGAAGCGGTGACTCAGCACATATCGCCGTCAGAGGCATCCATCGATCAATCACTTATCACCACGGGTTTCTCTGTCACCGAACCTGTGCACCCGAAAGACATGGGGAATCTACGCTGGCAAGTCGGTAAGCGTGGCTATAATGCTGTTTATCCGTGAGCGGAGAATTGTACAGTACGTGTGCTGCATTGAGCTGTACATACTATTTATAATCAATGCCACAAAGTTTACAATCAATATTTTACGGCACTTTCAGATTTGTAGTTTCGCGAGGCTCGAAGGAAGTATAATATAGGATGTCCTGCTCGCATGATGCAGAAAAGTCTCAGTTGCGGAGTTTTTTAACAGCTAAAGTTGCCATTGGGGTTTGTTTGTATGGCATTTCCTGATTACTGTGGTAATCGGACACAACACACAATAAATGGGACACAAGAAATGCACACGGCGCTGGGTGTCCTCGTGTACCTTTCATGCGTCCAATTTGTTTGCGCTAGTAATTTGTTATTTTATTTTTTACCGTTCACTGACTCGCGCAAGCACACAGGGACAAGAAGAGACTTACATGGACAGGCGCGATCTAACAACTGGGTTTATTATTCGGAAAACACACATATTTAACAACCCAATGATCTGCTCGATCATGCTAAACAAACCAAAAACAAGAAAAGTACTCAATGCATCACACGAACACACGTCTTAACGTACTGATATAAGCGACAACTCTTTTTCAAGCAGAGCAACCGAGGGGTGACTAACACACTTATCTTTGTGCTTTTCGATGTGATAAGCCTCCGCTATCTCCCTACACGCTTTATTTTGATGCCTGCATTCAATGGAAGTGTTATTGAAACAAGGTGCGCATGCACACTCGCTACAATGCATCGCTAAATGTGTACCAGGGCGACCTTTCAGACTGGACATATGTTCCCTTAGTCTAGTGTTAATACATCTACCAGTCTGCCCTATGTACACATGACCACATGACAACGGAATATTGTATACTATGTTTATGGCACAGTCGACAAACTGGTGCTTGTGTTTGATACTACATATTTCCTCGTGCGCCAGTCGAACACGATCATTCCAACTAGGCCGAATTGCAGTTTTGCTTATTTTTTTACAGCATAGCGCGACCGCCAGCCGGCCCGCATGTCAGCACCGTTATCACTACATGGAGCTGAAAAATTAGCAAAAATAAGCATCTGCCAAACATCTTCGTTGGGAGCTACATTACGTGTTGGTTTATTCAATTCGCCTTCCATTTTCTACGTACACTGCTTCACTGAGCGGTTTCTTGGTCGTGTCAAGTTTTTCCAAGATCTTGCTGCAAAACGCTGAAAAATCATCACCATCATCATAATCACCACCACCTTTGATGTTGTTGTTGCTGTTGTTATAATTATTAGTATTATTATTATTATTATTACTATTATTTGGGATTTTATTTGTGGTAAATTCCTCCAGCAGAAGCAACGAAATGGCGTATTATGCAATGTGCCACCCCCCCCCCCCTCCCCATGAGAAATCCTGGGTGCGCTAATGCTACAATGGAAAAAATTTTTGCCCTAGTTCACGGACAAAGCTGAAGGTATAGCGCTGCCAAGCACTTCCGTGAGACTAATTAAATCGATTTCTGTAAGAAGGAGTCGTCTTACGAAGTGCTTACGTTAGTACAGCCAACACAAAACACTCCGTCACTCCTTTTAAGATGGCAGACCCTATTCTGTGACTGGAATACAACGATTTCCCTAAACCAAAGTCTTCTTACGTATCTCCTACGTTAGTATAGTTAACACAAAACACTCCATTTCAAACAAAGCACTTTTCCGTGACTGGGATACAGTTGTTTCCTTAAGAAGGAGTCTTTTACAAACTTCTTACGTTACATGTAAACACAAAACACTCTGCTTCCGAAAATGTGTTCGTATACCTTAAAAATAGCAATAACTGTAGAACGGGCATTGTTGCTGATTAATTCGATGTAATTCGATGTAATGCGATGTAACGATCTCATCAGTACTGACAAGCGATTGGCGCCAACCTCACGAACTAACCTCATCCTAACGCATTCTGCATCTATTCCTAACGTGTCGCACATTCTCAGAAAGCATTACAACTTATTGACACAGAGCGGTAGGCTTAAGAACATTTTCACGGAATCGCCACGAGCAGTTTATAGGCGATCAAGGAACCTGCTCGATAATGTGACTTCTTCCAAGACTGAATTCATTGCTCCTGCTGGTTGTCATCCCTGTAACAAACCACGATGTAAAGTTTGTGCGCACATGACCACTGCAACAACTGCTAAAAGCACGGCATCTAATTTTTCACTTAAGATTAACGGAGACTTCAGGTGCGACAGCACCAACATCATCTACTTACTAGAATGCTCAGTGTGTCACGTGCAATACATCGGTCAGACCGAAACATCATTCTGTATCCGTTTCAGCAATCACAGAGCACACGTTAACAGTTTGCCACATCTCCCATTGTCTAAGCATGTTCATCTGCCAGGTCATTCGATTGACAAAATCATAGTGACGATATTACAATCAGGCTTCAAATCGCACCATGATCGCGAAGTTGGAGAATCTTTTTTAATCCATAAATTCAATACTGTATCGTACGGTATCAGCGAGAGCGTAGGAAAAGTGTCGTGCCTTTCTGTGGTGCTCTGATGTTCGCATTTTTACTACATCTTTAACGAAACGTGCGTAACGTTTTCATTATGTAGCAATAGCTATCATTTTGTTCCTTCATGTGCGGCCATCGTGACTACTGTGGTCAACGGCTCATCTTTACAAATGCCTTATCATGCCCGTGATCCAGCCTACTGTATTACATTTGGATTCATTTTTGTTGTTGTTGTTGCCGTTGTTTTGAGAGTTTTATACATTCACGTGTTGATCCCACTTGTTTCGTACCCACGTGTTCATGCCCATAAAAGTGGCTGCACGCTTGTAATTCTGTTAATTCTGACATGTCATGGCCGAAAACGTTAACCAGTAAAAATATCCAATTTTCGTAAGTGTGCTCCTTCATTTCTTGACTATATATATATATATATATATATATATATATATATATATATATATATATATATATATATATATATATATATATATATATATATATATATATATATATATATATATATATATATATATATATATAAAGGAAAGAATTGTAAACTTAAGGGCTCGTTTTTGCTTTGTTAAACACAGTATTAATGAGAACTAACAGACAAAGATGCCAAGGAAAGTATAGGGGAAGCTATTAGAAGTAATTGTAATGTAAATGGGAAGAAAGGAAAGTGGACGAAAAGATAACTTGCCACCGGCAGGAATCCGAACCTGCGACCTATATATACATAGGCGTGCGCAGGATTTCCCGTCAGGGGGGGGCGAAGCCTCACCGCAGCGCCCCCCCCCCCCCCCCCCTTGTTTGTCGAGACCAAAAAAAAAAAACTTAACTCCCACCATGGATGCAAAAATGAAAATGAAGTGATGGTTTGCTTCACACAACGGCCTCTAATAGCCCTGTTGCAAAATCTGCTGCCATCTTGCCTGCCGCCGTGCGCCTTCCCACGTACGTGTCAATGTAAGCGTACGTGTCAATGTCTGGTGGCTGATTGGAACGACAATGGCGGCATATTTTCATGTGCCATGTTGCTCAGATTGAGGTAATTGGCATGCTGCAGATAGACAGACACAGAGCTTTATTGAGGTCCTGAGGAACACTACCGCTCAAGGCGGTAGAGCAGCGGGCCGCTCCCACGTCGGGACGGGTCGGCCCAGCCACATCGCCGCTTCGTGCAAAAAAAAAAAAAAAGTTTGCAGGAAACTAGCCTACACGTTGTTAGATTTTCTTGCGACCGACGAGAAGCTGCGTATCGTTCCGTTGCCGGCTACTGCTTACAACTAGCGGTTCTTAAACGTGGTATGTGACGACATCGGCACTCATCGGCGAATATTCTTTCGTGTCAAACCGACTTCGTGTACTAGCTTCAAAGCTGCATCGCGGCTATAACTCGCGCATGCCTGCGCTGCTTTGGCAACATTACTTTGCTTGTTACATTGCGAAAACAATTACATGCTGGACAGGCAGCTCGTGCGCGACATCAATTCTCAGCGAACAGACCGATTGCGCTGGAGCTTCACTATGCGTATTTTTCTAGCAGTTCATGTGGTATCACTGTAAAATTTAGAGGGGCGGTCCGTATGTGCTGACTGCCCCCCCCTCACCCTTACTTTTTTTTTGTAAATTTCTATCCCAAGAAGAGCACATCAGGTTCTCCCAAAAGCTGATTCCCTTTCGGACAATTCTGTGTCCATCCCTATGTGCTATAAAATGTTAGCAGATGCTTCAAGTGTGTGTCTCTTTTAGGGGCAAAGCTCCTTAGGGTGTGGGTCTGTCCCTCCTCTGTAGTCGTAGTAGTAGTAGGTTAGTAGGTAGGTACCCACGTATAGTGGAATGTACCCACTCCACGTGATAAAGATGACGATGACGCAGTATAGTGGAATGTACCCACTACACGGGATAACAATGACGATGACGCTGATGACCATGAAGTATAAGCGCGTTCCAGACCACACATTATCTTTCTGCCATGGATGAAAACGATCGAGCTTCGCCCACTCATCATCATTCACTTCGTGGATATGGCGTGATTTTTTTTTTTTTGTATGGAACTGAAAAAAAAATGCTTTTCGGCAAATCTGTTACATTCGACCGTGGGTGCGCTACCGATGCGCTGAGGTGGTTTCGCAAATGTTGCGTTGGCGGCACTAAACAGCTGCAAGGGGCTGAATTTGTAAGGTGCCACAGATCCCAAAAGCGATGATGTGAACGCGAATATTTTTGGCGTATCGAGTTATTTACGAGCACACTTTTCATGATCAATTTTCACGTGCGTGAGATGCGGAACGTTTTTTATATTTCATTTGTTCAGTAATTCTACGCATAGCATGCGACGGTGTCCAACCCAGCGAAATATATTTTATTTCAAAAATAAGAATGAGGAAGAGGTTTTATTTAAAATTACGTTCCCAAGACATCAGGTCGATGTAGGCTGTCCCTTATGAAATACGCTTAGAAAGGAGTCAACAGCACTTGTCGCCGTCGCTGTACTTAGCCGTGCCGCGTGCTAAAGTATCCCCCCAACCCTCTTACACTACACGCATGATATCCATAGCTAACAACGTTTTATCCGCGACACCGAAAAAAGCCAGACAAAATTTATAACCTAGCGCAAAGCTTGATTCTCAAAAACGACAGGCTTACATGTGACTCGGTGGCAAACTTCTACCTTCTTGTTGTGAGGCAGTGTTTTGCACGTAATAACTGTCGACGCAATAACTAGGACATGCCAGTAACGTTTACAGGCCCTTACACGCCCGTCTGGCGTTTTTACGCCCCGACTTCCTGCTATCAAAGCAGATACAAGCAAGAAGTAATAGCAGCGACAGCAATAAAATTCGGACATGGCGCCGAATCGGACTTCGTCAAACCTCCGACTGATGGCGGCAATTTTGCATGAGGTCTATAGGCCCCGCTTTCCGGGGGTAAACGTAGGAAGTGATATTCTTTGAATTCACCATCAAGGGTCATCAGTCGCCACTATTGTAAAAAATCGTGCATAGCCATAACCCAGCGCATCAAAAATGGCCTGAAAGGTACGAGTGAGTAATGGTATGGGGTGGAATTCGCGCCCCCCCCTTCAGATGATTAGGGGGGGGGGGGGGGGGCGGCCGCCCCCTCTGCCCCCCCCTCGTGCGCACGCCTATGTATATATATATATATATTTAAAGAGACGTATTTCGGGGTTCGGTTATTTCAATCAATCAATCAATCAATCTAATGAAATGCACAGTTGTCTTTTTTTTCTGTTATACTTCTCATGGTTCGCAGCACGTCTCCTGCGAAATATGCCCACTTACCATGGCGGGGCAAATAATTAAGAGTTGAGCAGCCCAAGTGAAAGAACGAAAGTCTATGCAACTCTGAAAACGAAGTAAGTTCTTTGGATTAGCAGGGACAGTTGTGCGAGTTGGTTGAAATTCATGTTTGAAAGAAGCGCGAAAAAATCCACAACACACAGGCACGAAGGAGACAGGATCTTTGGGACTCGTTCGGAAAATTGCATGTTGTTTAAAGAGCATTCTATTTCTACGCAAACATTACATTTCGCTCTTAATTCAACTGCATAACAGATTTCCTGACAAGAAAGCTCTCATAATTTTTCTCTCTGGCAGTTTCCCTCAAAGATTTGTTCCACCAGGATCTGTTACGCGCCGCAATCGTCAAGCATTTTTATATAATTACTGGACGTAAATCTCATAAAACTTCGATTACGAAAGCTTCATGTACGAAATCAGTATTCATGTATGTACGTCATCACCACTAGATCATTTCCGTTCCGTCACGTCAAGAGGCCATTTATAAAACATAAATTTATTACTCTATATACAAAATATAATAGAAAGTAATGAATGCAGGAAATTTAAACCTGATTACTAGAGACCAGATTTTAGGCAAATGCCTATTTTTTTCCTTGCGTTCCTATCGTGCCACTTTGTTATATGAGCATGAATTAAGGGTTAAGGAGCGCTTTTATAGTGTTTTTATAGTGCCTATAAATGCCTATTTTGGGGGTTTTTGCCTAAATGTCTATAAGTGCCCATAAATGCCTATTTTCAAAATTGGTGCCTATATAAACGCTATTTAACCTCAAATTTTGCTTTACAGTACAGTTGGAGATCGTAATTATATGTTACCGGGCAAAATTGACGCTTCGGAGCTCTATCGGGTGCAACAACCTAGTTCCATAGTTCAACAAACATTCGGGAAGCAACCGGTAGCAGCAGTGAAATGGGACGGGCTGGCCACCTTACCCCACCGCACCGACATGGCGCGAGCGGTTAGAGCAGGGGAGAGGAAAAGGCGCTAGTTCTGCAACCCTAAATGGGAGCACGTCCCAGCGTATACAGTGGAATGGGGAGAGGAAAATAAAGGCGCGAAGAGGAGAGGGGAAGAAGAGGAGAGTGGCGTCCTTGGCCGAGGATGTGGCGGGCAGCTTTTACCACCTGTTTTCCAGTCCAGTGTTCCCATGGAATTGAAGTACCTCCTTGAAGACTTGGGCGTGGTGGGGGGGCAGGAAACAGGAGGTGCCTGTGCGCAGCAGCAGGAATATGGAGAACGAATGCGAAACCATGGAGTGCCGTCAGGGAAAAGTAGAAAGTGGCTAAAAAAATCAGATGTGCACATGGCTTTTGTTTCGTTTGTAATTTACTTCTTAGAGGGCGCTTCACAGGGTCACATGAGAAATTTTAGTCAGATACTGGGAGTGTTTGCGTGCCTAATGAAGAGCTTTGTACAACAAGAACTTTTCAATTGGTTCATTACGAGCCGCGAAAAAATGATGTCGGTAGGTGAGCTGGAAACCTTTGCCACTCGCAAGCCAAATTCCTTCCCTGCCCTCTTCGGTATCAGAGAAACTCGGAGCCGGAAGATCACACGACGTAGACGCACCAACACGCCATGCGCACGCAAGATTATACTATGTTCACATGACATCCCCAAGCCAGGTCGTGCGCACCAGCGGTGTTGTATCGTTTCGGCGCTCGCTCTATAGTGTACTGCCTGTTTCTGGGGGATGGATACGTCTGCGTTTGGAGAGGCTGGCATAAATCCTGTATCCTTACCACGACACAGCGCGTCGCACCGCTGGAGCTGCTGTAAGAGACGATGCACCAAAAACATGCTAAGCGTTGTCAGGGCTGGCGCCGGCACGACGCGGGAACGCTGAGAACACGAACACAAACGAAATATAGGCAGTGAAGTCTCGCATCGCTCTCGATTCGAAGAAAAATAAATAAATAATAACGCGCACACATTCTGTTTGTATGTTTTAATATTTCTATTAACTTTCATTCTTCTGTTCAAGCAACGGATTGCACAAATTACACATGTAGCCTCGAATAATTCTCGCAGTGTCACGTACTACTGTGACGTACGCAGGACCATTCCTTGTTGAACTTCACCCCCCCCCCCCCCCCCCCATATTGTTGCGCGCGCCCGTGAGATCAAGGGCAACCAGCGTTGAGTCTGACATTTCACCTCCTTCCGTGGCGCGTAGCTTTGCAAATCCTCGCAGACGGGATCGTTAGTGCGCAGTGCATGCATTACACTTCTAGCTCGAAACGCTCAAACCTGGTAAGGAGCCCTTTATGGTGTTCACACATATAGGAGAAATTGACCCTGCCTGATTAGACCAGGCCTGGCTAGGCTAACAGACCCGTCTGGCCTTTCAGCGGTCTGGCTATTGAATCATGTGCTGCCCTTCCCAGCCATGCCAAAAAGAAACAGACCCAGGAGCGTGTTTATTCGATGGTGGACACTTAACTCACCATTCTGGACAATAAAAGAAGAGACCGTGTTCTGGAAACCGTGCCCGAAAAGGTACCATTGCATGGCTATGCTAAACCATTAACGCCTTTGTGCCATCATAAAATATAACATTTGTTTGCTTTCCTGTCGTACACCAGGTCCCGCACGTCTTTATTCGAAAATTTGAGTTTTTGTAAAAATTTATTGTGCCTATATTTACGATTTTGGGGGCCTAAAACTGTGTTTTTTCTGCCTATTTTTGGCGCCTAAAACGCGATTTTTAGTGCCTAAAAATCCGGCCTCTACTGATTACATATTACTGCGCACTTGTATGTTCCTATACTTCCTCGCGCGTTCGGAGCTCCATCTACATAATCGGTCGAGTAGAATTCACTCCAAACGCTATAATTTCGCTAGTCCCATGACACGCAAATTGATCAAAATTTGTTCAACACTATGGTACAATCAAAAGTACATCGCCTACGCGCATTTTTCTTGCGTGCTGTACTTCTCATTGTTCGAGCAACGTCGCTCGCGAAATCTGCCCGCTTACTATTGTAGAAACAAATAAAGAAAAAAATTAACACCATCTTCCCAAAGGGAACCCTGATGGGATGCGAAGCAGCAGCGTTGCGCACGGGTGGCGTCACGGGTCGAACGGCGCTAACGCGCCAGCTCCGGTCCAGCGCCCGTGTCCACTCTGAAGAAACGACAAGACCTACGCCAGCCATCGCTTCAAACGAATCTTCCAGCGCTCACCGCAGCAACTGCGTTAGCGCCGTTCAACCCGTGACGCCACCCGTGCGCAACGCTGCTGCTTCGCATCCCATCAGGGTTCCCTTTGGGAAGATGGTGTTAATTTTTTGCGCGTGAACTGACGAGTCGGCGGTGTAGCGAGTGGCGGTAGCGGTACAGTGGCGGCAGGTGTTGCGGGCGAACGGACGAGGCGGCAGCTGCGGGCGCTGCGGCGAGCGCGCGGCAGGCGAGAGAGAGAGTGACGTCAGCGCGCACTGCGAGGGGAGTGTGACGTCAACGCCGTGACCTACTTGGCACCGCTCCAACACCTGCGGCGAGGGGAGCGCGTTGCGGCGCGTTCGTACGGACGCACGGAGGGACAGCGTTACACAGGCTAGTCAAAGAACTGCTTCGCATCTAATAGTAGCGTTACGTCCTGCAGACATGCATCAATGAGCTTTGCCACAGACAAAGTGATCGAATTCATCTTCTGGTAGTGCGCACTGCAGCGCAAGACCGCGTAATTTTTGCCACCTTCCAGATGGTTTTATCCGCCTTTCCACCAGACGTTCCACTAAAAATATTCGCAATGCCCATAGACTGATAAGAGTGCTACGAAATGCTAGAGTCGCACCACCAAGCGGAATTCAGCAGCGTCCTCTCAAGGATGGTTAATAGACGACACAATGGCAGCTCTACGCAGTCGCTCCCTTGTTGGGCTGTGCTAGCCTCAGTGTTAACGCGTTAGCAAGAAACAAACACTACGACTTCGCATGTTTCCTGCATAAGTGAACAAACCGGGCCCTCCGTGACACGATAAATCTGATTCGTTCTGGCGAGACGCGAAGTAAATACGTGGCAACTCGCGCTTTCAATGGTAGCCAACAGCGTACACATATCAGCTTCGCGAGGTTTTCTGTAGCCACGTAGGCAGTGGCGTAGCCAGGGGGTGGCACACCGGGCACGTGCCCCCCCCCCCCCCACCCGAAATTTTTTTTCGCCATTGCATACAGAGCGAAAAATGACCAATTCAATGAGGTGCCCTCCCCGAAATCAAGGAGGTGCCCCCCCCCCCCCCCCCTCCCCCCCCCCCCCCCCCGGAAAAAATTTCTGGCTACGCCCCTGCACGTAGGTTAGTTAAATTTTATCGTCTGACCTTTCCTGTTGAAACTCACCTTGTTTTACTTGCATATAGCATTCGTCAGTGATTTAGTAGTGCATTAATCGCATAACATTGTACGCGGGAAGTCGCGCAGGCTCGCGAGCAATCTCAAATTGGCCAGCGCTGCGCCACTTGTCTTTATACGTTTGTTGATAGGTGGCAGCACACTGCCAGCGATTTGCTTGTTGACCAGTTTGAGAGCAAAATCATAGGTGTTCTGTGTCAAAATGTTCTCTGCGCCCAGTTAACGTGGTGACGCGGAGTGGTCGAAGTCGTTCGGCGGAGGAAATTCTTCAGATTGCTTTCATCATGGATGTTGAAAGAAACCATCTTGACGACTAGAATTTTTCACTGGACGTCAAGGCTGTGAAAGCACCGAGAGTGACAGCGACGATGAACGATCAGCTACCAACTCCCGAGGAGCGAGTTGCACTTCACGTCCCCTCGTGCGTTAATGTTTTTTCACGCTTGTAAGTCACTTTGATTGTATTTAATGTATAATATCCTTCAGCGAGATCAAAATAAACGCATAGTTTTTCTTGTGCATTGCATGTAGCGCAATTATTGTGGTGGAGCGCCGCATGCCGCGAAGACGCTCGAGCTCGAACAGCGAAGCGAAATAGTTAGAGCGATGAAATGTGCAGTCACGGCCACAATCCACGCCTCTCGATCGGCTAACTTCTCCTGTACTTCACCGGTACCTTCCGAACGGCATTGTTCGACGAATTTTAGCAACGTCGAAGAATTCGACGTGCGAAAAGCAGACATGTGTATTCTTTACGATATTCATGTTTCAATTGTGCTGATCGAACCTGCAACATCCGAGTGCAGTGAACTACGCACGGCTAGAGTCTGAGTATGGCTGTGACAAAAGCGCTACACAATGGGATGTTAAATGCTTGTATTCCGTTAATGACGACGGCGTAATATGTCTGCAAACTATCGCCACGTTAAACATTCGGTCCCGTGCAGCGGCGATGACGCTACTCGCTAGCGGCGTACTACTGTGGCAAATCCGTCAGGCAGGCTCGGTACATAGTACCTCGGAAAGAAGAACGGCTATTTGGGCGATGGGGTTGCAGCGCAAGCACGAATGTGCTGAAGAAAAAGCGTAACGGAAGGCAAGGCCAGGAATGGAAAGCAAATAGGGACAACACGAGCGCTGTGTTGTCCCTCTTCGCTTTCCATTCCTCGCCTTGTCTTCCGTTACGCTTTTCCTTCAGCACATTCGTGCTTGCGCTACAACCCCTATTAACATACCTCGGAAAGCCTTTCAGTTCATACGTCAATTCTAGTTCATGCAGTTTTCTGTAGCACGCACATGATTTCGCAAAGCATCGTTCATGCACGGTAACGGAGCTGAAATATAACCTTTCACTCCGCGGCAAATAAATAGGTGGCGAGCTTCCATGGTTTGGGAAGGTATTTTGGTCTCATATACATTTCAGTGCAGCTCATGACTTTATCCGGTGAAAGTGCCACGGGCCGTACGTTCGCACGTCCTATCTGTTCCTATGCTAACAAACGGGTTGACCCTCCTCCGGGCGCAATCTTGCATCGTACAGCGCGCCACCTATAGTTCGTGGGCATTGCGAATACTGTTACGCTTTGGTATTAACGAGTGCTACTGATAAGTTTTATTTGCAAGAAAACTAAGTTAGCTTGCACGCGGATTGCGGAACTTAATAATGCGTGATGCATGTAATGTTATGATGAACTGCCGGTGTGGGAAATTATGACGCGTTTTCTTGACCGCAAATCAGTGACTATAGAAGAACGAGAGAAGTTAGGCGACGCGATGTTTTGCGGATGAGCCCCTAATATATTGCTTTTTTTCCAGAGTTGTATAGACATTCATTCAGACACTTCATGGGAAAATCTTTTAACGCCACCTATCCCGAAGACTTACGCTTCTGTGTCACGCGACCACGTACCTGAGAGAGGCAGCTGTGACTACATGGAATACAGATTAAATACAGACGTTTGTTGACCTCCATACGCTTGCATTTCTAAAAGAATAGAAAAAAAAAGCAAACTAGAAAAATTCCAAAAGCGTAAGTTGCCGTGATGGTACAGTACTTGCAGTCATAAGCGTGCGCAGGGTTCCCCTTCAGGGGGGAGCGAAGGTTCGTTGCAGCGCCCCCCCTCCCCTATTAAGTCAATGTATAGGGCCGACTTTGCGCCCCCCCCCCCTCTTAGGTAACTTGGGGGGGGCGGCCGCCCCCTCTGCCCCCCCCCCTCGTGCGCACGCCTATGCTTACAGTGCTAGACTGCTGAAGTGAACGACGTGGGTTCGATCCCGGCCGCGGCGGACGCACTTTGGTTGAGGCGAAATGCTAGAGGCCAGTGTAAGCGCGCGAGCCTCTTTGATTTAAGTGCACGTTAAGGAATCCCTGGTGGTCGAAATTTCCGGAGCCCTTAATTACGTAGTGCCTGAGAATCATATCGTGGTTAGGCACCATGGTTTGGCCCGTAAAGCTAGAAAAATTGTTATTAGTTGTATTGCCAAGCGCTGAAGTAAGTGAGATAGAAATAACAGCGCAATAAAAATGAAACTATTCTAGCCAGATCATACGTATATAGCACAAGACAGTCCTCATGCTTTCACCAATCATCGTTAGAAGGACGCAATTTTGGCAAAGCCGTATGTACTTATAGTCTCCGCAGCAGGCGCGTCGATGTGGATTCGCCTCTCGGACATGAAAAAAAAAAAAAATAGGGCGTGTTCCAATACAGTATTTCTGAAAACAAAATTTCTGAAATTTCAGCTCACCGGCGACAGTAAAGACATTATAGCAACCTTGAGGGCAGAGTGGTCAGTTAAGGGGGGGTGCAACCCCCGCTGGTCGGCATACATTAGCAGCCCAAATCACTAGCTGCATTTTCTTCTAGAAAATATAGTGCACTGCTCGGACAAACCATGCGTAGACGTTTCCAAATTATGACTACAAAAACGACGAAATTGTCTTTGCCTCCTTTATTGAGCAGTTACTTGGACATCTACCGATTACCCTCCTTCTCCCCCCTACCCCCGGCCCACTCCTCGTCCTGGCAAATGGGCAACCTGGAGTGGCCACCAGACGTCCTCAGCGCTAAGTTGCGATAGGGAATGACGAAATTGTAGGTTGTTGGATGTTCAGTGCGGAAGCAGACACAATAAATGGGCCAGAGTCACGGAAAAAGAAACGATATCTTTATACTGCATAGCACTGCGCAGAATAATATAAACAACGACAAAGAAAAAGAAACGCCTGGCCTGCGTGGAACACGCAGTACAGTTACAGAGAAAGATGGAGCAACTGCCTTTCTAAAGCACGTTGTAAACTCTACTGGGGCGACTACTACAACTACATTCACAAGGTACCCACTGAGACATAAATCGTCATAATTTTGCAAAAGTAGAGGAGTACCCGTTGTGATATTATTCATCATTCTGTGGAGAAGCTAGGTAACCGTTCGTAAGGCATATATGCACTTCTGTAATGTTTTGGCTGAAGACGTCGAAAAATTATGCCTGAGCCCTTTGTAATAGGTGCTAAGCTTTGAACCACTGACTCGTTACGCATTTGGCATTGTGTGACGCCTAGTTATTTTAACACGAAAGTGTTTTAGCGGGGGGCCCACCGAGACTTTCCTGACATAATTTCCGTCACGGAAGTGTCATCAAAATGTACACGAACAGATCCAGAAGAAAATGTTTCGTTGACGTGGACAACCTGGGAATCAAACTCACGACCTTTCGGTTCGTGACGACAGGTGCCCAGCGCTCTACCCCCTGCGCCACCGAAGCGCATACCTGATGCTTTACCAGTGGACCTTATATGTCTTCCATTTTCCTCTCACACTGATATTGGCATTGCGGCATCGCCGTCTTAAAGCAATGAAGTCAAGTACTGTATCATGACACTAAGGAGTGCCGACAGGGAGCGCTTCCGTAGTTTTCAGTTAAACGGAGGCTTTCAATGCATTATTGTAGGAAACTCTATGGCCGGTGAAATGCGCCGTACGTGATGATTCGGTTTGGTGACGACGCAGTTCGTGCTTTGCCTTTCACGTCGTGTTAGCGTGACGACCAGGGGCGTAGGAAGAATTTTTTTTCCGGGGGGGGGGGGGGGGGTGCACCTCTTTGATCTGAAGAGGGGCAGCCGGGCAGGCAAATGGTCATTTTGCGCTATGTATGGCATGGTGAAAAAAAATTCGGGGGGGGGGGGGGGCACGGGCCTGGTGTGCCACCCCCTGGCTACGCCACTGGTGACGACTCGTCGACAGAGTAGTGTAGCTTCCACATGCACCAACGGCGTTTCTCCGCCGCCTACTGCTTCGAGTGCGATAGCGCCGGCTGAAGGAAGGAAGGAAGGAAGGAAGAGGAAAAGGAAGGAAATGCAGGAAGGTGAACCTGAAGCGCGTCCGTCTTGCTATCCTACGCTGAGGGAAGGGGGGATGAGGGATTAAGAGATAGGGATATAGAAAGAAGGGAGCATACAAAAAACACTGCTGCGTTCCATAGTACTGGACGCAGGATCTCGGGCGCACCACGTTGCACTGTAGATAGTCGAGTAATGGTGCCTACTGAAGGCTTGCAAGTCCTGGACATAGAACATCCAGCACCTGTTGTACGGACTGAGCGTATGGTGATTTAAGCTTGCCGACGAACACGAAAGTGTGTCTAAGAGTGACTGTGGCACTATGACGATTGCTTTGTCTTCTTCAGGCAACTGGTCAGTCGTAGATTTAGTGTTCACTGTTGCCGGTTTTCTCTGTGACTCTGCATGTCGCTGCGACTTCGGTAACGTAGGCCAAGCTGCGTCAGATGTGTCCATGGCTTCCTTGGTGTTGTCGTTTACGCCGGCCGTCGCCGATTCGTGGGACTGTGGCTTCGGCAATGTAGGCCTAGTGGAATTCGTACCGGCCGTGAAGGGTCCGGGTGACAAGGGAGTCAGTGTAGCAGGGCGTTCAAGGGGCGCTGTAGATGCAGAGGCATTGGTTTTCTTGGATGAACTTCGGCGCCGATGTCGCCTCTTTCTGATGGTCTTTCTGAGATACATGGCATCGCCGGCTGAAAAACCTGCTGCAATAAGCGGTACAGAAAGGCAATGAGTTCTACGGGCGATTGTCATGCAATGAGTCATTTGGTGCGGCGAGAGACGCTAGCGGTTAGGGGAACGCCTCACCTCGTTCGCAGCTCAAGCTACGAGCGCTGCCTCTCGTGTTCCTCAAGCGCTGTCTCGTCAGATAGCGACGCATTGAATCAGTGCATATGGTACCAGCATTCATTACGTGCTTGTTGATACAATCTTTGCGCGGGATTCACCCTATGCTGTGTCCGGGTGTACTTTAACCATAGGTCGGCAAAATAAATGGAGCTCACTCAGACTCACTCAATAAATATATTTTTCGCTCAGGACTCACTCGGACTCAGACTCTCCAAAATATTGCTGAAGCAGACTCATTCGGACTCAGACTCATGAAATTTCTCTCCAACCAAACACACTCGAACTCAGACTCACTAAACTTCTCCTCAAACGGACTCACTCGGACTCAGACTCATGAATATTTTCGTCAACCTGACTCACTCGGACTCATACTATGTTCTATGTCCAGTGCTTGCAAGCCTTCAGTAGGCTCAAAGTCCCGACGATCTACAGTGAAACATGATACGCCTGAAGTCCTGCGTTCACTACTATCGAACGCAGCAGTTTAGTTTAAGCTCGCGTGATTTTAAATGCGAAGCATTTCTTAGCGAACTTCGGCGACTTTGAGCGTATCTATCTATCTATCTATCTATCTATCTATCTATCTATCTATCTATCTATCTATCTATCTATCTATCTATCTATCTATCTATCTATCTATCTATCTATCTATCTATCTATCTATCTATCTATCTATCTATCTATCTATCTATCTATCTATCTATCTATCTATCTATCTATCCCGCCTACGACTTTGTGCTCTCCTGGCCGTATCGTTAATTGGGATTTATACCAAATTTGGTATGGCATAACATGACTGTACGACGAACATAAATGGCTGGTCATATCATGAAAATCATGACTAACTTGTCATGAAAAGTATGATTTACATGCCACGCTCATGGCGCGCTCGCGGCCGTTTCGTTAGCTTGATATACACCAAATTTGGGATTTAGTGACGTGACTGTATGACGAACATAAATGACAGGTGGTAATACGCAAATAATGACGTGCATGTCATGAACAACATGATTTACATGACATGCCACGCTCATGGCGCGCTCGCGGCCGTTTCGTTAGCTTGATATACACCAAACTTGGTATTGAGTGACGTGACTGTATGACGAACATAAATGACAGGTGGTAATATGCAAATAATGACGTGCATGTCATGAACAACATGATTTACATGACATGCCATGCTCATGGCGCGCTCGCGGCCGTTTCGTTAGCTTGATATACACCAAACTTGGTATTGAGTGACGTGACTGTATGACGAACATAAATGACAAGTGGTAATATGGAAATCATGGCATGTCATGCCCGACATGACTTGCATATATGCCACGCTCATGGCGCGCTCGCGGCCATTTCGTTAGCTTGATATACAACAAATTTGGAATTGAGTGACGTGATTGTATGACGAACATAAATGACAAGTGGTAATATGGAAATCATGACATGTCATGTGCGACATGACTTGCATGCCATGCCACGCACATGGCGCGCTCGCGGCCGTTTCTTTAGCTTGATATACACCAAACTTGGTATTGAGTGACGTGACTGTATGACGAACATAAATGACAAGTGGTAATATGGAAATCATGACATGTCATGCCCGACATGACTTGCATATATGCCACGCTCATGGCGCGCTCGCGGCCGTTTCGTTAGCTTGATGTACACCAAATTTGGTATTGAGTGACATGACTGTATGACGAACATAAATGACCAGTGGTAATATGGAAATCATGACTTGTCATGTGCGACATGACTTATATGCCACGCTCATGGCGCGCTCACGGCCGCTTCGTTGGCTTGATATACACCAAACTTGGTATTGAGTGACGTGACTGTATAACGAACATAAGTGGCATGTGGTAACATGAAAATCTTGGTATGCATGTTATCTACAACGCCATTTACATGCCACGCTCATGGTGCGCTTGCTTCCAGTTCGCTAGCTTGATATACACCAAAATTGGTATTGCGCGACGTGACTGCATGACGAACATAAATGACAGGTCCTAACATGTAAAACACGACATGCAAATTGTGTAAAGCATGATTTGCTCCTTCCTGGCTGCTTCGCATTACATCGATTCCCACAGTGCGTGGGATCTGCCGGCTTTTTTAGGTTCCTTTCTTTCTATCTCTCTATCTGTTCATCCCTTAATCCCCTTTCCCCAGTGTAGGATAGCAAACTGGACGCTCGTCTGGTTGACCTTCCTGCCTTTCCTTCCTGTTCCTCCTCCTCCTCCTCCTCCTACTGAAACAAAATTTTGAAGGCGAGATAACACGTGGGATATATTGTGTATACACAAGCGCATCATCTACGAAATATCAACAGATAATATAGCCTAGAACGTATTTAAAATACATTTTAAAGTTCGTTCGCCCTACTGCACGCCAAACGTGTCTTCGTTTTTTTTGTGTGTGTAAACAAACAACCGCCCGCTGCGTCACGAGTTTTGTGTTGGCTGCCATGATCCTTGGAGCGCTCTTTCCTAGCGGACCATTTCTACGGAAAGAGGGGGGAAGACTTGCACGGGAGTACAAAAGCTGATCTCCTAGCCTCGGCAGTGCTTTTTTGGGGGGGTCACGCATATTTACAACGCTTGAGTGGAGATTATAGCAGCACCCGGAAACCTTCACTGAAAAGAGTTGTCAACGCGGTGCTTCATGTGCACGCGGTTTTGTGTGTTCACGTAGCCAGCCATGTTTACACGAAAACCCAGCTTTCCCTTCCTCCATGCGAAAACCCCTCTGGGTCCCGCCTCACTCAGCACTTTGTGGAACAGAAACTTCGACGGAGCGCTATAAAATTGTCTCCAAATAATAAACCGTCGCGCGCTAGATCAAACAAGCTTTCCAGCCATGATAAGTGGCTCGTTAGCTGCCTATTGCAAAAGAAAAAACAAGCTGCAACTTTTTTTTGCGTCAGTGCTCATTTACTGTGTGTGGACTTAAGTGGTTCAAGGCAACAGAGAGCGAAGGGGCGCTCCATGCTCGCGAATCGCGCTGCTTTGTCGTCTTTGAATCCACATGAATGATGAAGCTGGAACATTGCACTCATTCGCCGTTGATTAGGTACACACTTGTAGATCAAACTGAGTGTGAATCATGATGTCGCTTAATAAAAGAGGTCTGGAGTTGTAGATGTGTCAGAACATGCTGCACAGCCCACTTACATGCCCTCGTATATGAGGGCATGGACAGCTTGATAATTTGAAAAATAATATGTGGGGCTTTACAAGACGATACATCTATACGATTACAAGGCACGCCATAAAAGGCTACAAATATTTGTAACCATAGGTCAGCAAAATAAATAGAGCCGACGCAGACTCACTCAATATGTTTTTCGCTTAGCACTCACTCGGACTCAGACTCATGAATATTTTCGTCAACTGGACTCACTCGGACTCAGCCTCACCAAAACTTTCCACAAGCGGACTCACTCGGACTCAGACTCACCTAAGTATAAATCAGCCGGACTCACTCGGACTCAGACTCACGCCTCAATCTGAGTGTGAGTGAGTCGACTCATGAGTGAGTTCGCCGACCTGTGACTTTAACTAATTAAACTACCACAAGGGCTAAATCGAGATCATGGACGTTAGTCGTCGGGATGGAGATGTGCCACTAGGCATCAACGTGGGTGGATCCACTTCCAACGCTGCTATAGCTGCTAGATACCCATATACATTGTGTAAGCTCTCATACTTCAATAAACAATAAACAGTCAACCATACTTCTCTGAAGACAAGGTTCACTTTCGTGTTACACTGATTCCTAAGACGGAGGGATCAACCATGTTTTTTTTTTTACTCATCTGTCACGCTAAATTGCATCTAAAATTATTCCTTGCCTGATATGACGCTCGTATTGGGTCTTTTTGCGAAGGTATTTCATGCAACGGCGTGGCTCTGTGGAAAAATACTCGACTTCTTTGCAATGGGCCGGTGTTCAAATGTCGCTGGATCCTGCATATTTTTTTTTTCATTGTGGACGATAGAGGTTACGGATACCGACGGCGGAAGATTGCACCCCAAAGATCAGTTGTTGTTATGATCTCATAACAGCTTTCGCTGTAAAAATCAACTAGCACACGTATACGTAAGATCGATCAGTGGTTACGGCACAATGAAAGTAGCAAGAAATTAACAATGGACACAATAATTAGGACAACGCGCGAATGGCAAATCTTTAATAGTTCAAAAGCGTACACTTAATAGCGGCTGACTATAAAATAAGGTCAACAGTAAACAAAAACTGGCGTACGGATTACGGTGCAACACTGACAAGTCCCGCAGAGCCGAGCTTCAGACAAAGATGAAGCGTCTCAAGAAGAAGGACCACATTGTTCCAGGATTCTGGGAAGATATGGATGTTTTGGTGGCTGCAAGACTATGAGACTATGAGCAGTCCCACAGAGTGCTGGCGAGTCTCCTTGCGTCGGACAGCACCGTTTTTCCCGGGAGTCAAGTTCTGCAGCCAGCTCATGCCGTCAGTGACGAGATGGCGCGACGGAGCTCACATTTGCCGCCTCAGTGCAGCCGCCATCGACTTCCAAGGTCCAGGGATACCGATAAAATGAGACGCTCGCAGAACCCATCGACGTGCTCAGTTTCCCCCCCTTCTTTGCATCTTTTTAAAGAGGGGCTCCGTGGGAGCGCCATAATCCATTTTGCGGTGTTGCAAATATGCGTTACCCCCCCAAAAAACTAGCAGTTGTTCCGTGTACGAATACAACCGATGAGCGAAGCTCCTTAGAAATGGGACGCAGACGACTATGCGCCTGATCTCGCTGCTGGCTTTCATGAAGGTGGTAGAATGGGGAGCGGGTGGGGAGAGCGTCTGCTGCGCTCGGAGGCGGGAACGACTGAGCGAGTGAGTGTGCGGTGTGCGCAGCGCAGGGAGAGGGGTGCGAGCGGTGATGCGGCGGGGAGCTTCGACGGCGGCGACGGAACGCCGCGCGCGGCGTTTCACTGACTATCCATGTTCTGTGAGCAGCCCTAACTAATCTCAAGTGGGAATTTTACTGTCGTTTATTAACGCGAAGTGTTTTTTTGCGCCGCGCGCCTTGTTTGCGCCGCACGCGCGGAGAGCGTCTGCTGCGCTCACGGGCGGGCAGACTCGGGTGATGCACTCGGGGGCGCTCGGGGGCGGTTTGAGGGGAGAGGGCAGAGACGAAGAAAGAGGGAGACAGGTGGGAGAGGGGTGCGAGCGCTGATGCGGCGGGGAGCTTCGACGGCGGCGACGGCGCCGGCGGGGTGCGGGCCTAAGGGAGCTTCGCTCCTAAAAAGTACGCGGCCGGGACCGATTTTGCAGCTTCTAATAGGCTGTGTTATGGCACTACTGGGAGGCGCTAGCTTCTTCTAGGTTCAGCCTCTATGCCATGCTACACTAGACTAGATCGCTTAGCAGAACGATGTCGAGCGCTTAACTAACTTTCATCTCCCCAGATTCTCTATTTGGTGAAGCATAGGGCCCTCGATATATGTCCAATCACGCTCACTTCGTAGTCTTCAAACACTGCCCTAAAATATATTTGCCGGACCCCTTTTAATCAGAGGCGAGAGTCACGGCTGAGTTCCTCACGTCTGCGTCGTCTAAAGAGATGATGTATGCATCCTGCACCTGCGATTTCCTCAGGGGACTGGAGCCAGGGCCGTACCCAGGAATTTTTTTCGGGGGATGTTTATGTGTAGAGTTAACTGCCAACTTTGACAACTGGTCGTTTTTTTTATTATTAAATGTATATAAGGAGAGGTTGGTGCCAATGCGCGGCGCCGGCTACTCCTCTGCTCTCGCACAACAGTTGTCGTCGCATAGTAGAAAACAAACACAAACAAGGTTATACAAAGACACATAGTACAACACTGACGCACTGAGTCCAAGTTCCTCAATACAAAGATCTGTCCACGCTACACAAAAGTTGTCAGAACACAAGTAATCAGGGAATTGAAATGTCCATACAAAACATGAAAGTTCACTAAAATGTTGTCAAAGCCGATCATGATTCTTGGAAGCAGTCTCTTAAATGTTACACTGTAACTGCAATAATTAGGCTTTCACAAATAATTATTTGCCAAAATGTTGATGTGAAGGCGTGTAACTGTAAATGCTTTATTACCAATCAAAAAGTTAAAGCATGGAAAAATTTCGGGGGGTGTCAGAACCCCCCCAACTCCCCCCTAGTTACGGCCCTGATTGGAGCGACGCCTTGGTTGCCAGCTCGCGTGGTACACAGAATTTCATTGTTTTAGGTGAAAAGACGGTCGTCTCTGTCCAAAATGACTCTTCGCTACCCGTACAGGTGCAATACAACGAAACATCGGCGGTGAGCAGTCATAGATATAATCATTTCGTGTTCAAGACGTCCTCGCCGCAACGGTGTATTGATAATACCGTTTCTACAGCTTAATCTCGCAAAAATGTTCCAAAAGCTAGGTGAATTCATGATTGCGAAAGGTTTACTCAGCGCAACAAGTATAAACAGAATCCCGAGCATCCGGCTGTCCACAGTAGTTGCTCCTTCGCAAGCGGCTCAGCGTGGGAGATCGGAGCCCGTTAATCAGCGTGTCACTTCGTCGTGAAATGGCAATCCATGGCACTCGCCTCTGCACGGTATTTCTGACGGTATGATGGGCTGCGCAGCCAGACAGAGGGCCATCAGGGATCAGCAATGTTCGTGCCGATGGGTTTTTGACTGCGGAAAGGAATTCTAGAAAAAATCTAGAATGATTTCCGGCGCAGGTAGATGTTTTGGTCGTCGATACTTGACAATACGAAAAAAATTCGGGCGGGAAGAGGGGGGGGGGGGGGGGGGGGTGAATCCTCATGAGCCCCTGGCTACGCCCCTGCCCGCCACGGTGGTCTAGTGGTTATGGTGCTCGAGTGCTGACCCGAAGGTCGCGGGATCGAATCCCGGCCGCAACGGCCGCATTTTCGATGGAGGCGAAAATGCCTGAGGCTCGTGTATTTAGATTTAGGAGCACGTTAAAGAACCCCAGGTGGTCGAAATTTCCGGAGCCCTCCACTACGGCGTCTCTCATAATCATATCGTGGTTTTGGGACGTTAAACCCCAACAATTATTGTTATTAGAGCACGGCCTTTTCTTGCTTCTGTTGTTCCGACCATGAATATATTGTATATTGGTGCCTGCGCACATAGGCGTGCGCACGAGGGGGGGGCAAGGGTCTGCGGCCGCCCCCTCCCCCCTAGTCCCCTAAGAGTGGTGGGTGCAAAGTCTGCTCCATACATTGACTTAATAGGGAGGGGGGGCGCTGCGACGAACCTTCGCCCCCCCCCCCCCCCCCCCCACCCCCTGAAAGGGAACTCTGTGCATGCCTATGCTTGCGCATACCATGAACAATGAACCTCCTCGTTACTTTTCCCCGTCGTCACCTTGTCCTAGTTGTAGGCAGTCTCATTCAGCGCTCTTGTTTTCAGATGCTCGTCTGAAATTGCGCATTTGCTTCGCGTTTGCTTCGGCTTTGTCAGCCGGCACAAATATATACGAGCGAGCATAATGTATCCTGGGTAAAGTGATATATGCCCTGCAAACGCCGTTTTACAATGTTTCGAGACCGAACCATTCCCTTGTGAGATACGCCTTTCGGCTTGGCAACAGGAATGCTGCATCACAAAATTATTAGATTCTGCCAAAACTAGCGAGAGCCAAGTGTTTTGGACGCGCGCCGAAGTTTGCAGCGAACAAAGCACGTTACGAGAATGCCTTGTTTCCTTCGTGTTTCCGGGCTGACGGGCGCCTCAGCTGTGCCCAACTTCGATCCCCGGTATCCTCGCTATAGCTTCATTTGGCCAGGCACCAGGTGGCGGAAATGACACCGCAGCTGCTCTCGAGACCTCTCCAGTGTTTGGCAAACACTGGAGATGCTGCTCGCATCACCCAATATTACTGCTTCTCAAGGAATAAGGCCCCGTCGGACAAGGCCTACAGTTGACAGTGAAAACTGCGTGTTCTTACGCAACAAGGAAACTTCAAACGACTCTGCAGTATCTTTTCGCAGCGTTTGAACCGCTAGCGCATGGATTGAAAAGCTTAACGAAATCGTTCTTGGGCTAGTTCGTTCATAATTTTAAATAATAGTAGAGCGGATTTCACACAGGACAGAGAAAGAGCAGTGCATCAGAAAGTCCTGTACATCAGTGTTCTTTCTTTGTCCTGCGTCGAATCCGCGCTATCCAGTACTTAAGATGGACTGTAAAGGTTTAGATTACCGGGCGGTTTCGTGAAGGTATCGTTTAATTAGTCATGTGCATATCTGCAATAAAATGTGACACTAAAAATGGCCTCGGCATGCCGTCAGAATTGCTGAGCGCATAGGCGCATAGCTAGAGATGGCGGAGTCAAGTTGCACAGGCACCTTGCTGAACGGAATTGTAAACGCACCATGATCCGGGCGTCATATCAATCGGCACGCCGGTAAAGGCTTCAAGATGTTGGACATATCTTTCTCCCAGGTATTCAAGGGCCAATGAAAGTGCTTGCGTGACAGGTGTACAGCGCTTACTGTACATCAGAGGAATTCTCATCTGGCAGTACAAGTTTTCGTATGTGGCTCAAGTCGCTGCCCTCCAGGGTTGCCGTTGGTGGCTACTTTGCGCCAAACTGGCTACTTTCAGACCCTGTCTGGCGACAAAAACTTCAGGTTGGCGCCATAGCTACTTTCTTGCTACTTTGAACCTCTATTTTGGAGCATTTACTGGCCATTTCTGCGTATAATTTGAAGGAAAAGCACCAAGCAAGTCTAAGGAATTACCATTATTTGCAAGCTTTTCTGTCGTGTTGGCCTATGCGCGCCCATGTCCCTGCCCCGTCAGCGGGCTAGTGCGCGTCGAGGCACCCAACGAGCGTCGATCCGTCCGAGAAAATGGAGGTACGTACGCGCGCATGTAAGGCAACGCGTGGCTATGTAGCACAGGGTTGACGACAGGTTCTAATGCTAAAATAATAATAATATCTGGGGTTTAACGTCCCAAAACCACGATATGATTATGAGAGACGCCGTAGTGGAGGGCTCCGGAAATTTCGACCATTTGGTGTTCTTTAACGTGCACTGACATCGCACAGTACACGGGCCTCTACCAATTCGCCTCCATCGAAATGCGACCGCAGCGGCCGGGATCGAACCCGCGACCTTCGGGTCAGCAGCCGAGCACCCTAACCGCTATACCACCGCGGCAGAAGACAGATTCTAATGCTGAAACACAGCGCGTGAAAGAGATATCCGCAACAAAATGAAGCATGACGGTTCATCTTCGATCAGATATCGCTACTTGAAGCTGGACTGGTATTATTGTAACGTTGTACCACTCTCGGTCTACGGCTTCAAAAAAAAAAAAGAAAAAGAAAAAAAAACAGCTTCAACGTTTAATGTTCCTGCTGAGTTGTTGGCCCAAAATTACTTTTGCAAGAACAATATCTATTGTAGACAAACTGTATGCAGCCGCACTGAAAGTATATTAATTTATTGGCAACTTACCTGCGGCTTGAAGACCAAGCAAGAGGGAAAAATATTGTGCTCGTTATACTCAGTTTTTGTTTATTCAAAATCATATTATTTACTGTTGAATACTAACAACTCTATACATAATATCACTTTTTTTAGGAACTAAACTCCTTAGGCTCGCACGATGTCCGTTGTCGCCGTCGTCGTCGTAGGTCCCCGTCGGAACAGCTGCGGCGCCGCTCCGATACCCTCTCTCAGCAAGCGTATCGATCAAGGTCATGACGTCGCGCGCAGAACCGTTCGTAGAGCGCACGCAGCGCCCATACCGACCGCGCACAGGTGTTGCGCTGCGGCGGCGCCGCTCCGAAACCCCTCTCCGAGCAAGCGCACGACGTCATGCGCAGAACCGTTCGCAGAGCGCACGCAGCGCGCATACCAACCGCGCGGAGGTGTTGCGCCGGCGCCGCGCCACTCGTACCTAGAGCGCGCATAGAAGCCGTGTATAGCGCGCTGCATTGCTCGCAAGCCGCTCGTACTTAGACCGTGCAGCGCTAGCGCATCGATCAATGGCGCTACACTTGGTACAATAAAATGACGTAGACTGGCTTCCAAGGAACTTCGCTCCATCACCAGCATTCACTTCGTGGATGTGCAGTAATATTTTCTATTTGGCTGCAATTTTGGCGCTGAAATAAGTGGCATGGCTACTTTGGCTACTTTTAGCTTGAGTTTTGGCTCCTTTTCAGATCTACCCAACGGCAACCCTGCTGCCATCGCTTGGAAAATTCCAGGCCAAGAAGACGAAGAGCACATGAGCGCCATGAAAGCTCGGGACTTCGACCCGAACTCGATTCACTTAATCGACATAGCCACATAAGACGTCGTTGAGAGCATAGGGCTGCTCAAGGTTCTATTTAAGGAAGGGGGGTGGGGCGAAGTGGTCGAATTTTCACAGCAGCGCCCCTTCCTCCCCGCACTCTTCTTAGCCCCTTCCCGCTGAGGCCCTTACGATCAGTAAGCATACAGTGCAAAGACGAAGTGTTAGGGGGGGACTTTAATCCTCAACAATATTAAAGCAACTACTAATGTGAATAATTTATTTCAATTTCGCAAAAGTTCAGCACTAATGAACATCCCCCCGAGTTTTGCATCGTTTTGTCATTTATCACTGCGACAGCAATCATACGGACACTCGAGGATAATATGAAATGTCGCCGTTGACATCGACCCTGTCGTGCCGTCTCACTATATCGACAACGAATGCGTGGCCCGCGCGCGGATGATTCAATGTTCACCACAGACCCGAAATGCGTTTGCATTCGAAATCGACGAAGCGAAAGGCTCAGTAGGCTCTGCCACTGCCGCAGCAGCGTTCTGGCTTCCACTTCTTCCACGTCGTTCTGAATTCCACTCAGCGTTCCTGCTGAGTAACTGTGTACATAACACACCGCAGTGAACATCAAGCTAAGCTGATATAATCATTCTCTTTGGACGCTGGCCAAGGACAACGGTTTTCCTTCGCTCTCATCTAAAGCACCGTCTACGTGCGTGCGACACATGCAACGCTGCTGGCGCGCTCCTCACCTCCTCATCACACCACCGTTCTGAGACGCCTTCTGCGCAAGGCAAAAACATGCCATCGCTTTCAATGCTTCGCCTGCGGGCGAAACTGCCAGTTTTGTTTACAAGCTTGTACAGTCGCGTATCGTGTAAGCGCGACGACGGTAAGAAGCTGCGACGCGTTTCGCGACGACGTTGAAATTCTTGACGGTTTAGGCACCATGAACGGACGTGCCTATGGTTTCAATTGGTGGCGAACGTGCCCAGCCACACAGCAGCGGGATCTGTGAAGGGCGTTCCTTGAATGAGAAGTGCAAGTTTGCCGGCTATAAAAACGTGGAGGGAGGAAACAAAACAAAGGGCCGACCATGCCTGCATGTTCCTGCTCCTTATGTAGTAACAATCTTTGGTGTATAAAATTCAAGATACCTAGGCTGGCTAAAGGCGTATTAAAGGGGCACTAAAGAGGCGCACTGAATAAGGTTAGACTCACAAAGCATTGTTTTAAAGCCTCGCTTTCGTTAATATCGTGATAAAAGATATGTGACGCCAGCGCTTCTTCACCGGTATACATATGGAGTGTTCCAGCTAACTCAAAGCACATGTTTCACTGGCGTAGAAAGGGGGTGGGGAGGGGGGGGTTCAAAACCCGTGAAATTTTTCAATTTTGCATGTGTGTATATACATGCACACACACAAACGCACACACGAACACACATAAAGTATGGTTGACCCCCCCCCCCCCCCCCCTCCCCGCCTCGAAAAACATTTATGGCTATGCTACTGACTTGTTTGTTGAAGTTTTTCTTTTCTTTTCGTTTTTTTTAATTACCTAGAAGTAGCTACACATACATTTTGTTACGGCGATAAAGAAAACATGACCGAAACACTTACAACGTTATAATAACTGTGCAATCTGCGAGTTTTAGTTCATTTTTTTTCTTTAGGCTCGGCTAACGTTAGCTGGGACACCCCGTACCAGTGTGATGTCAATGATTTCGGTGTACTTTCCGCATTTCGCCATCATCGATAGTAAAATTTCACTAAACCTCCCAAGCTCAATACATGCTTTCTTTGAAAAACAATGCATTTTTTCTCACCAATAAACAATCAACTACATAGGCCCTCGCACATGCCCTCCTGCGAGGGCTTGTAGTCCTGTTGGGATATATTCATCGCTCAGGATGCGTTACATATTTAACATCCCGTTGAAATCAGCCGTGATCGTTGCGAGCGACTGCGAAAATAAGTAAGTGGAGGCGTACCAACCGGAGACGCAGCTGCGACCCTCACTCCCTGGTGCTCCCCATTCGCTTCGCGAGCCTGCCCAGTGAAGGGACAGGTGGCTACTTGGCCTGCATTTCAAGGAAGAATGGCGTTCCCGTAGTCCAACGTTAACACACCGTCCCGATTGTCCGACATACGCGCGACCACACGACATTGGTAACTGGTATACTACACCACTCTTGTTGCATTCTATGAACTTCATGGTATGGCGCATGTCACATTTTTTAGACAAGTTATCGCTTTCTTTTTTTGTACAAACGGTCAACCGCGGGGCACACACGGCTAAGTTTTCTTTTAGCGGAACATACTACATTTACATTGTTGGCAGCTGTTCGCAGTTAGAGACTTAAAGATACAGTTTTCTCTTGTTTTAACCAACATGGTGATGGTCTGAATTTTACATATGAACTGCCTACGGGCAACAAACTGCAGTTCTTAGACGTGACGTTATCGTTTGAGTTGGACCACACGTGTTACATGTACGCACCAAGATCTCAAAACCTCTTTTAAATTTCAAATCTTCACATTCAAAAATAGTTAAGAACAGCATTGCGTTTTCCTGTTTTAAGTCCGCACTGTCGAAGACATGCTGCCACCTGATGAAGCAGTTCTAAAAACTTAATTAGAGCGCAAACACACGATACACTCACGCACACACACACCCACACACCCAGGCATCAAACACGCACAGCGCTCACTTCCAACTGATTTATTCATAGCACGAAGGCTTGAATATATACATGTGGCACATGCGCGCATTAACATCAGAGAAGGCCAACAGCACACACTATCAAGACAAACAATTTTTCTTTTTTTTTCCTTCTCACAGCCTAGAACTGATAAACTGGGATTCACTTGGAAACAAAGATAGCGAAGGGGCGCTAACGCAGCGGTCCTTACTGTTTTCTATGAAAAAAGCCTCTAACACTTCACGTGCAGTTTTTCTTGTGCTTCTGCCGAGAATCTTTGTCTCAGAGAATCGTGCGTCACAGCCACACAATATAGCATGCGCAACCAGGTGCGCATACTTGTCGTCTCGTTTTGTTAATTTTTTGGGCGTGCTGCCTTAACCGGTCATTAACACATCTTTCGGTTTGACCGATGTACACCTTGCCGCAGGATAAGGGTATCGAGTACACGACCCCCCGTGGAACACTTCACAAAAGGCCTCTCATGCTTCTTCTCGCAGCCGCGCTTTTTGCTATCGCAAATACGTTGGCACAATTTCCCGATTCTCTCGGGTGCCGAAAACACAATCGGTACACCGTGCCTGCCCGCGACTTTCTTGAAATTGTGCGAGAGCTTATGGATATATGGCACAACTTGTGGCCTAATCCTTGAGGGCTCGGTAGCAGTCATCGCTTCCCGTGTTCCACGTTTAAACTTCTGCAGAAGTGATTCAGCAACGGCCGTAATGACCGACCGAGGGAAGCCAGCAGCCTCTAATCGGCTCACCTGATTAAGGAAACTACGTTCCATGCTGTGTGGGCACGACCTCCTCAGCGCCGACTCTAAGCAGAGAGAGGCTACACCCCTCTTGGCAATCTTTGAGTGGGCAGAATCGTAAGGCAACAGCTCCTTCTTAACACGGGGATGATAAAACCAGCAAAAATGCTCATCGTTCCACGTGAGGCTCAAGTCTAAAAATTGCAGACAAGCTTCTTGCGGTAATTCAACAGTGAAGGAAAGGCCTCTTCCTAGTCTTTTAAAAACGTTTAAAATAGATTCAGGGGATGTAAGGTCTCCCTGTTTATTTAAAAGGATTAAAAAATCGTCAACGTATCTAAAAACCTTTAAAACCTCCCCCCCCCCCCCCCTTTAAAAGCATTATCCAAGTCCTTATCTACTTCAGCCAAAAAGATATCACAGAGAACCGGCGCGACACAAGAACCAATACAGATTCCCTGCCGCTGAAGGAAGGGCTTTTCGTCAAACATTATAAAGGTTACATTGAGATAAAATTCTAAAAGCGATAAAAAATTGTCAACAGTAACGCCTGCGTCGTTGATAAAAGGAACGTCGCCATTCTCTTCGATGCAGGATTTTACAGAGGCCAGAAGCTTGTCATGCGGCACGGAATAATAAAGATCTACGACATCCACAGAGAAAGCGTTGCCAGTACCATCACGAGACCGCAAAAAATCGCACACATCACTTCATGAAGCAGAGTCTCGAAAGCCAGGTTGCTCGATTGACGCAAGCAGGGTTCCCGTCCTCGTCATTGCTCGCAACGTGCGAGAGAGCAGTAAAATATTTTAAATCGCCATCTGATTCGAAGAAACCATGCGAACCAGAAAAGATGAAAACGACTGTCATCCCATATGTCCACAGCCTCTCGCATCGCCTAAAAAAGATTGGCAGAAAGTACAATGTAAATGTAGTATGTTCCGCTAAAAGAAAACTTAGCCGTGTGTGCGCCGCGGTTGACCGTCTGTACAAAAAAGGAAGCGATAACTTGTCTAAAAAATGTGACATGCGCCATACCATGAAGTTCATAGAATGCAACAAGAGTGGTGTAGTATACCAGTTACCAATGTCGTGTGGTCGCGCGTATGTCGGACAATCGGGACGGTGTGTTAACGTTGGACTACGGGAACACCATTCTTCCTTGAAATGCAGGCCAAGTAGCCACCTGTCCCTTCACTGCGCAGGGTGCAAATGTACCCCGTGTTTTGATGATGCAACTGTACTATTCCAAAACGGCGATCAGACAACTAGAGAGGTAGCCGAAGCCTTTTTCATTGCGAAAATGGGAGAGAAATGCATAAGCCACCCGTCTTTATCCCTGTCAGATAAGGAACTTGGTTTGCTGAACTCAGGGCTCTAAGATAGTAAATTGAAGTGCTGATTATGCTTTTGATGTTAGACGGAGTCATTGCACATGACCATTTGTTATATGTATATATTTGTTGTCTTTCCGAATAAACGTCAGTTGAAAGTTAGCGCCTGTATCGTCTTTCTCGCCTGTGTCCCTGTGTCTTTTCGCGCTATTCAAATATGCATTCCTACCAACTAGCTCGACTTTCCGTGCTACTGAAATAAAGAGATTCGCGGGGATAAAATTGAATCAGCTCGCACAAGGTAGAGTAAAGTACAGATCATTGCGAGATGCCTTCGTCCTGCAGGGGCACCTAAATAGACTGAAAATGATGAAATATTGGAATATAATCAGAAATAACTAAGTTTGAACACCCGCTATATGGCACATGACAAGAAGCTAGGAAAGCAACAACAGAAAATTGAACAAGCCAGCTGCAGAGAAGGCAAGTAGACTTCAAAATGAAAGTGAAGTGGCTGAAATGGAACCAGTACCTGCATTATGACAGGGGCGTTGACAGACATATAGAAGTGAATACATTTCAATAAACATCTACGAAAGCTGATTCCCCGATTCCCGCATATGCTTAGATCCGCATATTTCTTTTATTATTATTATTATTATTATTATTATTATTATTATTATTATTATTATTATTATTATTATTATTATTATTATTATTATATGAAATTCTTCATCTAATTCGCAAAAAGAGTCGGCGGAGCGCATAGCCGATGCATGATCCTCGTTAAATATTGGAGAAGCTTCCACCGGACGATGCGTAAATTATCACTCACATCCAGACTCACCACACCACTGCATGCATCGTTAAAACCTGTCAGACATGACTAATCTATTGCATTATCTTCGTCACACGCGCGGTTTACAGCTGCGTGTAAGCCTTATCAAAGCTTCGGAGCCCTACAACTCACTGTCGGTTCTATGCTTCGCAAGCGTTTATACTTCATGGTCATCAGCGTCATCGTCATCACGTGTAGTGGGTACATTCCACTATACTGGAACGCGCTTATACTTCATCGTTATCACGTGTAGTGGGTACATTCCACTATACTGCGTCATCGTCATCGTTATCACGTGTAGTGGGTACATTCCACTATACTGCGTCATCGTCATCGTTATCGCGTGTAGTGGGTACATTCCACTATACTGGAACGCGCTTATACTTCATCGTTATCACGTGTAGTGGGTACATTCCACTATACTGCGTCATCGTCATCGTTATCACGTGTAGTGGGTACATTCCACTATACTGCGTCATCGTTATCGTTATCGCGTGTAGTGGGTACATTCCACTATACTGGAACGCGCTTATACTTCATCGTTATCACGTGTAGTGGGTACATTCCACTATACTGCGTCATCGTCATCGTTATCACGTGTAGTGGGTACATTCCACTATACTGGAACGCGCTTATACTTCATCGTTATCACGTGTAGTGGGTGCATTCCACTATACTGCGTCATCGTCATCTTTATCACATGGAGTGGGTTCGTCATCTTTATCACATTCCACTATACGTGGCTATCTACCTACTACAACTACTACTACTACTACTACTACTACTACTACTACTACTACTACTACTACTACAGAGGAGGGACAGACCCACACCCTAAGGAGCTTCGCCCCTAAAAGCACGACTTTTAATGCAGTCAACAGGCAAGCAGACAAAACTAGTGTTTTGCTTCGTGTTCACTGTTTGTGTTCTTGCTCGCTGTTCATTTCCACCATATGCATATATCATTGAGAGTTCCTTTGCAAACTCCCAAAAGTAAATATAGTAGACGTCCTTGTAGTATCAAAACTCACAGGGTCCCTTAGGCACTCAGCCAAGACGATTGGAAGGCGAACGACACCTTCTTCTCAAACGATTGCATTGATTCTGCCCCTCCACACGCCGAAAACTTTCTGCACCTAACGTGGTTTTGCACTGCCTCCGAGAGTGGTCCACCTTTGATAAAGCTACGATGTTATGTGATGACGCCATGATTTTATACGTCACGTCACGTCATTATGACGTCATCCTACCCGAGCAAGCGCCCCCTTCCCTTCGCATTCCGCTTTTTTTTTCCAACCTGTTCTCTACTACAGAATCCTGCAGCAGCGGATGGGAACTCAAATTCTGAGAGTCTTTATACGTGCACGATTTCTTGGTACTTTTACGCTGTGGTGCCTTGGGGTTGCTTCCTGAGTTGTCACAAATTGTCGGAACATTTGAAGAACGTTTTCTTCACCCCTCGTCATAACACATGAAATTTCACACGAGGATTCTCTCGGAATCAGTAAAACAGTAAATGCATGCGTATGCAATAAAAAAAACCCGCCAGGCCTGCGCGGTACGCGCAGCACAGTCACAGCGAAAGCTGGAAGAGCGGCCTTTCTAGAGTCTTTTAAATGCGAAGCATTTCTTTGCGTACTGTAAGCACTTTTGCGTTTCTATCTATCTATCTATCTATCTATCTATCTATCTATCTATCTATCTATCTATCTATCTATCTATCTATCTATCTATCTATCTATCTATCTATCTATCTATCTATCTATCTATCTATCTATCTATCTATCTATCTATCTATCTATCTATCTATCTATCTATCTATCTATCTATCTATCTATCTATCTATCTATCTATCTATCTATCTATCTATCTATCTATCTAGCCGCCTACGTCTGGGTGCTCTTGTGATGTGATCGCCTCCTTAACTTGGGGTAGACCAAAATTTGTATGGGAGGGTAAGAGGTATTGACGAATATGTCTGGCTGGTCATGACATCAATAACGTGAAAATCCTGTCGCGTACGTCGTCAAACCCTTTCCTGCAAACACGTGCGGCACATACCCGTATACCACGGGCCGCGGTATGCGGGTATGCGCCACAGGTGTTTGACAATTTATGTCTTCCCAGGAACGGCTAGGACAGACATTTGAAAGAAGTGTGAACTTAAGGGCTCGTTTGCTTTGTTAAACACATTATTAATGAGAACTAGAGACTTGTTGCCTTCAGGTGGTATGCGAGGGACTATTAGTCCGCTGCCAGCTCGTAATAAGATCACGTACTACGTGACGCCTACAGGCAAGAAGAGTGTTCCACACTCGCCGTAATGGCAACAGGCGGCGCTGACTGACGCTCCCACGTTTAAATGAACATATATACCCTAAAAAGTGGACGGAGGGATGACCGCCACCGTAGCTCAGTGGTAGAGCATCGGACGCGTTATTCGAAGGTCGCAGGTTCGGATCCTGCCGGTGGCAAGTTATCTTTTCGTCCACTTTTCTTTCTTCACATTTACATTACAATTACTTCTAATAACGTCCCCTATACTTTCCTTGGCATCATTGTCTGTTAGTTCTCATTAAGGACAGACATTTGTAATTTAAAAGCGAGAGCGTTAAGAAAAATTGACGTCGGCAGCGTTGACCCGATGAATGCAAATAATAACTATCAGGGTCCCAGCAGGAATCGAACCCAAGTAATCTGCGTGGCGATCAAGTATTCTACCACAGAGCCACGTACGTCAGGTCTCGAAACTGCTTTGGAAAAAGACCCTATGCAGGCGTAATGTTGGTGAAACGTCAATTGTAATTGCAGTGCTGGCTATCCGATATTAAAAACATTACATATGTATTCCTATGATGAAGAAGTCATGTCGGGTTAACGTCAATTGTATACTTCAGCGCCATCCATTGTAGTTCGTTTACGCAGCACTCTCCAGGGCTTACCATCCTCGCAAGCACAGGCGCTGCATATCAGCTTACCGCTTCTGGTGTTGGTAATACCCATGTTTCTGTTGGCATCGTTACGCAACTGTAAACAACTGGTTATATGAAACATATGCGACTTTTCAACATATGTCTGTGCGTAACACATTCGTACATATCTTTAACGTCATTTCGTAACGTTTCGCTCAATAAGAAAATTACAACCCAGTCCCCCCTTGCTTCCGCATGCTTCGCATAACATCGATTCCCATGGTACTTGGGATCTGCCAATTTTTTTAAACACTCTTGGGGCAACTACTACAAGCTAACTTGCGTGGTACCCACTACGCCATAAATCATCATAGCTGTTGTGTAGTGGGGAAGCGTCCACTGTGCCATTATTTGTCATTCTTCGGAAAAGCGTGGTACCCGCTACACACTTGTAACGCATTATGTGCACTTTGTTGATGCTGTGGCTGACGACGATAAAGAATTATGCCTGAGGCTTTTGTAATGGGTTGGAGCATTGAACGACCCACTCGTTACGCAATTCGCATTGTGTGACGCCTGATTGTTACTTTACTGTTCTAAAACGCTTTACAGCACGCGTTAACGCAATTCCTTACCTGACATGAAGCCTGCATAGGGTCTGTTTGCAACGCAGTTTCAAGCACCGGCGTAGCTCAATGGTAGAGTACTGGGCTGCCACGCAGAGGGGCCGAGTTCGATTCCCATTCTATCCAAGGTATTTTTATTTATTTAGTTTTTTTCCTTATTTCGAGCGATAGTGGTTACGGACACCGGCGGCGGCGGCGGACAACTACGGCGCAAAAATGGCCCTTGTTGTGATCTCATAACAGCTTTCGCTGTAAAACAAAGCGAGACGACGCAGTGAAGACAGGAAAGCACAAGATGCGATCCCCAATTTGCATGATATCTGACTCTGCAGTGCATTTTCGAGCAGAGTGCCATATGAGCTTGGACACTTCCTTTTTTTTTTTTGAAACAGTATTTTAAAAGTCAGCGATAGGCTTTACGTGGAATTGTACAAGAGAAAATTTACCTGTGAACGAGGTGGCCACGAGGACCAGGATCAGGAAAAGGTTATTTCCGTACGCGAATAAACCTTGGTTAGAACTCGTACGGCAAGCACTAGAGTCGCACCGGAAGCTGACTATTATCCTAGGAACCAGTGCATCCTATCAGCACTGGCCTTCTGGCGAACTTAAAGGACAACAGAAATGTTGGAATTTCTCCAACAGAAATGTTGGAGAAGCTGAACACAACGCAACAAAAGAAAACCGATAGGCGCAACGTCAGTAGGTAGAGAGGCGGATAGACAGCTGCGCGGATTCGAGAGCAAATGGAGGCAGCTGATGTTCTGGGTCTCCTGCGTGCGATTAAAAGATAAAAGTGGAGTCGGCCATGCCGCATAATGTCCACAATCGGTAGTAACATAATTGGTACCAACGAAACACAAACGCAGTTGAAGACGACAGAGGATTGGATGGCGTGATGAGAGTACTGATGACAACCAACAGACAATCAGGACAAGGACGTTATTTGTAGTAATTAATTTGTAGTTCCCTATACAGTACCTTGGCTTGATTGTCCATTAGTTGTCATTATTGTTGTGTCTAACAAAGAAAACGAGCCCTTAAATTCCCTTCTTTCGAGATGAGAGTATGAAATGTGCAGAAATGTGGAATGGAGTCGGCTGACGCACGACAAGGGCAACTGCATGTTGGTGCAAGAGAGTCCTCCGTCCTGCAAGTGGGCGTGTATTAGGTTGATGACGATGTTTTGCTTGCGTAGCACAGCTATAGTTAACAAGCAGGGCTGGAAATAGAGAAGGTGGCCCGCAAAGGTGCGCTTACAAATTACAAAATTTCTTATGAAAAGTCATCTTGATTATTTCTTCCCGCCTTTAAAGCAACAAGGTGTACATAGTGTGTCAAACGGACATACGCAATTTGAGCTGTAACTTTCTCGTGAAGTTGATTTCCAGATATCAGTCAAGGTACTTAACTGTCAGCTTTAATTGGTTCTCTTGCATTTATTTTCAACTTGACCGAGCCCAGCGGGACATCTAAAGCTCATAACATTTTTGCTTAAATCGGCCAGTACGTCAAACAGATTTACGCAATATACTATGCACACACTCATACAGGTATATGGGAGGTCTTCACTTCCGTCAGCCAAGATATAAAAACACACCAGCTCGCTATATACAGGAGGAAAGTAGTGAAGCCATGTTGTCGAATGGATGGATGGAAAACTTTATTCAAGTTCTGCTGAGCGCATCTCATCGAGCAGCGGGCAGCCCCCACGTCGGGACCGAAAGGCCAAGACTCTCAGCCGCTTCGCTGCCCTGCTGGACGACCATTTTTTATGTGCTCAGTAACTGCAGAAAAGGTCAAGATAGAAATTTTATCGTTTTTGTATGGCACGAACACACATGACTAACCAAACGTGCGAACCTATATACATGCGGAAACAACAACAACAACAATAATAATAATAATATGTGGGGTTTAACGTCCCAAAATCACGATATGATTATGAGAAACGCCGTAGTGGAGGGCTCCGAAAATTTTGACCATCTGGTGTTCTTCAACGTGCACTTACATCGCACAGCACACGGGCCTCTACCATTTCGCCTCCATCGAAATGTGACCGCCGCCGCCGGGATCGAACGCGCGACTTTCGGGTCAGCAGCCGAGCCCCCTGGCCACTGATCCACCGAGGCGGACATGCAGAAACAATCAAGACGACCTTCTTTATGGCAAAGAAATGAAATAGAAGAGGGTGACGAAACTCAATCAATAATGCGCCTGACCTCACTAAGTATAGGTAACCTTTCAGCCAAAGATCGCACAGTCGCGATAAGGGTTACCAGGAAGAACCCGTACCCTGATTACGTTAGCGGCGTCGTGAGGGCGTTTCACGCTGTGCAAATGAAGGGGGGATTAAAGTCAACAGTCGCCAGAAAAACGGCCGCTTCATTGTCAGTCCAATCATGTCTCGCTCTCGCGTCGGTTTCCGAGGAGGGCAAATACAATTTGGGCGTCACGCCTCTGCTGGTCGTCTATATAGGCGTTTGGGGCGATCCCCATTCCTGCACGGACATTCGTATCACGACCACTCGCGCAGAATGGGAGCAATCAAATTAGTAGGTACACGGACAATATCCCTTTACCCAAACGGAAAAATTACGTTTGTTATATAAGAAGGGTCAGGTTCCCTTCATCCTCTTAATATACGGGCGCAAAGCGAGATAAGAATACAGCAGTGTATTTTCTAACTGTACAAAGTGTTTTTTTTTTACTTTTTTTTATAACAATACATACTTTTTTTTAAATAAAAATGCCTATGGGTGTCGTCTCCACACACAAAATTTACGCCGAAGCGCAAATACTATGGCGCACCTAAAGTTACATTGAAATGATCAATTAACAAAACTCCTTAACTTTTCAATTATTCAGCTCATTCACATGTAATTTGAGATATTAGTAATCAAATTTGAAGGCCCTGATCCAGGCGTTACTTCAGGCCGAAATTTCCCGTTTGGAAAAAGGTGTATAACAGCAATATTTGGTCAGAAAGAAAGGAAAGCCGTCTCAAATACACAATTGTACCGCTTACTTGCGTGAGATGTGCAGTGATTATCTGTTTCTTTTACGCTGTACCCAAGAAGGCCGCAATTTCGACCTTTTCTATCACTGTACTGCGTAAAGCTAGGGGCAGTCACTGGGGCGCTTCTTCTCGCGGACAAGCGAAAGATTTCTTTGCGCCTATTTATTGTTTAAGGAGAGGGAGATAAGTAAGACGGGAAGGTTAACAACAAAAGCAAGGAGAAAATCCGGCTTGCTTGAATGAGTTCAAAGCGATTTTCGCAGAGGGTAATCAGGCCAGGACCCGTAAGTCTTACCGATTTATCGCTGTGCAAGCAGTCGAGCGAGCCAACGGCCGTGGCAGCTACCCGCGCAATAATCTTCTTCATTTGCAACAGCAGGAGAGCGAATTAAACAAGATAGAAAGGGAGGCAGCCAAACAGAGTTTAGCGCATTACCTTCACTATCACAGCCTCAGGCTCACAGACCTGCAGGAAGTGGCTGCTTTTAGTGCACACGTCTGCCAGTATGCCATGGCTGTTCTAGAGTTGTCGGCTATTCTCTAGGTATGAAAAAACTCTTTCCCACTGTCTTGTAAGGCTTACTAGTCATACTCATTTCACAGCTCTACTTGTGTTTTGAGCGACCCTGCATAGCTGCCTAATAAAACAATCGCGCCCACCCACGTTATGTATATGGAAATTAAGGTGTCCGCCGTGGTGGTGTAGTGGCTACGGTGCTCGGCTGCTGACCCGAAGGTCGCGGGTTCGATCCCGGCCGCGGCGGTCGCATTTCGATGGAGGCGAAATGGTAGAGGCCCGTGTACTGTACGATGTCAGTGCACGGTAAAAAACACCAGATGGTCACTACGGCGTCCCTCATAATCATATGGTGGTTCTGGGACGTTGAACCCCCCAATTTTTTTTTTAAGGCGCGTACGACGATATTTATCGAATGTGCTTGCTGCATCATTTTTCGCATTATGTAGGATACGTGCCTGTCCGTCAAGGCAACGCGTATAATTAAGTCACCCACCACGTGACCAATATGTGATCGCGGGCTGCACTGCCTGCAGGATCGGTCCGCATTTAACAACGTCGAGATCGGCCTATTTTTCTTTAAACCATCTCCGGCCACTGGGCCAGTTTACTATTACGCTGCTTCCAAGATCGCCTCATTTGGCGAAAAACCGACCGAGGCAACGCGCCGAACCACTGGGGTGGAAAGAATTAAATTTTGAGGTTTCACGCACCAATAACACGATCTTATCGTGAGGCACACCGTTGTGGGATACTACGGATTAGTTTTAACTTTCTGGAGTTCGTTATCGTGCAGCTAAATCTGAATGCATGGGTGCCTTTACATTTCGCCCCCCATCAAAATAAAGCCGGGAATAGCACCCCCGCAGTAGCGTACGACCTTAGCCGCTAAACTACTGTGGTGGGGGGATGAAGTTATTAGGCAATTGAACGTTTAATATATGTTGCACTGAGAATACTTAGGCACCAAGTGTGTTTAAGACGGGTATAGGTATCGTATAAGCCGATCCCGATGTGCCCTGTCTTTCAACAAAACTTATGGGCGGGTTGGCAAGTGATCACCTAAGACCAGCAAAATAATGGCATGCTCAAAAGACCCAGCAGTCGCCTTATATGCTCCTCGTTTGTCGTGCATGCATTTCTTTCCATGGTCTTCGTTTGCCCTTTGTTGACCTATTCGGCGAGACAACCGGCAGCTTATTTGTGACCAGTTTCCTCCTCTCTGTTTTCTCCACGACACATTCTTCACCTTTCGTCGTCCTCTTCGCCTCTCTCACCCAATGAGAGGCTTGCATGCGTGGTTTTGAAGGCTAACGGACAAAAAGCAACATCACGCGAAAAAAGCAAAGAATGCTACCCCTTTAAAGCAGAAAACACGTCACTCCGTAAATTGAACTTGGAGCGACATGCATTTGAAACATGCACTGTAGGTTTTCGATCACGGCCCCTTCATGAATTCAAGACAAACGCAACCCATTTGATGAACTTGATTATTATGATTCAGCCATTTCGTCGATTTTTGCTATCTTGTACAACGAAATTTATTTTCCTACCAATATGTCCGTGTCCGTATTCACGAAAACAGGTCTGATTCGATAGAATTGATTGTAATAGTAAATTCCAGCCGACTAATGGTATTAACGAAGACGACCAGGCAATGGCGAAGAATAGCGAATTGTTTCGCTAAGAACGTCACGTGGTAGGACAATGCAGCAAAGCAACGCTTTTCTCTTCTCTGGCGTGCGTGTTCATAGCATAATAGTCGTGACGCCAGTCGCGGAACTGCAGAATCCCTGGCTCACTTTCCGTTTTCATGAAGGTACCTAAGTGTTGAATATTTTCGCTGGAGCGATGATTGTGTCCCTTTTGGGTCAAAATGTATCCGACTTTATTAGCCGCAAAGGATGTCAAAGCGGACTGCAACGGCGGGCAGGGTTCGCATAATCGAGAGTTCGCACCATATAGCGCGAAAATATGGTCGAATGGCAAACGAATTCCGTGTGGCTCACTTCAGTATTTGTCCGTCGCGTTGTGGTTCATCTCCTTGAAAACAGTTGTTTCATTGCTGCGATATAGACATTCGCTCATGCCGCACCAGGAAAGGCTTTCTTTCAGCACGTTTTTCTATCCCTTCCTTCACACGAAAGTGCCATGCGCTATGCCCCTCTTTGGCAACTTTTTTTATCGCGTTGCGCGGTCCCTTGAGCAAAACACGGTAGGCGAATGAAGTGGTACAAATACCCACGTTACCTACACCATCAATTACGCCAGGCTGTGGCGGCACCATGGCGCCATGACGCGATGTTGTGACGTCATCATGGCGCCACAGATCTTCGATATTTGGGACGTCACCATGACATCATGAAGCGACGTCATATGAGAACATCATCATGAGGCGTCATCAGTTTACACCTTGGCTTGGTCAAAGGTGGGCCAATGCCGGATGTAGTGCACGCCAAATGAGTTGCAGAAGGCTTCAAGGGGGAGGGGGAGGGGGGCCAACGCAATTTGTTTAAATGCGAAGCATTTCTTTGCGTACTGTAAGCACTTTTGCGTTTCTATCTATCTATCTATCTATCTATCTATCTATCTATCTATCTATCTATCTATCTATCTATCTATCTATCTATCTATCTAGCCGCCTACGTCTGGGTGCTCTCGTGATGGCCTCCTTAACTTGGGGTAGACCAAAATTTGTATGGGCAGGGTAAGAGGTATTGACGAATATGTCTGGCTGGTCATGACATGAATAATGTGAAAATCTCGTCGCGTGCGTCGTCAAACTCATTTCTCCAGACACGTGTGGCTCATACCCGTATACCACGGGCCGCGGAATGCGGGTATGCGCCACAGAACTTTGACAATTTATATCTACCCAGGAACGGCGAGAACAGGCATTGGTAAATTAAATGCGAGAGCGGTAAGAGAAACTGACATCGGTGGAGTTGACGCGAGGAATACAAAGAATAGAAATCAGAGTCCCAGCAGGAATCGAACCCAAACATTCTGCGTGGCAATCAAGCATTCTACCATAGAGCCACGTCAGGTCTCGAAACTGCTTTCGAAGAACACCCTATGCAGGCTTAATGTTGGTGAAACGGATATTGTGGTTGCAGTGCTGGCTATCTAATTTTATAAAACATTACATACGTACTCCTATGATGAAGGAGTCATGTCGGGTTAACGTCAGTTGTATACTTAAGCGCCATCCATTGTGGTTGGTCTACGTAGCCCTATCCAGGGCTACCATCCTTACAAGCACAAGCTCTACATATCAGCTTACGGCTTCTAGTGTTGGCAATATCCATGTTTCTGTTGGCATCGTTACACAACTGTAAACAACTGGTTATATGAAACATATGCGACTGTTCAACATGTCTGTGCGTGCAACATTTGTACATATATTTAGCGTCATTTCATAACGTTTCGCTCAATAAAAACATTACAACCCAGTCACCTTACCTCCGGATGCTTCGCATAACATCGATTCCCATGGTACTTGGGATCTGCCTATTTTTTTTTAATTTACATCGTACTACAGGCCATGTGGTCCAAGCAGGAGGGGCAAGGGACAACATAAATACACCTACAAGGCACAACTGAAAATCTTAAACGAAGTCAGGCAGACAAACAACTCTATATCGAAAAATGATTAGGAAATGGTGAGGATGTAATTCTATATTGATTCAGGTGAGTCCAGATGATGAAAAGGTATTAGGTTCCATTCTTTAATAGCTCGGGGGGAAAGAAAGACATTTAAAGAGTTTATTTCTGGCAACATAAGGGGAGAGTGTGAGGGAGTGGGAATGACGGGTTTTCCTGGTCTAAGAAAGGGTTATGCGATTGACTAAGAACGTCAAGGTAATTTAACGCGTTTCTCACGCTGCGGCTCGTTATGTCTCGATCGAAGCCAATAATTTGTAAATACTGCATTTACGCACCCGACGTATTCCGAGAAGAGTTCCTTTTTTGTTTACTTTTATACTTCTTATAGTATGCGTCACTCCCCCTATGAACTGTATTATTTTGTTATTTTGACAGACTGCGCTGAGTTTTTTGTAATACTTCTAGATATGCCGATAGGTTGCTTTGTTTCCCTTTACTGCAGCTTGTGTGCATTACGGCTACATTTGTATTTGTAAATTTGCAACTGTATAGTTTCCCACCTGCATGGTCCTTCGTGACCGCAGTATACTGTAAATAAAAATAAAATAAATAAAAAAAAAGTCTGGTCCACGACTGTACAATGTCTTACCAAGTGTGAAGCAGGTTTTCGCCTTCAAGTCTTAAAGACAGCAGAACTTTTTATGTATGTTCGTATGGAACAGTAGCGACATGAAGTGACCGACATTAAGAGAAGAACGCTGTTGCTTTTCGTGCGGCGATTCTAGCCGCGTTCGCGCGGCAGTCGGGACATCCAGTGTGTCGCTATCAGCGGCGGCCGCCGCGCGGCGGGCTTGGCGGTTCGTGGCGCGCGGAGTCACCGCCGCCGCTTGGTCGCATCTCTCCGGCGGCTCTCGGCGCGCGCGCACACGCCGGCAACGGCCGCGCCGGGGCGCCGAGCCACGCGCACCCAGCCCCCCTCAGCTCCACGTCGTGCGGACGTCCCGGTGAGTCGCCCAGGTTGCCGTACTTTCAGCGTAGCCACCAGTATCGCTGTGACTCACAATCAGAGCGCGAAAGGCACTCAAATATATTATTTTTGAGTGCTCAATGCAAACAACGTTAATACTATCGATGCAACGTTGCACAAGTACTGTTTCTAGGGGCCAAACACAACAAATTGTGCAATGACCATTTTTTCGTGAATGGAATTAGCGAAGAAAGCTAAGAGAGAAAGAGAGAGAAACACAGCTTCAGTCTGGCCCCAGTCTCATACTTTCTTTCTTTCTTTCTTTCTTTCTTTCTTTCTTTCTTTCTTTCTTTCTTTCTTTCTTTCTTTCTTTCTTTCTTTCTTTCTTTCTTTCTTTCTTTCTTTCTTTCTTTCTTTCTTTGAGCCTCGATAAACGTCATTATTATAGAGGCTGTGCCACGGAATAGAGTTTGAAAGCAAGGAGATGAAACGTTTACTCCATGCGGGCGTTCGGTTTGCTACCCTACACTGGGCTAAGGTAAAGAGGAAGCGGAAGGACGAAAAGGACGAAGACAGCGCTCACGCAGTAGGAGCCATGGCTGGACTACAAACGGTCATTGAGGACGCTAGCTGCCTTAAAAAAAAAATGGAAAAAGCCTTTATCAGCTCGAATAGCTTCATGTGGCCAGGGTTCAAGAATTTTTGTCTCGGAAAACTTTCTACAGCGCAATCGGCTTGGTGTAGTCTGTAAAGAGTCGCGCCGAATCTCACATTGAGGGCAAGTGCACAACAGGTGGTCGACCGCATTTTCAGACCCACAAGCGTTTGTTCAGGCCTACAAGTGTGTCGCACACGGGTGTTTCGGCCATTTCAAGACGGAGAGAAGACGCGTTCGTAAATGCCACACCAAACCATAAAGGGCGGCGTTGCATCCCCGCGGGAGAGGCTAGTTGGCATTTGTAGCCGTAGCAAAGGGTTCAGGTGCGTAATTACGGGCGCTCGGAGGACTCCGCATAACTCGTGTCGTTGTGCGCGAACAAGGAAACCAAGTTCTCGTGCAGCCTTGCCAGTGAAATTTAAGCAGCGTGGGTGCTTCCGTGGCTAGACGGAGTCCACTTGCCAGCGTGGCCAATAACGACAATGCCGCAATTTGACGCTCTTCAGAGGTGCGTTCGAGCGACAAGTCACGATCCATCCCTCTGTTGTGGGGCCAGTGACAGAGTCCACAGCGGTACGGAGGGCCACACGCTTTGTCACCGTACATGTCGTTACATGAGGTGCCGTCAATTTCATTGTTACCCGTCTTACTCGAATGACAACAGCGAAAGCTTAGCTTGCAGGCCAGGTCAAGCCACCAGTATGTGGCCTCCGTGCGTATCGCGCAATAAGAGCAGAGTCAGCTGCTTCAACGCCACTGACAGATAATTTGGTTTGTTCGGTAATTACCGGAAAAACGAGGTCGCAGTCGAAGAAATACTTCTTTGCAGACTAGTTGGTTCATACTTCAAACCTTTTTCTTCCTGCTTGCGCAACAAGTCGAGGTTTCAAGCTGTCGAAGACACCGTAGGGAAATGTAGGTCTCGCCGGCGGTGTATAAGCTGACAGTACGCTTTCGTGGTGAACAGTCGTGAAAACGCACAGTATCCTAGTATTTTGTGTGCCGACAAGGAACCCAAGCAGTGGCGCAGCGAGAAACATTTTTCGGGGGGTGTTATACACCGCCGTTAATCAAAAAGAAAGAAAACGAAAACGAAAAAGAGCTCGCGCCCAAACATTATCGGAGTCATTTCTCTTCTTTAATAAGGCCGAAAGGTTATTTTATCGTCCTCTGTAATATCCACATAAAGTTACGAGGGCACACAGGACTCCGAGGACTTCATTCACAAAGAGAATTCTTTTTTTTTTCTCGCAAAAGAACACTCGTACGAAAAAGAACGCGAATGTACCAGAAAATTCCCGAATAATTCATCATATCATCATTCCTCATTTTCAGCCATTTTTATGTGGACTGCAGGACAAAAGTATGTCCTTTTTTTTTCGCCTGAATAATTACTGAATCACAAAAACAATGGTCGCTGCTTGAAATTTAACGCGGAACTGTCGGGCACGGGAAAAAGAGCGCTATTAAAATATGGTCAGGGCATACATCAAAATTCTGTGAGTTCCTCTACAAGCTAAACATTACATAAGTACGCGGTTGAAAGTATATGTTAAAAATATTCGGGAGCCCCTCCCCAATCGGGAAAATGGGGGGCATTTACTGCTTTTATTCATTTATTTACTTTTTTTATTTATTTATTTTTTTATTTATTTGTAGGTAGCGGCCGTCGCCGGAACGCTGTTTTCGGGCGGAATCGGCGCGGCGTCTTTCATGTTCTTTCCAGCGTTCGTCAGCCTGTAGAACGGCCCAACGAAAGGACCATCACGCGATCATGGAAACGTGGGTTAGGAATCTCGTTTTTTCGAAGTCAGAACTTTCCTGAAATGAGCAATTCCTGATATTGATCTTACGCGTTGTCCAGCAGATCGCTTTTAGTCCGCCAAGGTGAAATATTTCAATGAAGCGCCCATAGCAAGTGTTTGCCAACTGCTTCGCAATTGTTTTTTGCATCGTTGGTAGAACGTATTCGTATGCTTCAGTTCAGTTCACATTGGGAAAGCACGGGCGCGTGGCCTAGAGGTCAAGGCACTCGCTTTGTGACCAGAAGGACCCGGGTTGGAACCCCAGTCCTGAAAAGAATTTTTTTTATTTGCTTGGTGCACGCCAGCTATTGGTCAGGATGGTTTTTAGCAAAACTAGCTTCACAGGTCAGTCAAATTAATACGAGCTTCGTTTAAAAACTGCGACCAAAAGGCACCGCAGAAGTCAAAATCGACAGAGTGGAGCCATTAGCGAGGCGGTTGTGAGTCTTATGGGGATCTCAATACCGAGCAGAGGGAAAAAAAAGGAACGGAGACGCAGCGATAACAACACCTTAGTGGAGTCATCTGGAATTTAGAACAGGAACCATTTTTGTCCACAAACCGACACTCTTCTTATTTTTGTTTTTACATTTTAATATATAGATGTGCTGTGTCAGTAGCATGGGCGAAAAAAAAAGGCCGAAATGAGGTAGAGCGGAGAGTATCCAGCGCTCAAAAAACTTCGGAGTGTGTTCCGACACCGAAACACCACCCCCTGGCTACGCCCCTGAAGCCAAGTGATGATCTGATATCCCTGCAAGTGCGCAAGCAAGTGCGAAAAAAAAAAAAAAGAAGGGGGGGGAGGAGTAGAGTAAGGGCTATTCCCTTCCCCCACCCCCTTTTTTCGCGCTTGCTCCTCCCCTTTTGAGGTTGCGACAGAGGGATCGAGGCGCCGACATACGCGGTGCTCAGGCAAGATAGTTGCATGCAGCGGTGACAAGTCCACGAGTCGAAACGTTGGCTCCAGCGACATTCCCTGTTCAATGATTTCTCGTCGTTCCAAACCTCCATCTTCCCCTGAACTTCTGTGGTTTTTGGATTCCTTGCTTTCGTCTTATACAGTAAAACCTTGGTAGCTACTCTTTTGCAAAACCTTGGTGATACGAATCTCACGGGGTCACCAAAAATATCCGTATCATCCCAAATTCGTTATCACCAGAAAACATGGAAAATTGGTATACAACAAAATAAAGCTGGCGTACATTTTCACTCATTGTGTCTCAGGGCCGCAGCAATGTCATGAACAGCTTTGAATGATTGGACAGTAAAGTTTTTAGACGTCAAACGGTCATACTTTTACTCGTAAATATAGGCACGTCCGCGCGTGTGTAATTAATGAACCAGTTGTGTTGTGATCCGTGACAGCTAGTAGCCCTTCCAAATTTTGGTACGCTTTTCTACATGACAACAAGGTACTGCGGTGAAAATGACTTAAGGAGCACTTCGCACGCGACAGATGCAGAAGAGAAAATTTTAGAGCCGCTGTCCTCAGTTTTTATTATTTTCTTATTGCGGTGGTGTTGGGGATGTTTTTCGGGAGATTTATGGCTCATGCCGGGAGACAATCGCGATGTTTGCTCAAAATTCGGTAGTCGCGGGGTAAAAATCGGTTCGCAACAACCGTACACCATTGCAGTGCAGGATAATGGGCCTCGGCCGGGACCACAGAAAGATTCGTATCACCCCGAAATTCGTACGAGCCGTGATCGTATCACCGAGCTTTTACGTATACGCCTGTGCGGTCAGCCGAGGTGTTTGTATGCGGGTGCTGCCGCCTGCCCAGCCGACCAGACCAACGACAGTGTTATAGTTCGTTGGCGAGGTCAAGCCATCAGTAAAAATGTGCAGGTGGTCTCCGTATGTTTCGTGCGATGACAGCAGCTCACGTTGTTCTTATCGCACGAAACATTGCGCTCGCTGCTGGCCGCGCGAGTTTGAGTTGTACAAAATAAAATTACACCATCTCCCACTAAAGGGAACCATGAGGGTGTGCGAAGCAGCATTGGGGGGTGCACACCAAGTTTCCGTTTACGTTCACTCGGCCGTCGAAGCCAAGCGTCAGCGTCGAGCTACCGCTTCCGCTACAGAGAGACAACGCGAGTCTGCGGCGAGGGTAGCGAGGCTTTCGAGACAACTGCAGCGACCGGGAACCGACGGAGCGACCGCACGATTCAAGCGAGAGTTCCTCGACCGAGCGCACGCGCTTATATGAAATGAGGGAGGGAGAGGAGGGGAGTGGGTTTACAGGCTGCAGCGTGGGGGGAAGAGAGGAGAGAACGACCGAACGCCTGCGTAAAGGAGGGGAGTGCGCGGCTGCAGCGCGGGGGAGGAGGAGAGAAGGCGACCGAACACCTGCGTAAAAGAGGAGAGTGGGAGAGAGAGTATGGCGCATGCGCAGTAAGGGTGGTCACGACGCACACCACCACCGGATTGAACTCCGCTCTAAGCTGCTTCGCATCTAAAAGGGCTCTCACGGAGGCAAACACAAACAAGTGCATAGGGCTTAGCTCTGCTCGTTTTCCAGAGCGCGAATGAAGTTTTGTTACACAGTAGTATGAGCACTTGCACAATAACAGACAGTTTCTTCTTGAAATATACGTAGTTCGGGTTTCATGAGAAGTTGCGCTCAATGACGGCGCAAAGGAAGCGGTGCATCTTCAAAGGGGCCCTGCAACATTTTTTTTAGCATGGTCAGAAAACGCTGCCGATCGGTAGTCGAGGCTCCCGAGAACACGCGAGCCAAATATTATAGCGCAGCACGCGGCCTGGAATTCACCAGAAATTCTCGAAGTCAGCTAAAAATTGCTTTCTCTTCTCTCGTCAAATGACGCTACAAGCTCAAAAATCACTCGTCACAGCCATTGTATCAGCCATTGGCTTATTTGAGCATGGCGCTCTCGGTGGTTACCTGGGGCCGCCGCGGGAGGCCGCGACTTGTGCACGCGTGCGCGCGCGATCGTACTCAAAAGCCGCGTATTCGAAGAAAAAAAAAGAGAAAGAGTGCTCACGGTCACGAGGCGCGCGTGACGTATTTTCTTTCCCCGTGCCATCCCTCCCTGCTTAGCTTCCAGCGCTTTCGTCGGGACGAGAGAAGAGAGAATGCAGTTGCAGCGTGCGACAAATCTTTGTTACTCCGCTCATACTGGACGGATTCTAAAAAAATTTTGCGGCGGTGAATTCGTGAGGCAATAAGCTTCTTTAATGAATCCTTTCCATGGCTACTTGAAAAAGTGTTGCAGGGCCCCTTTAACTAAGTCATAGATTGACCGTTTATCGAAACTGCAGGGGCGCGATTCTCGATGTATCCACCTTGTGGACTATCCACTCCGGCCTCCACTGATTGGCCGGAGCTCGGCGAGCAGCGCGACCCCTGTTTCCGGTCCTTCTTCCGCAACGCCATTTTAACGTCGCGTAGCTTTCACCACTCTCGACACAAATGAGAGGGATGCAATGCGTTTCACCGCAACGAATGCTGCCCTCAGAGATCCGCTTTTGGATGCACATTTCGGAGGCCATGCATGAAATATAATCACATTAGACCTTGAATTAGGTTTAACGCGGCCGCCCGTCTGACGCACCTGGAAGGTCGGCACGCATTTCCTACATCGTTCTCAAACATCTGAATACGCTAGCTCAGACTTGTCAAGTTTAAGTCTGCTGTTACTGTACATTTCGTCCACTTTCTCTTTACGCTGGGAATGTGCTGGCGGGTTCGGTGCGTCGACGTGGTCGAAAGCGCCATGACGTCACTGCTCGCCGCTTTTTCTGAATGCGCTCCGCCGAAGTGGATATGTCCACTAGGCGGATACATCGAGAATAGCTCCCCTGGATACGACGCAATATGTATGCTTGCGTGTAAAGGCTACCAACGCGCAATTTTCGGTTAGACACACCGAAGCCTTGCGATCAGAGACCGATCCCGATCATGGTTGTCGCCCGCTGGAGATTCGTGCATACCCGAAGTCCAAACACAACAGAAGCTCAGCCGCAAATGTCATCGGCGCATATGAGTAGATGCCCCTATAGCCACGGTAAGCACTCAACAAGTCCTGTGAGGCTGAGGTTGAGCATCACTGGGCTGAGCGTCACTCACCCTCTACGTGACTCTTCGGCGGCACTATTAAGCTGGGCCATCTTCAGCCTGCAGGAAAAAAATAGAACGAAAAAAACAAAACAAAAACACACCTCTCAGTTCGTGTCATGTATCGATTGATACACGTGATCACAAGCTTCCATTCCAGTAAGTTTAGAATAGCTTCGTAGGCGAAGTATAGTACACACCTTTGATCTTCACAAAGAGCGGGCCACTTGTAGGCGCTGGGGCTTCTTTCGCTTTCGGATGCAGGCAACAAGATCGATGACGTTATTACCGGAAGAGCGCCCTCGACGAAAGATTGCCACGGCGTCAGGGTATATACATAAAACATTCGAGATTCCATTGCAGGTCTCGCAAGGATCACTCTTTGAATCACTTTGCCTATGCGCAGCTGGAAAGCGCGATTGTACGATAGGAAGGCAAGTCGCGTGGATACGTTCAAATTATAAAATTAATGTCAAGCCGTCCCGTTTTTCATGTCGAGGAACGATACTGTTATGCCAAGGCTAGATGCAGTAGCTGAACAGCTAGCTCACCATGCGCTGCTTGCCCCAAGAAGCTACTCACTAGAAGTGAGCGAACATGTAAGCCCTTTCAGGACGATGCAAAATCACATTGAATGTTGGGCTCGATACTAAGAAAAATTAACATTGCTCTAGCGGTAACATTTACACTTAAAATGCTCGTGCGTTAACTACTATTAAAATGTTACAAGATTTGCAAAGACATACCTTTAAATTCCATAGTCAATTACAAGGAAGGCCACATGTGAAATAAGTAAATGTAAAACCTTCCGATGGAAGCGCCGAATGCTTCGGTCATGTGCCGAGCATTTCGTGCGCATTAGAGCATCCCCTGAAGGTAATCAGTGTGTCTACGGTATATTGGACACAATCAATCAATCAATCAATCAATCAATCAATCAATCAATCAATCAATCAATCAATCAATCAATCAATCAATCAATCAATCAATCAATCAATCAATCAATCAATCAATCAATCAATCAATTTTTAATTCAAATATTCCCGATGATAGCACAGTTCTTTCGCATCTATGTGAAACACTGCATTTCAAAACTTTCCTGAAGCTACAGGCTGCTGTTTCCTTTAGAACGCAATGTTAACTGCATGTTTCAACACACCATCTTCGTTTTCTTTCTCTTCTTTTCTTTTTTGGTTAGAACGCAGTCGCTCAATTTAAAAAAAAATGTTCAAAAAACTAAAATCCTAAACCAATCATGCAGTGTTCAGCTACTTTAGCTACGTTACGTATAATGATACAAAGGTGAGAAGTTAGGACTATGAATGTGACGCTGTTCAATCCAAGCAGAATTAGTATAGTTCCGCCATCCAATTGCATTAGCTCATTTCCGTGACGTCATGGCGAAGACTAACTTCTTTCAATGAAGGCCCATCTACAGAAAAAGTACATTTCGAAGCGCGGAGGCACACAGGGCAGAGCAGTGTCATGTGCGGGTTGAGTTTAAACCGAATTCTTATGCATGCCACTGAATAAGTTGTATGGAATTTGAGCGCATCACAACAGACGCGTGTTTTCAAGTTTTTGGCAATCCAGGTGCACTTATAAATATATAAAAAAATTCAAATGTTTTAAAACGTCTGAAGAATGCTATGTACCCCCAAGCAGTCGATTGCCGTGAATTTCCATGTGCTCCTGTGAAGTGTGAAAATTACTAAAATTCGCAACATATACAGACATAAATTACTGAGAACATACAAAAATGTCCCATTAGGAAGAACAGAAATAGTCGAAGCTATAGCAAATCTTCGAACAAGTACAATTTGTCATCCTTTCGGGTCCACCTAACTATACTATACGTTCCTTTCTCGCGTACCCATTATGGGAAACAAAAACTTGAACTGGACCGATTGACGTTCTTAACTTTACTAATAAATCCTTACTAGATCTGTTTATGTAAATGTATTCATGTTTGTATATGTACAGTTGCCGGATTCACTAAAGTGAATTGTAAATTAAAACATGCATTATTTTTTTTCCTTACGACAATAATTATATAACTACTTTTTTTTTAATATAGAATTATTCGTATTGTGTCTAGATTTGCTTAGATGTTTCGTCCTGTCACTACTGCTGTACGGGTGACCAAAGCTTAGTCAAGCTGCGAAATCGCAGTTTTTAAATGCGAAGCATTTCTTAGCGAACTTCGGCGACTTTGAGCGTATCTATCTATCTATCTATCTATCTATCTATCTATCTATCTATCTATCTATCTATCTATCTATCTATCTATATCTATCTATCTATCTATCTATCTATCTATCTATCTATCTATCTATCTATCTATCTATCTATCTATCTATCTATCTATCTATCTATCTATCTATCTATCTATCTATCTATCTATCTATCTATCTATCTATCTATCTATCTATCTATCTATCTATCTATCTATCTATCTATCTATCTATCTATCTATCTATCTATCTATCTATCTATCTATCTATCTATCTATCTATCTATCTATCTATCTATCTATCTATCTATCATCATCTATCTATCTATCTATCTATCTATCTATCTATCTATCTATCTATCTATCTATCTATCTATCTATCTATCTATCTATCTATCTATCTATCTATCTATCTATCTATCTATCTATCTATCTATCTATCTAGCCGCCTACGACTTTGTGCTCTCCTGGCCGTATCGTTAATGGGATTTATACCAAATTTGGTATGGCATAACATGACTGCATGAAGAACATAAATGGCTGGTCATATCATGAAAATCATCACTAACTTGTCATGAAAAGTATGATTTACATGCCACGCTCATGGCGTGCTCGCGGCCGTTTCGTTAGCTTGACATACACCAAATTTGGGATTGAGTGACATGACTGTATGGCGAACATAAATGACAAGTGGTAATATGAAATCATGACTTGTCATGAGCGACATGACTTGCATTACATGCTCATAGCGCGCTCGCGGCCGTTTCGTTAGCTTGATATACACCAAATTTGGTATTGAGTGACATGACTGTATGACGAACGTAAATGACAAGTGGTAATATGGAAATCATGACTTGTCATGTGCGACATGACTTGCATGCCACGCTCATGGCGTGCTCGCGGCCTTTTCGTTAGCTTGAGATACACCAAATTTGGTATTGAGTGGCATGACTCTATGACGAACATAAATGACAAGTGGTAATATGGAAATCATGACATGTCATGAGCGACATGACTTGCATTCCACGCTCATGGCGCGCTCGCGGCCGTTTCGTTAGCTTGATATACACCAAATTTGGTATTGAGTGACATGACTGTATGACGAACATAAATGACAAGTGGTAATATGGAAATCATGACTTGTCATGTGCGACATGACTTGCATGCCACGCTCATGGCGCGCTCGCGGCCGTTTCGTTAGCTTGAGATACACCAAATTTGGTATTGAGTGACATGACTGTATGGCGAACATAAATGACAAGTGGTAATATGGAAATCATGACTTGTCATGTGCGACATGACTTGCATGCCACGCTCATGGCGCGCTCGCGGCCGTTTCGTTAGCTTGAGATACACCAAATTTGGTAGAGTGACATGACTGTATGGCGAACATAAATGACAAGTGGTAATATGGAAATCATGACTTGTCATGTGCGACATGACTTGCATGCCACGCTCATGGCGCGCTCGCGGCCGTCTCGTTAGCTTGAGATACACCAAATTTGGTATTGAGTGGACATGACTGTATGACGAACACAAATGACAGGTCGTAACATGTAAAACATTACATGCAAATTATGTAAAGCATGATTTGCTCCTTCCTGGCTGCTTCGCATTACATCGATTCCCACAGTGCGTGGGATCTGCCGGCTTTTTTCTCTGGCCCCCCTATTTTTGCAGTGACAATGCACTGTATTGTCTGCAGCAAATACAAAACATGAATTGATTTATTGACTGAGTGATTGATTGATCGATTGATTGATTGAAAAGTATAATTGTTTTTTAAGTGTTCCTCAATTCTCTGTGCTTAAGAGATTCTTTCGCAAAAGAAATAATTATGGAACGATGAAGTCAACTGAGACTACACGCTCTGGAAGTTTGCGAGGTTTATCAGAGCGCGCGCTTACGACTGCAGTCAGGTGAAATTAAGCTGTCACTTACGTCGTTATCCCACACGCATCCCATTAACTGATACAGCAGACAAACAACGTCTTACACCTCTGGTCCCGCTCATGTTATCGCTCATCACGCGTTGTTGATTGGGTTCATTCCGAAGACACGCTGCTACACGGCAGCAGCGCTACTTTTCCAAGTTTATTTATGCCGCTTAATACGCCGCCTCTATCTGTATATTTTGAAGTGTAAGGCGCGACGGCGACAACGGACAAAAGGGAGAGTCATACACACACACGGAGTGCCACTTCCAACAATGTTTATTCAGAAAGGACCACAGTACTATATAAACACCACGCGCTGTTGCAGATCATCAATGCCCAGTCGCATTCAAGTAAAACAACTGCTCAGGTGATAGTATCGGTGAATATTTTGCGACTCCAAGGCGGCACTGCAGTCTCTACTGTCGACTTTACGCCGCCGTCCGCGCGAACAGTTTGTATTTGAGACGGCAGAGATGTTACATCTCCTAACCGAGAAAGGACACCACATTCCAATGGCTACCAAGTCACTCTGGGATTGTCGGCAACGAACGGGCTGATCAAGCTGCCTTTTCAGTCCATACAGAACACCACGACCTATTTCTAGGACAGACGCTACTCGGAAGCTCCACATGCTCTCTCGCCAATGCACCATGTCACATTAGAATGATCCGCATTTCACACGTGCACGTTACACTCCCTTGATCCCACGTTAAGCCTTCGACTTTCATCAAGACTCCGCCGAGGTGACGCTACTGTTTTGTGTAGATTATGGCTGGGCGTCGCGTTTATAGGCACCGTGCAGTCGAGTTTTTCAATGTGATTGCAGTGCCAGAACGCAAAGCCTAGCGCACAAAGAAAGCAATAATGAGACGGGGTCGGTCAAAATGGAACGCGATGCACGCGTCTGCCTCCCTGCATGAGTGGGTGGATTGTGGTGGGGCTACACGGGGAACGCGTGCGCGCGTCTGTTTTCTGCGTGCCCCTAACGGCCAATGTCAGCGAACTTGGGACGGGCCAATGCGAGCCGCCTGTGAACACTGCGGCGATGAAGAAACGATTCGACCTGCTCTGTGCGACTGCCCAGAGTGTTGCACACAGAAACAATCACTGTGTAATGCAAGTTTGACGACCAGCCTCTGTCAGAGGAAAGAATCCTACGCCATTGTCAGGACTTAGCGTCGCAGAATGAAGCGCTACTATAAGCTTTCTGCGATCTAATGGCCTGTCTGAACGACTCTGGCGGAACCGCTCACGCGTGTGTGTTTTTTCTTCTTATTTATTTTTGTAGCTTAAGCTACACTGACCGAGGTTGAGCAGTTTCGCGTGGCTTATCTAGAGCCGTGCTGCGCATGCGCGAGGAGCAGTGACGTCACACGGCGCACCGCTGGCGCGCAGGAGAATGCCTGGAAGCTCCTGGAGTGACGTGTTTCTGTATAGAGGGCTGGCGCTTGACTCGCGTGAGCTCGCTAGTCCGTCCGTCCGTCCGCCGTTTCATCTGTCCGTCCGTCCGTCCATCCGTCCATACATCTGTCCGTTCCTCCGTCCGTCCGTCCGTCCGTCTGTCTGTCTGTCTGTCTGTCTGTCTGTCTGTCTGTCTGTCTGTCTGTCTGTCTGTCTGTCTGTCTGTCTGTCTGTCTGTCTGTCTGTCTGTCTGTCTGTCTGTCCGTCCGTCCGTCCGTCCGTCCGTCCGTCCGTCCGTCCGTCCGTCCGTAGCTCACGCTACGTACATCCTATCATAGCCGAGCTAAGCCACTGCTAATTTTTTTATCTCTCTCTCTGCTCTCTTTCCAATCCCCTATTTTCCCACCCTAGTGCAGGGTGGCATACCGGATACCTACCTTCCCTGCCTTCCTCTTATCTCTCTCTCTCAGGGAATTATCGTGGATCGAAAGTTAACGGAACCACTGCCGCCAGTGAGTGGTTTCGAATGACTTGAATATTTCACGCACGAAATCCGAACGTCGCTATAAAATCCACCGCATTTGAGAGCGAAGGTTTATTTTCAAATCCTTCCGGACCTTTCTGGTAGCGTCTGTTGGGTGCTGTTGTATCGTCGACTCGTCTAAACGCACGCATGTAAAGAAAAAAAAAGCAGAAGAAGAAAAAAAAAAGACGGACTGAACTAACCTGAAGCGGTGACACATAGACGCCTTCAAACCGAAAATGCCTTTACCTAAGCGAATATTTCGGCGCCTTCTTTCCCCGAGTTATGGCGGGTGTTGTGCTCCGCCGGTTTCTTGCCGTGTAATGTGCACGGTTGTGGAGGTTGTGCAGTACCGAACTATCTTTTCACTCGGCCTTACTTTACTCCAAACGATAACACCAGGCCCCGATATCGGAGCCTTAGTCACGCGGCTCGCATGGCTTCAGCGTCTTGATGAATTTGTCAGGCAGGTCCGTTATACAGAAAATGCGTTGCATAAGATGCACAGTTTTATTACTTTGATTATTCGCTTAGCGAAAGCTTCGCTCCCCATCGATTCCACAAAGTGCGTTAGATGTGCCTAATTCCTGTCCCCAATGCATTCATAACCTCGAGTGAGTGCAGGGTTTAACATGCCATAGCAACTGAAACTGAAGGCGACGGATTAATTTCGACCACCTGGTGCTCTCTGGCGTGTATCTAAAGCTGAGCGTTTGAGCATTCCGCCCACATTGCAAAGCGGGCGCCCACGGCTGGGAAGCAGGCCTTTCAACATTACAGCACGTTCAAATTTTAAGCTTCGTTTTGGTATAAATACCACAAACGATAAAACCGCTTTGACCTTCGACACGGTTTCTTTTGCGATGGCAGCACTGGAACGCAGAAGCGACCTATTAATTAGTACCGCTCGATGCGATACCTTCGGCAAAATATTAACTCGGCAAGGGATTGCGTTTTGTAAGGGCAGCACATCAACTGAACCTTAAAGTCATCAAACATATAGCGAAAGCTAGTAGCGGATGTAGAGGTGGCGTATTGAGGTACATGGACCTGTTTAACTTTGCGCTGTTCCTTCCAGTTGCGCGAAACAGCGTGTGCAGTGTCTACCAATGCACCGCGACTGAATAGCTAGGCTAGGCAGTCAACAATCAAAGAAAAAGAAAGCATAAGAAATGTAACTGCATACACCCATCTTCCCCAAAGAAACACGAGTTTTTACGCATTCCTAACGCGATCCGGCATTTACAGAGAGCAGCATCTCATGAAGGTATGATTCCTAGCGTTAGTGAAACGCACTTCCAATGAGTTTGCGTACATTAAATATGGTAGTACACTATCCCGATGCGGTAGGTCCTGCACAGTGCATGCACTATGCGCTCGAGTCTAAATTGGAGCCGGCTATAGTAACCTCAACGAGAATTCTGAATCCAGAATTGCCTTTTGCTCCAAGAAGCGTATTTAGTGCACGGTCAGTTCTGAAGCAAGCTAATGAAAGTCGTAAGGAATGGGAATAAAAAGAATTTGGATTCACTAATAAATCCTGACTATGAAGTAGACACAACGGTTAGAGTGCTCAACTAAGCAGTAACTAGTTGTCAGCGGAGTGAAATAGCATAAAGATGACATTAAGCGGCTGTTGCAACAAAGGTGCCGTGGATTGATTTCAGTATTAGCGCGACTGTTCACAGAGGAAACGGGAGGGATTCTTCTGCCCTTGTTCTCCTAGGGCATTTTTGTTCCGTCCGTACCATTCACTGCAGAGTAGGCGAATATGATGGCTAGCCACTCTGCCCTTCAAGGAAGAGGTCTGTCTCTTGCAAGTTCGAAAAAACAAGTTGTTCTTCGAAGTTTAAAAAGGGGGGAAAGTCAACATAAGTGCAGGATGCAGCTTTAGCGAATGATGGCACTCTCTACATAACGAATATTTTCTGTGTGCTTCGTCAATGTCAACGTTCGTTGCGCCCACCGCTGTAGTTAAGTCGTGTTGACGTTGCTGCCGAGCTCGCGGTTGCGAGTGCAATGGAGGCGAAATTCAAAGCGCACTCGTGTATTTAGATTTTAGTTGCACGCTCAAGAACCGCCGCAGGTCGAAATTAATCCTGAGTCCTCCACTACACGGCGCGCCTCGCAGCGAGGTGGTAGTGAAGGTGGGCAATGTACGGAGCACGTTCTGCAAAGTGGAGATATTCACCGGGGTGTGTGTTTGGGCACTAGCCTGCATTGGGCTTGAGGGACAGCAACGGCAAAAATGAACATGTCCGCGATAGAGATCATTAGGCTAAAAGACGGTTGGAGGGTTGGTGGGAGAAAACGTGGGAGTAGAAACAAAAATAAAATAGCGTGAAAACCAAGGTTGCTCTACTGTAAAGCACAGAAAGTTAGGCTGTGAATTTACGCGTTCCTTTTTTCTTTCTTTTTTTTTTTAGTTTGGTGGCTCACAGGTCACCGCACCTTTATAAAGGCGACGCTGACAGCATCCATCCATCCGCACCTTTGGCACGTAACATCCCAGGATTTAATTAATTAAATTGAACCTTCGTTTTTTTCAGAGCTAATGCCGAAAATTCCACCGTGCCTTCACCGCAGGCTTGAATAAGGTACTCTCCTTAAACATAAGCAAATACACACGTGAAATTACTTAATGTGTAAAAAAAAAAAATATGACGGCGTGCTTGAACATTATCCCAGACTGTTGCTGCCTTTTTACCCGAGTCCGCGCTAATATCGACCAACCGCTCTGCTTTACTCAGGAGTGACGATAGCGATATTAAAGAGTCCTGGAGTCCAACTTCAACCTGCAATAGCTCCATTTCGAGGGACACAGAATCAGGAGAAAAACGGCACAAACGTTCGCCCTTACGAAAATCCTAGGCGTTGCGCGGGAGGAGCGAAGTCGACATGCTCTATAGCGCAGGAGCAGAATGGCCCAGTCGCTGCTTTGTCGGCTGCGCTCTTATTGCATTAAAGAAGGGAACGGGAACGCATTACGCCCGCACAGCCGCCTGGTCCGAAGAAGAAAGAGCGACTCTGCAGGAAAGCGTGGAGGCATATCGCCACGCAAGCCCCGATGCTGGTTGCCTACACCCATAGCGTGCATTTAAGGGAATAATAGCATATGCAAGAACCGAACGGCCCAAAGAAAAGGAAAGCCGGAAGAATACTGCGCGATAAGAGCACTAAAAAAAAAAAAAAAGAGGGGGGGGGGGATTCAACACGGTCATACTCAATCACGCAAGACTTAGCGACTTCTCAAAGCGTGGGATGCCGGTCGCTCCTGACGGGTTTCGCAACAATCCTGGGAGTGCATTCGCGTTTCTCTTCTTTCTAACGCCACGAAATTGGGCCGCTCTCAGGTTAGTTTCATCACAGTTGGAGCGATTTTTTTCTTATTCGCTTTTGCTGTCTCGAGGGGCCAGACGCAAGATTACTTCGAGGCAGGAAAAACACCTTGAACACGCGTCCAGCCCTCGCTTTGGTTGCGACTGGAATTTCGCACGTTGCGCATATATAATGGTGCGCGTTTCTAGCATTCTTCCAGAGAGAAATGTCAATGTAAGTTGAATCGTTGATCGACAACAGTGACTTCGAATGTCTCGGACGACACTGAGCTTCCGCCGAATCGGAGATATGCTGACAACACCGAAAATATTGTCGCAGTCTCGGAGGATGCCTCTCTTGCAATGCGATGCGGACGAAGCACACGCTCAACATCGTCCTACTCGCATTATTTATTTCGAAGCATAGAGTTTCCTACAATATTTACTAGAGGGAACTGTGGCGCTACGATCGTTCAGCCAGCATGAGAATGATGGCATAGATTTGCCTAGTCCTCGTTCTTGCGGCTTCGAACGCACTTGTGGCTTCGCTTAATTTTGTGTGTTGGCTTTTGCTTCGGATAAAATAAGGACTCGTGGTGAACCTCGTGGGGTGATTTGAATTTCTCAGTCTAAAAGAGTCAAGAAGGCTAAGTGGGACTGCTGAACTTTTGCTGAACTTCGTCTTGCGACAAAGCGGCTGCCGGCCGCCTCACGGAGCCACACGGAGCCGAAGGAACCAACGTTAGACAAATCCATGTACGTACAGGGTTGGTCAAAAGTTCGCAGGCCACGCTGCCGTAGGAATACATGGGATAGTGGCCTGCGAACTTTTGACCCCTCCTGTACATCATGTCTAGGCTTGTGTAAATATTCGAATGCTTCGAATATTCGAACGAATATTACAGTATTCTAATTCGCTTCGATTGGAATTTAAATTATTGAAAATTTCGAAGTATTCGAAATGAACGAATAGGTGTATATTAGTCCGCATGCAACCCCCTGTAAAGGTAGTTTCACTGCAGCAAGAAGTGCTAAGCCGTGAAAGAACCTATCCAGGTGTATATTAGTCCGCATGTAACTCTTTGTAAGGATGGTTTTACTGCACCAAAGAAGTGCTAAGCTGTGAAAGCACCTTTCCAGGTGTATATTAGTCCGCATGTAACTTCCTGTAAAAGTGGTTTCACTGCACAAAAGAAATGCTAAGCCGTGAAAACACCTATCCAGAAGAAATTGGCACTGCCGCGAAGCCCCACTTCAAGGTTAAATGAACATCTTACCCTCACATCGATTCATCATTTTTTAAGTTTAAAAGTTTGTTATACCGGCTTATATGCTCTAAGTATAAACAATTTTAAAACATAACATATTTTACAGGTTATCACTTGCATTCTGCCGAAAGTAAAATCCTGCTACCACTCAAAGTTGTTTCCACTTCCTTTGAACCAAAAAGAATGGCATTTGCATAGGCCTTGCTTCAATTTTTAAAAACTAGTGTGCAGGTTAGTTAGGCCATGACAAATATGCCCATTTTTCTTTATAATATGGGATATATACTATTCAAATTCGATTGGAAATTATTCGACCAAAATAACTATTCGCTACGAACCTAAAATTCACTATTCGCACAAGCCTAATCATGTCCATGCTGGCTGAAGCGCCATGCGTTGCAGCTTCCATAGACACTAGCGACCTATTTCCCTCTAGTGTATTATATTATGAAGCTCTATGCTTCAAATTACCATACAAGCCCCATGGGGAGCATTGAGTAATGGGGGGCATCGCAGAACAAATGGACTTATACCAGGCCCGTAGCCAGAAATTTTTTCGGGGCGGGCCCACCTATTGAAAACCTTGAAAACCACCTATTTTCATTATTCATTCTCGGTAAAACACCCCCCCCTCCATCCGAATTTCGGGGAAGGCCCCCCCCCCCCCCCCCCCCTGTCTACGGGCCTGCCTTATACTGATACCTGAGAGCCAGAAATGTTTACAGTAATAACGTGCTTGCAAAACAATGTCACAAAACAGTGTTAGTTCAACACCACGCGCACAAATGACGCAAAAGCGATATAACTCGGTACTGTAGTTGCACGCGGTTCGAACAAAGCCCATTATGTCGGCGTGATATGTGCTCTACGGCTACATCTAAGGCATATATCGATTGACGACAGCTTATATTGCATATATAGCTATCACCGAGAGGGAAGGAGAACCGCGTCAGTCTATGGGCCGGGCTGTTATTGAACGAATGATGCGCGGCAGCTTGTTGAAATTATCGGATAGACGTGCTTCCTTCTGTAGACACAAGAAGTGTGGCGCGCGCAGATTAAGGCATCCGCATTTTCTCGCGTCCCATGGAGAGCGCGCAAGACTGAGGAAAGGGGGGGGGGGGGGGAGAAGAAAAAAATGCAGCTGCTTACTATAAAGGCGAGGTGAGAGTATGCCAAAGCTTATTTATGCAAGATTTCAAAGCGTTGATTTAATGTGAGTCGTTTTCGCGTAAGTGATAATGTTTTGCTCGTGAAAACATACAGGCATCTTAAGACATTAGTGCATGTAAATACTAATAAATACTATAGCTTATATGCTTATATATTTCACGTATTTTTCGGAGTTTGTTTTTACGAAACCTGTAGAGATTCGTCGAACGTGCGTGGAAGCATTAGCTCGTGTTAAAGGTACGTCCAGCAATGTACTTAATATTTATTTCCGCGGTTACGCCTGAAGTATTCAGTTGGCAGCCAATCTTTAAGGTGGAAGTTTTCCTGCAAGGCCGTATCCAGAGATGCTATATGCTATTTCTTCAGAATCCTTAGAATTCCTACAGAATCACCCATCAAACACGACTCGCCGCAATCACTTGTGTTGGTTGCAGTTCTGCGCGAACATGAGAGAGAATTTAATTGGTGGTAACAGTGAGGCTGAAGGCTCGCTTTTTTATTTTATTATTTTCTATTGGTGCAGCGGCTTTAACGAAAGCCTTTTGCTGGAATGGCGCTCGTGTACACACTCTAATGACATTGCAGAACTATAAGCACACTTTCAAAGCACACACGCAGCTAGCACCGAAACAACTCGTGCAGTTTATAGGTAAAATGCAAATATAAGACAGGAACTACGAATTATAAAACAAAACAATAAAAGAAAAGTTCTGCAGAAACTCCATTGGTGTTGTCTTTGTGCCGCTTTCTCATCTCTGTCGTCTATGTATACTGACCATCGCTTGACCACTGCTTCACCTTTGCTTAACTGATACTGACCATCTATTCAACACCCTACACACTTGAAAGGTTAGGAGTTCGAGTGCCTATATAAGTCGGAGGTCGACGGTTCTATACCCTGCACACTTGGAAGGATCAGAGTTCGAGACCCTGTAAAATTCGGAGGTCGCGACTTTGCTATTGAGCATGCTGGGAAGGACGATCGTTCTAGTCCCTAACCATAAAGTAGTGGGTTGGAGTCATGATTCACTATTTCCCACCATGTGTTTCCCACCTATTTCCTATGGAGCCCTATGTATTCCTATGGGAAAGGCGTCCCGTTGCGGACATACAAGCTTGCTGGGGAAGTAGCCTCAGAATGCTTACGCATTAAAACGGTTTCGAAGATCACAGAACAAGACAGTTTCTAAGCTAGAGGAATTTTAACACACTGCGAGGCAGAGACACGTGCTGAATTTCACGAAATCAAACGAAACATGGAAACTGGCCCTTATGATGAAGGGCGGTTACGCATATTTGACACAAGTGATCATACAGGAGGCTGTTCAACTCTTTTTTGCTGGAAGACGGTTACATTCGTGAACAGTTGGGTGAAAAAATAATTATGGTACGTTTTAGCTAGACACACAGATTCATTCAATTTTCTGGAATGGTAAGCAGGTGTGAAATTACAGCTGGCTTCTTTTATGTATGTCTGTATGTCATGTCTGCATGTATGTCTTCATGTATACATGCAGACATACATGCGTGTATGTCTGCATGTATATAGGTATGCCTTCACGTATGTCTTCCGTGTATGGCACTCAAACTTGTGTTAAAGTAAATACCTATATTACATCCCTTCACGGTATCGCCTTAACTGTAAACATTCAAGCTTTGTTCTCCCAATTAAGGCCTGTTAACGCAATGGATCGATTTCCTCTCGACTGCTTCAAGTCAATATTTGCCATGGGTCGGACTACAGAAGCGTATATACCACCGCGCGACGAACCAAGGTTTTGTATGCTAACAAGTTTATTTCCTGCGTTGTGACGATCTCTCGAATAGCCTTAATTTTCGCATGGCCTTTTTTCGTTATATACGCAAATAGGACGCAACAATTATGCCCAGAAACTGGGAACTTCAGAAAGGTAGTGAGCATTGATTGCGTATGAGAATTCCAAAAGGTTCCTTCTTCCAGGTATTGATCTAAGCAACTGTCTTCCGGGTATTGACTTCCGGGTTTGCCATGTTGAACACTAATCTTTTGTTTAAGTTAATGCTGGGCCTAATAAAACCTGATCGCTAAAAGTCTGTATTGCTTGAGAGAGGGTACAACTGTAGGCAAATACTTTTATTTTCACGGCAACTTCATTGAAATGAATAAAACACAGAAAAAAAAGTGGTCCCATCACACAGTCTTGCGGCATACCCGATTTCATCGGCGCTGGCCGCGAGCTGGCGCTCCCGACAGAGGCACATTGCCATATAGAGTTCTAGACGTTCGGGAAGTTTCAGTCTATCAATGCAACGACGCATAGGAAAAATTGGAGTTTTACGTGTCAAACGCGCGATTGATTACCAGGCACGCCGTAGTGGAAACTCTGTATTAATTTTGACCAACTGGGGTTCTTTAAATGCCATGTCGAAATCTACACTCTAGAAAACAAAAGAGTCAAAAGAGGATTACGAAGCCATGATTCTCTTCGGGTATTCACTTGACCCCTTTTGGATGGTAGACGCAGAGAAAGAGAGTTGGCAATTCGAGAGGAGTTACAGAATTCTCGTGAAGCGCGTTTCGATTGGCTTCCGTTATAAAGGCGCCGCCGTATACGCCATACATGTTGCGCGTTTGCCGTTCGGCGCCGTTGGGACGGGCACACACTCTCGCACTGGCGCCAGGAAGCCTGCGCGCCAGGCCAGCCACGCGGCGCCTCCGCTGCCTCCGCCTGGCTCCGCCTTTCCGCCTGCTCTCTCTTCTCCTCCGCCTTTTGGAATGCGTTGCGCTGGTCGCGCGTCTTGTAGTTTTGAGTTCGAGCGAACGTGCGTATTTGCAGTGGCGGTCACGCCAGGCTCCGTGCTCGAAGTGGCGCTTGTAGTGAGGAATATTCTTGAAGTTGCGGACACGGACTACGTGCGCCTCTTAACGGTGAGTGTACTGCTTTCGTAGGTACTAATTACACAGCTTAAGCTGGGCGTCTGCAGCAGCTCTGCGGAGGTAGGCTGCCAGCCATATCCAACTGTAGTCTGCGTCCGCGATGCTGTTGCAGGATGTTCAATGAAAACAGTCACTTAACGAGTTGAGACCGCTATGCGCGTTGTTGTGTAAGTGATTGCATGGCATCAAGGGCGATTACTTTCTGATCGCCCATTGTGTCTGAACTGCTGAAAGTGCTTGATATGGTTTTGAGATGCGCTTTAGTCAACGTCATAATAACATTTCCATCGATACTCGAGTGTGCAGCGTGCTTCCACGCGTGGAAACGTGAAAAAAAAAAGTCTGTGTGCAGAGACGCGCTGCATATAATGACGTTCGGCTTTACAACAGAATCGAGTGAATGTGACAGTGGGAGCTATGTGAGGTAATTCTAACATATGCCATGTCTCATGTCCACGTAGACGGCGTCCGCGTGCGTTGCTGTCGTTCGGGCGCTCGTACAACTGAGTATTTAAGAATGGGTACGTTTGTAGAACACGCTGTCAGTAACCGTTCACGGCGTGCCCATGACTGCCGGAGGATGCGCTTGGTTGTGGCAATATGCCGGCGCAAAGCCGGGCTTATTCTGGAAGCACTTTTTGAAGCGACTTATCAGAAAAGGAGGGCCTTCATTCGTGCATAACCAGTGCCTATCGCGAAACGCGGTTCCCGCCTTCTATTACGTGAAAATTTGTTTTCGTTACGAAATTATTTAAAACGAAACACTCGTGTCAGATGTGTGTACAGTAACGGTGTGTTGAACAAAGGGTGGTTTATATAAAACTAATCAGTCTGTGTGTTTGTGTGTTGGTTATTCCCAGGGCAACGAAGGTGTCGCTATGGTCTGGCGCTTCACCACTAGTGATAAGAAAATCAACAGCGGCGTTCATAATGTCAACGAGGCACTCGGCCCTACATTTCCTTTGGTTGGACAAGACGACGTAGGAAAAGAAGTGAGTGGCACCCACGCAAAGGAGCCTAAAACAATTGCCTTTGTTGTTTAAAAAAAAGCTCACATAATCTTGTTCTGTAAGTTTGTCACCAATGTTTTATACGATAACGGCAAAAAACACGGTTCCTTACCTTGCCTCTTTGCATTTGTTTTGTTCTGAGCCTTCATTATGTCTGTGTAAATCACTTATTGTGTAGGTATTGCAAACTCTTACTATGATTCCGTTTTCTCATTATGATATCACGTTCTTCTTTTCAGGTACCATTTGTCATGGCTGCTCACGCTGAACAGGAGCGACAACATAGCAAGTCACAAGTCTGATTCCCCCCAGCCTTCACGACTTTTTGATTCTTGATCATAAGGAATAAATATGGAAACATGATACCGATGTCTGCTGTTTATTTTGCATGACATGACACTATGCACATCACACTCACACATTTTGGTTGGTTAAACTCATACAAGCATTTAAGTGAGGAATACCTCAACTGCTTCAACTTTACTAGAAATGGTGTGTTTTGAGGAGTTTTATTAAAATAATGCTAAAATTGAACTATCCTTTTCTTGCGGTCGCTGGGCACAACGGCAAGTATTAATGGAGTTGCTTAAAATGAATACTTCGCTATTTCCAGCAGTAGTCGCGCAAAAGTAGAGCATGGGTCAATTTAGTAGCTTAAAATAACCGTAGAGTCGCTTGACGCTTCGGTGGGTGTCAGTTGACCCGCGTTAGAGCGTCACCGGCAAGGGTCGTCCGACTCCCTCAGAAGTGGTAGTGTGATCCTTCGCATAAGAGTCCTCCCACTCTTCTTAAGAGGGGTCCGGGGACTCTCCTGAGCGCGCCGACTCTGACCCACCAAGAGAGTCACCGTGACTCTCCAAAGAGAGTCGTATACGTGGCAAGTCAGAACTCTCCGAAAATAGTCAGGTATACTCTTTTTTTTTTTCTTAGAGTGTAGAATCATTGTATCAATGCGTCATTATTTACCAACGGAGGCAGAAAGCTAGTGTACCGTTTCAAGTAGCCAAGTTACTTATGCGGAGAAACTCTTACGCAAACTCTGCGGTCGCGAATGAATAAAACTGTCTGCAAAGATCTGGACACATGTTTAAAGCCTAAATGTTCAAGAAAATTAGAGCGAACACACAGAAAAGATATAGGTCGACATGGCGAGATTAAGGACGGATATTGCGTTCTTTGGTATCGCTGTTAATTTTTAGGGCTCCCAGTCCCGCGTAGTGCATAGCTGGAGAGGATTTTATGAAAGTAAGGCATATCTCGATACTTGGAACGCTACTTGGCAAACCTGAGAGGGAAAGCTAGCGCTTGCTAAAATGCTATCGATTCCCGGTGACTTTCTTAAAATTATAGGGCGCCAAGCAAAAGCGACATGACGCGTTCTTCTACAAACATGTTAGGTGTTGGAGTAAAATACTCGGAAAAAATAAAATCAGGTAGCCTGCTGTCGTCGTGTGAACAAAGGAAAGGGTTAAAACATGATGCAATCAAAACATCGTTGTCGGTCACGAGCTGAATATATATTTATTATTTGTGTGTATATGAGATCATTGTATGTATCATACTCGTCACCCGGCACCTGAAGTAGCAAGCCAGGCGAAAAACCAGGCTAACATATCTAGAGAATATCTTTAAAGATTGCTATCTATCTATCTATCTATCTATCTATCTATCTATCTATCTATCTATCTATCTATCTATCTATCTATCTATCTATCTATCTATCTATCTATCTATCTATCTATCTATCTATCTATCTATCTATCTATCTATCTATCTATCTATCTATCTATCTATCTATCTATCTATCTATCTATCTATCTATCTATCTATCTATCTATCTATCTATCTATCTATCTATCTATCTATCTATCTATCTATCTATCTATCTATCTATCTATCTATCTATCTATCTATCTATCTATCTATCTATCTATCTATCTATCTATCTATCTATCTATCTATCTATCTATCTATCTATCTATCTATCTATCTATCTATCTATCTATCTATCTATCTATCTATCTATCTATCTATCTATCTATCTATCTATCTATCTATCTATCTATCTATCTATCTATCTATCTATCTATCTATCTATCTATCTATCTATCTATCTATCTATCTATCTATCTATCTATCTATCTATCTATCTATCTATCTATCTATCTATCTATCTATTGCAAGGCTGGCTTCTTGTTGGATGATAACTGTCCCCAAAACTTTCGTGGGGATGAAAGAGCAAACCTCGTCAAAAATATGTTAAAGTCGCACTATTTTGCTTTTTGGAAGCTTTTTCTTTAACTGAGCACGCATAGCCGAAAGGTTTGAGGCGTATAAAGAACATGGGCATCGGCAGATCTGTTTACAAGCCTTCTTTAACTTTAGTTCCCCGCTCACAATTTCTTCGCTTTCCAAGGGTGCGTCGCTCACAGTATGATGACCTGGAGGCTACATAATTTGAAATGCACTTAACGACTAGATTCTTGAAGAACGTTCACAACTTATCGACATAACATTCACTTGACTCGCCAAGTCTTACGATATTGGCAAACGGTGCATACTTTACGGACGAATTACTCGATTTCTTTATCTGGCACCAGTCATATAACTCATGCTTTATGGCACTTTGCGTCTGATGTTTGGGGATAAGCCCCAAACATCACAAGCAAAGGTAAGGCGATCCGCTGGGGCAAACGAGATAACTTGCCGGTTTACATGGCAAGAAACCACTACGGCGCGCCTTGATTCAAGCTTCGTCGCTTCCTTGTCAAGGGAAGTTCCAATCTGTTGTAACAGAGTGTCCCCGTTTCTTGCGCAACGGGCGCAGACAGTTTCAATATCGCCATGAAAATTCGACGATCAATATCTAAATTAAGTGCAACTTCTGTGATTTCTGAAAAATGGGTATGCCATAAATTTCTACATACTACAACTTTCTCATATAAACAACCGCTGGCAAGTCAATAATGAAAAGTTAATCAACGAGTTTTTGTTAATTATTTACTGCAATGTAACTTGAGCTGCGGCAAACTATTTCCGCGTCAACGTAGAGTTCGTGCGCGAAAATGACTGAGCGTTACTGTCATAGGTTCTTTAAAATAAAAATCTGGGTCGTCTAAAAAAAAATCACTGACGATTACGATACTGCCTAATGCGAATTCTGAGCGCAGCTTCGTGTTGGGGCAAGGCCAACTGTGTTTGAGGTTTTGGCTTTCCGCAAGGTATCGACTACGCCATAAATCATAATTTTTGTGAAGTAGGACAGCACCCACTACGCCATTATTCGTATTTCTGAGGATAAGCGAGGTATCCGCTACACATCTGTAAGGCGTTATGTGAACTTTGTTGATGCTGCATGTGGCTGATGACTATGAAGAATTTTTACCGAGCACCTTGCTGTGGGTGGGAAGCATTAAACCACCAACTCGTTGCGCAATTAGCATTGTGTGATGACTGGTTGTTTACTATTCTGCCACGTCATATTACATAGGGTAACGCAATTTCCTTGCCCTACATGACGCCTGTATAAGGGTCTTCTTGCAAATGAGTTTCAAGCACCAGCGTGGCTCTGTGGTAGAATAATCGACTGCAACGCAGAGGGCCCTGTTTGAAATCCTATTTGACCCTGGGTATTTTTTTCTCATTTTATTTTTTCATGTCTATCGGTTACTTTTTGATGTCTCTCGGTTACGCCACCGACGGCGACGGCAACGGCGACGCCACTCAACGCAGGAACGGGCACCTAAGAGCTGCGCTCTAAAAAATCCTGTATAAATTTCGAAGTTTTTATTAGTGGCCTGTATAACGGAATGATTACAAAGCACAGTCTTCCACAGAAGCGTCAGAAAGGAACTGCTTGTGATCGAAGCGGACCGGTATTTGAGCGAAATTGCATCAGTGGTGCACTTGCGAGAAGCACACGTTATCATATATATCGCATACAGAGGCAGCGAAGGAACCGCGTGTTCTCCTTTTCGTGAAAGAGCGGATCAATCTTTTGAAAGCAGATTACACTAGCTACTGCAGCAGTGATGGAGCAAGGCCGGTGTCTGCGCTCCGCTCAGGCGCGTTTCTTCGCAACACACACAGCTGGAGCGTTGGCACGAGGAAAAAGCGTGGTTAGCTGTTTTCCGTGCGTATGCCTAACGTGTCTTAACGTGAAACACGCCGAAAGCGACGACATACCTCGAAATAGCAACTATACACCACGTCTGTACAACGTATGCCTCGAAGTAATATGTCGGACGTATACTGTCGTAAGCATGCAATATCAGCGGGAACACGCGAGCGCGTGAATAGCCCCAACGGTAGAGCTTATTGCGAGTCAACGGCCGTTCGCGATGGCAAGCCGGTTATGCAACGCAGTGCGCGGAAGTGTGCGGTCTGTACCATGCTCTGTAGCTCTGCGCAAGATACCGATGTTGGTCTGTTTTTCCGCTCGTTTGTCTATGTGTGTGTGTGTGTGTGTGTGTGTGCGTGTGTGTGTGTGTGCGTGCGTGCGTGCGTGCGTGCGTGTGTGCGTGTGTGTGCGTGCGTGTGTGTGCGTGCGTGTGTGTGTGTGTGTGTGTGAGCGTGCGTGTGTGCGTGCCTTACACAAAATGGAGATACAAACAAATAAAACACAAAAAATTGTCGTCCTTGAACGTAGGTAAAGCAAGTTTGCATAGCGATAGCTCGGTTTTGTTTGCTTTGGGAAACGACGACATCATTGGTGTGGAGATATTTAACTTCATGTTCGCTGTGAGCCGCACGGCTCGACGGCCCCCCCCTCCTCTTCCTTTTTCTTCCATGCTTGGTTCTAGTGAAGCAGCCGCCGCTCTTGTAGCAGCAACTTCCGCATCTACAATTGCACCACAAGACAACACAGAGACGCAGCTCGGCGCGAACGCGCACTGAACTTTAAGTGAACTTGGATACAGCCACCGCCTCTGGCGGGAGTGGCACGAAAGACGCACCTTGAGTCGCTGTTCATTTTCGCAAATGCGCCGCGTTAGCGTTTAGCTGAAGCACTTTGGCCGGCGTTGCGAGGACACGCGAGGCGCGTGGAACGAAGCATGTGATCAGCGTGCTAACTGTTGGCCTTTCCGCCTCACTTGTGTTGATGCAAAACGGTAGAGCTGATTGCGCGATCTCATCGGCGACAACTTTGTGCCGTCTTACGTGCACTGTGTAAACACCATTCTGCGGCGCTGACGGAGCTCAGAGACGCTGGCATCACCTTGGCTGAGTCAGGTTGACGGAACGAGCCGTTTTCTGGGTTTGTACGTGGAGGAATAGAGCTATCGCTCTTGAACAGTGCTGCTCTTTGCTGCGCGTGAGAGCCTTAAAGGGACACTAAAGTGAAACAATGAATACATTTAGGTTGGTAAATTTTACTCTGAAAGCTCTAATGTTGTTAATTTCACCATTATAGCTTTAATAGTAGAGCAGGAAAATCAAGGTCGAAGTTTCATTTTTAAATTTCGCGCCAAAATTCCCGCGCCTGAAGTCACGGATTTCAAAGTTGATTTTTCACATTTGGTGAAATTATCCCAACGAAATTTCCTGAAACTTGGTAGATTAAGTCTCCGGCCCCCCTCAGAGAATAATGTCGTTCATATTTACTCATTAGGAACTGCGCATGCCTTAGTAGACGCCGTCGAAATCAGTGAGGTCATGGCGATTCATGTGGGAACTTCAGGGGGGCGTCACCACCCGCATTTTCTTTTTGAGCATTTTCTCGCTTACCAAGCGTCTTGTCGCGCTAAGCGTGGTGTATTTGGTATTGTGAAAGAGTAGTTTACCAATACGAGAAAAATCGGTTTTCTCTTTAATGTCAATTTAACAGGTGCTGCAATATCAATTGGCTGTTTGTTACCTGTGTCACACGCTCCGCGTTCGTAGAAACAGATGCATGCACTCTAAGAAAAGAACGAGCAAAAAGGGCGTCTTTTTGTGCCACAACAATACTTGTCATCTGGATGGCTTGCGTTTCCCTTCTTGACAACTCGGCGCTCGCCACCTTCCTATCAAGAAAACTATGTCACGCTGACTGTGGCCAGAAAATGCAGTGTGGTAGGACTGACAGCAGTTCGTGGAAAAGCGTCACCCTTGCCACTATATTTCATTACAGCCCCACCCGAGTGTCCATCAAATTGAGGCTTGGGGCTATTTGGCATGCGCTCACGTATTCCCGGTCATATCATTGCTCACGATAGTACCGTTCGTGTAGCTTTTAGCCTCAACCTTATTTTCATGAAAAAAAGGAAAAGAAAAGCCTTTGTGTTCTTGTTATTAAAAGTGAAATTACGTTGTCGCCCAAGTAACCGCTGTTCGATTCGATGAGCGAAAGAAGTGGAATGGTAAAGTGGACGAAAAGATAGCTTGCCGCCGGCAGGGACCGAACATGCAACGTTAGAATAACGTATCTGATGCCCTGAGCTACGGCGGCGGTCATCCTCCCGTCCACTTTAAGTGGTATATCTTTGAATTTAAACCTGGGAGTGTTAGTCAGCGCCGCCTGAAGCCATGACGGCAAGTGTGGAACACGCTTTTTCTGTCTGCTGGCAGAAAAAAAAAAAAAAAATATATATATATATATATATATATATATATATATATATATATATATATATATATATATATATATATATATATATATATATATATATATAGTGAACCCTCGATTGTGCGAGCGTCGGTTTAACGAATGTTTCAGAATTACGAACTTTTAGAAAATCCCCGGCGGTTTTCCTGTGCAAAAAATATTTCATTTAAACAAACTTTCGAATAGTGAATATTTCAGTTGAACGAATTTGATCGGCGGACCCGGGCTCATTTTTTAGATCAATTCAATGAAGTTTTGCGCTTTGCAGCACTGGCGTAGCCGATGCGCGCCGCCCCCAAATCACCCGTCCATCGGCGACGGTGCAACGTCGCTTGTGCATGCAGCCCAGCCGAGGCAAAGCGGCCGTGCGGGGGGACGAAAATGAGCCACGTGGGCTTCAGTACCTGCGTAGAACCATGGTCCTTATTGAAGGACCATGGTAGAACTATCAGATTTGGAAATTGTTTCCAGTGTTCGTCCGAAACCGAAAGAAGAAGAATATTGTGACGAAGAAGTTGTAATGACTGAGGCAGGTTCAAATCTTTATCTCTAGCCGAGGCTGTAGGATATATCAGAAGTTGCGAGACTTCGTGTCACAACAAGCTGTGCCTGAGGCAGTGCACAGAAACGTACTCTCTGGACAGCTTTGTCTCTTCTTGAGCTTTGAGGGAGCCAGTCCAAATGAAAATTACAGAATTATTTTCAAAATAAATTGCATTTCACTCGTCTGACTTGATTTCTGCTGCGCCCAATGCAGCTCCGTATTGTAGTGAATATTTAGTTGAGTGAACTTTCATTTAAGTGAAACATTTCCATGGGTCCCTTGAAGTTCAATCAATTGAGAGTTCAGCGTGTGCGTGTGTGTGTGTGTGTGTACACACACACACACATTGTCACGTGGCCGTGACGCTGACGACAGCAGCAGTCAGGATGTTCAAGACTAAACTTTTTATTTGGGCGAACCTATGCCCGGAAAATGCGAGTAAGTACAACGTAGAAGCGATTCACGCTGTGAACTGATAGCGGCGTGAAAACTCGTCGGCCGTCGAGTAATCTTACAAGCGGTAAAGCACGTCGGCTTTTACACATGTGCTATCGAAGATTCCAGCGTTATCACTAGTTGCCGCGTAAGCTCTGGTATAAACTGGATTATTCGCGTCCTACGCGCAAACTAACGGAATGATCTTAAACAATCGCGAGACTTCCGAAACATTGTGGCGCGGTCTGCGCCGAGCGTTGCTAACAGTTTTTGCGTGTGAAATCACAATACACCAAAACAACGCGCGTGGCAATATATGTATACGCAGCGGCAGGTGGCAGGTGGAGACACATAAAATCAAAGGGTACTCGAATCAAAACAACAGTGCAAGAATAAATGCCAAGAAAAAACTGTAATTTAACACCCAGATTAACTTAATGCAAGCTATGGTGAAGTGATTTGAGGAAGAGAAAGCTAGAATAATTAAGCCATGCATTTAGATATTCGCACTCAAAAGAACTTGCCTATGCGTACAGCTCCATCGCCAGCCACGTGTTGAGGATACCACTCTGTTTGAGGACCGCCAAACACTTTCATCACACAGTGAAATTAAGGTTCTTGACTGTGTAAACTTTCGATCATGTTGATAGGATAAAACTGAGTCTAATTTGGCAGCAGCAGCGCCATGCACCGTTCTGTATGTCTACGGTTCCAAATGACAGGTTGCTCACTGCAGGATTTTCCGAGTGGACAAATGGATGTGGACAACAAAAGGGCCGACGCGTGACGTCACAGTGCCTTTAGCCGAGCCTTCTTTTGTGCCGTCTCCCGCATGCATGCCTGATAAGCTCTTCCCGTCAGGTATGATCGTCTGGGAGACGCAAGATGGGCAAGAACCGCCCCGAAATAATGGTCCGCGCCACGAGAGCGAGCATTTGTGCTCTTCATTATTCAAGACGGCCGTTTATCAGGCACCGGACGAGTGTCCCGCTCTTTCGGGGGGCAATGTCGCGAAAGAGCGCGAACCCCACGTGGCACCCGTCAAGCGATAAGCAGTCCCTTTCAGAGGCGCGGTCTCGAACGCCAAGCAACCACTTCGAGTTCACCTTTGTTTCTCCGGAGTATACTACGCAATAGCATCCCACGCGTCCGATGTGTGGATCGCTTCTCTATAGTTTCATAACGCGTACTGTCGGTCGTCGCTAAAAGCACCCGTGGGCGCTCAGAATGTACTACACTGGCAGCATAGACGATGTATTCCACGTGGCCTGCGGGCTTTGTATATCTGTGAAAGCGGTTGTTCCCATAAGCGTGCGCAGGTCACCCGTTCAGGGGGGGGCGAAGGTAGGCGAAGGTTCATCGCAGCGCCCCCCCCCCCCTCCCTATTAAGTCAATGTATGGGGCAGACTTTGCGGCCCCCCCCTGTTAGGTAACTAGGGGGGGGGGGGCGGCCGCCCCCCCTGCCCCCCCCTCGTGCGCACGCCTATGGTTGTTCCGGTTGTTCTTCCACGTTGACGAGTGGTGTTGCCTTTGAATGTAGGTGATCCGTCGTCGAGTACGTCAAAATACAACGTCTTCTTAGAGAGGTTCATTTGCTTTCACTTTGTTTAATTGGAATTTTGGCTTAACAGCGATGTTTGCCTCAAAGGCGGCGCACCAATGCTTGCGTGTAAATCCTTAAAAAAATGTACAGAACATCGGTAATGCTAAATTCGTTACGGTAGTACTATGGTCGTTGTATATTTATATAACGACCAGTTAATTTTTTATCAGTCATTGTATCATAGTGTCACTCGGCCTTCTATAGACCCTTTTCTCTTCTAAAAAATATTGCTTTTTCGTATTTCAGTACTGTATGGTTGATCTCAAGAATATTCAGGCGCATGCATACGGTAGGCACGCGATTCTCTCACAATTAAAAATAAGCTTCAATGTGCGCTGCATGTCATCCATATAGGCTCAACATGTTCTGCGGCAACATGAATCATATCTGATGAACAAGAATAAACTGTTCATCGACACTGAAGATACGTCAAGCGCTATACTATATATAAGCGCACGCGAACAGCTTCACATGTCCCATAGTCTAGTGATGGTTGCTTCTGAGCAGCACTTATGCTGCGCGAGAATATTTTCCTACTCACTCTTCAAAATTTCACATAGCGACCGAAGCCTCGTGCCGAAGCGCCATCCTTGTATGATTAGACTGTTTCCGAGCATTGCAGATGTCTATACCTATGATTTTCGGGCGATGCTCCACTCGTAAAGTTACGCGAAAACGGTTAGGTAAAGTTACGCGATTGGCATGACAAGGCTTTTTGGAACTTGCTAACATGGGCGGAGGAAGTGGTCGGCAATGCAAGACGATCGACTCGACGCGAACCCGAAATGAAAAAAAAAAAAAAAAAAAACAGCACAAATCGTTGACGAAAAATCGCTCACAGCGTCGCTGTTGGTATAAAAGTGGATTTCCAACGCTTTTTCTTTTTTTTTTTGTCCCTTTGCGCGAGCTTACGTCTGCGTTTTGTATAGTTGCGTCTGGGCGATTTAAGACGGTGCTCGCATTGTCCTAAACATGTCCTGCGTTTTACAAATGAAAGGAGGCGCTGCCAGAAGCAGGCAGTAATGATGATAGAGGCCAGTTTTCTGCATGCGCAGATGTGTAGATCCGCGTGTTACAATATATTGAACGCGCCCATTAGTTACGCTTTCTTTCGCCTTTCGTGTGTCGTCCTACGCGAACAGTTTCGGCAAGCTTTGCTTCACAGGCGTGCGTTGGAGGAGACACTAACCAGGCCTCCTCTGTGCGCGTGTGCTTTCTCCGAAAGTGGATCTGTATGGATGAGCTGCGTACGCCCTGGAGAATGATCGTTATTTTTCTCTTTCTTTTTCTTCCTCAAGTAATCATTTACGTTATAAAAGCTGGCCCGGCATGACGCTCAGGCATGCGGACGCGTTAGAAAACAAGTCATGCGTTGGGTCAAAGCTGTCGCCCATTTTCTTCTTTTTGTCGCGTGCTTCTGTAGTCTGCATATTAATAAGGACGCGCGCGCGCTCTCGCCATGGAGAGGCCGTCAAGAAACGAGAGGTTCTACGCGCGGTGGTAATTGGCTATGTTCAAAAATTAACCTTCAGCGATGCAGAACACTGACTTTAGAGCTTTGTTCTTGCCTGTCTAGAATATCAAACAAGAAAAAAAAGCAACGTTTGGAAAGTAAAGAGAGAGAGAGAGAGCTGCGAGGTGACAGACAGCAATGACCAGAAGCTAGCGAAGCGCAAATCGTATTTCACTTATACATACTTTATATTTAACTTTGGACTGTAACAGGAGGGCGAAAACTCAAACAATTGAATAGCGTTTACAAAAAAAAAAAGACAAAAAAAGACGGCATTGTGTAGCAGAAAAGCTGCACTTTCTTGTAGTAGCAACAGCAGGAGCGAGTATTGTAACGTTGTAGCAAACTCAAAGGAAGCGATTAAAATAAAGGGAGGGGGGGGGGGGATTTTTCGAGGCAAAGGCAGCTGCTATTGCATGACATACAAAATATTCATCTGGAACCATCAGGAAGAAACGATTTAAATGAAAAAAAAATTATGTTACTGCGAAAGCAAAGCTAAACATGCTTTCCAGGATTGCCAGGCTTGCAAATCATTTTAATGTTGAGAAATTACACGAAGACGCGTTACTGATAATGTACAGACTCGGGTCGTTCCCTTCTCTGATCGATAAGGCCAAAAGGAAAAAAAAAAAAACGAATGTTTGAAGGCACCTCTGTGGAATTCATAGGAAGTAGGTGTATGACAGTGTTTTATGGCGCGTTAGTCGATTGAGATTTCGCAATGTAACGCGACGAATTTTACGCGCCAACTTTTTTTTTCCCCAAGCTCACCAGCACTCCAACATAGCCGAGCGTAGTGACTTGCATTCTTTAAAAAATGCAGGGAAGGAAGCAAAAAAAGAAAGAAAGAAAAATCCCAACTGAGGTGGTTGTCTGTGTTTATATTAGAGCATTTTTGTACCAAGATGTCAAGACGACAATGTCTAAAGAGCATATGCTTTAGCATTTTGGTAATCCACGAGTCTTTGGCTCACAAAATGAGCAAAGGGCAGAAAGGAAAGACGCGGACACAGCGCTCTATCCAGCGTCGTTCCTTTCTGTCCTATGTTCATTTTGTGCGCTGAAAAAGTTAATTATAATGTTACTCTGAGAATAGCGGATAGCGAACATCACGCAGCAGTAGCCTTCGTAGCCATCATTAGCCGATTTGGCGAGTGCTATTTTTCAGCAGTGTCAGTAATGACACCATTCCCTCATAAGGTGGCGGCGAAATGCAAGAGGGAGAGAGAGAGAAACACGCTCGAGTACCTTAAATGCGTGTTAAAGAGCGCTACAGGCGGTTAATTATCTTAATGAGGAATCCCCGACTACGGCGTGCCTCATTATCACATCCTGAATTTCGCGAGTAAAGCTCCAGAAGATTTTTTTTTTTGTAAATCTCATAATTTCCCTCGCTACTTGCGAAGCATCAAAATAATCGAAATCATTGTCGCCATCGAAACATTTGCGGTTATGTCGCAGAGCAAGCGCTTGAAAAATCATGCACATGCACCGCCGCTACGGCCGCAGATTACTTCGCACAAATAAATTGGATCGACGAACATACTTCCAGAGGTATAGTCCCAAACAAGTAGAAACTGGCCTCGCCGCTGCTCTTTCTCATCATTAAGCTAGCCTTTGTATTGTAGCGCAACGTGAGGTGGGCACCAAGGATCTTTATTGGTTGTGAACAAAACGCAAGTTAAATTTACACTTCTCCAGCGCAGGCACTTTAGAGGATGTGCGCTGGGTAGACGCCGCGTGCGGCCAAGACCGTTCGGTAGCTGTAGCTTATCATCCTGCAGCCCCCCCCACCCCCACCTTCCTCAACTACCTCTTGGACCACCCTGTACCCCGGAGAAAGCAGAGGAAGCCGTTATAGTGTACCAACACCACTTGCATACTTAGCGATTGAAAAACAGCCATTCTTGACCATTTTAGTAGCGCGCACAAAAGGCGGAGACAAACAGAAAGAATGGACAAACGAGCGCTCGTTTGTGCCTTCTTTCTGTGTGTCTCCGTCCTTTGTGCGCGCTACAAAAATTGTCAAGCATGAATTCATACCAACTCGCCCAGCTATCAGTTTTACCAGCCATTCTTAAATGTGCCCGTTTTCGCGTCCATTCTCCCGCGTGGCAAATATTGAGGGCGCGCACCGTAAATTCCGATAGGCTTATTGAACTCGTGTGCGTGCCGGCTCACTGGCAATCCCGGAAATGAGGCCGCCGATAACATAGCCCGAGGACTCCGGGCAAATGGCGACCCCAGCCGGGATTTCTCGAGAGAGAGCGGCCCCACACGTTCTCTGAACTCACCCAACAAGCACGCCTTGCCCGTCGTCTCCACCCCCCCCCCCCCCCCCGCCATTCCCCACTCCCAACAAATCATCTGGAGGCGACTCCAGGCCCGAGCTCTTCCCACCCCTCAAGTCCTGTCCCACTTCCGCCCCATTTCTCCGGAGTGCACTCTCTGTGGAGAGTCGCCCGCCACCTGAGACCAGATTTTCCTTGGCTGCCCTACCGATTCTCCCCCGCAGGGGCAGCCCTCCATCAAAACGTGGGAGGCCCTCCTTGCGTCGCAGGATCTGGACGCACAGCTTCGCTGTGTGAACCGGGGTGCCAGTGCCCTGGCCCTGCGTAGTCTGGACACATACGCGCAATGTGACGGCCGTGCGGTGGCCCAGGGCCCGTAAAGGAGCCAAACTCGCTAGCCCAATAACGTCTTTTTTCCCCTTCCTTCCTTATAGGCCTCGCCAGTCATTTGCTCTGTACGTGACCTTATAAGGTGCCGTTGTGAGGATCACGGAGACAAAATATCTTTGCGAAAGTTCCTTCACAAGCAACCTTTGTGATATGATCTGGTCGTGCCATTTTACACATGTAAATAGTCCCCCCTATATTCTGCATCTTTCTTTCCTCTCTCCTTTATTCCTCTGTTCGCACCTTAATACTGGCCGCGACCGTTACAGCAGTGCGCGCAGTTAACTTTACAGCTTTAAATTTTCAATCAGTGCATATATATATATATATATATATATATATATATATATATATATATATATATATATATATATATATATATATATATATATATCTGCGTGAACCGTAATTATATTATTTGAAATGTAAAGAAGCTTCAAGTTTAAGTGCGAAGCGCTTATTTCTTTAGCAAACAAAGGTGTTTTTTTTTAAAGGTCATTCAAGGCAGTTCAGGGTTTCTTGGTCACCGTCATTCACGCTTTTCTTGTGACCTTTATGTGAAACATTATTTTGGTAATGAAAATTACGCTATAAAATTGTGTTAATAAGACAAAACCGAAGATAAATAATTAATAATAATATCTGGGGTTTAACGTCCCAAAACCACGATATGATTATGAGAGACGCCGTAGTGGAGGGTTCCGGAAATTTGGACCATCTGGTGTTCTTTAACGTGCACTGACATCGCACAGTACACGGGCCTCTACCATTTCGCCTCCATCGAAATGCGACCGCCGCGGCCGGGATCGAACCCGCGACCTTCGGGTCAGCAGCCGAGCACCGTAGCCACTGTTCCACCGAGGCGGACTGAAGATAAATAATTAGTAACTTCCATATTGTCTTGATCTTTGTCGACAAATACATAAATGATAACCAAGTAAATGATGTAAAATTATATTTTACATCAAGGTTATGGAAGATGACAAAGTCCTCAACTAAAGATGCTAAAGCTAAAGATGCTTGGGTTTGTATCACGGGTGTTGTGCCGTCATAGTGGCGCAATGCCGATTTTAATTACTCTACAAATTTTTCATTGATTTAAGCTTAAATTGGTTGAATGATTTTTTTTTTTGCACTAAGTGCTTCGCATCAATCACTGTTACGACACATTGATTAAGTGAAATTCGGAATGTTTTCACAGATGTGTCGTTCTTACGCCCCATTCTTTCCGGGTAAACTAACAGGCACCCTTTAGCTGAGCGTTTATGATCCGCTCCGGTCAGACTTGCGCATGCTAGCGATTCTCGCACGAACTAGAAGAAGGAACTGTCATGCGAGCAACGGAACGTAGAACGCATCTCTCGCTCCGCTTACGAAGTCGGTTGAGCGGAGGGTGAAGGTGCGTCCACTTGGTTTCACAGTCGTCTTCCAGCCACGCTGATCGCGTCTCGACAAAACGCGCTCTTTAAAATCGCGATATATCTATGCAGTTCCCTGCACTGTCTCGGGACACTACATCTGCGCGTGGCTGAGCGTGAGCGACGCTCAGCTAAATGTGCCTAATGTAGGTTTTGTTAATGCGTCTGTTTCCCTCAACTGCCTCTATAGAGAGTAAAAAAAAAAAAAAAAGTTGGCGTGCTGCATTGGGAAGCGGTGGTGTGTTACAATATACAAAAATACAATAAAATGCAATATAACACAATACAATACCATATAAACTTATTTCCACGTTTGTTATATTGTATGTTTGGTACCCAACATATAGGTCGTTACGCAAGTGCTCACCGTCATAAGTGCACACCTATCTTTTCAAAAAAATTAAAACGACCTGACATAGGAATTTGAATGAGAAAAAATAACACAGTTATCTTGAAAGCTTTTTTTTTTTTTTTCGTGCACGTTGTGACTTGTGAAACAGCAGCGGCCGAATTAAGACATAAAGCATACAACCACAACGGGCTTTGAAATGTGACAGATAGCGACAATCTAAACTTATTCTGCTTGAAGGCTTTTATAGATTTTCTAATGGTGCACAACACTGACTGTCCGATAAGAAGCACAAGCAACTGCACATGCTGCAGTAAAAAAATTGATAACGAAGTGCTATACTCGAGGGAATTGTTAGAGCAGCAATACAAAATGGCACCGTTATGACAGCATACTCTGTGTCCTGTTCTTTTAAATTTGGAGCGTTTCTAGCGAACCGAAGGCACTTTGGGGGTTTCTATCTGCCTAACCGCCTACGCCTCGGCGTTCTAGTGGTCGTCTTTTCAACTTAGTGCAAACAGAAATTGGCATATTAGAACATGAGTTCATGACAAACACGATTCACTTACCATATGATGAATAACGGTACATGCCTGCCGCGTACGTCATGAAACCCTTTCCCACAGTTCCGTGTGGCTCATACCCGCATACAACGGCCCATGGTATGCTGGTACGCGCGCACAGAGAGAGAGAGAATAAGAGAGAAAGGCAAGGAGGTCAACCAGAAGTGTAGCATCCGGTTTGCTACCCTGCATTAAGAGGAGGGGGAAAGGGAAAAGAAAGATGGAAAGGAAAGGGAGAGGAGAGTAGACGCGCGAGTAGAAAAAGAAAAAAAAAACAAGAGTGGGGGGTGCTATAGCCTATTCAATAGGCCACTGCCACGCAAAAAGTTCACTAAGGCCTTGACTGATTTTCTGTGTGAAGCCAGTTCGCGTCGGCATTCGAGAACTGACTGTTCTGACAAGGGTCTGTCGTCAAGGCGGGCCAACACAGCAACCAGCGGCAGTCTATGCGCGCTGTAGTGAGGGCAGCGACAAAGAAAGTAGTCAATAGTTTCATCGCGAACAGGTAAGCGCGCACAGGTGATTCACAGTTTATATGAGCTTAGGAAGAGCAAAAATAGACATTGGACACTTTTACAAGCCGCTTTAGAAGGCACTTTGCGTAGGTTACGCGGTTTACCGACATACTGTTTCTTACAGTTGGCGATTTAACAGTAGCAGTCAGATGCTGAAAGGCGACAATGACACTTATCCATCAACCGCGCGCTACAGATTTTGAATAGGGATGTTACATCAACGGTTGCCTAGCATTACTTTTGTTGGTTCTGCTTGTCTAACGTCAGCAGTTGCAGTGCTGGCATTCCTCTAATGTAATAATGTAATAAACATTACATATGTGCTCCTATTATTGTCCAAACTACAGTCTAGCTTTGCTCGTTCCCGCAGTGATACACCAAAGAACGCTTCTTGCACTTCGTTTCGATAAAAGTGACGTACACCCGTCGGCAAAATAAGTCGGGATGCGCGAGTGGCGACCGCAATCAGATAAAATTGCATCGCCGAGCCCTCTGACGTTGAGCGTCTGGTGTCGAGACATTGCAGTGCGCGTGCGCATCTTTTCACACTCACAGCCATGTCATTTTACCCGCTTGCAGAAGGCTAGCGGATTAGATATGTAGCGTTATGCGGTAGGGGTGGCTTTCCTTGTTCAATCCATCGCGCGCTCAGTTCGACAGGGGCCACGCTGGCGATGAAGGGTGGTTTTACCTTTGTCGGACAGACAACACGTAGCAGCCGGACCTTCTCATCTTATGAAAGTAATCAGATTTTTTTTTTTCAGCTCAACGCCTCTTCGATTTCAGTGCCCTCGTTCGTATTTCAGTGCCACACTGTACGTTTTCACCAAAAAGAACATGCACAGAAGGCAACTAATGCTGTATGTGGCAACGCTTTGTCAGTGAGGCAAAGAAATCTTTAATCGGGTAAAGCGAGCAGCGTACGCTTCACGCCAACCGGGCCCCCCGTCGAATGGAGCGCGTGACAGATTGAAAAAAAGAAAGACCCCCTACCGCAAAACGCTACATGTAATCAGCTAGTAGTACGCTGCAAGCGAGTAAAAAGACATGGCTGCCAGCGTGAAAGGACGCGCACGCGCACTGCGATGTCTGTACACCAGACACTCAGCGTCAGACGGCGCGGCGATGGAGTTTTATCTGATTGTGGTCGCCGCTCGCGCGCCCCGACTTATTTTGCCGACGGGTGTATGTACGTCTGTGCTGTGGCTTGATGCCGACCTTGCGTCGGACCTTCCCTTTACACGACAGTGTAGTCAATGTGCCTGATAAGCCCACGATATGGGCACACGTACTCAAATTGCACAAATATGTCGATCCACCTCGTGAAACTTGGCTCAAAGCCAAAAAATGCGGCATAAGCAGCGCCACTCGCTCACTGCTTTGCATGAAATCGATTCCCACATTGTGTGGGATCTGCTGGAGTTTCCTTTTTTTCTCTCTCTCTCTCTCTACCTTTCACTTGGAGTTCGCGTTTTCGTCTGAATCGATGATTGTGCATCACTTATCGAAAATAGTTGTTCACTTTCCACTTCGCTGAACACTGAACCTTCTCATCCGATTATTTTGCTGCCATTTTGGCAGTGTACGTTGTCCAGCTATCCTTTGCTGCGCATAGATCAGGTTGTCCAGCCAACACTAGTTCGTCAAGGATTCGTTTTGGCGGTGTTTTTATTTCCTCGTCGCATGCCCCCGCGATCGTCGAGGTGCTACATACGGCAAGCTAACAAGTTGGCTCAAAAGGACCAATAGGAGACGCAGGCACCGCTCTCTGCACACCTGTCTCTCCTCTCTGACGGTTAAGCGCAGTTCGAAGCACTCGGACGAGCGCATGCAACCCTCCTCTTCCGGTGATCTGCGCATGCTCGACACCAATAAAACCGTTCTCACCCCCCTGTCAGCCGGCGAGACAAGAAAAACCTGTCACGATACGCCAAGCTATACGTAAATTTCTTTAAACTCATGTTTTCTTTGTATTAGCGAAGTTCGGAAGCCTGGCCCCACGTAAAGCAGAAAAAACAAGTTTTTCTTGCGACAACGATTTTTGGAGAGGCTCTAGAGGGGCTTACGGATAAGATTTAAGCTTTAGGTCTAAGCTACGCCTGGCGGGAAATGACCCAACATGGATGCCAGACCATCTGTTTACGTTACACTTAAACTGGTTTCCTTGTTTCTTGAACTTGCGCAGTCACTCTTGCACCGGTTAAAAGGAAACGTCATAATCTTTCTTTCGAAGAAAATAATTATTGGCTAAGTCATAAATTTTAGCCCACCATGAACGTATATTTTTTACTCTTGCTTGTCTGTTAAGGCGAAAGCCTCACATGTCTCGTGTGAACGAGCCCTTGAATGGAAGGCCGGCGTCAGCGACGTGACAGAAACGAAGCCAGAAATGAAGAAGAAGTGATCGCGCGAGCTGCGCGCTTACTTCGGCCTTCATCTGCATCTTCGCATGACTCATGACTAAAGACCAAATAAAAAAGCGGCGTTCGCGTGATGTAGAGTGCACGGTAAAATGGCCACACCGTACGGCTTTCGCCTTCGAGGCGTCCCAGGCGAATGCACAAGGGACCCCGTGATTTTTTTTTATTGCGTATTCTGCGCATTTTCTAGTCCCTTGCTTCCCTACAGTGCATCTTGTAATTGGCAATCATCTTTCCTGAGAGGCAGCCGGTCTGCAAGACAACCGTTCCGTCTCTTTCCTGACAAACGCTCATATGCCATTTTTAGATAACAGTGATTTCTTTGGCAACGAATGGTATAATCCACTCGCGCAGCTCCAGTCAAGGAATTATAGCGGAGCCGCTTACAAGAGCTTTGAGAGGCATTTGTTTCGTGGAAGCAGGAATAGATTAGGACTATCAAAGAAAAAAACAAAAAAAACAATACACGGTCAGCAAGCGGTAATCCTCTTATGTTCGCTCTCGTGTTTGTTCCTGCTGCACGTGCTCTTGAGTTATATCAGGTTTTGAGTTGTACATAGGAGCGCATTATTACTACTACCATGACTTATCTCTATCGGAGCCTTAGAAAGGTTTTCTGAAACGCTAACGTTTGTACTTTTTTTTCGTGAATGTATGGGGGCAGATATTCCTAACCTGATAGAAGCGGTTAGGAACGTTAAAGAGCGACTTGCGTAACATTATAGTGTGTTTCAGAACGTTGCTGAAACCAACATTACTTCAACAGTATGTCTCTTATGTGAATAAGGCAGATAAATAAATGTTATGTGATGGTGTGGATGCTGATTGCCTATTTGGCAAAACAATGAAGATATCCTATGTCAGTGTGGGTAGCTGTAGCAGCAGCCGCTGTTTTAGACTGCATGCATCGCACACTGTGACGTATACGCATTTTTTGTTCACCTGCTGAACGACGGAGAATTAATCAACGGGCTATGAACTTTTCCACTTCGTTCTTTCTACGCCACAATGCTAAGCAAGATTTCAGGTGTCGTTCACGTCATGCCGTTATCTATATGAAAATTGATAGCTTCGAATTCCGAGCACGAACAGTGTTGTTAACAATCATAAGTAGACGCCACAAAGGCCACCTCATAGCGGCGCAAATCTGAGCTTCAGAAAATGATGAATGCGTAGTACACCCCGCAACTCCAGCATTATGATCTTGGAGACCGCCAATCGGATTGTATTAAAAGAAAGTTCACATAAAGACGGGGCTGCAAAACGCGACAGTATATATGCTGCGTGATTCACATATGTTGAACCAAACATCAATGTGGTACACCTTAGACTAAACAGAGCAGTATACTGGACGTCGTCATGTTGAGTGTATCACTCAGACTATTGGTTTAAGATAGATCAGTTAGCTAACTACTTACAATGGATATAGCAAAAGCTTAAAGAACTGTCTTAAGACATGATATGAAAAAAAAGTTGCAGGGTATGCTTAGAAACATCCAATGACGTCGCTTGCGTGATGCTGTCTTTTATTGCGATAGCAATTATATGGACAGTCTCGACGGGTTTTTGCCGTCGCCGTTGCCGTCGCCGTCATTTCGCGTATAAAGTCCAAATTGATAGAGCCCCCAGCGCGTCGTACGTTCTACCCGTCGATGGTGATAGTCACGTTAGGCGGCGGCTCCTTCTTGGGTTTTCCCGGTTGGATCATGAGCAGCTCCGATTTCTGGGGAGCGCAGCTCAGTCCACACGACTTGGCGTACTCGTGCACGGTCGTCGCCGCCCGCTGCAAGGCTTCCTCCACCCAGGCATCGGACCCGGTTCGGGCCATCCACAACGTGATGTCGTCGGCGTAGAACGCGTGGTCCACGCCTTCGATTTGCTTGAGCAGATCGGGCAAGGGCAGGAGGGCCAGAATGAAGAGCAGGGGCGACAAGACCGATCCCTGAGGGGTGCCCCTATCGCCGAGCTCGACAGGGTCCGACTTCTCCTCCCCTATCCTTATGGTAGCCGTTCGGTTTGACAGAAAGTCGTTTATGCAGCCGAATGTCTTGCGGCCACACCTGGTCTTGTTCAGATTCTGCAACACGCTCGCATGGGACACATTGTCAAACGCTCCTTTTAGGTCGAGGGCGAGTATCCCACGCGGTGCGTGCCTCGTTGCCTTCTTGACGACCAGCTCGTGGAGTTGGATCATCACATCTTGTGTGCTGAGATGTTGCCTGAAGCCGTACATCGTCTCCGGCATCTGATCCGTTTCTTCGAGGTGCTTCTGCAGCCGGCGAAGGACCATGCGCTCCATCACCTTTCCCACGCAGGACGTGAGGGAGATGGGCCGCATGTTGTCTATCGTGAGGGCCTTGCCGGGCTTTAGAATGAAGCGGACCTCGGCTTCCTTCCATTCCTTCGGCAACCGCGAGCTCTCCCAGGCTTCGTTGATGTGCTCTAGGAGGCCGCGGGCCGCTGCACCGCTCATGTTACCGAGTAGTTTGTAAGTTATGGCGTCCCTGCCGGGTGCACTTCTCTTGTTACTTTCGTCTATCGCTGTCCACAGTTCCGTCATGGTAAATGGCCGGTCCAGCTCTTCGTTGTCGGGTCCTTCGTACCTCTCGGGCACCGGGTATTGGCCCTTCTCTGTCTTTAGGTACTTCGCCTTCAGGTCTTGAGGAGCCTGCGGCCGTCTCCCTTGTACATGTTCAATACTTTGTTAAGGTTGCGATTGGTCGCAGTTTTGCTACTCAGCGGGTCGATCAGATGCCTCAAGAGGCACCACGTCTTCCGCGCCGACAGCTAACACAGCAGATTAGGATTCTCGGCCTACTGCTTCAGAGCGACGGGAAGGCACAAGCGGCCGTCACAAAGATCAAGGCTACAACCGAACAGATACTTGGTATGATTCGGAGGGTATCTAACAGAAACCGGAGGCCTGAAAGAGGACGATGCCATGCGCTTGGTACGCGCGTTCGTCGTGTCGCGGGTTACCTACTCCGCCCCGTATCTCCAGCTGACGAAGGCGAATAGGGACACCCTAAACACGATGCTTCGCAAGGCAAAGAAGCAAGCACAGGGCGTGCCAATATACTCGTCCACGCAAAGACTGCTTGACATATGCGCCCACAACACGGTGGAGGAGCTCATCGAAGCCCACCTCTCTAATCAGAGAATCCGGCTCAGTCACACGGAGCACGGACGAGCCGTCCTACGCAAGATAGGATGGCAGATCGAGCCAGTACCCATCAAGGCGGCCCTTCCGGAAGACTGGAAGACGACCATTCAAACCAAACCTCTTCCCCGGAACATGACGCCGGGCACGGACGACGAGAGGCGCACCGCGCGGGCCAAAGCCATGGCCCGGAAGCTGGAAGAGAACCCCAGGGTCCTGCACGCGGACGCCTCGCTCCGAAAACACAATGACCGTGCAGCGGTCGTGTTGACCGCCGTTTGACCGTACGGCGGTCAAACGGCGTTTGATGTTCAAACTGCGTACGGCGGTCAAACGGCGGTCAAACGGCGTACGGCGTTTGACCGTACGGCGGTCGGTTTGGTGGTTACGACCAAAGACAGGCTGATCGTCAGCGCGTCGCTGAGGACAACAGACCACGCAGTTACCGAGGAAGCGGCCGTGGCCCTCGCACTCGCACAGCCGAGAGTGGTCACCGTGGTCACCGACTCAAAGACAGCCTACGGAAGCTTCCGCAAGGGGGGTGATCTCATCCGCGTCCCGAGCCATTCTATCCAAGTGCAAGCCTCCGGGAAGAGCCGTAGAGCTCGTGTGGGTCCCGGCTCACTCGCAGGTAGCAGGCAACACCATTGCCGTCTATCATGCCCCAGAAATGTCAATCCGGGCCGAGCATGAGCCGGAAGAGCTACCGCACCCGGTTAGCAGCTTTCGGGACATTACCCGGATGTACCGAGAGGAAAGGTGCAGACTGCCAGAACCGCACCCCGAACTGACCAGGCAACAACAGACGATTCTGCGCCGAGCGCAGGCGGGATCGCTTGCGCGTCCCGTACTGATGAACCGCATGTACCCTGCGGAACACGACACGCTCTGTCCGTTTTGCAAAAGAGAGAATGGCACCCTGCCGCACATCTTGGCAGAGTGCACAGAACTCAAGAACCCCCCTCCTTCCCTTCCCCCCCAACGCCCCCCAATCCCCAACCCCTTGAGCGATGGGAGGCCTTGTTATCCAGCCTCGCCCTACCGACTCAGCTTGCACTGACGGACAGGGGCCAGGTGCTGTTGGATACATACGGGTCCCGAAACTAGGGAACCGCCCCGTCTGGTGCCTGCGTGCACTACCAACACAGTTGGGCCTAATAAAAGGTGATTCATCATCATTCTACCCGCGGGTAACAGCGCGGGAGCGGGGGGCGACAAACGCGGCTGAAGCGGACATCAAACGAGCCGGCCCACCTCCGTCGCTCCGAGGTGTATGCGATAAGATCCCCCCCCCCCCCCGCCTGTTCGACCAGCCCGGGAATGCTCAAGAAGAGAGGAAACTCCCCGCGCGTCTTTAACAAGCGCGGAAAGACGCGAGGGGGGGGGGGTCCCTCATGCAGCCACTGCGACCTTTGGTTTTACGAGCGCGGTCGTCGCTGGCGCACGCGTTATCTCGCAATCTCAGAAGCCGACGGCGGGCGGCTGGCTCTCAAAGCGAGGAGATTGTGCGAAGTGTCCCTGGAGCGGCCGTATGCTCTTAAACCAGCATTTTGTAGAGTTGCGTGAGATCGGATCCACAAGAGTTAGCTGCCAGCCTCACTTCGAATAACATTAGAATTTGTTGCTATCGCATTCATTGCTTCACCCTTGCGGTGAAACTGTGACTTTTTACGTGGCTCGTTTTTTTTTCTCGTTTTTTTTTATCTCAATGACGCCCGCATAATAGATATTAAAAAAAATACAATAGGAGGGGAGACGTGACTGCACTGTATAGACGGTAGCTCTCTCAATCGCATTTGAGAAAAATCGAAGCCTGCCTCACCATCGAAAGGGGAGAAGTGGTCTTGCATTCGTGGTTAGCGCCGTCCTCGCTATCATTTAGGAATATGATTGGTTTCAATCTATACAACCAAGATGCCAACGTGCGCTAGACGCCTTAGATGACTTATTTATTCATTTATTTATTTATTTATTTATTTCGAAATTCATTTTAGTATACCGACTTCGTTCTTCCGAAAAGCTATTGAAGCGCTGCCATCCAGATGCGCCAAAGAGCAGACGCGCCACCTTTTCTTCTTTTCTTCTTTTTTCTTTTTCAAATTTACTAGACTTTGTTAAGAGGCTGGAAAAACAAACCACGTAAAAGGTAACGTCATGGAAACCTTACAGGGTTTTTCTAAGCACGCTTTAGAGCTTTTAAAGCACGACTTATGTCTTAAAACTAATACTCAGAAGTATCGCATAAATAAATGAAATTAATTAGCTGGGTGGTCATACTTTCTGTATTAAATGAAGTGTCTTGATACCACCACGAACAATATACCGTTCGTCTGCTTGATATAAACTGTACCACTTTATTTCTGCAGCGAAGCTGTATATGGCTGTAGGTTCTGGCGGATTGCGTCCGCGGAAAAAACGTCGCTATGGAAGAACAATTTTTGGCGGCGGATATATATCGGGATAGGCTCATGTATAAAGGGCCTCAGCACAGGCGCCCCTCGCCTCCTCGCCACCGCCGATGCCTCTTCCACAAGTGCCGCGATACCCGGCGGCGGCACTTCCCACCGATCGTTGGGCGCCTTTGTATCGCGACGTAGAGGTCGTGCTAGCGCTGTTATCACCAGTTGCCCTTTGGACTCATTCGCTCGGTGGAAGCAGAGCAGCAGTTGAAGGAGCGCCAACGCGCACAGAAGCGCGAATGGGCGCGAAAGTGACGCGAAGCCGTTGACGCAGTGCGTGACGCTGCCTCCGCTGCCGGTGCTTTGAGTTCCACTACGTCAACACCCAAACGGAAGAGCAGCTCGCCCGCCTGGAGCGCCGACGCGAGCGAAAAGCGCCGGTGTGGGACCGGCGCCGGCGGGCGAGCACCACCGGCGAAGGAAGGAAGGATGGAAAAAAAAATCACAGCATATCCGCGGAGTGTATGATGATGAGTGGGCGAAGCACCGGAGGTACATCATCAAAGACGTGATGGTGGTTGGTGGCATGTGGTCAAACGATATGCATGTGAGACCATATCGCGATGCCATGTGTTGTATGGCATCGCGATCGTCATCGTCATCAGCAGGTGGCTACTACATAGTGGGTACATTCCATGTCCCCACTATGATGACGCTGCCCTTATGGCAGCGTCATCCCCATGTGTTGTATGGCATCGCGATCGTCATCGTCATCAGCAGGTGGCTACTACATACAAGGGACGCACGACCGACAGGCTAAGGAGCTTCGCCCCTAAAAATCACAGCATATCCGCGGAGTGAATGATGATGAGTGGGCGAAGCTCCTGGGGTACATCATCAAAGACGTGATGGTGGTTGGTTGCATGTGGTCAAACGATGGGCATGTGATCATCGTCATCACGGCACACCACATTCCATGTGGTGTGCCGTGATGGCAGCGTCATCGTCATCACGTAGGTGGCTGCTGCGTACTACAACCTACAAGGGACGCACGACGCACGGCATAAGGAGCTTCGCCCATCGCGATGCCATGTGTTGTATGGCATCGCGATCGTCATCGTCATCACGGCACACCACATGGAATGTGGTGTGCCGGGATGTGGCGTGCCGAGAGTCATAGCTACTCCCGCCGTTCACCCGCGCTTTTCTGAATTTCTTCACTTTGACATTCAGAGCACTGGGCAGAAATCACATTGCGTCAGCACCGATCAACGGCCCTCGCCATGCTTTGTTTTAATTAGACAGTCGGATTCCCCCGGTTCGTGCCAGTTCTGAGTTGGCTGTTTTCTGCCGGCGGAAGCATAAGGAGCTTCGCCCCTCGCGATGCCATGTGTTGTATGACATCGCGATCGGCATCGTCATCACGCAGGTGGCTACTACATACAAGGGACGCACGACCCACGGAATAAGGAGCTTCGCTCCTAAAACTTTTTTGGGCGAGTGAGTCTGGGGGATCGGGCCATGGAAGCGCAACGCAAGCGCGATTTACAGTATGCTGCCGCGACTGCATGCCATTGAAACGTTTCCCTGGGGTGACGGCGAGGTCTCAACTCACTATACCAATATTCACTATAACAGACCCATCCTAGTCACAGCTTAGCTGGCTTCCATCTTCACAAGTCGAAGGGCTCTGTATTCTTTTTAACGCAATAGCGTTGAAGAGTTTGTTTTGCAGAAATTCCGGTGTCGACGTCGACGTTGGTGGTCGTGAGCGAAAAAATCTGCGTTGTCCGTGAGCGAAAAATCGAGAAAGATGCAAATAAAATAAATTTTAAAAATATTCGGTTCCAGTGAGAATCGAACTGAGGCCTTGTGGCAAGCAGCTGTTGTGCCACAGAGCCACGCCATTGCTTGAAACTGCTTCGGAGAAAAACACTATATGAATGTCATGTAGTGGGAGGAGTCTCCTTAATGCACGTAATATTTCGTGGCAGAAGCGTAGAATCGCGCCAGGTGTCAAAACATGTTAGTTGCGCAACGAGTGGGTGTTTGAAAGGCGCACCTATTACAAAGCGCTCAGACATATTCAGTCATCATCATCAGCAGAAGCATCAACAAAATGAGCAGCTGCGTAGGCTCGCACGTTTGTTACGGACGCGTGGTGGGCTCTTCGCTGATTCGCAAAAAGAATAATTGCGGCGCAGTGGGAACTTCGCAACTGTACTTGCATTAGGCATTGCAGCGGCCAATGTTACGTGCACAGACGTTCGTTTCCTTGCGGCACAGTTGAGGCATCCACCGGGAACGGAAGCGAGGCTAGCAATTGGGAAGGCGATGCTCAGGGCGCCCGATTCACTATCGCGTTCTACTCTTGAAGGCGAAGCTCAAGCGTCCTCCAAGTTTTTCATGTTCTGTCCAATAGACTGGAAACAACTGGTAGACATGGCAAATGGAAAGTATACACTGTGCAGCATAGTGCGGAATGTGTAACGCTTCTCTATGTGGCGTCATAGGCGTATTGCTTTAGTACAAGACCCTGCACAGCAACTGAGAGCGAACGTTGCACTCAGTTCAAACTAAAGATCCCGATATCAAACTAAACAAACTTGACATCAAACTAAGCAAAAAAAAAAAAAAAACAAAGAAAAAAACAGAAATAAAAAGAAACACGTTCTGTGGAAAAGTGGAGAAATGTGATACCTAGTGAAGGTCGCCCCGTAACGTTCTTGCCATAACGTCGCCTAAAGTATTTCTTCAGCTCGGCTTATACGATGCCGCCATCCGCATAAGCTGGACGAGTATTTCCTCAGGCCGTGGATGGCAAGACAACCTGCCCGCGGCGGAGCTTGTGAACGTGTATGCCGGCAGAGGCCTCCATCGAGGCACGGGAAAACATAGTAGGAAAAGAGATAGAGAAGCCCCTATGAGGATAATCCTACAAGAGCACGGAAACTTGAAGCCACCGAACAAGAGCCACCGAACATAAGGCGAAAGGCCTGCCACGTGCGGTTTTTTCTCCTCCATTATTTTTACTATCTTGGAAAATGGTGGGTGCTTTCTTGCGAAAGCCAAGCGGAAGTGTTGGTTCAAGTGGAGAAATGGGAAAGCGGGGCGAGAGAGGACGTGTTGTAAAGGCTAGGAAGACGCATGTCTGTTGTCGAAATCGCGAGTGTAGCTCGCAAATGAATCTAGAAATAGAAGAAACGCTGTCAGAAGGCGTTCTTCCTTTGTGATCTTAATAGAGTGTTGTAAGAGGCGGCCGGTATTCAGATCGTTAAGTGACACCCAGTTTCAGGTTTCCCAGTCTCGGTCCGCTATGATGAGGATTCGTTTCTCGGTTTCCCTGCTGCTGGTTAGTGAACTCGATACAGCACCTGCCACATTGGCAGGTGCTGCATCGAGTTCATCAAGTTACAGCCACGTATCGTATCTGCTGTTGAGCACGACGTCGCGGTTTCGATTTCGGGACGCAGTGGCCTGATTTCGGGCGAGTCGAAAGTCATAAATGCTAGTGCGCTTAGGTTTAAGTGCACATTAACGAAGCGAAGGTGGTAAAAAGTAATTATACGTATTGCGTCTCAGCTAGTGACATTAATTGTCCTCTTAGTTCCGTTTAAGATCCGGCATACCACAACCTTTATATCTTTGGCCGCTAAAGTCATCGGTCTCGCCCTGACCGCCGCCGAGTCCCAAGGAATTCCGGCCGACGGGGATGAATGGGGCAGAGGCCTTCTCCCCCGTCATTCTCGACGGGCGCAGATAAATGTTATTTCTCTCTCTCATCTCTCTGGGCAGAACGCGAACGCAATCTTTCGTTCACAATTTATTTTATTTTATTATTGCGTGTCTCTTTGTTTCAACTGGTTGAAGTTTGGTGGGCAGCTTGAATAAGTGAAAATTAGCAGGTGGAATTACATATGACGCCAACCTCCCCTCAACACCCAAACCATAAAAAAAACAATCAGGAAGACCGTGCCAGTCACGTTTTTTCAGTGATTTAGCCTTCTTTTTTGCCAATGTCTGTGTATCATTAACTACATTTAACTATATTTCGGCATGATACCTGGATAGCTACTGGAGCTCATATTAAGAAGGGCGAACATAATGATAACTTTTACGTCCCAAAACCTCGATACGATTATGAGAGACGCCGTACAGCAGGGCTCGGGAAATTTCGACTACCTGGGGTTCTCATGCGCCTAAACTTAAGCACACGGGCCTCTGGCATTTTGCCTCCACCAAAATGCGACCAACGCGGCCATGCAGGATTCGCTCCCGACACCTTCAGGTCATCACTAGAGTGCCATAACCACTAGACCGTCTCGGAGGGTATAAGCGAACACCAGAATTCTCACCCAATTTAGTTTCCATAATTTATAACTTAGATATGAACTTATTACTCTCTTCATCATGTTACGGCGCGGACAGAACGAGGCAAACGCTAAGGCACTCACACGACGGGACACAGCGCTTCGTTTTCTTCGTTCTTTCCGCGCTGTAACATAATAAACCAGTACCAACTAGCCCTAGTTCACTGCACTTCTTATAACTGTCTACTAATTCCTTGTACGAATGTCTCGCTAATATTAAAAATAAGCTGTTCCATCAAAAATATGTCAAACACACGTTATTAAAAAGGTAAAATGTACGTTGACTTTCACACGTCCCATTTTCTATTCGCTCGGGCCAATGAAGGCAACAGATCATAAATGAATCGTCGTGTTCAACACCGAATTCACTTTTATTTTCCTATTAACTCGAAGAAATAGAAAATCAATCAGCTCGTTTTATTGGAGGTAAGCTGTAGCTCCCGCATCAGTCCGTGCCTGAAATAAAAGCTCCCCCCAGCCAACGTGATCTGTCAGGGAGAGGAAGCGGATATAGCCCTCCTCTGGCTTTTTCATAAAATCACCTAACGGCGAAACAAAACAAAACAAAAACCTTCAGGACCATCTTCTCTACATCAGCAATAAGTCGTCCGTTTCAGTTCTTCGAGGGCGTAACAATGTTTTTTTCAAGCGCCAGACAGTCTTATTTTTATTAACCGTCTGACCAAACTAATCGTCTAGTACACGGGTCAGAACAAATACGCGTGATAAAATTTACATCACATGACGTACTCCACGTTTCTCGTACTTTGCCCGGCAAAAATATCTAGTACATTTCCCGTCACAGTTCGTGGGCTGTTTTTCGTTCCTATTTAATATACTTCTTCGGAAGGACTGTCATGCACAGATGGTGTCAACGGCAAAATTTAGATAAGAAAAAGCAATACTGGTTTCTGCACATACGGTGTATAAAATTTTGTGTTTATGCAGTTGGTAACATTGGAAGGCTGATATAGAATCTATAAAATACCTTCATTTGAAAAAAAGCCTTATATATATATATATATATATATATATATATATATATATATATATATATATATATATATATATATATATATATATATATATATATATATATATATATATATACAGGGTGTTTCAAGCAATGTGTCCACTATTTTTAAAAAATCAGGAAAATGCGTTATTTGCTCGCTGTCTTCACAGTTGCCTTTTATATAGCGGCAGGCATCTGAAGATGGTTGAAGACATGATTTGGGACTGTAATTAAGAAAGTTAAATTAATTAACGTTTTAATTAGCGGAGTTAGGTGATTAAGTCCAATGGGAGAATTGAAATACTTCATGCGAAGAACCCATTTCAGCTTTCAAATTTCGAAAAAGCGGCCTCTATTAATTATTGTGGCGTAATGAAGATCCGGCAAATTCAGCGGCCAAACCGAAACCGAAACGCGGAAGAGCGCAACTGCCACATTCGTCTGAGACGTCCACAATGAGTGAACGTCATTATATCAACCATCAATTGACTTCTTGGTGTGAGTACGTGGGCTGCGCTTGCAGTAGTAGCGCGCATGACGCACATACGTTAACGAACGGGGAAGCACTGCACCTCTGTAACCGTTGTCTTGAACAGTGACGTCATTCTAGTCGTCTGCTTGTTGCGCTCATCGGTGCTTGGGTTTCGGTTTGGCTGCTGAATTTTCCTGAACTTCATTACGCCACAATAATTAATCGAGGCCGCTTTTTCGAAATCTCAAAGCTGAAATGGGTTCTTCGCATGAAGGACTTCAATTCTCCCGTTGGACTTGACCACCTAATTCTGCTATATAAAAAATTAATTAATTTAACTTCCTTAATTACTGTCCCAAATCATGTCTTCAAGCATCTTAAGATGCCCGCCGCTACAGAAAAAGCAATTGTGAAGACAGCGAGCAAATATCGCATTTTGCTGATTTTTAAAAAAATAGTGGACACATTTCTTGAAACACCCTGTATATATACACACACACACAATGCTTTTTAGTGGCTGCCAGGAAATGGTACCCTGGCAGCCACTTGTCTTTTTCTGCCATTTTTATAAAACATTCCACCACTTGAACTCATAGTTTATAGTATTTTGTCATGTCGCCAATTTTTTCAAATATCCCATAATTTGAGTGCGTTAAAATGAAATTTTCAATTGAAAAGGATTTTATCGTGGTCCTGACGAAATTCCGCCCCAGCAAAGCACCTTGAAAGCAGGTTTCGGAGATGCACGCCGTTTGGATTTTCCCATTTGGTCATTCACGGATTGGCATGTCATTTTTTGCAAGTTATTTCTCCTAGGCGAAAATAAGCCGCTGATGCCGTCTAAAGGTGGCGAGATCTTCTGAATGTTACATAATTAAAAACATTATTTTTTCTGAAGGTGTTGCTGGGCATCACAAAATGCAAACTGAAGCGGGAAACACTTCAGCAAGAGCCACCTATCGATATTTGTCACTGTCATTGCGCATATCATCTAAGCACATTAGAGATTCGTGCGTCTGACACAAATGAGGACAAACCAGACGACACTCCCGAATGTCGTAGTTGATGAAGCGTTTCCTAAAGTATGCATCTGCACCCACATTCGATTGAACAGAAACTGTAAGAAATTCTGAAGGAAATTCTGCAGGAAACCGTCTGCGGCGTGGAAAACGCGCCAAGTGTGTGAACGCGCTTGCTTGCATGCGGGACATTTAAAGGTGTTCTATTGGACGTGATGAGGCATATACGTGTGGCGTAGTGGTTTGAGGATCGGGCTTCGGTACTGGAAGCCCAGGGTGCAAATAAAGTCGTCGTAATAGACTTGTAATGACGGCCAGTCTGAATCGTTGCTGTTCGTCCCAACCAGGAAGCAATCCGATATACTATGGCATCTCGCCTCTGCCTAAGCAAGCCGTTTTTGTGTGTGGCAGTGACGACGTTAACTCACGGGTAGGTCGTCCCGAGACAGCTGTCGGTAGTTAAAGAACTGTAACACTCATTAAAATTAGTTCAATGATTGCGGAAAAATGTTCCTCTGCATTATGGCAGCGATTAACCAAAGGTCTCTGCCGCAAAAGTTGAGCTTTTTGCTTCCGCACTATACGCTACTTGGCGGCTATCGATTCGTCTTCTCTCTGCTGTTTTTTATTCAGCCTTAGGGCTGTCAAGCACCCTTGTCTGTGCTCGTGAAGTGCACCCCTTAGATGCTTGCTGGACGTGCTTCTTCATCTGAACTCCCTAATTCAGCCCCAACTTCTCGAGAACTCTCTTGCTATTTAAGATGCGAGAGCACAGCCAGAGTCGCTGCAGTCTCCCTTGTTGATGTAAACTCCTTCTTTGGGCACTTCTTCCAAGCTATTGCATCGCATGCATCATTTGCATTCTACGTTCAACCTCCAACGTCGTTCAATAACCTCTGGGTAACTAAGGAAGGAAGGAAGGATATAGAAAGGAAGGAAACAGAAAGGCAGAAGGCAGAGAGGTTAGTAATAAAAGCGTCTGGTCAGAGAACATCTATACCCACTTGGCCTGGTTGACTAACCTACAATGGGGGGATGGGAAAGGGGACAGAAGGATGCCAGAGAGAGAGAGAGGGGGGGAGACAAGGAAATAGAAAAGAAGTGGTGAACTCACTGACGCGTGTGGGATTGCACCGCAAGATAAAGGCGTTCGCACAAGCCTGTCGTCCTCAAGAAACGCAAAATTGCCTTCACTGCCTTGTGGGCCGTCGAGCGGTTGGGACGGTGTTCTAGCAGCACGCGCACGGAATGCGGTCGGTCATTCAGTCGTCGCAAAGCGATTGAGAGTGTTTGTCTTTCCGAAGGAAATTCGATGAGTGGCATAGTAAATGGTCGATGGTTTCTTCGGTGCCGCAGACCACGCAGGCCGCACTGTCGGTCATTCCAATAAATGTAGTGTGTGCCTTAGTAAAAATTGACGAAGCTTGCACTAAGCACTAAGCCGCGCAAGCCTTGAAACAGCGAAACTGGACGATTCTGAAAACTAATCTGGTTGCTTCCAGGTTGTTTCTAGGCATTAGCTAGGTGATGACGGTTGCTTCTAGGTTGCTTCTAGGTCGTTGCTAGGCATTAGCTAGGTGACGCTAGGTTGTTTCTACGTTGATTCTCAGTGCAGAGAGGTTCGAGTTAAATTACACACAGTCACAGACACGACACGGATGTCCAAACTCCAGAAACAGAAACTCGCGCTGAAACCAAGCGTTCGCACCTCTCATAGATCTACGGGCAGGTCGTCTTTGGCGTAGGCCTTCCATCGCTTCGGGGTCTTCTCGCAGCCGCCGTAGCCTTTCCCGTTCCCTAGTGTGGGGCCTTCTTTTTTAGTGGACCAGTGGTGAGTAGTGGGACTTACCCAATTTCTGTGCTACGTGCCCGTTTATGAATCGTGGTACGGCACACATATTACGGCAGCTTAAACAGCTTCGCTGTTAAAAATGTTCGATTAATGTAGACATATCTATTAAGGCATAGTAGATAATATGCCTTATGTTTAGTGTGTTCCACTCCGTCAGTGAGAGGCTACGTGTCAGGTGTCTATGATAGGTTTCTTTCACTCCATACCTCGCGACAGCCGGTTGAATCAGCTGGTTCATCGTGTTCGTAGAACAGGCCATCCGAACTCAGTTAGCCCGCCACGAGCCCACACCACTGCGTTCCTGCAGTCATTCTTTGTTCAAACTGTCCGAGACTGGAGTGGCATTTCGATAAAAACTCTGCTCATCCGCGATACAGCGCTCTTTAGGTCTGCCATCAAATTTTAACGCGATAGCGTTAAAGAGCTCGTTTCGCAAAAATTCCGGTTTCGGTGCCGGAGGCGGCGTCTTTGGTTGTGAGCGAAAAATAAGTGCTGTCCGTGAGCGAAAATTCGAGGTAGAAGCAAGTAAAGAAATATAAAAAATCTTCGATTTGATTGCAACCGGGCATTCGAACCTGCGACTCCGCGCCCCGTGGCGCGATGCGTTTAGCCGCTCGGGCACCACGCGTACATCCTCTAGCATACTAACGGCGAGCTATTTATATACACCATTTAGCGTTGGTGGTACGCACGTCTCGGAGGTTCTTCAGCGGCTTCACCTATCAGCCGCGAGATGCCGCAAAGGGCCCACGGCGCGCTTTTAAACATCACCCCGCGGCACGCACCTCCAATCCTATCCAACCCAACCCATCTCCACCCCACCCGAGAGGACTGGGAAGCTGTCCTTCTCGGCTGCTCCGACCTCCAAGCCTAAGAGGCATTGGTGGCAAGAGCACGAGCCGCCGTGGAAGCTACAGGGATCACGGACTAGGGATCCCTCCCAGTGTTTGCGAGGGGCGGGCCCTTCTGACTCGCCCCAACCATACCTCTGAGTGCAAATAGATAAATAAATGTTTTCCACCACCAGCACCACCGTCTGGCCGTGTTTCGTCACGCCGCATGCATAGATATTGAAGCTAGGTGGCGTCCGCATTTTGGCTTTCCTTGCGGCGTGGTTTAGGTCTCCACCGAAAAGTGAAGCCAGGCTAGCGACTGGGAAGGCGATACGAACACGATTTGATTACGCTATCGCGTTGTACTCTTGAAAACGAAGCTCAAGCGTCCTCCAATTTTTTTTACTTATTTTGCAATTTATTTTTATTGCCGACTTTTTTGTGCACATCCTTCATGTAATGTTCTAGTCGGACCCTTGATGTATCAATATTAAAAAAAAAAAAGCTGCCGTGCAGCATCGGTCTTATAAAGCGGAATTGGAACGATGTGTGCTTCTTGTTGCTTGAGCAGCTTTATCTGCGGAGTCATTCCCTCTAAGCCAATGTTTTTTCCGTGCTATTTCAGTCGTCCGCAAGTGCATCTAACGACCGGCCTTTCTGAACGACTGTAGCCAGAACACCCTTCCTGAGTGTGCCGTTGCTTTTTATCCTGCGTGTGCGTGCGTTTTTTTAGATGCGAAGCATCTTAGGGCGGGAGTTCAATCCGGTGTGCGGCGTGACCACCCTTAATGCGCATGCGCAAACCCTCCCCACACGCCTCCTCTCCTACGCTCTCCCCCTCTCTCTCCTCTAGGTATCCCTCCCCGCGGCGCCCCCCCCCCCCCCCCCCCCCCCCCCCACTGCGCATGCGCCTCCCCTCCCCCTCTCTCTCCTCTCCTACGTTCCCCCCCTCTCCCCCCCTCTCTCGCCTCGCAACGCCGACGCAGGCAGCGTCTGCTAGCGAGTTTCTTGATTGAAAACACCGACTGCTCGCGCTGCACAACCGTTCACTGGCCACCCCGTATATATAGGCACTGGATCTTGACCTGCAAGGTAGTGCCGGTGTGAGATTTCTCCTGTGCGTTGTTGAACAATAAAAATTCGCAGGGTGCGCGTTAACTAAAAGCGGACTGCAGGTCTCTGTGTCCAATCGGAGTCTTATGTCTCTCATTGCCCATTAGCAGCGATTGCATGTTCCAGTAGGAAACACCGGTCCATCACTGCGTGCTTTGCGCCTCCCCAGGTTTCTCTCCTGCGCAACGCCGCGATGAGCGCCAGCGTCAACGCCGCCGCCAGTGTAAGCGTTAGCGCCCGCTGCTTCGCATCTACACATGGTTCCCTTTAGCGGGAGATGGTGTAATTTTTTCTCTCCTTTTTTTTTCTCTCTCTCTCCCTACTCCCTATTTCTTGCCATTATTTCCCCACCCCAGTGCAGGGTAGCCAACCAGATGCTAATATCTGCTTAACCTCCCGGCCTTCCTCTTCATCTCTCTCCAGGACTGCAGAGAAAGTCAGGTCTACCACTTCCTATAATCAATCGTTTGAGCTTGCTCCTCTTGTGCGAAAACTACAATAACCATGTGCACATTTACATCGATAGCTCGACAGCATCGTCTACTTCTGGTGGTGCGGTGGTTATACCAACACGAGGAGTAACACTACGACTCGAGACATTCCATATCTTGCCGTCTATGGTGGCAGAGCTCACAGCTCTACGAACTAAACAAGAATCCATTGATAGAGTACGAGTAAATGGGCTGTGTTTCCCGACTCGAAACCGAATCAGTGCATGTAGTCAGTTCTCGGGTAAATCAGCTCTACAACGTAGGTCTCACGAACAGCTGACGTGTGAAATCGTCCCACTTTACAACTATGTCAATAGTAATAATAATATCTGGGGTTTTACGTCCCAAAACCACGATATGATTATGAGAGACGCCGTAGTGGAGGGCTCCGGAGATTTTGACCATCTGGTGTTCTTTAACATGCACTGACATCGCACAGTACACGGGCCTCTACCATTTCGCCTTCATCGAAATGCGACCGCCACGGCCGGGATCGAACCCGCGACCTTCGGGTCAGCAGCCGAGCACCGTAGCCACTGTTCCACCGAGGCGGACACAACTATGTCAAACAAAACGGCCACAAGGTTGACTTTCAGTAATTACCATGTCATTGCTGGCTTACTAAGCCTGTTGCTTGGGGTGCCATCTCTTTGGCAATGAGCACTGTAGTTATAGATGGTGGGTTCCTGGCACCGACAGCTTTCCGGCATCGACCAAGCATTGTACCTATTGTCTCCGAGTAATCGCTGATTGTAGTTCGACAATAATCAGTGAACCTCGGACAGACCATAACCACAGGTCGGCAAAAAATGTATAGCTGACTCAGACACACTCTGAAATACACTTTACTCTTGGAGCTCACTCGGACTCAGATTCACCAAAATTTTCCTCAACCGAACTCACTCAGATTCACTCATACTCAGACTCACGGCTCGATCTGAGTCTGAGTCTGGCTGAGTCGACTCATGAGTGAGTTTGCCGCCCTTTGACCATAACTGAACGTATACAATTGTTTCTTGTGTCACGGCTGCTACATAAAAAAAAAAGGTCCGGCCTACTGCGTCGCGTCGCCGTCAATAGGCGAGCGCGTCTCGGCTGAGTTGACAGTTGCGGCCGCTGTTTTTGGTGAGGGCGCCACTGTTCGGGGACACAGGGCGGACGCCATTTCGTGCCAGAATGTGGTTGCCTCTAAATTCACGATTGCTCGTTTGCTTTTTCGTGTGCTTTTTCGAGTAATCCTGTGTGTGAGCGAGTTTTCTTCGCATTTCCCGAGCTTTTCTAGGGTCTTGGTTTGGTGCGTGTGTGGCAGCCAGCCTTTCTCGCACTGCGATGCCGCGAAACTGTTGTGTGTCGCTCTGCGATTCAAATGCCAGAAAATACGCGACTGTGAAATATCACGAGTTTCCCCGCGGCCTGCAGTGTTGTGAATCGTCGCCGAAGAATATCTCTCGACAAGTGCTGTCGGGAAAATAAAGAAAGTGCGAGTAGAGGGAGAGGTCTCTGGCATGCAGGTTTCGCGTAAACCTCTCTCAAGGAAGGTTCTCCGTTCATAAATAAACCCTTCCTTGTTTTTAATGAAATTGGAATAAATTTATTAAGCTGCTGTACGAATCATTTCATACTTTTGTCGCGGGCACTTGCATTTATAAAATTTCAACAACTTCACGTATAGGTCGCGGGTTCGATCCCGGCCGCGGCGGTCGCATTTCAATGGAGGCGAAATATTAGAGGGCCGCGTACTGCGCGATGTCAGTGCACGTTAAAGAACATCAGATGGTCGAAAAGACGGCGTCCCTCATAATCACATCGTGGTTGTGGAACGTAAAACCCCAGATAATAGGCGCTTTTAGCTGACCGATTCTGCGGTCCGTTCCCGTTCCGCTCAAACGCTCAACGTTAACCGGAGCGCAACGCGCCTTGTTGGTTTTAGCCAAGCGTCTTTCGGTCAAGTCAAGCACGACGCCATCAGTGAATGAAAGCCATAAGTATGTTGAAAAGGAAAATAAAAAGTTGTACTTATCTTACAGCAAGAGAGGAAATTATATTTTAAAACAGCATGAATTTATTTATTTTGGCGTTATGCTTGCGAGTGCTCGACGTGTGAGCCTTTTCTTAATTTGTTTTTGTCACCTTGGCTTTTCTTAATTTGCTTTTGTCACAGGACTCCGCAAACCTTCGCAAGTAAGTGATTTCATGTGCAATAGCCACAATGTCGTTTTTAACAGCAGCCACTCTCCCACCTATTCACAAACGCTTGAACTTCACTAGCCATCGCCCTCGAGGCAACACGAACGCGTTTCAAACGCGCGACGTTGAGGCAGCGCGTTCGGCGCGTTACCTTGTGGAAAGTGGTGGTGGTGGTTGTGGTTCGAAGAAGGAAAAGGCGCCTAATTTCTGCAGCCCGGTCAGGGAGCACGGCGCAGCGCCTGCGGGATAGGGGGGATGGGATGACAGTGGATAGAAGAAAAGGTTAGGGATGTAGTGGCACAGAGGTCTCCAGCATGAACAGCAGCAGTCCGGCAGCAAGGATAGGGGTGGCAAGGGTCCCGGTCTCAGCGGTAGGCCGCGATTCCCGTCTCGTCCAGGAACTCCGCCAGGCTCCGCAGCGCTGGAAGATGGGGACGAGATGGGAAGAGGAGGTGTTCCAGTGGTGGCAGGAAGGCCCAGTCTCCGGTAGGCTGTGGTAAGCCTTCGAGCGTTCCTGTGCCAGTCCGGGGCAGGTACAAAGGAGGTGCTCAAGGGTCTCGGGGTCGCCGCAGCGGCTGCAGGCTGGGGAGGCGCAGCGACCCTTCAGGTGGCGGCGGGCTGCGGTCCACACGCAACCGGTCCGCAGTCGCAGCAGGGATGATCGTTCCCTCCTGGTG